>JAZKJV010000362.1:0-732286 GCA_037367405.1 Ottelia alismoides
TGGAGGTCGGTGACCGGTTAGACGGTTCATCGCTAGAATTGCTCATCTAGGACTCGGTTTTACCGCTGCATCATTTAGGTTAGTTTCTTTTCAGTCTTTAAAATTCTGCGCGGATCATCTTGCATGTAGAGTGCTGGAGACAGGTACGCATTTCTTACTCAGCATGCATCATTGATTTGTCGTGCATCGGCTTTTTCGTCTTCTCCCCCCTGTTTTGGACTTAATAATCAGGAGAACCGAAAAATTCGTTAGGCCGTTTGTTTTCATTTGAAAAAGACTAAAAAGTGAAACCATAAAATTGGGACTGGCTAATATTATTGATCTTAAAATCCGCTCACCCTAAAAACTTTGTCTTGGGGAGAGCAACCTCCTCATTGGATGGTTTGGATGCGCGAAAGAGTGACCCGCACCCTAGGTAGAGCCCCCCGTTGCTAGTCACGACTGATTACCGACTTTTCCGTGCGGGCCAATCGGTTGGGATAGCATCGGATATCCTAATAGGTCACGTAAGCGCTCTGATATTTTGGGTGTTCACCAAATAAAATTGACAACATAATTTGACCGAACTTTCACGGTCTTCAGCTCGCGTTGCGTTGGTGAACCGGGGGTTTGTTTTCTGATCATTATTTTTTCCAGAGCTCATCCGCCTTACTCGCAAGATCAAGATGATGGGTAGACGCTCTCTTAGGCAGCCTCTGGCTGCACCACTTTCGGGCACGTCTGCCTCATCATCTAGGTTGGCTCGCGAGAGCCCAGACCCGCTCTCCGAGCCCGAGTACGACTCCACCCTATTCCCCCTCGACCCCCTTTATATCCTGCCTGAGAGACACGAGCCCGAGGAGAGACTGATTGATTTGACAGCACCTGAGTTGGGCTCGTTTGATTTTGCAGACGTCATGGCCGGAGCCGGCAGTTCAGATGATCACTCCCGTCAGCCCGAGCACTTTGTACTTGACCAGGGAGCGATCAACTCCACCCTGATCGCATCACTTGAGACAGTCCAGCAACAGTTACGCGATCAGGGGGCATTCATGATAGAGATGAGGCGAGAGTTGGAGAGGCTCAGAGCAGAGCGAGACCAGCAGAGCGAGCCTGAGGAGATACCTGATGCAGAGGCACGGGCCGCAGCAGCCGCAGCCGCAGCAGCAGCAGCCGCAGCCGCTGCAGCGGCAGGCGCCGCGGCAGGAGGACCACCACGACCGATGCGGGATTTACACAATCCCGAATCTACTCTGATGCATCACTGGGTAGTGGTGCCGGCGATCGTGGGGGACTTCAAGTTCCCCCCGAACACCTTGCAGATGCTACCCCGCTTCCACGGACTTGCCACTGAGGAGCCCCACCTCCACCTCCAGGAGTTCCTGATGATCTGCAGCACTGTCCACGATCGCCATGTGGACCAGGACACGATCCGGATGATAGCCTTCCCGTTTTCACTAGCAGATAGAGCAGCCACATGGCTGAAGCATCTTGGGAGGTTTGTCTACACCTGGGAGCAGCTCCGCACCGAGTACTTGAACAAGTACTATCCACTTGGGCGGACGAATGCAGCGAGGGCCCTGATCAGCAACTTCTCCATGCTCCCCAATGAGCAGTTTCACGAGGCATGGGAGAGGTTTAGAGAGCTCACGGACAGATGCCCGCACCACGACATCACGAAGCCGAACCTTGTGCAGAGCTTCTTTAGCGGGTTGACACCAGAGCTTCAGGGCCTGGTGAATGCTTCTTGCGGCGGGTCCTATTTCGCCAAGGACCACGACCAGGTCTGGGCCATCTTTGAGGAGATGGCTGAGAACTATATGGTGATGTCTCAGACCAGGTTGTATACTCAGAGACCCCAGCCACAGCAGCCAGGACCCGTGCAGTACCAGCGGATAGCACGGGTCGATGCAGGTTCATCCAGCTCGTCCGTAGTCGCAGCAGCACAGGCAGAGTCGACAGCTGCGGACATGGGCATTATCAGCGAGAAGTTGGACCGCATGGAGCTGATTGAGAAGAAGCAGTGCCAGAGCATCACTCAGATGGAACAGATGGCACAGGTTCTGAGCGACATGAAGACCCAGCTCATGTGTCTTCAGGAGGCACAGACGGCTCCTCAGCCCCGTCTTCAGTCGCGAGGCGACTGTGGCAGCAGCGGCAGCTTGTCCCAGCGCTCCAGCACCCCTGTGCAGCCTAGACAGGTTCACCTTGTACAGGCGGAGCCGTACCAGCAGCAGCAGCCCACCTACCAGTCCCCACCATCTCCAGAGATGCAGATGGTGGTCTACCAGCCGGACCAGCCTCTGGCAGTACTCCCACCAGCCCCCTACGATGCCGAGACATTGATGGATGTCAACGGGATTTGGTATGACCGCCCCCAGCCTGGGATCCGACGAGACCATCCCGGATTTAGGTGGGGGAGTGGTGGTGCCCAGCCCCAGCAGCAGCCGTCAGGACAGGGAGGGCAGTACTCCCAGCAGAGAGATCACCAGTAGCCGCAGCAGTAGCCCCCAGCATACCAGCAGCACCAGCCATCATCCTTCGGTCCTCGTCCCTATCATCAGCAGGGACAGTCGTGGAGACGTGAGCAGCAGGCTCACCTAGTTCAGCAGCAGCACCCTTCCTCATACCCCTCTTACCACCAGCAGCAGTTCCAGCAGCCTCACCCTCAGAGAGGCTACCCGTCGGGCTCCCACGAGAGCCCCGCCTTGGATGACATCGCCCGCCTCCTCACGGGACCAGCGGGCCACATTCAGACGGGAGATGGACGAGTTCCGCCAGGAGATGCGGGACTTGGTGAGAGGGAAAGCCGCCATTCCAGCCCAGATCGAGCCGAATCCGAATAACCTCAAGAGGAAATCTGAGCAGGTATTACACACTGAGTCTGCCACTCCTAGTGACCCATTTGTTGATACATCTTCGGATCTATTTGATGCTGATTTTGTCACACTTAGGAGCGGTAGGACCCCAGCAGGCGGCGACGCCTCACCTGAGCTTCACCACGAGGATATTTCAGAGGCGCCACATGAGGAGAAGGAGAGCGGTACTGAGGCCGCCCCAGATGATGACGGTGGTACTGATGCCACCAAGGATGTTGATCCCACCGGCGGTACTGAGGCCGCCGCTTCACCAGATCGAGGAGGTGGTACTGACGCCACCAGGATAGCCGAGCCAGCCCGCGGTACTGAGGCCGCGAGACGTCTACCAGCAGCAACAGCAGAGCCAACCCACGGTGGTACTGAGGCCATCAGTGTTTGTCGTGATAGAGATGTTGTCTTTCCTTCAGTTCATGTACCTCAGAATACTGTTGTGAATAAAGGAAAAGGTTTAGTTTCTTCTGGTCCCACTGTGGTGCATGATGTATGTGTGGATCCAGTCATCGAACCGTCTAGGCCTTTTCCTAGTCCTTCATCTGCGAAGGACCCTGTGATCCCCTTCCCTAGAGCCCTTCAGATGGGGAAGGGGAAGAAAAAAGAAAAAGATCCAAAAAAGAGAGAGCTTGAGGAGTTCAGCCAGAGCATGATAGATCGATTCCACATCCAGCTGACCCTCCAGGAGGCTTTGCAGCACATCTTCCTTCTCCAACGTTCTTTGAGAGACAGGACCACAGTCAGGAGGAGGAGGAGGAACCACACTTCAGAGATACATGTGCTAACCAAAGCCACGTGTTTTGCTATCCAGAACCGTCTGCCAGCCAAGAGGCCAGATTCAGGGGCCCCGTATGTCAGATGCCAGATTAGTGAGCAGAGGTTCGACCGTACTCTTCTAGATAGCGGATCGTCGATCAACCTTCTTCCGGCAGCCCTTCTCGACCGCTTCGAGTTGGGTACTCTTCGACAGAGCAGGACAGTTCTTCAGTTCGCTGATCGATCTGTCAAGAGGTCGAAGGGGTTATTACGAGACGTTATCGTCACGATTCAGGGTCTGAAATTCCCTGTGGACTTCGTAGTGTTGGACATGGAGATCCCTGACTCGGTGACCGATACCCCCATCATCCTTGGTCGTCCGTTCTTGGCCACAGCCAAGGCGGTGACCGATCATGATAGCGGGAAGGTGTACTTTCGCGTCGAGGGCGAGAGTATACAAATAGAGACGGTCGAGGACTACAGAGCTAGAGAGAGAGCCCGCTCAGATGCGAGTACAGATTCAGAGCCGCTGACAGACGTAGAGCCAGACATCCACCAGGACTGTGATTTTGTGATCACAGACGATGAGGCAGCTTGGGCAGATCCGATAGCACAGACCATCCTCTCATATTCAGATACAGCTGATGCCGAGATGATAGCAGAGGAGAGTCTGGAGAGTACAGCCCTGGTTCAGGATACCATAGAGGTAGCAGAGCCGGTCCTTGATCGCGACACGGATTTCAGTAATGGTGGTGCTGAGGCCACCTTGCTTTACGGTGGTACTGATGCCACCGCGGTTGATACAGATCCCTCGGATTCAGAGTCTGATTGGGCCGATTGTGATGATCAGATGCCAGACCTGATTCCACCTGAGCCTACAGATGAGGAGGAGGCAGATGCAGAGCAGACCAGAGACAGTGCAGTTGAGCAGTCTTCTTCCGATCCAGTTTGCGAGAGTATGCTTTCACTTTCCCAGGCAGATTTGGCAGACTTAGCAGCTTTCACCCAGTTTCTTCCACAGCCAGATTTGCCAACACCCAGCATTCCAGAGCTGAAGCCGCTCCCTACTTCGCTGAAGTATCGATTCCTTGCGGGCGAGCCAAAGATGTACCCAGTCATCATCTCCGCCGAGTTGACTGGAGATCAAGAATCCCGTTTGATGGGGGTTCTTGAAAAGAACCGCAAGGCGATCGGATGGAGCGTAGCAGATCTCCATGGGATTAGTCCATCAGTGTGCTCCCACCATATCTATCTCGAGGAGGGGGCGAAGCCGTCGCGTGAGTTCCAGCGACGACTGAACCCCAACCTGAGAGAGGTCGTGATGAAGGAAATATCAAAATGGTGGAGTGCAGATTTTATTTATCCCATTTCCGACTCCAAGTGGGTCAGCCCCTTGCATGTGGTGCCCAAGAAGATGGGCATCACGACTGTGATTAGTGAGTCGGGAGAGGAGATTGCTACACGAGTACCCACCTCTTGGAGGGTTTGTGTTGACTACAGGAGACTCAACCAAGCCACCAAGAAGGACCATTTCCCCCTGCCTTTTATTGACCAGATCATTGAGAGACTGGCAGGGAAGAGCCATTATTGCTTCCTGGATGGGTACTCGGGCTACAACCAAGTGGCCATCGCTCTTGAGGATCAGGAGAAGACCACCTTTACCTATCCCTTCGGCACATATGCTTTTCGACGCATGCCATTTGGTCTATGCAATGCCCCTGCGACTTTTCAGAGGTGCATGCTGTCGATCTTCTCGGACATGGTAGGGGAGTGTTTGGAGGTCTTCATGGACGATTTCTCGGTCTACAGCGACGGATTCGATTCTTGTCTTGACTGCCTAGACCGGGTGCTCCAGCGATGTATTGAGTTTCATTTGGTCTTATCTTGGGAGAAGAGTCACTTCATGGTGACTCAAGGGATGGTGCTTGGCCATATCATCTCCAACAGGGGCATGGAGGTTGATCCGGCCAAGGTTGATGTCATTAGGAAACTCGCACCGCCGTCCAATCTGAGGCAGCTACGGTCATTCCTGGGGCACGTTGGATTTTATAGGAGATTTATTCAGGATTTCAGCAGGATTGCCCGACCGTTGACTGATCTCTTGACGAAAGACACCGAGTTCCTTGTCGATGACAAGTGTCTTTCGTCGTTCGCGACTCTCCAGCAGTGTGTTATTGAGGCTCCTGTCCTCCAGCCGCCTGATTGGTCTCTCCCATTCGAGATCATGACGGACGCCTCCGACTTTGCCGTAGGAGCAGTGCTGGGACAGAGGAGGGATGGAGTTCCATTTGCCATACACTATGCTAGCCGCACATTGGATTCCGCCCAGCGGAATTACACGGTCACAGAGAAGGAGATGCTAGCCGTAGTGTTTGCCCTGGATAAGTTCAGATCGTATATCATTGGATCTAGAGTGACTTTGTTTACAGATCACACCGCCATCAGGTACCTCATGGCAAAGAAGGATGCCAAGGCCAGACTGACTAGATGGATCCTTCTACTCCAGGAGTTCGACATTGAGATCAAGGATAAGCCTGGAGTCAAGAATGTGGTGGCGGATCATCTCTCCCGACTAGAGCAGCCTGAGGATTCTGAGCAGATTGACCCTATTAGAGATACCTTCCCAGATGAGGCGATCCTTGCTATCGCCTCACTCCCATGGTACGCCGATATTGTGAACTTTCTCGTTGCTGGGAAAGTCCCACAAGATTGGCCCAGGCAGAGGCTTGAGACCTTCCTCGCGAAGGCCAAGTCCTACCATTGGGAGGATCCCATCCTTTACCACGAAGGAGGGGACAACGTCTGGCGTCGGTGTATTCCTCAGGAGGAACACCATAGCGTCCTCACTTACTGCCACAAGCTTGAGGTAGGAGGACATCATTCTGGGAGGAGAACGGCACAGAAAGTGCTCCAATCCGGCTTGTGGTGGCCTACCCTCTTCAAGGACTCTGATGAGCTCGTGAAGAGGTGTACTGACTGTCAGAGGATGGGCACTTGTGGACAGCGTGATATGATGCCGATGCAGCCCATTCACTTCTGTGAGGTTTTTGACGCATGGGACATCGATTTCATGGGTCCATTCCCTAAGAGTCAGGGATTTGAGTACATTCTGTTGGTCGTTGATTATGTGAGTCGTTGGGTGGAGGCTACCCCCGCCCGAGCCGCTGATGCGAGGACCGTTTGCAGATTTTTGAGGAAGCACATCATCACGCGGTTCGGGGTTCCACGAGTTCTGATTTCTGATGGGGGATCTCACTTCATCAACGACCAGGTGAAGGCACTTGCTAGCGAGTTCGGTATAGATCATCGTGTTGCTACACCGTACCATCCACAGACGAATGGTCTAGCCGAAGTGTCGAATAGGGAGATCAAGACTATTCTGCAGAAAGTCGTCCGCCCTGACCGAAAGGATTGGTCACAACTTTTGGACTCGGTCTTGTGGGCATATAGGACGTCTTTCAAGACACCTTTGGGCACATCTCCCTTTCGCCTCGTGTATGGCAAGCCATGCCATTTACCTGTTGAGCTGAGGCACAAGTCACTTTGGGCAGTCACAGATATTTTGATGGATCCAGATGGTATGGGAGACCAGAGAAGGGCAGAGCTAGCTGCCCTGGAGGAGCTTAGAGATGCAGCTTTCTCAAGCAGCCTACATTATAAGGAGAAAGTCAAGGAGTGGCATGATTCTCATATCAGCCACAAACATTTTGAGCTTGGACAGAGAGTATGGCTGTTTGATGCGAGGCTACGATTATTTCCAGGGAAGCTTCAGAGCAAATGGAAAGGACCTTATCTGGTTAGAAAGGTACACGACAACGGTAGCATCGACATATCTGAGTTGTCTTCTGAGAGTACCTTTCGAGTGAACGGCCAGCGGCTCAAGCCATTTCTAGATCATGAGCCGCGGGTCGTCGATCTTGCCCCTATTCATTTTACGTGAGGTGTGGTCTTTGACTCGTATCTAATGCATCTCACGCATGAGTTTCACTGATCTTCCGCTGTATATAGATCCAGATGTCCATATCACTACATTCTTTAGTCCCACATCCCTTCCTTCATCTTGTGATTATGCTATACTTAGGGTGCACTTTACCCTAAGTATAGGGGGGATGTGAGGCCTTTCGGGTATTTCTTTTGTTTCTGTCTACCCCTGTTTTTGCTGCCTATACTTAGGGATATTTCACCCTAAGTATAGGGGGGTAGACCCTGTAAATTCTGCACTCAGGTTTTCCCTTAGTATACAGCCTGCTATACTTAGGATTACTTGATCCTAAGTATAGGGGGGAGACCTGGGTCCCTCTTGACTTTTCATTTCCTTTTTGTATAGCCTTTCTTTTCACTTTCCTATACCTAGCACGAGTTATGTCTTCTCCATCGCTCTTGACTCTGAGGACATCGTTCGAGCTAAGTATAGGGGGGTGTGTATATATTTCATATATACTTTAGCCATAACTCGTACTTTGTGTGAGTGTGTTAATGAATAAAAATGGCTAAAAACCACAAAAATTAAAAATTTTTCATGTACATAATCTTCTTTTATTTGCACATACATAGCTAGTGTACAAATTATTTTTGTAAAAATGATTTCAAAAATCTTTTGTGTAAAGCTTGTGTAAATATTTTATTATCAAAATTATGTATATAGTACAAAATTTTTCCAAAATGTTTTGAAAATCAAAAGTTTGCAAAAATCTTGTGTAAATGTGTGTAAATATCTTTTTGCAAAACTTGCACTTCATGCATCATTTGTTCATGATTTCAAAACATTTTTCAAAAATTTTGCATGATTGTAAACTTTGTGTAAATAAGCATCTTTTTATACATATGTATATAGTTTTTCTGGATGATAGTTGACATTTAAACTAGCCTGGAATCAAATTGAGAAATGGAGCTTGATTAAGATCTTAATCCACCTAATTTCTAAGAGGAACCTTATAGGATTTAGGTTTAAGGCTTTTCAGGTCCATGGTGACTTAATTCTTTGAGTCCACTAGGCTATGACCACATGTCATCTCAATGAGCCTAAGTAGAGCACTTAACAACAACACATGACTCATATAGATTATGGCTTTACTTGGACACCAGTACTATGCACCGAGCTCTTCACGGATGAGGTGGTGAGGAGGCAGTCTTCCTTGACTTGGGGTAGCATATGAGGGTAGTACTTCTAGGCGGAACCTCTCTTCTTCTTATAGTGAAGGAAGTGCGTCTCAACTTGGTCTGGCTGCCATGAGGTCTAACGACCGGAGTTGTGGGTTGCAATAAAGCTTCAAAAGAGGGATAGTCTACTGGCTCAAGAGGAAAAACTCCTTGTATATATGCTGCACATGTATATGTTGTACAGATGCACTTGAAAAAAAAATGTGCAAAAAGAAAAGAACTCCAAAAAAGTGGTGGGTCTGAGAGAAAATTATAATCCCACCAGAGTATGTATATAGAGTGCAATAAGCAAAGCTTGGTTTCATGATCCACCTGTTGTAGCTTGCAGCAGGGAGACTTGGCTACACTGGTCAAGCTCCCAAGGGTACTTGGCTACACTGGCCTTGACCCATTCTCTTCTTCCCCCGCTTTTTGAGCTGGTTGCACTTGAACTTAGAAGGGAATACCGCGCTCCTTGAGGAAAGAGTGGCCAAATTGAGGTCATAGAGTTACCTTGTTGGGGAGGGTTGTCAAGTTGCCATTTCTGAGGTGGAGAGCTTAGACTTCACATCCACAGGACAAGAAAAGATTCATGGTCTTCAGGGTTTGTGATTGATGACTTGTTCTGATCTGGAGCATTGAGGAGTCTTGGTTATAGATTAGTGGAACTTAGAGGCTGTTGAGTTTTAAGCTTAAGTCAAAGTAAGGTTCCGATACTTTAATAATCCAAAGATCTGATCCAGCTCCATACCCCAATTTAATGAAGGCAAGTTTAATAATCAACCTTGATCCATGTACATCCTCTTTTTCTTTTTCTTTCTTTCTGTTTCACTTCTTTTTCAAATAAGTGTTTGCTAAGGGACTAGCAAAGTTAAGTATAGGGGGGTGATGAATACCCATTCATCACTCTTTATTCTTATATTTTAGCTACAAAAACCTTTGCAAATGCATGTAGATATGTATAAATAGGAATAATTAGCAAAAGCATGCATTGTGTAAAAACCTATAATTAGCATGTTTTTGTTCAAAAATAAAAGAATAAAGATTAAAAAGAAAAAGAGGGAAATATTTAGAATAAATATTGAGCAACCTAACCCAAGGGAGGGCTCAGCATGGGCCTGACCGCATAAAAGCCAAAGTAGAGGGAGATAGGGGCTCTTGTGTAAATATTTATGTAAATAAAATAAATATGTTTCCTTCACCAAAAATACACTTGTAAATACTTGTATATAGTTATTTATAAAATCAAAAGCAAAATTAAAAATCAAAAAGATTAAAAATACCCTTTCACCATGTACATAAACCATACCTATATATTTATTTAACCTTGTAAATAAATAAAGTTATTTTCCAAACTTTTTGTAAATATTCTATGCTAAATATTGTAAATAAATAAAATAAAAAGAATCAAAACAAAAATCAAATAAAAATAACAAAATAAAAAATACAAAAATACATTGTACATATACCTTGTATATAGTTGTACATAACTATTTATTTTACCTATGTATATAAATAATAAAAATAAAATAAAAACACCCTTTTATTCCTTATTTTATACTATAAATAAATAAAATATAAAATAGGAATAAAATTGTACAAAAATAATAATTAAAAATCAAAAATCAAAAACCTACATATTGTATATATACCTATATATAGCTATATAATGTAAATACCTTATTTTTATTTCCAAAAATTAATTAAAAATCACAAAAAAAATAGAAAAAAAATAAAATAAAAATATTTCATGTTTTAAGTTTTTGAAAATTCGGTCATTTTCTGGCCCAAAATAATCAAATAAAAACTCAAAGCTTGGCGGGTCCTGATTGGTCCACGGGGGATTGTTGACCCCCGGTCAACTCCCCCCCAGGACCACCAGAGCCGGGTCCGTCCTGCCCGACCCATCTTCTCGGACTTTTCCCATGCAGACCCGACTCGTTTTTGCCCAAACCCCGGGTCCGGATTGCTCACGTCATACCCGAGAACCTCATCGGAGCCTTCACCTCGGGATCCGCGCGCTACATCGCCCTACCCGCGCCCTTCTTCCCGGACCCGCCAGCATACTTAAGCTCAGCTCCGCCACCCATTTCATGCATCTTTGGCCATTTGCTTCATTCTCCAGTGAGCTCCAGAGAGAGAGAGGTGACAGCTCGCGCCTCGACCTGTTGCAGTGAGGAGAGGAGGTGAAAACCATCGATTCGGCGACACACCCGCCGTAGCTCCGCCACCTGGGCGAGCTTCGAGCCTCGGGCAGAGGCATCCCTTGAGGCGACGACCGGGAGCTTCCTCAGCTCCGCCACAGTCTATTCCTTCACCCAGGTAACCTCTTAGCTCAGCCATTTCGTCTGATTTCCATTTTCGCCCAATCTTCGCCGTCATCGTATTTCTTCGATTCCTCCTGATTCCGACCACTATCCGATCATCGGGCATAGCCATAGCCCTCGCCTTCTTTCCGCGCACCTTCTCCGCCCCTCCGTTCAACCCAGCTCGCACAGGAGCTGGGGTTCGAACCCCTTCGCCGTCGCATCGCCGGGGTTCGCCCGCACCACCGCACCGTCCACTTGCACCACCGCTAACGGGGTCGAGGCAGTTTGCCCTCGACCCAGGAGCTCTTTGGTTGCGTTTTGCAGGTCAATCGAGGGTTGTCTGAGGCCCTCCTACTTGAGAACCAGAGCTTCTCCTCCGCCGGAGTCGACAGAGCTCCCCGGAGCTCCGTTGATTCATCGGAGACGTTCCACAGACGCGGGAGGCTAAGGCGAAGCTTCCTCGATCATCAGAAGCCCCTGCGGAGGCTCGAAGCGCGCGTACTGGGCCGGCGAAGTTCGTCGGCCTCTTGTTCTTCGAGGACCTCCAGCAGCCGTTGGATTGCCCTCCTGCTCTAGTTTTGATCGCCACCGTCCGCTTCAGGAGCCACCAGCAGCGTTAGATCCATCTGAGGAGCGATCTGGACCATTGATGCCCGAGGTTTAGCCACAGTACCTCTCCACCGTTCGATCTCCCACGTGGCGACGCCTGGACCGATCGATCAACCCGAGGGATATCAGCGTTGGGCGCCACCCATTTCCAGCCGTTCATCAGCATACGTGGCGCCCATCCGACGGCCAACTTAATAAAGGGTAATTTATCCCTTAGGCCCTTAGCTTTAGCCTTGTTTTGTTTCAGTCCTGTAAATATTTTTCGTATTTTATTTACGTTGGTACAATTGCACTTTGGACCCTGTCTTGTTTTCTTATTGCATGTATGCCCCTGTGTGTAGTGGGTCACGTGCTTCGACACGTGTTCTTCTGGGATATTTGCATTGATGCCCTTGTAGTTCTGGATGCTTATGAATGAATGAAAGTTTTTAATTAATTGCATTTATACCCCTGTGCATGGTTTATTTCCGCATGTGCGGCATTTTTTGGGTAAATTGCAACTAAGGCCCCTGGACTTTTGGTACGTGTTACCAATAAGTCCTCGGGACTTATTTTTGTTACAAATAGGTCCCTGAGTGCCCCAGGCACGCGCTTGGCGCGTGATTTGCTGGGTATTTTGCACTGGGACCCCCAGAACTTTGGGTATTTGCATTCCAATCCCTGTGCATAGTACCCTCTTGTCATTTTTGAATAAAATATAAAATCACCTCCAAATTCGACGAAAATTTGACACATGGCTCCTGCCATGGTGTAGGATTTTTGTGAAATTTTGAGGACATTTTTTATTTCGTTTGTTATTTTTAAAAATTCAAAAACTATCATTTTTGTTACTGTCTAGATTGAAAACTCACAAAAAAATATAAAAACATCTCTAAAAATTCTACAAAATATAGGTACTGTTTAGTTTAGTTTGTTTTATTTTCTAGCCAATTTTGGCTATTTTTCATTGCTTAAAAACCTTAAAAACTTAAAAACCCCAAAAAACCCATGAAAATTCTAATAAAGACATTAAAAATCCAAAAAAATAAATCTGGTACCTAAATTTTCCTTATTTCATCTATTTTATAGGAAAATTACCTCCAGGCCTTTTTGAGGTCCTTAGATATTTTATCTAGGGACTTTAGGCTTGGCTGGACAGTACCCCTTGTTTTTGTTATTGTTTGATTTTTAGAAATTAAAATAAATATCAGAAAAATCCCAAAAATTCACCACAAACATAAAAAAATTATAAAACACATAAAAATATTTTTGTTTTAATTTTTGGTTGATTTTTGTGGCTTGAAATAATTTGTTGAAGTGTGATTGTTTTTGTCTTTCTTATTTTCTTTACATATTAAAAATCTAAAAAAATATAAAAATACTTAAAAAACCACTAAAAAGATTTTATTTCTTTATTTTATTTGTTTTTACTATTTCGTAGGCCTTCGGCCAACCCGTGCTCCTCGAGTTCGACCCTGGGTGCTATACCAGGTTAAACATATAGCAGGACCGCTTCTTCCTTGCTTTGATTGATTTTATTTTTCGCGAGTGGTTCGATTTTTCTTGTTGACCCGAGTCTGAGTGATTGAGGTCACAACAACCTTTTAGACACCCTTGCCTTAGTCATTCAGACGGTCATCGGGGTCCACGGGGGAGAGTTGACCGGGGGTCAACAATCCCCCGTGGACCATTGAAATAATTCTATTTATTAATTATTTACAAATTCAATTAAAAGTAATAAATGCTTTTATTTTGAAAAAGTTTAAACATGAAAAATGTTTATTATTTTCAAATTATTTTTTAGTGATTTTTATTTTTTTTTGAAAAATAAATTATGTATTTACATTATATTATTATTATATATAAGTATATTTACATATATATTTTAATTTTTTATTTTTTAATATTTATTTTTATATAATTATTCCAATTTTATATTTTATTTATTTATAACATAAAATTTGGAATAAAAAGGTATTTTTATTTTATTTTTATGATTTATTTACATTAGTTAAATAAATAGGTTTATATACATATTTACATGGTATATGTACAAGGTAGAAATGATTTTTATTATTTTTATTTTTATTTTTCTGATTTTTGTTTTGTTTTTTTATAAATATGTACAAAATAACAAAAACACATTTTTATTTAGAGGAAAATAAATTTTATTAAATACATAGGGTTATGTACACACATAATTGACCCTATCTCCCTCTACTTGGGTTCTTTTGCGGTCAGGCCCATACTGAGCCCTCCCTTGGGATTAGGTCGCTCAATATTTATTCTAAATATTTCCCTCTTTTTCTTTTATTTCTTTATTCTTTTATTTATGCATAAAAACATGCTAATTATCAATATTTACACAATGCATGCATGATGGTAATTTATTCTATTTACACAAATATACATGGTGTTTTTCATAGTTTTTTAGCTAAAATAAAAGAATAAAGAGTGATGAATGGGTATTCATCACCCCCTATACTTAACTTTGCTAGTCCCTTAGCAAACAATTATTTGAAAAAGAAGTGAAAAAGAAAAGGAAAAAGAAAAAGAGGAGAAATGCAAGGATCAATGCTGATTATTAAACTTTCCTTTATTAAATTGAAATATGGAGCTCGGTCAGATCTTTGGATTATTAATGTGTCGGAACCTTATTTGGACTTAGGTTTAAAACTTGACAGCCTCCAAGATCCACTAATCTATAGTCAAAACTCCTCAATAATCCAGATCATAACAAGTCTACATACACAAACCCTGAAGACCATGAATCTTTCCTTGTACAGTGTAAGTGAGGTATATCTCTCCACCTCAGAAGTAGCATAATGACAACCCTCCCCAACAAGGTAACTCTATGTCCCTAGTCTGGCCACTCTTTCCTCGAGAAGCGGGGTATTCCCTTTTAAGTTCAAGTTCAACCGGCTCAAGAAGAGGGGGAAGAAGAGAATGGACCATGGCCAGTGTAGCCATGTATCCTTGGGAGCTCAACCAGTGTAGCTAAGTCTCCCTACTGCAAGCTACATAAGATGGAACATGAGTCTCAAGCTTTTCTTATTGCACTATATACACTCCGGTGGGATTATCATTTTCTCTCTGACCCACCACTTTTTTGGAGTTATTTTCTTTTTGCATTTTTTTGTGTGCATCTGTACAACATATTTACAAGGTGCAGCATATATACATAAGGAGTTCTTCCTCTTGAGCCAGTAGACTATCCCTTTTTTGAAGCATTATTGCAACCCACAACTCCTGTCATTAGACCTCATGGAAACCAGACCAAGTTGAGACGCACTTCCTTCACTATAAGAAGAAGAGAGGTTCCGCCTAGAAGTACTACCCTTATATGCTACCCCAAGTCAAGGAAGACTGCCTCCTCACCACCTCATCCGTAGAGAGCTCAGTGTAAAGTGCGGGTCCAAGTCAAGCCATTGTCTATATGAGTCATGTGTCTTTTGTTAAGTGCTCTACTTAGGCTCATTGAGATGATATATGATCATAGCCTAGTGGACTCAAAGAATTAAGTCACCATAGACCTGAAAAGTCTCAACCCTAAGCCCTATAAGGTTCCTCTTATAATTAGGTGGATTAAGATCTTAATCAAGTCCATTTTCCAATTTAATTCCAGGCTAGTTTAAATGTCAACTATGATCCAGGAAAAAACTATACAAATATTTACAAAGATGCAATTTACAAACTATTTACACATATGTAAAATTTTTGAAAAATGTTTTGAAAACATGGATGTATACATGAATGCAAGTTTTGCAAAATATTTACACAAATTTACACAAGGTTTTGCAAACTTTTGATTTTCAAAACATTTTAGAAAATTTTTTTACTATATACATAATTTTGATATGAAAATATTTACACACTATTTACACAAAAAGTTTTTTACAAACATTTTTACAAAAATAATTTGTACAACTAGCAATGTATGTGCAATAAAATAATTTTTAGTTACAAGGAAATTTTTTAATTTTTATGGGTTTTGGATTTTTAGGTTTTTAGCCATTTTTATTTATTAACACACTCACACAAAGTACGAGTTATGGCTAAAGTATATATAGAATATATACAAACACCCATATACTTTGCTCGAACGATGTCCTCAGAGTCAAGAGCGATGAAGAAGACATAACTCGTGGTTAGTATAGGGAGGTGAAAAGGAAGGTTATATGCAAAGATGAATAAAAGAATAGAAATGCAAGAGGATCTCGGCTTTTCCCCCTATACTTAGGATCAAAAAATCCTAAGTATAGTAGGTTGTACACAAAGGGAAGGCTGAGTGAGAATGTATAGGGTCTACCTCCCCTATACTTAGGGTAAAATATCCCTAAGTATAGGCAGCAAAACAGAGCTAAAAATGAATCAAAAGAAACTCAAAAGTCTCACCCCCCTATACTTAGGGTAAAGTGCACCCTAAGTATAGCAACGTCGAAGATGCAAATGGGGTGTTGGACTGAAGAATGTGTGATATGGACAACTGGATCTATACAAGTCAGGAGAATAGTGATAATCAGGCGTGAGATGCAATAGTGTGAGTCAAGAGACCACATCTCACGCAAAGTGAATCGGGGCAAAATCAACGACCCGCGGCTCGTGATCTAGATATGGCTTGAGCCGATGATCATTCACTCGAAAGGTACTCTCAGAAGACAACTCAGATATATCTATACTCCCATTGTCATGTACCTTTCTCACCAAATACGGTCCCTTCCATTTGCTCGGTTGCTTCCCTCGAAATAGACGAAGCCTAGCATCAAACATCCATACTCTCAGTCATGGCTCAAAATGCTTGTGGCTGATATGAGAATCATGCCACTCCTTTACTCTCTCCTTACAATGTAGGCTGTTTGAAAAGGCGGTGTCACGAAGCTCCTCCAAGGCTGCTAACTTGGCCCTCCTCTGATCTCCTACACTCTCTGGATCTAAAAGTATATCAGTGTCACCCCAAAGTGACCTATGTCACAGTTCAATAGGTAAATGGCAGGGCTTGCCATAAACGAGGCGGAAGGGAGACGTACCCAAAGGAGTCTTGAAAGACGTCCTATATGCCCACAAGACCGAGTCCAAAAGCTGTGACCAATCCTTTCGGTTAGGACGGATAACTTTCTGCAATATAGTCTTGATCTACCTGTTCGACACTTCAACAAGACCATTCGTCTGAGGGTGGTATGGTGTGGCAACTCGATGGTCTATACTGAACTCGCTAGCAAGGGCCTTTACCTTGTCATTGATGAAATGAGACCCCCCTCGTCAGATATCAACACTCGAGGTACCTGAACCGTGAAATGATATGCTTCCTCAAAAATCGGCAAACAGTCCTAGCATCTACGGTTCAGGCGGGGATGGCCTCAACCCAACGACTAACATAATCCATGACCAACAGAATGTACTCGAATCCCTGACTCCTAGGGAATGGACCCATGAAATCGATGCCCCATGCGTCAAAAACCTCAGAGAAGTGAATGGGCTGCATCGACATCATATCACGCTGTCCACAAGTGCCCATCCTCTGACAGTCAGTACACCTCTTCACGAACTCATCAGAGTCCTTGAATAGGGTAGGCCACCATAGGTCAGATTGGAGCACTTTTTGTGTCGTTCTCCTCCCAGAGTGATGTCCCCCTACCTCAAGCTTGTGGCAGTAAATCAGGACGCTATGGTGCTCCTCCTGAGGAATGCACCTACGCCAGACGCTATCCCCTCCTTCATGGTAAAGGATGGGATCCTGCTAGTGGTAGAACTTGGCCTTCGCGAGGAAGGTCTCAAGTCTCTGCCTGGGCCAATCTTGTGGGACTTTCTTGGCAACAAGAAAGTTCACAATATTGGCGTACCACAGAAGAGAGGCAATAACAAGGATCGCCTCATCTGGGAAGGTCTCACAAATAGGCTCAGTCTGCTCAGAATCCTCAAGATGCTCTAATCGGGAGAGATGATCCGCCGTCACATTCTTGACTCCAGGCTTATCCTTAATCTCTATATCAAACTCCTGGAGTAGAAGGATCCATCTGGTCAATCTGGCTTTGGCATCCTTCTTTGCCATGAGGTATCTGATGGCTGTATGATCAGTATAGATGGTCACTCTAGATCCAATGATGTAAGATCTGAAATTATCTAGGGTGAAAACTATGGACAGCATTTCCTTCTCAGTGACTGTATAGTTCCGCTACACGACATCCAATGTACGACTAGCGTAGTGAATAGCAAATGGGACTCCATCCCTCCTCTGTCCCAGCACGGCCCCTATGGCAAAATCGGAGGCATTCGTCATGATCTCGAATGGGAGAGACCAATCAGGCGGCTGGAGAACAGGAGCCTCTACAACACAGCTCTTGAGAGTCTCAAACAACGATAGACACTTGTCATCGACAAGAAACTCGGTGTCTTTTGTCAGTAGATCAGTCAACGGTTGGGCAATCCTACTAAAATCATGAATGAAGCGTCGGTAGAAACCGACGTGCCCCAGAAAAGACCGTAACTGCCGCAAGTTGGATGGTGGATTGAGTTTTCTAATGACATCTACCTTGGCTGGATCAACCTCCATGCCCCTGTTGAGTCACCATGAAGTGACTATTCTCCCAAGACAACACAAGGTGAACCTCAATGCATCGCTGAAGGACTCGGTCTAGGCAGTCAAGAGAGGAGTCGAATCCATCGCCGTTGACCGAGAAATCATCCATGAAAACCTCCAAGCACTCCCCCACCATGTCTGAAAAGATAGATAGCATGCATCTCTGAAATGTCGCTGGAGCGTTGCACAACCCAAATGGCATGCGTCTGAAAGCATATGTCCTGAAGGGACAGGTGAAGGTGGTCTTGTCCTGGTCCTCGGGTGCTATGGCCACCTGATTGTAGCCGGAGTACCCATCTAGAAAACAGTAGTGGCTCTTCCCTACCAGTCTCTCAATGATCTGATCAATAAAGGGCAGGGGGAAATGATCCTTCTTGGTGGCCTGATTGAGTCATCTGTAATCCACGCAGACCCGCCAAGAAGTGGGTACCCGGGTAGTGATCTCCTCTCCAGACTCGCTGACAAATGTAGTGATGCCCATTTTCTTAGGCACCACATGCAACAAACTGACCCACTTGGAGTCGGAGATGGGGTAGATAAAATCGACGCTCCACCATTTCGAAATCTCCTTCATGAAAACCTCCCAAAGATTCGGGTTCAGCCGCTGCTGGAACTCACGTGATGGCTTTTCCTCCTCCTCGAGATAGATTTGGTCGGAGCACAGGGCCGGACTTATCCCCTGGAGATCGGCTACACTCCATCCTATCACCTTGCGGTTCTTTTCAAGAACCCCCATCAGATGGGAATCCTGCTCTCCAGTCAAATCGGCGGAGATAATGACTGAGTACATCTCATGCTCACCCGTAAGGAATCTATACTTCAGCGACGCTGGTAGCGGCTTCAACTCTGGACAAGTAGGTGCCGGCAAATCTGGCCTCTGAAAAGTCTGAGTGAATGCTGCCAAATCTGCATGGGAGAACGGAAACTCTCGCTCACAATCTGAATCTGGAGTAGGCTGCTCTACTGGACTGTCTCTGCTCTACCTGGAACCAGCCTCCTCCCCAGCTATAGGCTCAGTGGAAGTCAGACATGGTATCAAATCATCAAACTCTTCCCAGTCAATATCTGACTCCGAGGGATCTGTATCAGACTCACAAAAGTCTGTCTCACGGTCAAGAACCGAATCTGCTGCCTGAAATGTATCCTGGACCAGGAATGCGCTCTCCAAGATCTCCTCTGCTGGCGTCTCTGCATCAGCGAACTCTGAAGGTGAGAGGATGGCCTGTGCGACTGGATCTGCCTAAACTACCTCGTCATCTGCAATCACAAAATCACAGTCCTGGTGGATGTCTCGCCCTGACTCTGTCATCTGCTCTGAATCTGTGGTCAGCTCTGAGTAGGCTAAATCTTTAGCTCTAGTCTCCTCGACCGTCTCTATTTGTATACTCTCACCCTCGACGCAAAAGTACACCTTCCCGCTATCATGGTCGGATACTTACTTGGCTGTGGCCAAGAACGGGCGTCCTAGAATGATTGAGGTATCGGTCACAGACTCAAGGATCTCCATGTCCAACACAACGAAGTCCACGGGGAATTTCAGGTCGTGAATCGTGATGACAACGTCCTTCAGCAACCCCTTCGGCCTCTTGACAGATCGATCAGCAAACTGAAGGATCGTCTTGCTCTATCGTAGAGTGCCCAACTCGAAGCGGTCGAGAAGGGCTGCCGGAAGTAGGTTGATCGAAGAACCGTTGTCTAATAGAGTACGATCTCTGCTCATGGATATGGCATCTGACGTACGGGGCTCTTGAATCTGGCCTCTTGGCCGGCAGACGGTTCTGAATTGCGAAACACGTGGCTCGAGTAAGCACATGGATCTCAGACTGATGGTTCCTCCTCTTCCTCCTAACTGTGGTCCTGTCTCTGAGTGATCTCTGGAGTAGAGGAATGTGCTCTAAGGCCTCTTGAAGAGTCAGCTGAATACGGAATCTATCTATCATCTGCTGGCTGAACTCTACCTGATGATTCTTTTTGGGATTTTCTTTTTTCTTCCCTTACCCAAATGGAGTGCTTTGGGAAAGGGGATCACAGGGTCCTTCTCAGATGAAGGACTAGGATAGGGTCTAGGCTGCTCAAGTACGGCAGAATCCACACATACATCATCAAGCACCATAGGTGGATCAGAATAAAATAAACCCTTTCCTTTATTTCCAAACAAGTCCTGAGATACATGTACAGACGAAAAGACAACAGAACTAGCAGAACTGGGAATGGTGGCCTCAGTACCACCCTCGACATGTCGACTCACAGCATCAGTACCGCGCTTTGGCTGGGCAACTGTGGTGGCGTCAGTACCACCTCCTCCAACTAGTGAAGCAACGGCCTCAGTACCGTCGGCGGGATCAACATCCATGGTGGCGTCAGCACCACCGTCATCATCTCTCGCGGCATCAGTACCGCGCTCCTCCTCACCTGACGCTCCTGAAGTAGCATGGGAATGTCGCTCAGACGAGGCGCCGCCTGCTGGCATCCTACCGCTCCTATGTGTAACAAAATCAGTATCAAACAGATATGCAGACATATCACCAAATGAATCACTAGGAGTGGCATGCTCTGTGAAATCTACCTGCTCAGACTTCCTCTTCAGATTGTTCGGGTTTGGCTCAATCTGGGCAGGAATGGCGACCTTCCCTCTCATGATCTCCCGCATCTCCTGGCGGAACTCATCCATCTCCCGTCTAAAGGTAGCATGCTTCTCTATCATGAGGCGGGCTAGGTCGTACAAGGCATGGTTCTCATAGGTCGGTCCATGAGAACCTGATTGGTGGCCTCGCTGGTAGTGAGGCTGCTACGGCTGGTGCGGGTGAGAGGGGTACTGGGATGATACTGCTGAAGCTGCTCTCACCTCCAAGGTTGTCCCTGCTGATAGGGACGAGGACCATACTACTGGTGTTGTGGCTGGGATGACTGCTGCTGGGGGACTGGGAGCTGCTCTCGCTGATGGCCATACTGGCCACCCTAAACTGGAGGCTGCTGCAGGGAACTGGTGCCTCCAGCCAACCAACGGAATCTGGGATGGTCTCGTCGGATACCGGGCTAGGGGCGGTCGTACCAAATCCTGTTGACATCCATCAATGGCTCCGGCTCGTAGGAAGGTGGCGGGAGTACTGCCAGGGGCTGATCCAGCTGGTAAACCACTATCTAAGTGTCTGGGGATGGTGGTGACTGGTAGTACGGCTGTGGCTGTAGGTACGACTCCGCCTGTACAAGGTGAACCTGTCTAGGCTGACTTGAGCGCTGGGACGAGCTACCACTGCTGCTCGGATCTCCTCGTGCCTGAAGACGGGGCTGAGAAGCCATCTGTGCCTCCTGGAGACACATGATCTGTTTCTTCAGGTCACTCAGCGTCTGTGCCATCTGATCCATTTGCGTGATACCCTGGCACTGCTTCTTCTCTATCAGCTCGATCCGGTCCAGCTTCTCACCGATGATCCCCATGTCTGCGGTTGTAGACTCAGCCTGTGCGACTGCCGCGGACGAAGTAGAAGGACCGACATCGACCCGTGCTATCCTCTGGTACTGCACAGTCTGTGGTTGTGGCTGTGGGCGTTCCTGAGTGTAAAGACGGATCTGGGACATCACTGTATAGTTCTCGGTCATCTCCTCGTAGATGGCCCAGACCTGGTCCTCATCCTTGGCGAAGTAGGAACCGCCACAAGAAGCATTCACCAGGCCCTGCAGCTCTGGTGTCAACCCGCAGAAGAAGCTCTCAACTAGATTCGGCTTTGTGATGTCGTGGTGCGGGCATCTGTCGGTCAGCTCTCTGAACCTCTCCCATGCCTTGTGAAACTGCTCGTTGGGGAGCATGGAGAAGTTGTTGATCAGGGCCCTCACTGCATTGGTCCGCCCGAGTAGATAGTACTTGTTCAAGTACTCGGTACGGAGCTGCTCCCAGATGTAAACAAACTTCCCCAAATGCTTTAGCCAAGTGGCTGCTCTATCTGCCAGTGAAAAGGGGAAGGCGATCATCCGGATGGTATCCTCATCCACCTGTCGATCGTGGACGGTGCTGCAGATCATCAGAAACTCCTGGAGATGTAGATGGGGCTCCTCAATGGCGAGCCCGTGGAAGCAGGGGAGTAGCTGAAGTGTGTTCGGGGGGAAGTAGAAGTCCCCCACGATAGTCGGAAGAACCACCCACCAGTGTGTCAGTGTCGATCCGGGGTTGTGTAATTCCCGCATCGGTCTCGGCTGCTCTGGTGCTGCTGCTGCTGCTGCGGCTGCTGCTGCGGCTCATCGGGACTCCGTGGTCTGTCTCCTCCGGGCCCGTGCTGCTCGTGGTCTGCTCTCATCTGTTACATCTCTCTCCTCATCTCTATCATAAACGCCCCCTGATCCCTAATCTGCTGCCGCATCGTCTCGAGGGAGGCGATCAGGGTGGTGTTGATCGCACCCTGGTCCAAGACGTACATCTGCTCAAGTCGGGGACCTCCAGTGCGGTCATCGCTGCTGCCGGCCATGGTCTCTGCAAAGGCAAAAGACCCAAACTCAGGTGCCGATAAATCTGTCTGTTGTCTCTCATCTAGCACTAGCATCTCAGGAATAGAACAAGGGTGGTCAAGGGGGAACATGGTGGAATCGAACTCGGGTTCAGAGAGAGGGTCTTGGCTCTCACGAACCAACCTAGACGAACGTGCTGGAGTGCTAAAAAGCGGTACAGCCAGAGGCTACCTAAGGGATCTCCTGCCCGTCATCTTGATCTAGTGAGCCGGGCGAATGAGATCTGAGAAACAAACAGGATGAGCAAACAAACCCCAAGTTCACCTACGCAACACGAGCTGAAGATCGTAAGGGTTCAGTCAATTTATCTTGCCAAATTTTATTAAGGTGATCAAGTCAGGATATCAGAGTTGTTAGCGAGCTGGTAGGAATCCGACGCCCCCAGGAGACTGTCCCAATCATGAACTAGATCTTTCCCAGCCAGTACAAGTCGCGGACCGTTTACAGCCTACCCGATTGGCTCGCTCTGTTAAGGATATCGCAGCCCGCTTTACCGGATACCAGAGCGATCCTCACTGGAGAATGACTAGCCCAGAAGCAGTTGTCTGAAAAGGGGTTAGATGTGGCTCTAGCCTAGGGTGCTGGTCGCTCTCTCGCCCATGCAAACCAGACAATGAGGGGGTTTCTCTCCCCAAGACAGATTTTTAGGTGAAGTGTCTTTTAGGGTCGAGCTTGTTTAGCAGTCCCAAATTTTATGGTTTTTGTTTTTAGATATTTTTCAAATCAAACAACGCCTAACGAATTTTTCGGTTCTCCTGATTATTTTAAGTCCAAAAATCATGGGGAGAAGACGAAAAAGCCGATGCGCGGGAATCAATGATGCATGTAGAGTAAGATATGCGTACATGACTCCAGCAGTCTACATGCAGAGTGATCTGCCCATAAATAAAAGACTGAATATAAACTACCTATATGATGCACGTGAAAACCAACCCTAAGCAAAGCAGTTCTACACAAAAGAACATATGACTAAGTGGTCAACATGAGGGGTCGGTGTCCAGTCTCGAATGTCGATCCGTGCCCGCCACAAAGGGTCCTTCCAGCGTTGTATACGACCTCTATCGGCTCGGGATTCTCAAGTGACCAAGTAGCCTTTTCTTAATAATTTTATTTAGGTCCAATTACGATCTAATAGGTACAGGAAGATTATTAAGTGTGTGGACCCTAATTATTACGTCACAATCAATGAAAATCCTAAGCTAGGGCTAAAAACCGTGTAAATCAAATGGCAGTAAATAAATGGTCAAAACTCGGAAAACCGACGAAAATCACGGTGAGGTCCCCCGAGCACACCAGTGCTCGGCGAAACAGACCTGATCTCAACCAAGTCTCAGTCCAGGTCCCTGTATTATTACAATAAAATAATTCTACTGAAAACAAACTACGCTAAGTCTACGGCTAATCTACGGCTATTCTGTGGCTATTCTGCGGATCCCGAACTTCGGCTCCTCATCCTCGCGCTCTCCTACGGCTTCGTAAAGAAAGAAGCCGCCTCCGACTCCTGCAGTTGCTTTGTCTCTTCGAGAAGAACCGCCTCGTTCCTCGGGCCCTCGCAAGAAACAGAAACAGAAGTGTCAAGCCAAATTAAAAATAAACAGGACAAATAAACTAAAACAAGATATATACAAATAATAGAAATAAACACACAAAAACAAAATAAAATAAAATAAAATAAAATAAAATGAACAGAAATGAGAAACAAAAAGCCGTGAAAAGCCGCGGACGAAAGAAAAGCCGCGGAAAATCGCAAAAAATAAAAGAAAATAAAAATCAAGAAACGACGACTACTAAGCCGTTCTCCCTGACAACGGTGCCATTCTGATGACCGTGAAATCGTGAATCTTACTATCGGGCCAAGGTAAAGGTATTCGGGGTCGTTGCGACCTGAATAGAGAGATCCGGTCAACAAGAAAAAATGATAGAACCACCAAAATAAGATAATCAAACAAAATCAAGAAGCGGTCCTCGTTAATTTATTAACCGGGTATAGCGATCAGGGTCAGATTCAGGGAGCACGAGTTGGCCGAGACGACCTACAAAGTAGTCAGAATCTAAAAACAAAGGAGAAAATCTTTTTGGTGGATTTTAATTATTTTTATTTTTTTGTATTTTTAATAATGAGGAAAAATAACGAAATTGAAAAACAAGCAAACACAACAATTTATTTAAACACCCAAAGACTCCAAAAATTCAAACAAAAATATTTTTGTGTTTTTAATGTTTTTAAGTGTTTTGGTGAATTTTTTAGAATTTTCTAATTTTTATTTAATTTTCTAAAAATCAAGAAATGAGAAACATAGGATCATTGTACAGCCAGACTTGAAAGATCAATTAAAAATATAAAATTGATCTATAAAAGTCTGAAGGCAATTTTTATGAAATCTATAAATAAAAACTAAACTACAGGAAAAAAGTTTATATTTTTTTGATTTTTATAGATTTTTTTAGAATTTTTATAAGGTTTTAGGGTTTTTCAATTTTTAAGGTTTTTATAAATCCAAAAAGCACAAAATTTTGAATGAAGGTAGAAAACACTAAAATTAACTATCCCTAATTTTTTTAGAATTTTGTAAGATTTTTAATATTTTGCTTTGATTTTTCAATTTAGACAGTAATAAAAATCACTGTTTTTTATTTTTAAAATATTAAAAAGCCTCAAAACTATCCCAAAATTTTAGGGAAATTTTACGTAGTGGCAGGAGCCACGTGTCCAAATTTTACCTAATTTGGATTTAATTTGATATTTTATTTAATAAAAACAAGGCACACAGCTCACAGGGATCTAAATGCAAGAAAACATAGTTTCAAGGACCAAGTAACAAAATCAGAAAGTCCAGGGGCCCTTGTGCAAAAATTCCACAAAATCATGCGCAAGGCACGTGAATCAGATATGGAGGGGCATAAGTGTCATTCCTATTTATAAAAGATCAATCCAGAACACAGAGGAAACACAGGATAAAAAGTGCAAATAACCCAAAATCTATTGTGTCGATGCACGTGACTCACATACACAGGGACTGAAATGCAAATAAAGGAAACATAGAGGTCCACAGTGCAATTTACCCTAATTAAAAACAACGTGCTAAAATATTTACAAGACTAAACAGTAAAGGCTAAAAGAGGAGGGGCCTAAGAGCAAATTACCCCTATTATTATCGGATAGACAAGGAGGCGCCATGTGCTGATCTGACGGTTGAGAAGCGAGGGCACCTCTTCGTCGACGATCGTTCCAGATCAAACCACAGAAGAATCGGACGGTGGCTGAAGCTCCGCGGATGAACGGTCTGGATCAAAACTGGAGCAGAGGGGACGATCGAACGACAGCTGAAGGTCCTGGAAGAACTCGTCTCCGACAAACTTCGCCGGCTCTCTCCGTGCGCTCGGGAACTCCTCCTGAGCTGCTGAGATGTGGAGGATATCGCCTAGGTTGGTCCGCAGCTGATGGGGACCTCCGATGAGACCGGGGACCACCGGAATGGCCCGGCGATGTCGGAGGAGATAAGCTCCTATGCTCGAATGACTCAACCCTCAGATGGGGTCCTTTGACCTGCAAAATGGCACATAAAGACTCTTGGGTCAAGGGAAAATTGCCTCGACCCATCAGGGGGTGGAAAGGATGGTCGGATGAGTCGAAGCGGGGACCTCCGGCGAGGCGACGATGAGGGAGGTCTGAATCTTGGTTCCTGGGTGAACCAAGTTGAACGAATGGGCGAAGAAGGTGAATAGGAGTCTCGTGATCGTGAATAGGTGGTCGGGCGATCGAATGGGTGACGGAGGATGTGTGGATTGACCGGCGACGGCCGGCGGTGCGATTTGGGCGTAAAGGGAAATTAGGCTAAACTAGAGGGTATCGAAGTTACCTAGAGGTTGAAGTCGACTGTGGATGAGATGGTGGAGCTCTGGAGGTCTTTGCCTCAAGGAATCGTCGGGGTCTGAGGCTTAGGCGCACCTCGCGGCGGCGTACGGTGAAGGGTTCGCCGGATCTGTGGCTGGGGACAACTTCTCCTCACTGCGACACTACCCTCGACTAGCTGTCACTCTAGGGAAGGTAGTGGAGATCCTGGAATGGGAAGGCGGAGCCAAAGATGACCTGAATTGTGCGGCAGAGGAGAACCTATATAGTGCCACGGGTCCGGGAAGATGGGAGTCGGGCGCGCTTGATGAAGCACAGACCCCTAGGCAGCTGATCGGGCGAAGATCTCAGATCAACAAGGGTTAAATGGTGCACGGGGTTTGGATAAACGGAGGTCGGATAGAGTCAGAAAAAATCGGAGAAGTCGGGTCAAAACCCAATCCGCCTGGAAGAGGGTCCGCGAGGGAGAGTTGACCGGGGGTCAACAATCCCCCGTGGACCAATGAAATAATTCCATTTAATAATTATTTAGAAATTCAATTAAAATAGTAAATGCTTTTATTTCGAAAAAGTTTAAACGTGAAAAATGCTTATTATTTTCAAATTATTTTTTAGTGATTTTTATTTATTTTTTTGAAAAATAAATTATGTATTTATATTATATTATTATTATATATAGGTATATTTACATATGTATTTTTAATTTTTATTTTTAATTATTTATTTATATACAATTATTCCAATTTTATATTTTATTTATTTATAACATAAACTTTGTAATAAAATGTATTTTTATTTTATTTTTATGATTTATTTACATTAGTTAAATAAATAGTTTAATATACATATTTACATGGTATATGTACAAGGTAGAAAATGATTATTATTTTTATTTTTATTTTTATTTTTCTGATTTTTGTTTTATTTTTTTTATAAATATGTACAAAATAACAAAAACACATTTTTATTTTTATTTTGAGGAAAATAAATTTATTTAAATACATAGGGTTATGTACACACATGATTGACCCTATCTCCCTCTACATGGGTTCTTTTGCGGTCATGCCCATACTAAGCCCTCCCTTGGGATTAGGTCGCTCAATATTTATTCTAAATATTTCCCTCTTTTTCTTTTATTTCTTTATTCTTTTATTTATGCACAAAAACATGCTAATTATCAATATTTACACAATGCATGCATGATGGTAATTTATTCTATTTACACAAATATACATGGTGCTTTGCATAGGTTTTTAGCTAAAATAAAAGAATAAAGAGTGATGAATGGGTATTCATCATTCCTCCACTTGCTTCGGTAAAAGCGAGAGAGACTCAAGGTCAGTGACCCTCTTGTGGATCTGCTCGACCATGGTTAACTTGTCAGCTATCATCCCCATGCTGGGGATGAGGTCCTCTGTCAGATCCGCTATAGTCCTCCTAGTTATCTCGTTGGATAGGATTGGGGGAGACAACTGATAGGCCATAGTGGCATGCGACCTGCCTGTCTGCGCCATCTGCTCCAGTATTTTCCATACAAAATTCTCATTCTTGTTCAGATAGCTTCCTCCACAGGCAGAACTTACTAACCCCTGCATCTTCGGAGTCATGCCACAGAACAAGGTCTGGACTAAGATCGCTTTTGAAATGCCATGGTAGGGGTATTTCCGAATTAGGTCATTAAACCTATCCCAGGCCTCATGGAATGGTTCACTGGGTCCCTGGCAGAAACTAGTGATCTTTGTTCTCATTTGATTAGTCCTACTGAGAGAGTAGAACTTCATCAGGAAAAGGTCCTTGAACTGCATCCTGGCTGTACATATCACCCCTAGATTTTTCAACCAATGTGCTGCCTTATCTTCTAAGGCAAATGGGGTGGCCTTCAGCCGAATGTAATATTGTCCAACCCTAGGATGACTAAGGTTGTTGCAAACCAGCTTGAATTCTCTGAAGAAGGCATATGGTTCTTCGTTCGCATTTCCATTAAACTTCGGTAACAGGCTGAGAAAGTGGGGCTTGAGCTCGAATGCTTCGGGGGGAACCGATGGTGCCAACCAACTGTGCATCTCATTTTCTACTGGGTTATAGGCATCAACCATTGGTCAGTCGATTCCTCCTGCCGCAATGATCTGTCCCATTCTTGTTGTAAGATCCGCATTCTGTTGTTCGGCTGCGGTGAGGCGAATAAGGATTTGTTGCAACGGGTCCTCATCCGGTGGCTGCTTAGGTGGCATCGTGTCCTCTAGTACTGGGGTCAGAAGCTCAGACGAGATCTTCCAGGTCTCGCTTAAGGGCCGGTAGTGTTCCGAGCTCGTGCAGCTTGCAGAGCAGGCTGCAGCACGATGGTGGAGGGATGTGGATCTCACTGGAGTTGAATCTCGACCGTTGCTCATCATCAAGTCAAATTGCTGTCACCAACTTGAAGGTGGGAGCTCGGGGATTCTCTCCGTGATGGCGGATAGGAGTGAAGGTGGACGGAGGTGATGTATTTATAGGATGAAGGTGACAGCATTGGTAACGAGGAGGTGGGGTTGGTGGGCATCGTGGAGCGAGGTTGAGGGCGTTCATGGTGAACGAGGGGGTTAGCGAGGACGAGGGAAGAGTGGGTTGTGTAGTGGTGGTGCCAGGGGCGGAGATGGTGGTCAGTGTGGTGCCCAAAATAGAAAGGGGGAAGCCCTTGTGCGAGGTTGGTGACGTGGGGCGCGGACCAGTCGGGAGGTAGATGATGAAGTATCGACCGTTGGATCGAGTGATCCGATGGACAGGAGTGGGGCGAAAGCGAAGGGTGAGGATCAGATTGGCGGAGCGATTTCAAGGGAATAGGGTGCGCCATGTGGCAGGCGCAGGTCGAGGCGCTAGTGTGCGGTGGAGATGAAGTCTGGGGTTTTGGTCAAAGGGTCCAGACATCGTGCGAGATGGAGGGTGAGGATTGAGGGCTTCTAGCAATGATCGGAGGGCGCCTAATGCACCACGTGGCATGCTAAGGGCGAAGCGTGAAGGGACGATCCAGATGAGATCCATGGGTAGATCGGGCGGTTGGAAGGCGATGCGATGATGAGCAGCCTAGATCAATAGAAGGGGAAAGTGATCGAACGGCGGGGAAGGCTGGGCACGTGGCGCGCGAAGAAGCGAACCGCGTGGTGCAATCAGAGGGTGCCACGTGGCCAGCTCTGAGTGACCGAGAAAGAACGTGAATTTAGAGAGAGAAGGAGGTCGAATTTGGAAAAACTCAAAACATGAAAGTTGTAGATCTCGATGAGATCTACAAGTTTCATGTTGATCAAAAATGGAGATGAGGTCTAATATAATATAAAAATATAAGTGCAAATATACATATATATATAGTATACAAGGGTGCCCAAAAACCCAAGTTTTGTATACGAGCTCTGAATTGATTGAAATTAGTCTCATTTTAAAGGTCTCTAGATGTGTATTAATCTGACGGTGAGTAGACCTAATTAGGAGTTTGTAAGAGAGATATACTGGCATTCTAAGGTCCAAGGGGTTTGGGGCTTTATTGGGTATTTTACAAGATAGGAATTTCGGCCTTCTTCCTTATATTATTAACTAATAATGTACACATTATAAGGAAGGTGTTATTTGATTTTGGAGGGAATATAAAATACAAATAATTAGGTGAGTTATTGGTGGATATTTTACAAGCGGATTTTTACAAATGAATTGGCTCTTATTTAATGCAAATATGAATGCTAAAATGCATGTATTGTGGATTTATGCATGAATATGCATGATAAAGAGAAATATGCTGCTAAATACTCGGGGAACAAGCCTCTATTTTCAACTTTAAGAGTGATGAATCATATATTCATCAATCAGTCACTGCTTTGGTTGTGGCCAAGAAAGATCGTCCTAAGATGATGGGGGTATCGGTCATAGATTCAGGGATCTCCATGTCCAATACAACAAAGTCCACAGGGAATTTCAAGCCCTGAATTATGATGACAACGTCCTTGAGTAACCCCTTCAGCCTCTTAACAGATCTATCAGCAAACTGAAGGACTGCCCTGCTTTGTCTAAGAGGGCCAAACTCGAATTGATCGAGTAAGACAGCCAGAAGAAGGTTAATTGAAAAGCCACTGTCTAATAGGATACGATCGAACTGCTGCTCATGAATGTGGCATTTGACGTATGGAGCTCCTATATCAGGTCTCTTGGATGGCAACTGGTTCTGATTACAAAAGCAAGTGGCACGGGTAAGGACATGGATCTCTGCATTGTGGTTCCTCCTCCTCCTGGGAATGGTGGTCTTCTGTCTTAAGTACTTTTGAAAGAGAGGAATGTGCTCTAGTGCCTCCTGTAGAGTCAGCTATATCTGAAATATGTCTATCACCTTCTCGTTGTACTCTATTCGATGTTTGTTTTTTAGAATTTTCTTTTTTGGTCCCCTTTCCTAAGCGAAGTGCTTGAGGGAAGGGGATGGATGGACCCTCTCCAGAGAGATGAGGGTCAGGAGTAGGTTCCTGTTCATGTACTAGATAAGAATCCATACCAAGATCATCATGCTAAATAGATGAACTTACAGGAGATGCAGAAACATTTCTTTTATTCATATTTTTGATCTTTTCCGTTTTTCCATTTTTGTGATTTTTTATGAGTGTCCTCATGTACAAAACTGGACAACACAATAGAAGGAAATTTGGTGGCATCAACACCACCGTCTGCATATGGGACTATGACGGTCTTAGTACTGTCATCTGGATCAACATCCTTGGTGGCTTCAGCACCACTATCATCATCATCATCATCATCATGATAAGCAGCATCAACACTGCTTCCATCCTCGTTTGGCTCTCTGGAGTCTGCATCGCGACGTCTCTCAGACGAGTCGCCGCTGGCTGGCATCCCACCGCTCCTAAATGTCACAAAACCAAAATCAAATATAGAAGAAGAATCATCATCCAATAAATCACTAGGAGTGATGGTCTCTGTAAACTATACCTGCTCAGATTTTCTCTTTAGATTGTTCAGGTTAGGTTCAATCTGAGCGGGTATGGCAGCCTTTCCCTTTATTATCTCCCTCATTTCCTGCCGGAACATGTCCATCTCTCGCGGAAGGATACCTGCTGATCAGAAAGTAAGCGGGTGAGGTCATGTAGGGCCGGGTTCTCATAGACAGGTTCATGAGAATCGGACGAGTTGCCTCGCTAGAAATGAGGTTGAGTCTGCTGCTGCTGGTAGTGAGGAGGAGGAAGGGAGTACTGTTGAGGCTACTGCCTCCACTTCTATCCCTGATAGTGAGGACGAGGACCATGCTTCTGCTGGTGGGAGTACTGGGGCTACTGCTGGCTGCTCTGCCCCTGCTAAAGCTGGAGGATGATGTTGGGAAGAGGTGCCTCCAGTGGACCATCAAAAGCCAGGATGGTCACGACGAATCCCCCGCTGAGGTTGGTACTGGGAGTACCATATCCTGTTGACTTCCATCAACGGCTCCTGATCGAGGTGTGGAGGGAGAAGGGTTTCCAAGGGCTGATTTTGGAGATGGTGGTGGTTGTTGGTAGTGTTGGAGCTGCTGGACCAGCTCTGCCTTGATGTAGTGAACTCAACGGTATGAGGCAGATGGCTGGGTGGAGCTACTCCCTGGATCAGCCCGTGATCTGAGACAGGGCTGAGAAGCCATATGTACCTCCTGGAGACACATGATCTAGGTCTTCAGGTCAATCAAGGTCTGGGCGAGCTCATCAAGCTTGTTGAGCTTGTCCATTCATTGGCTCTGCTTCGTTTCTATAATCTCGATATGGTCCAACTTCTGACTGATGATGCTCATGTCGACATATGAAGACTCCGCAAGTGTTTCTGCTGACGAAGAAGTGGAAGGACCGGCATTGACGCATGCAATCCTCTGATATGAAACGTCCTGTGGGAGGGGCTTTCACTGAGTGTAGACACGGGTCCGGGACATCACCATGTAGTTCTACACCATCTCCTCATAGATGGCCCAGACCTGGTCCTCGTCCTTGGCTAAATAGGACCCTCTGGACGAGGCATTCACTATCCCCTACAGCTTCGATGTCATCTCGCAGAAAAAGATCTGGACAAGGTTGGTCTTGGATATCTCATGATGTGGATACCGGTCGATGAGCTATCTGAATCGATCCCAGGCCTCATGGAACTACTCATTTAGGATCATTGTGAAGTTGTTGATCATTGCTCGTGCTGCATTGGTCCGGTCGAGTGGATAGTACATGTGCAAGTACTCAATCCAGAGCTCGTCCCATTTGGTGACTACCCTCCCTAACTGCTCCAGCCAATAGGTTGCTCTGTCAACCAAGGAGAATGGGAAGACAATCAACTTGATAGTATCCTCGTCCATAAGTCTGTCGTGGACAACATATTATCTCAAACTCTTGCAGATGGAGATGGGGCTCCTCGGTGGCTAGCCCATGGAATCTGGGCAGTAACTGAATCATCTAGGGGTGAAGCTCGAAGTCACTCAGGAACTCTGGCAGCTGGATCCATCTATGGCTGAGGTTTGCATTGGGGTTGTGCAACTGCCTCATCGTCCATGATGGCCTCGCTGGCTCCTGCTGGTCGTCCTGGTGTCTGTCTCCTCCTCCACCTCCACGTATCTCTCCACCAGTTGTTTCATGTGGTTCTGCTCTGCTGGCTCGCATCTGCGTGAGCTCTCTCCTCACCTCGACCATAAAAACTCCCTGGTCCCAAATCTGATGTTGCATGGTCTCCAGGGAAGCAAACAATGTATTGTTGATCGTGGCTTGGTCTAGTACATACGATGAAGTCTGTGGCTACTCATCAGTCGTGTTCTTGCTACTAGTCATCTCTCCGGTCTCTGCAAAGGCAAAATACCCCAACTCAGGTTCTATCAAATGTACGAATAACTGTGTTGGCCTCTACTATGGTACCTCAGGTAAAGAAGAAGGGTCGTCGAAGGGGAACAAGGTGGTAGTGAATTCATGTTTAGAGATAGGGTCTGAGCTCTCTGAAGCTGCCCTAGATGAATAAAGAGAAGTGTTAGAAAGCAGTGATGTCAAAGGCAGTCTAAGGGACCTCCTTCCCATCATCGTGATGTGGGGATTTATGAAGATTAGATCTGTAATGCAAACAAGATGAGAAATAAAATCCCAAGTTCACCTACTCAACGCGAGCTGATGATTGTGAAAGATCGGTCGTTAGTCTTGTCAAATTTTATTAAGGTGATAAATCAATCTGTCAGAGCGATTAAGCGAGTTGTTGGGAACCCAATGCTCCCAGAAGACTGTCCCGAATCTCACAATCAACTATTCCTAGACAATATGGGTGTGGACCATTTACTGGATACTCAATCTGCCTAATCTGCTAAGGAAGTCCCGGACCAATTATCGACTACCCAGTGAAATCCTCACTGGAGAACAACTAACCTAAAGACCTGTAGTCTGAAGAGAGATCAAGTGCGACTCTATCCTTGTGTGCAGGTCACTCTCTCACTGTAGATAAATCAAACAAGGAGGGGTGACTCTCCCCAAAAAAATAGATTTTTAAGTGAAGTAGATTTTAGGTCAAGTTTGCATTAATAGTCCCAGATTTTATTTGTTTTCACTTTTTAGATATTTTTCTGAATAAACAATGCCTAACAAAATTTTTTATTTCCTTGCTTATTTTGAGTTCAATAAAACTGGGAGAGGAAGATAGAAAAGCCGATGCGCGATCAAACACTATGATGCATGCAAAGATAGAAATGTGTACCTTGCTCCAGCACTCTACATGCAGGGTGATCCATGAATAAAATAAAGACTGAAATAAAACAACCTATATGATGCATGGGAAAATCGTCCCTAGATGAGCAACTTCTATTACGTGAAGAATAAGTAGCTAACTATAGGGAAGAGAGTCCGGAGTCCGATCTTCGATGTCGATCGATGCCCACCACAATGGGTCACCAATGCTGTATACAGCCTCTCTCGGCACGTGGTCTCTAATCCCAATAAATTAGTTTTTTATGTTTATTTTAGCTAAGTCCAATTACATTCTATATGAATAGATAAGCAATTAGGGGGTTGGGACCTTATCTAATTACGAGCTAGAAGTCCTGAATGTAGAGGCCAAAACCTCCGGAATCAAAGAGAAAATAAAAGGCAAAAAATCTCGAAAAAGCCTTGATGAGGTCCCCCAAGTGCACCTGCACTCGACGAAACAGACCTCGAATCAACCAAGAGAGTTCAAGTGTCTCAAGAGTCTAGATATTACAATAAATATTTTATGGCAAAAATAAAATATCTATCTAATGTAACTGCCATATCTCCTCCTCTGCTCTCCTCAAATGCGGTCTCCTCCAAAGCGATCTGACTCATCCTCGGGCGGTTTCTCGCACAAAAAATTGAAACAACGAGAGGTCAAAAATAATTATAGCAGATAGATCAAAACAAATAAAAACCTAAATCTAACTACTAAGTTGTACTCCCCGACAATGGCACCATTCTGATGAGCATCCAAGCGGCTAGGGTTAAGTATGAAAATAAAACGATGGTCATTGTGACCCAAATCACTCGGCTTGATCAACGAGAAAAATAACCACTAAAGAGATCAAGCAATCAAATGTAAGTGGTTTGCTATTTTATTTACATGGTATAGCGATCACGGTCGAACATAAGGAGCACGATTTAAAAACGAAGTAGTCAAATCTCAGAAAATAAAATATTTTTTACTGGTTTTAAATTTTCCAAAATTTTAATTTCTAATAAAACAAAACAAGCACAAAATATAAGACAACACACACAACACTCTTTTGGATTTTTCCAAATGATAAAAAATACTCAGAAATTTAAGATAAAAATATTTTTGGGTTTTATAGGTTTTAAAATATTATTGGTATTTTTTGTAAATTGTTTAAATGTTTTTGTGAATTTTAAAAATCAAACAGTACTAAAAATGCAAAACAGTGCACAACTAGGACCAATTTGCATATTAAAAGTACTTAAAGTCATAAAGTCCTGGATAACAATTTTATGATAAAATAGAAATAAAGAGCTACAAACATGAACTAAAAAATCAATTTTTTATTTTTTTTATTTGCACAATTTTTATAAGTTTTTGTTGTTTTCTGATTTTTAAGGTTTTTATAAAGGTTTTGTAACAAAATTAATACTGGAGTTAAAACACAATAAAAGACAAACACAAAAATTTTTGTGGGATTTTTAAAACATTTTTTTATTTTTTATATTTTTTAACACAAATAGGGTCTTTTTTAGGGGTTTTGAATTTCTAAAAATATAAAAATGCAAGCAAATTAACCTACGAAAATCACAAATATTACACACTAGCAGGAACTAATTGTGATTTTTAGGTAATTTTTAGAGTTAATTTAATAGTTATGAAGTCCAATAAACGGCAAGGAGTTAAATACAGTTTACAAGGACCTAAAAGTAATTAGTTTAAGTTTACAGACCAAATAGATAACAAGCTATAAAAGCACCAGGTCGAATATGCAAATAATCAAAGCCAAGCATGTACATCACGTGATCCAGACTCACAGGGGCATAAATGCAATTCTCAAAACTTCACATTCATTTCATAACAACATAAAAGCTTGGGAAAGAAAGTGCAAATAAACCAGTACGTGCATGGGGACACACATGACTCTGACTCGGAATGACTAAAATGTAGATATAAAAACTTTAGGATCCAAACTGCAAATGTCTTTAACTAAAAAATTTTATTTAAAGGACTAAAGTGAAATACAAAAACATGAAACGACAAAAAGGAAATATACCCCGAGGCACGTGAGGCACGCATGGTGGCTCTGACAGTCCTGATGGTTCTCTGCAAAGCGATCTGATAACTCAGAAATGGTTAAGGACATGCATGTTAGATTTGCTGCGTCAGACCTGATCTAACGGTCTGCAGTGGTTGTGTGTCAGGCGGCTCAGATTACGGGGAAAATCTGATCAGAATGTTGGCGGATAGGCGTGGGTGAATGACCACGATCAGAACTAGGTGCGAAGGAAGATCAGACAGCTCCGTAAGGTGTTGGATGAACTGCTTCTCGACGAGCTTTGATCGAGAATTTCTGGGGATACATAGACCTGATTGACTGGCGACAAGGTTCAACACCTTTGTGTGGGTCCTCCGCATCTGATGGAAGACTCGGATGCAAGGGAAAATGGTTGGATCGATGTAACGGTACTCCCACGCCTGAAGCTGCTCTGCCTGAGTAGCTGGAACTCCAGAATGTACTCGTCATGTGTGTAAACACTGGAAAAGGTAGCAAGACTCGGGAGCTTTACCCTGGTCCTCTTATTACTTGGGAAATGTAGGGAAGCGATGGAGAGTGATGTTCGACCACCGACGAAGATGGAGGAAGGAGGTATGTACCTTAATCTCGCTATGATGGGCAAGCCTAAGGGTGATCAGGTTGTGTTAGGAGATGAAAGGTGAGTCATGGATTCTTTTTGAGCGGATGAAGATGGGCAGTGGAGCTCTGACCAGCTGGTCGGAGCTAAAGAATGCGCAGTGACGATGAAATAACAACTTTATCCAAATGGAATATGCGGGAGATAAAGATTATACCTGATGCTACTAATAAACTTAGAAGCTCTAGGAGAAGATGGATGGCTGGGTTTTGGCCACAACCGAGCTACAGCAGGCTGGGAGGCTTCACGCGGTGAATCTCCGACCGCTTTGCGAGCTACGAGCCTCCAGGCGTCTCCGACGAGTCCTGAGCTATGCTCCAGGTGGTTGTCACTCCACTGAAGGTGGCTAGGGATCTTGGGTGGTGTGAGGGACGAGATGGGAGACACTGGAGGCAGATGAGAGCTTTTATAGGATGCTTCGAGGGTTCAGAAAGATTAGGAAAAGGAGCGCAGCCCTAGGAAGATCCAATCCTCCCTAGGGATCCACGAGAATCACCAATCCTAGGAGAGGAATTGGGCAGTGAAATCGAGGCCAAAGATGGTCGGAGTCATGCGCTAGAAAATGGAGAAGGAGCTCTGGTGAAGGGATTCCAGACCTGACCTGGCTGGAAGGGGACGTTGATCGAGGTCAACAATCCCACATGGCTCAATATTAAACCATGATTTACAAAAAATAAAAGAAAATTGAATATAAAATAACAAATGAATTTAAATTAAAAAGTGTATAAAATAAAAATGTTTATTATTTATAAACTATTTTTTTGCGATTTTTAATTATTATTATGAAAATAAAAATAAGTTATATACAATATATATTATTATATACATGTATAATAAATTATGTATTATGTACATGTATTTTTATTTTATTATATTTACAAAATATCTTTTTATTTGTATTTTATTTATTTACACAATAATTGAGGAATACAAAATAATTTTTATTTTATTTTTATAAATTATTTAAGAGTGTAAAATAAACAGGTGTTATATTATATACATGTGTCTTTTGTAGAAGGAATTGTTGAATTTATTTTTATTCTTATTTTGCTTTTATGATTTTTATTTTATTTTTATATTATTTCTAAGATTATATACAACAGTGCAAAAAGAATAATATGTTTTTATTTTTTTCAAAAATAAATAAATATTCTGTACAAGTATATGTAGTATGTACAATACATAGTGCACCCTTATCTCTCTCTCCTTATTTTCTTTTGCGACCAGGTCAAGGATTGACCTTCTCTTGGGGTTTGGGTCACTCTGTATTTATTCTAAATATGCACTTCTTTTTCTTTTCTCTGTATTCTTTTATTTTTGCAAAATAGGTGTTAATTATGCAATATTAACAATGGCATGCAAAGTGTTAAGTTATTGTATTTACAGGTATTTACAGATGGTTTTTCCAAAAGAAAGAGTTAAAATAAAAGAATAAAGAATGAGAATCGTAGATTCATCTATTAATAAATGGGATTTTTATTTTATTTTTGGTCCTTCTCCCCCCCCCCTATTTTATTTCTTGTCGACCTAGTCATCAAGATGTCTAGGTCTCGGGATTTGGAGTCATAAAATACCTTTTGGTATTTTATCCTTTTCTTCTCTTCTCTTTATTCTATAGTTTTGGGATTAAGAACTATATTTTATACATTATATATAGAACAAAGAATAATTGTTAATTTTCACAAATTAATGGTATTTACAAGCGTTAGCTAGGTTTTTTAGGCCAAGATAAAATAAAGGTGATGAAATGGAGATTCACCATCCCATATACTTGCCTTTGCTAGACCCAAGCAAACACTTATGCAATAAGTGCAGAAAAAAATAAAGAAAAGAAAAAGAAATAAAGTGGATTAAGTTTAATTCTCAAACTTGTTTTTACAAAAATAAAAGTTTGGAGCTCAAGTAGGACTTTTGGAATTTTAGTGTAGCCGGAACCTTATTGGAATCAGATTTGATATACAACAACCTTCAAGAATCCCAAAACCCTGCTCAAGTCTCCTCAATAGTCAGGTCAGAATATTTCAACTCATACGTAAACCCTTACGACTATGAATCTCACTTGTACATTATATGTGATAGTGGCTCACCTCAACTGAAATGACTAAGAGACTGACTTCTCTAGCATGGAAACCTAATGATTTCCCAATCCAGCAACTCTTCCCTTCTAAGTTCAAGTGACAACTAGCTTAAGAAGAGGGGGTGAAGAGAAGAATGGATGATAACCAGTGTAGCTACCTATCCTAGGATGCGTGACCAGTGTAGTCAAGTCATCCGACCACAGGCTCGCAAGATAACTTTGAAGCTCGAGCTTTCTTATTGACTATACAAATATGTATACTCCGACAGGCATTTTATTTTCAATCTGGCATGTCCACTTTTTTGGATTTTTGCTTTTTTAAATATTATATACAACAACATTTACATAATGAGTTTTTCCTCTTGAGCCAGTAGATTATCCCTCTTTTGAAGCATTATTGCAACCCACGCTCTCATGTCTTTAGACATATCTGCTACTGAACGAGTTGAGGTGTACTTACCTCCCTAGACGAGGCAAATGTTTCCATGTGTGCATCTCATACCGGTAAATCTAATCCCCTCACCACTCCAAATGAGTTGAGCCAAGTGAAAGGTGCAGGTGTCCAAGTTAGGTCATTATCAACAAGAGTCGTGTGTGTGCTCCGAAATACTCTACTTAGGCAGTCAAGAATACATTGAACCAAGTCTCGCGATTCTCAAATAATTCAGTCAACTAGACCCGAAGTACCTCAATTCCAGTTCCTATAAGGTTCATGTGATTAGGTTGATTTAAAAATATGAATGCTATGCAAATGCTATGTACACTGAAATGAAAATTATTTTTATGTTGCAATTTTCAAACTTTTGAGCTTTTTATGCTTTTTTTGAAAAGGTTTTGCAAATTTTATGGAATTTTTCAAAAAGAATTTGCAAATATTGTTGGGATTTTTGAAAACAAAAGATTTTGGCTAAAATTAGGTACAAATATTTACACGGAGATGCATCTCATATTTACAAGAGTTAGGTTTTTAAGAATTTACAAGGGATATGTGATCATTTTTATATATATGTATATACAGTTAATAAAGGATTTTATTGTGATGTATATATTCCTCAAACTTATTTGAAAAGCCTTTTACAAACAATTTGGAAACTATAGTCCAAAATAATTTTTACAAACATTTACACACATTTGAAAATCATTTTGTAAAGGTTTCTCAAACAATATATTTTTTTTTTCAAAATATTTTTGCAACCATTTTCCAAATCATTTACAAATCGATTTTCAAAATATTTTTATTTCACACAAAGAAAATACATTTTTACAAATAAAACATTTTATAAAGGTTAATAATATTTAACAAAATATTTTCCAAATAGTTTTTAAAAGATTTTTGAAAAATATTTTCAAACTATTTTTCAAATATTTTGCAAAAAATATTTTTCCTAATTTATTAATCGGTATATACACAAAGAATTTGAGGAATAATACACCTCTTTTTATTAAGTGATTTTAATGAATTGTATAGGTATAGTATTTTGCCATAACTATTGAAAATATGAAAGTACAAGTTATGGATAAAGTATATACGTAGTGTATACGACCCCCCAATACTTATCTTTAGTTATGTCCTCAAAGATCAGAGAAGAAAACAGAAGACATAACTCGTACTGAGTATAGAAAAGCCTAAAGAATAAACGATTGAAGAAATGAATGGAAGTTAAATGAATGAGAATTCGATGCTCCCCCTATAATTAGGATCAAATAATCCTAAGTATAGAAGATTGTACACAAGGCAGAGAGGGTAAAGGGTGGGAATGAACAGATCATACTCAGTCTGTCTCACCCTATACTTAGGGTAAGATATCCTTAAGTATATACAAGAAGAAGAGATAGTGGAAGGATCAAAGAACTCAGGGTGCACCCCCCCCATACTTATTACAAAGTACATCCTAAGTATAGAAGACTACACAAAGGGAGACACCCCTTCAATAGAAAATGAAAAATGAAAAAGAAAAGAAGAAAAGAATAAACGACAGATGAAGATGAAGAAGAGATCAAAGAGAATGTACACATCATTCCCCCTATACTTAGGGTAAAAGAGCCCTAAGTATAGGCAATAACAAGAGTGATGAACAGAACAAAAAAAGAACACTCGGCTCGTCTACCCTCCATACATCGGACAAAGTACATCCTAAGCAAGGCATTCATGAAAATAGGGTAGATGAATGATATGGTGGATGGGCGGAGGAAAAAAGTGTGAATATACAAGAGGATGGATGAACAAAGGTCAAGAAGGTAGAAAGCGAACCTTCTTTCAAGACAACTGAGGTATGGATTTGACAAGGTGTAGGTCGATATCGGGTTCTCAGAAACCGATGATCAGGATTGACCAGGGGAAGGTCCTCAGTGATCTCAAAGCGAAAGTCACTAATTGATCAGTGGAAGTAGTGTGGTCTAGTTCGGTTTGGGTGTCTCAACTAGGTCAAAATAAAAAGGAACGAACTCATCCATGGAAGTAGTCAGGTCAGGTCCATCCTGTGAAGTCTCACAGGTGTTGAAGTGAAAAGGGACGAACTCAACATTAGAAGAAGTAAAATCAAATTCGTCCTGTGAGGTCTAAACTAGATCATCATTCTCATCAGAAGGTCTGAATTCATTGATGAAAACAATAATATCAAATTTGGCCTTAATAGTCACATCTAAGTCTGCCCTCCGCTCAATTGTGTTAATTGTGTAAATCCCATAGATGTCATCAATGCATCACCAATAATAAGAAGAGGAAATTCCAAGGTCTACGCTTTTCGAATCTTTTTCCTTGGAAAGGAATTCTCAAGTCTCATCATTAGCCATAAAACATACCTCTCTGATCTCAGCAGATAGGTCATATTCCTCAGGGTTGGCTAACACAGGCACACTATCATGGGATGCAGATCTTTGGTCCTTGGTAGGTGCGATGATCAACACATCGCTCTTGACATCAAAATAAGAGCGAATCTCTCTAGATTTATAATCTATAATGGCTCTCGCAAAGGCGAGAAAGGGTTGTCCCAGGATGATTAGAGAGCGCTCCACAGGGGTGGAGGTCTCCAGGGGAAATACAACAAAGTCAGTACTGTAGCTCATGCCTTGAATGTGGATGATGACATTTTCTAGAATACCCTTCGACCTCTTTATTGATCCATCAATGAATGGAACAATCATCCTGGCTTTCTTGAGAGGCCCAAGATGGATAGACTGTACCAATGAGAAGGGTATTATATTGATCAATGTGCCACCATCAAGGAGAGTGTTATTACATGTCTAGTAAGAATAATGTAACTCACAAGAGGAGTGACAGTGTTCCTTTTCCTAGAAGAAGGATGGTGGCTGATGGCATGGGCAGTGGCTATGGTCAAGATATGATGCTCAGATCTGCTCCTCTTCTTTATCTTCTTAGGTTGTGGAGCAGATAAATGGGTCATGGACTGGTAAAGTGGGGCATCAATGATCTCATGAATAATGGCCACCACTTCAGGTTCAGTCAACATTTTTTGAATTTTTGGACCTCCTCCATACAAGCAAGGATTGAAATCATCATCTACATAAGGATGATGAAGAGCAGTATGTACAGTGTCATCCTCGGGGTAAAAGGTGGGATAGGATGTGAATGGATGTGTGGGTAATTGATCTGGCATGGGTGCCCTCTCCTCACACAATGATTCAACAATGTGTCTCCCGAATTCTTTTTGTGTTTTTAATTTTTTCTCATTTTTTTTATCTTTGAGCGATTGTAATCTCTCATCAACATCCTCAAGTGAATTCATATACTCAAATAGTGGAGCCACATTCTGGTTCTTATTCAAACTAGTAAGATCATCAATCCTCAAATTCATTTGCTCCAGCAATCGGGTCATGTACTCAAGTGTGGTTTCCATGAGAGGTGACTCCAACAGATCAGTCTCGGGTGGATGTGGTGATGGAAAGTGGGAAGGTGGTGGTGAATAAAAGTCAGAGGCTTGATACTATGGTTGAGGCAGATATGTACAGACAGAAAAGTCAGGAGCAAAGTTCTTCTAGAAAAATGGAGGTGGACCGGCTGGAGGGTATGAAGGATCCGCAAAGTCTGGATAGAAATTTCTCCAGTCGTTTATCTTGAAACAAAAGGAAAATAATCGAGAGAGAATGATGGTCAAGTCAAGAGATATGAGAAAAAGGTGCAAATGCGCGGAGATGATCGAGTATACACACAAACAAACACAGATAAACTCACACAAAACAAACCCCTCAATTCACCTGCTCAACTTGGTGAAGATCATGAAAATCCAGTCTTTTTATCTTGTTTGTTTTAGAGTTAGGTGAGAATCACAAAATGTTGTACAAACACTTAGGTTGGCTTATGAGATTTGGGCACTAACCTTAGTGTGTACTTGAGCAAGTAAATGCGCAGACAATGAGGGGATAACTCACTTCAAGACAAGATTTTTTCCTTTTTAATAGATTTTAGGGTCAAGAAGTTTTAGCAGCCCCAATTTTATTGTTATCACTTTTTTTGTATTTGTAATAAGGAATGCATGCGCCTAACGAGGGAGCAATTCCTTTAGCAACCTAGGTAATCAAAATCATAGGGAGAGAGTCGGAAAAGCAATGCGTTGTGGAAACGATGATGTATACTACAGAGAAATGCTCAATTTACCTCCAGCTCTCTTCATACAAGGATGCTAGGCAAAATTGAAACCTACACTATACAAATGCAAGCCGATGAAATCGCCCTAGGTACAGAAATTGTTATTAGCATGAAGCACAAATGTAATCACTCGGAAATGGAATCCAAAAGTCTGGTCTTGGGAAACTCTTCGGTGATCACCACAGTAAGTCCTGCAAGCACTCTGTAGAGTCCCTCTTAGCGCTCGATTCCAAGTCTATATGAGATGTAATTAAAATTTGACTAAATCCAAATGAGACTATAGGTTCATGCAATGGTAATTAGGTGTTTGGACTTAATCTGTCATCAAGCAAATCCTAAAGCTAGGTCTCAATCACACAAAATAAAGAAAATAAAACCGGAAACCAAAAAAACGAAGGATGGAAAACTGTGACAAAACTGACGAGGCCCCCAAGTAAACAATCCCTCAGGCACTGGACCTTATGAAGTGTCATAGAGTCTTGGAGAGTCCAAGTTATAATAATAAATGTCTCTCGCTCACATGAATCACAAAATAAATACAATAAAATGAAAGTGGCTCTGTCTTCCAAATTTCTCTAAGTCTCCTTTGGTGTAAGGTCAGAAATCTGAGTCGACTTCACGTGGTTGCACAGGCGCTCCAAAGAGGGCCTCCCACGATCCGTGGTACCTCACAACAGAGTCAATATAGAGAGTGGTTAGACAGCTCGCCAATAATATCAAATAAATAGAAAATAAATAAAGCACAAATTAATGTAAAGAAGATACAATCAACCAAAGACAATGTATGCGCATTTGCTCCCCAGCAACGATGCCATTTGATATAAATAAGATTTTGTTGAAGTCTTGTCAATCCATAAGGCAGATCAACAGTCGTCTAAGCGACCTCAAACGAAATCCCAATCAATGAATAATTGACCCACAAATAAATATAAACCAAGCAAAACAAATTGTGGAGTTAAAATTTATTATAACTTTGCAAATGTGTGTATAGGTGTAAGTATGTGTAGAGTGTCGAACATAGGGAGCAATACTTGATAGATCAGGCATTGAAGCACAAATTGTGATGCGTGCTTCTTTGTCTATTTTTATGTGGGTTTTTAATTTTATAATTTTTATTTTATATTTTATATTTTTATATATTTATTTGATTTTATACTTTTATATTTCTTTTAATTTATTTATATTTTTACATTTTTTTCTTTTAACTAAGTAATAGAAAATATATGATAGACTATATATATAATATAGAGTATTGATATACAACTAAAAATAGTTAAAATATAGAAAATAAAACCGTTTTAGGTTTTAAATATTTTTCTACTATTTTTTGTAATTTTTTAGATAATTTTTCTATTTTTTATGGATTTTTAAAGTAAAAAATATCCCAAATCATGGATTAATTAAATAGTCAAAATTGAAATGAAGATGAAAAATAACAAAATGGATCCAAAATTCTTCAAATCAATTTTAATACGTAGATAATAATATAAATAAAATTCAGATATAGAAAATATATTTTTTGGTATTTTAAATCTTTTTATATTAGATTTTAGAGATTTTTTAATTTTTAAGTAATTTCTTTTCTATTTTTAAGGTTTTTAGTTTTTGGAAGTAGGAAATAAAAAAATAGAAATATTTTTTTTGATTTTTTTAAAAAAGTTTCTATTTTTTGTATTTTCAGAGCTAAACGGGGATAATTATGTTATTTTTAATTTTTATAAAATAGGGATAAGTCATAAAATGATGATCTAAAAATATGGTGTGAATTTGCAACACATCAAGAACTAAACCCTATTTTCTGTGAATTTAGGAGCACAGCTGCTAATTATAAAAATTATAAAAGACACACAAATTTCATGAACTTATAGGGACACAATTACAATTAAAAATAAACTGGAGGCCTATTTTGCAGATAAACCAAAACTATAAAGTTGTAGATCGATTTCTAAGTGCTAAAATAAATAACCAAAGGATTGAGGGCCTTTCTACAAAACACACGCACCTCATATGGATGGCCATGCGAGATGCACTGGCAAAGAACCTGATAATAATTACAATAAAGTGTTGGGTTCCAATGCAAATGTTCCAAAAATTTTTATACTAATTATAATATTCATAGTACTAAACATAAAACACCAAAAATGCAGGGGTATGATTGAAATTTACCCTCACTAGCAGCTTGATCAAACGGTATAAGGTCACTCACTTGACATGTGTCGTGCCTGCAACGAACGATGCCCCTTCGCGTCGGATGGCTCAGTTTAGATCCCCGTGACAGGATCGACGGTTATGGCATGAGGGATTCAGACGTCAGCTGCACTCCTGGAAGAACTAAGGCCGATCCAACGGCCCAAGAGACCTCTGAAAGAACTCATGAAGAACAACTCCTCGAACTCGTTTGATGACCCACAACTCAATGCTCCTTCACTCCCTGAAGCTTCAAAGATAGAGGAAATGAAGTTGGGCTTGGTCTGCACCTCAACGAGGTCTCAAATTGATCCGGGGTCTAGCGACTTGGATACCTTCCATGCCTGGAGCAAATTCTTGGTATCCAAATGGGACTCATAAGCCCCCTTCTAGCCACGAGACCTTTAATCTAAGAAAGAGGAGGTTCGTGCGATGCAGCTGGGCATTTATTGATGGAGGTTAACGAGTGGTGAGGCGGAGCGGATGGTAAACAATGGTGGTCGGAGCTTGTTGGCTCCGGCAAGGTTGTAAGACCTAAACTAGGCTAAAAACATTAGTCGGAAGGCAAAATAAAAGCATACGAATTATCCTAAAGGCTACATCTATCTAAAGGGCTAAGAAAAATTGAACCTCGACTGGCTGGTGGTCAGGAGATGTGAACCTCGACGTCCAGATTGTCGGAGGTGGCTAGGAAGGGCTCCTCCACCTCCTTCCTTGCTGTGAAGATCACGGGGAGGCAGTTGTCATATGCCTCTACTTGATGGGACACTCCGAGGCGAAGAGAAGGACAAAATCGAACCAAAAATGAAAATGAATTCAGGGAGGTTATGTATTGGTCCGAGAGGGAGTGAGGTTTGAGGGGAGATCGTGGGTGCAGGAAGGGGATCCGGTGGAAGTAATGGACACTGCGTGGATGGTGTATGTACGGAGGACATTTTTCATTGAGGGGTCTACATCCCCTTGATTGATGTATCGAGGGGGGAAAATTAAGAAAAGAGGGAAAAAGGCAGGGTTGTTAGAGGCTAGGGTAGAGGACGTGCAGTTGACATGCGGTCAACTAAGGAGATCATTGGTTGGTCCACGTAGACCAACTAAAAAAAGAATACAAAAATATCTATAAATTAAACAATAAATAATAAAAGATTTTAATAATTTTAAGTTATATAACAGAAAATGTTTATTATTTTCTATATTATTTTGTTATGATTTTTATTTATTTTTTCACAGTATTTAATTACAAGTTACTTTTTAGGGTTTATTTTATAGGTATATTTACCTATGTTTTAAGTATTTTTTATTTTATTTTCTTATTTTATAAAATTATAACTTATTTTTATATACATAAATATATTTTTATTATATTTTTTTATATATAATGTACACTTAAATAAATAGGTATATTAAACACATATGCATAAGTATTGGTATTTCATCTATGTATTATATATAATTATTTTATTTTAATGGTTTAAATATGGTTTTATTCTAGTTTTATATGTACAAGTATTATAAATAATATTCATAAAATTATAAAATATAAAATTATAAAAATAATAAGGAATAAATAAAATAAATATTTTATTCGGGTATATTGTACAATAGGGGTCCAAACCCTAACTTCACATACTAACTCCATAAAATATGAAACTGCCTTCATTAAATAACTTATGAAAAGTTATATACAATTAAAGGTGATTTTAATATATTTTGAGTTTTTATTTGAGAGATATGGGTATGGGAAGTTGGGATTTTAGAATCTTATTTAGAGTATAATTTGCACAATATTATTTTTCTATGAAATTAATTTTGTATTTTTCTATATATTATTATCTACAACTTTCATGTACAAAGTTTATTTATTTGAGGTATACAAAGTAGAAAAATGAGTCCCAAAATGCATTATTAATGAATTAAGAAATGGGATATTTATTGTATTTTTGGACCTTATCCCCCTCCCCCCACCCCCACTTTATTCCTTGTCGACCTAGTCATCAAGATGCCTAGGTCTCAAGGTTTAGGGTCATAAAATACCTTTGGTATTTTATTCTATTCCTTTTCTTTACTTTTCTTTTCTTTTCTTTATTCTATAATTTTTGTATTAAAAACTATATTTTATACCCTATTTATACAACATAGAATGAATGTTAATTTGCACAAATTAATGGTATTTACATGCATTAGCTAGGGTTTTTAAGGATAAAATGATAGAATAAAGGTTATGAAATGGAGATTCATCAAAGGTACCGGGCTTAGGTCTCCGGATCGTTGCTGAAAACTAGCCTGACAACTTGTTGGGTTCGTACCTAATTGGACACGTTAGCAACTACCCAAAATGTTTAAGCCCGAGTTGTTATGTAGTAATGCACCACTCTTATAACTCACTCTCACACTTCATTAGTTTTTGATGTAGAACTATTGATGAATACCTGGTCATCACTCTTTATTCTTTTATTTTAGCTAATTATCTTGGCAAAGCATCATGTAAATAGATGTCAATACAATAAGTTAGCAATATGCATGCATGTGTTAATATTACATAATTAGCATGTATTTGTGCAAAAATAAAAGAATAAAGAAAAAAAAAAAAGGATGGAGGTATTTAGAATAAATATAGAGTGACCCGAACCCCAAGAGAGGGCTAATCACTGGCCTGACCGCCAAATAAAATATGTAGAGAGAGATATGGCCAACTCTATATTGTACATATCATGTGTGTAAATAAATAATTATTTTTGACAAAATAAAAATAATAAGATTCTTTTTACCTCCTTATATATAATTATAAAAATAAAAAATAGAAAAATAAACATAAACTAAAATAAAATTCTCTCTCCATTGTACATAATACATGTATATATGATTCCTACTATAATTATTATATACTTGTAAATAAATAATAAAAATAAAAAACTATTTTGTAATCAAAAAATTATGTTGTAAATAAATAAAATATAAAATTGGGGTATTTTTGTAAAAAAACAAATTAAAAATAATTGTACAAAATACATAGGTATATTATACCTGCATAGAATACTCTATATTGTATATAGACTAATTTATTTTTCAAAAAAATAAATAAAAATCACAGAAAAATTCCTTGAAAAATAATAAACATTTTTTTATTTTATTCATTTTTTAATTTAAAATTATTTATTGTTTTTAATTTATTTATCTTTCATTTTCCATGCTATTTTGTCCTATAGCGGCTTTTGTCCTTTTCCCCCGTCGCTTGTGATTGGTCCACGTCCGATTATTGACACGGGTCAACCCCCTCTTCCTGGGCTTGACCCGACCCGAATGCATCACCGGACCAATTTATCTTATTTCTCCCCCATCGGATGATGTAACCTTTCACCCCGATTCTTCGCTCGCATCTTCCCCGTTGATCCACGACCTTCACAGATCCCTAGGAAGACGTGGATCTTCCTCGGTTCACGTACTTCCACCCAATTTCTCTAGCCTCTTGGGAATGCTATAAAGCCTCTCATCCGCTCCCCCAGGACGTCAGCTCGTGCATCGCTCCCATTTCTAACCCTATCCACCTTCAGCTGAGTGACAAGTTCCTGGAGCACCGCTTGGCGCTCGATTTGGTGCAGCAGAGCCGACGCTCCACCTTCGTGACCGAACCTCCATCGCAAGTAGCCTCCCCCGCCTTCTGCATTGAGGTCGAGGCCATCACCCCGATGACCACCCTCGCCTGGAGCTCAAGAGCACATCCAGATCTTCAGGTATACATTTTATCCTTCCTAGTCTCTCATTTGATCGAATCTTTTCTTTCATCGCTGTCGCACGCTCGCCACCTCCGACTAGCCGGTTGGAGCTCCAGCACCCACTTCTAGCCGCTTCGATCAAACCGCTCGCTCACTCCCCATCTTGCCCCGTAACCTGATCGACCTTAGCCTCGACCATCAGGTCGAGATTAGGATTTAGATCTCCTCTATTGCCTTCGTTGGAGATCGACTCCTGCCTCCCTCCGCTTCTTTGCTTTCTAGTTCCAATAATTCAGATCGAAGCATCACCCTGAGTCCTAGCTACCTTTTACAGGTGAAAGCACGCGCTGAAGACCCCCGATTCCATACATTCAAGACTCGCCGGAGTAGCTCCAGGTCCCCTTCATCGCTACACCCATCCAGTCGGTGGCTGCTCCATCGGGTCCATGCAGTCGATGCAGAAGCCTTCCACGATCCATACGGTGCTTCTTGATTGACCATCGGAGCTAAGGAACACCTCCAATGCTCCGATGAAGTTTGCCCCAGTGTTGTTCGTCTAGGCTACTCCAGCACCGTTGGATTAGCCCCATACCTCCAGATAGCATCCGGATCACCGACACACTAGACATGTCAGACCGTTAGATGTTAGATCTGACATCCATTAGCGCCCCACGTCCCTGACCGTTTTGGAGCATCAGATCTGACACCTGCAACGATCAAAGCTGCACATCATCGATCACACCAGCGGCCACCACGTGGCCCCCACGTGCGACTCACGTGTTGTAAGGGTATATTGCTCTTTTTACCCTGCATTTCTTATGTTTTATGGTTTAGCCTATAAATGAAAGTTGTAGTTAGATTTATTTGTACTTTAGTCCCTATAGTTTCTGATATTTGCATTTTGGTCCTTCCTGTCTGGAGACACGTGCTTGGTTACGTGAACAATGGTGTTTTTGCATTATTGAACCTGAAAATTTTCTATGTTAATGTTTGAATGAATGTTTTCTAAAACTGCAATTATGCCTATGTGAACGTTGAATTACGCATGTGCTGGATTTAATTGGAAATTTTACAGAAATAACTTGGAATTTTTGAGCTTGTTATTGTTTAGTCCAGAAACTTAAAATCATTGCATTTAGGTCACTATAGCCGGTGTGTGTTGTTTTTAATTAATTAATATCAAATCTACTTCGAAAACTCCTAAAAAAATTAGCATTAGCTCCTGCTACTATGTAATATTTTTGGTAATTTTTGTGATGCAATTTGAGTTTATTTGTTATCTTCTAAAATTCAAAAACCCTAAAAATTACTTCTGTTTATTTTAGAAAATACAAAAAATATAAAAATCACCCTAAAAATTCTACAAAAATTCCTGAGTGTGTGCTTTGGTTTCTTTTAATTTCTGTAGCTTTTGTGTTTCATTATCTTTTATAAAACTCATAAAAATCATAAAATACATAAAATCTTATAAAAATCATTAAAAATTCTATAAAAAATGTATTTTCAAGTTCTATAGTTAGCTTTTATTTTCTATTTTAACATAAAATTGCAACCAGAAATTTAGGGGCACTTTAAAAATTTTAAAGTTGACTTTTCCCATTGGCTTCACACAGTTTTCATATTCTTCCTTTCTTTTATTTTTAGAAAATTATATAAAAATCTAAAAAAGCCCATAAAATATCTAAAAACACTTGCATAATTTAAAAATATAAAAATATTTTTGTTTTGAATTTTTGAGCATTTTTTACCTTAATAAAAACTATTGTAGTTAGATTGCTTTTATTTTCTTACTCATTTTCTTATTAGAAATTATAAAAAAATACAATTAAAACCCACCAAAAAATACGTGTGTTTCTCCTTTGATTTCTCGACTACTCCGTAGGCTTAACCCGTGCTCCTTGTGTTCGACCTTGGTGGCTATACCAGATTAAATAACTAGCAAGACCGCTCTTTTTGACTTTCGTATTTGATTGCTTTCTTTGGTGGTCTGATTTTTCTTGTTTAGTTTGTTTCAAGTGGTTAAGGTCGCAACGACCTTTGATCTCACTTAGCCTCTATCGCTTGACTGCTCATCGACTATGTTTAAGTTGGGGCGTTACACGATCGATTTTCTCTATATGGGGAATCAGAAGAAAGTACATAAGAAACTGAGAGTGCTAACCCTATGGTAGTTTATATACTACTCTTGTACAACGGATCCATATGACCAAGCACTGACTTGAAGCGAGACCTCCATCTTGTTGGGGTAGGATATGACAAGAGGGGGGTGCATACGACAAATCTCTATCTAGGTCCAGCAAGACCAATGGTTAGGACTAAAGGCATATAAACACATATGTTATTCAAATGAGGCGTGACAGGTTCGCCATTATAATTATTGGTTTTATGATATTATTATACATGACATTCGCATCATTTGGTAATTTTAAGTCTTAATTACTTTCTTCTGTTACATTCTAAACATTTAATAATGAAAAATATATTCATAGCCATCCTCCTGACCATCATTGCAAATCAACAACTACTACATTGCATCATAGAAGAGTTCTCCAAAGAAATCCCTTAGCTTAAGTGGGCCAAGGCCACACTAACTGACGGAAGAAGTGTGATTTTTTACTCTTCTATGAGATCAACAAATGGCAAATCATCGTTGAAGTCGCCACCAAGCAGATCTACAAGAAGCTCATCGGGAGCACTATTACATGTGAAGATGACACTACCATCTGGTTCTACAAGAAGTGAATTGAAGAAACCAAACTCTATTAGATAGCCGTCCTTGGGTTACCACTCCACCACCGCTATCCATACATACTGAACAAATTCATCCGCAACTTTGGCAAACTGTTGGCATATGAGGTCCCTCCTCTCTCTCTCTCTCTCTCTCTCTCTCTCTCTGAAGACTGCGATGAGACCTCCATGATGAAACTCCTTATCAATATCCCCCATGTTGAAACAACCCTAATGGATGTGAGGTCATTACCACTGATGGTGTATTCGATGCCACCTTCTACTCGATACATCACTTCCATGAGGTGGTATTTTTACACTATAACAGCCTCTCCTCCTAGAGTACCACCTTTGTCTTCATCATGTCAATGGTTCTCCTGGGTAAAGTAGGATCCCACTCCCCATACAACGAGAACAGAGAAACGGTTCTGATTCCAATAGTGGAACTCAACCCACTACCCTTTGACCTATGTCCAGACGCATCATGGGTAAAACAAAACAAGGATCTTCTCCCTTTCCCGTCTCACCATGGCTTCTCCTCAGATGCCAAGTTCCACCACACAAAAGATCTCAACTGAGAATCGGTCGAGAATACCATACTGTGACTTAAGATCATGGGTACCACTATTGATGAGAGCATCATCAAAAGAGCTGCATGGATGCTCTCCAAAAAACAAAATAAATTATTAAAGCTACCATAGAGATCACCCCAGTGGTAACACGGATGCCTCCTTCAACAGACATAGTTCTCAAAAAAATAGTCACAACAATAGGGACCCTCTTCCTCAGGTGTGTTGAACCTAGCCAAAAAACAACAAGAGCAATATCTCCCCTCCCCATGTGCCCGATTTACTTCCCTTGCCATTTTGGAATAACTCGGATTCATCATCACTTACCTCCATTAAAATACTCATGAATTCTTCATCCCAAAGCATTCAACCTAGCTAGACACAATGTCAATAACATCCGCTTATCTTTTGAGGACTTGGACCATGAGAAATATTTCCTCGAGTGATCCTAGACGACAAAACCACTCACGCTCTGAGAGTGACTCTAGCCACCTTTCCACATAGCCCTATACGTTAACACATAGATATTGACATACTATATTGGAACCTTTGAGATTTTATTGAGCCTTGGAAGTAGGAACGTAAACGGATGCGGTTATATTCGTATTCGTTCGTGTTTGTATTTGTTTTTAAGAGAATCTGATTGTTTTTGTTCTAAAACATGCGAATACGAATACGAATACAAATATTCGAAATGAATTTTTCATGGATACGAATACGAATACAAATCTTGGATTAACAAATGCGAATAAGAATTCGAATATGAAAAAAACAAATCTGGTTACGAATATGAATATTCGTTTTATACATTAAATATTTTGAAATATTACTCAGAGTTTATTCTCTCCCCCTCCCCCCAAATCACCTCCCACTGTCGCCCGCCCCCCACCCCCACACCTTTCCTCCCCAGGCTGTTGTCCAGCGTCGCCTCCTCATGCAGGCCCATGCCCCTTCTACCACCCCCTACCGCCCACCTCCTCCCCCTATGACCCAGCCCCGCCTCCCCTTGTTGCTGCCCCCTGACGTCCACCTCTCCTTGCGGGCATGCGGCCCTCCACCAGCCTCTCCACCCCCAGTCGCCACCTGCAACCCTCCCTCGTCTCCCTACGACCCCACTGTCCTCTACTAGACCCACCTCCCCCTGTTACCGCCCCCTGACCTCCGCCTCTCCTTGTTGGCATATTGCCCTCCACCAATCCCACCACCCCAGCCACCCCCTGCCACCCTCTGCCTCCCCCGTTGCCTCCCTTGTGACCCCGTTGTCCTATAACAGCCTTGCCTCCCCCTGTTGTTGCCCCCCTGACCTCTGCCTCTCCTTACTAGCCTACGACCCTCCACTAGCCCCGCTACCCCCATCGCCCCATGCCACCCTCCTCCTCACCTACAACCTCCAATCGCTCCCTGCCACCCTCCGCCTCCCCTACTGCCTCAGCCGCCCGCACCCAACCTCTTTCTGATGGTGCTCGGTCCTCTTGTTATCATTCTCAAGTACAATGCTCTACCGTTGCAGCTAACCTTGCGTTGTCACAGCTGCAACCTCCCTTCGCTGCAGCAGCAATCTCCCTCTTAGTTGTAGTTGTAACTGATCTGGTATATCTTCTTAAATTCATAATCTTGTAATGTATTTTACGATGGAATGTTATTGTTAGAATGCTAAATTCCCTCACAGTTACAACTAAATTGGAATGTTATTGTCAGGAAGATATCTTTTTTAGAAAGAATTTTGAATGTGGTCAAACACATTAAAAGGTTGTGTGGAAGTGGTTTCCAAATAATCATGTACATTTTCTATTTATAACTATTTATTACAATATTCATTTGGATATTCACATTTATTCGTAAAAGATTAGTATTCATATTCATATTCGTATTTTGTGGATATAGATCTTGATTTTTTACATTCGTGTATATTCGTATTCGTATTCGTAAACTAATATGAATATGGTTATGGTATGAGCTGAACTCGCATTTGTATTCTTTTGTTTGCGTCCCTACTTGGAAGACCATGAGGATCAAAAGCCTCACTTTAAAATTCAAACTAAACTCGTTCCCTAATCAAGTAACAAGATCGTGGGAGGCTTTCCAAAGCGTCAACTCCCCTCGCTGAAACATTGTGTTGGCATGCAAACATGAGCTATAAATCCTATGGCAAATTTTCAGGTCGGACCCCTTTGATTTTCCAATGCCTTAACCTCCTAGATGGAGAATACATCAGAATTGAAACTGCTACACATTTAGACTAACAATAAAATAAACTTTATAAATATTTATTACCCCCTACATGAGATAGACAAACATGTAGGAGACTTCAACATCTTTTGTTATCTCAGTGAATCCTCCTATCAATGACCCCACATAATTTTTACGAAAATTCTTTGATTGGATCCATACTTTCATATTCCTTGACCTAAAGACCCTAGTTCTTCCTACACTTGGATAGATACCACTCAAGCGAGATGGGATACACTAGATAGTCCTAGTCTCTTCACCTCTCCTAGATATCTCTCTGGTGGTGAAACTCCTATCATTACCCAAGACCTTATCTGAACATAAGCCCACAAGATCATCCTTCAAAGTGGAAGCCTTTTGATTCTCCAAACCTACGCCTCCACCGTAGAATCATCTAGGTAGCCTCGTTCGGACCCTCAAATCCTTTGTAAGCCTGGCATCTCATGATTAGATTCCTACAAAGGGATACTATTGACCAGAAGAAATCAAATATATCCCCATTCGCAGACATCTTAGACAAACTGCTAGCGGAAATCCAAGCCATTGAAACCAACATTAACTCTAACTCCTTATCCTCTGAAGATACCTCAAGATTTGTGTGTCTTCATGAAGAACTTGATAGCATCCATGAGGATGAATTCCTTCATCTTAAGCAATGCGTCAAAGATCATTGGCTTCGAGAGGGAGACCATAATACTAAACTCCTCCACTTAGTGGGGAGAAAGAGAAACACGTTCCTAGCACTTAACCACAACCAAGACATCCTACGCTCTGATAATGAGGGCATCACACATGTTGTGATCACATTCTTAAAAGAAAATGTGTTATATTCAGGAACAGAATCTGCTCCTCTCCTTTGACCTTGACCCATCACTAGTAGGCCTACTTTTAGACCATGATGACCTAACTGCCCCAATATCTGAACACAAGGTCTTCATCGTGGTCAAAAACCTAAAATCCCTAAAAGCTAATGGACATGATGGATGCATCTTGGATTTTTTTTTCAAAATATTTCGTCCCATCATCAAATCCGAGTTTATGAGTATGGTGAACCACTTCTTTAGCAATGACTTTTCGACATCTGACCTAATGTACATCAACAACTCAGTGATTACCCTAATCCATAAGAAAAGAGGCCCAAGAAACATCAATTAACTACAAACTGATTAGCCTCATAAACATGCCCTATGTGTCATATCTAAAATACTTGCAAATCGATGTGCACTTAAGTTAGCAGCTTTAATCTCACCATCCCAATGTACTTTCGTTAAAGGGAGAGGTGCCTCCGATGACTTTATTGTTAACTTTGAGATCCCAACACATTGGAATTTTACTAAAACAAAAGGCATCGTCCTCAAAATCATCTTTTGTATAACCTTCAACCCCCTTAAGTGGTGTGTAATGCCCAAAGCCATATCACTCTCATAATGCCTAGAGATGTTCATTCGTTGGGTACAAGCGATGCTTCTTTAAACCTACTTGTGGTGTTCGACAAGGAGATCCACTCTCTCCCCTCTTATTCATAAATATCATGAACATTCTAGAGGGGATTCTCCAAAACCTAGTAAAGAATGGCTTTATTGATTGCTTCAAAAGATACTAGGGGAGGATCATTGCATCACCGACATGCTATTTGCCAATGATATCCTCATTTTTCATCAATTTTTCTCCAAAGTCCTTAATTATTTAAACTTTACATTAAAAATCTTCTCCGAGATCATCGGCCTGTATATAAGCGACAAGGTATCTACCATCCACAACCTTAACCTTATTGATGATGAGAGGAAATTCACATTTGAACTCTTCGGCTAGATGGATGCCAAATTCCCTATAAGATACTAGGAGTCCCTCTATCATAAAAATTACTGAAGCGAATGGATTGTCTACCTCTTATAAAATAATTCGAGAAAAAACTTATTGGATGGAATCTAAGATGTTGGCAATACCATCCAGAATCTTCCTACTAAATGCTACCCTTACCCCACAACAAAACAACATACTCTCCTCCCTCTACCTACCAAAATGGGTTCTAGGGGACATCAACAAAATTAGAAGGCTTTTCCTATGGAACGATTCCAATAAAGATAAAAATAGACACTAGGACCAGTGGGAAACCATCTGTAAATCAAGATCAAATGACAGATGGGAAGTTCAAAACTTTGATATATTCAATTAGGCTATGATTTCCAAATCTTCGCTTAAAATTCAAGAGAACTGAGACTCTCTCTTCTCCAAGCTGATAAGTAGCTGATATCACAGAGGTCACCCTATTCCACTATTTGAAGTAACCATACGTAGCTCACGGTTGATTAGAAACCTCTCATATAGAACTGTCAATTAGGGATCTAACTCCCTCCTACGGAACGATATCATAAATGTTTTAACCTCCCCACCCCCAATCCCCCCACACCACATACCCTCCTCCCTATGCTTTGGACCTCAACCCGAAATAAAAGCTGCTATATGGATAAAGGCATTTCATCCAAATAAAATTGGCTCAAAGCATTTACTAAGAGATGCAACACACTCGTTGAACTCTCCCGACTAACCTTGCTCCTATCAAACCTTGCCCCTTGCCCTTCAACCTAGGACTCTGTCATCATCCCGGGTAGAACATCTTGCTTCCAACTAACAAACGACATTTACAACCTTCTCACACGTGATGGTTTAGGGTGCAAATTGAACCACAAATTCTGGTAGAAACCCTTTCATCATAATGTTTCACTTTTTTCTATGATCCCTTAGCCACCGTAAATTGAGAACCATGACCGCCCTCTAGACATATTTGTTTCAACTACAAATGCATGCTCGCTCTATCTGAGCGACGAAGAAGCCATATCCCTCCTACTTCTCCATTACTCCTTTACATTTTCAACTTTTAGCTCTTTAAATATTTCACTGGTAAGAGAAACTATTGAAGGGTTTTTTTACTAACATAATGACTCCCCTCACCCATTAACCCGTTAGAAATTAGTCATCTCCTATGCATTGATCTGGTGGTCGATCTGTTGTAGGGATCGATGTTCAAGGATTTACCAGGACACCTCTCACCACCTACTCCAGATTGTAAATGAGGCTCAATTCATTTTTCAGCATGCAAGCTAATTTCCTATGCCATCCTAACTTCACCCAAAGCCTTTTACCGATATATGCTCATTATTTAAATTACTCGCATTCCCCTTTGTAGCCAAGAACGGAGGAGCCCCATTCAGCCTGATTTCGCACACTAGGCGTCAACATGCATTGGTGGAAGCAAAGAAATGATCCCCTCGCCGCACAGAACCATACAGTAGCCCGGTTTGAATGATTTCCCTTTTTATTTATCTTTTTTTCTGAACAAACACTGTCCTAGGTTTAGTTTTTGCTCACTTACGAGTAATCGCCTATTGTATTAAATACTAGACCCCCATGATCTTTCATTTTCCCACCTAGTTCCTGTTTGTTTGGTAGTGGTTGGATGATATTTTTTAAATGCATGTATTTTACTCTATATGATGTATGAAATTCCGATCTTTTATTAAAATAAATCCTCCTGACATCTCTAATTAATGCATTCTTTTATTAAAGAATCTCAAATATTTGTAGATCGGGTCTACTTTGCTTGAAGTTAATTTCTTATTCCCCAATAATATTGTTCAATGCTATAGTTTAACCTTCTAAACTATTGTTGAACTTCTCAAAACAGGTGATCAAGTTATCAACTGCTCGAAAAATGGGATCTCAGGACTCTCAAACCAGAGTAGAGTCTATCAAAACTACGGAACAAATAGTCGTTATTAAAAAATTATGTATATTGACTATTACCAAAATTGGTTTGATATCTCATACTCGTTAAAGTACGACTTCAGTTAACTTTTTTCTTGCTGTTATATAATTTTTAAATCTAAGTTCACATCAATATATATTAGTTATAATAATGCATTTGATTCCAAAAAATCAAACATTATGAACAACAAATAATTTAATATTCATTGTTATATCTTCCGTAGTTAAATACATAACAACGAATACTATTCATTGCTTCATTCTTTAAATTTGTAATGAATATCGTTATTAGTTATTATATTTCTTGCAATGAATAATATGATAGAAGTTATTCGTTGATATTTTCTTATGATCATTGTTAAATTTTGCAACATGTAATATAAATTTTAACGATAAGTACATGGAAAAAATGTCAATATATGAGTCTTTAACAATGAATATGTTATTAGTTGCTGATTACAAGAACAAAGATACTTTATAATATTGTTGTGCAGTTTTATATTTGTTCCATAAAAATAAGTCCCTGAATTTGCTGAACGATGCAAGGAAGCAATAATTGTAAAGAACATAACCTTATTTTCAATTTGTATATTTTGAAATAGTTCAACTAAAGTCATAAGGTAAAAAAAACATACCCTCCAATTATTGCTTGGTATCATATCATATACATCTATATACATACTCTAAGGTGAGTTTTTCTCATATTCTTTGAATTGTGGCTATGTGTGGGTATTTCTTCACCATCTCTCGGATTCTGCAGTGCTCCCTCCTCTCCGATGCTATATTTATTTGCCTCTCTCTCCTAACATTTCTCGGATTCCCCATCTCTCGGATTATGCAGTCTCTCTCTTCTCTCTCCCAACATTTCTCACTTGAATCTCCTCCAACCACTTCTCTCTCCCTCCTAACATTTCTCTCTCCTCTAACTTCTCTCTTTCTTTAACGTGCCTCTCTTCCATATTTAAATTATCTTTCTCCACACTCTCTTTCTCTCCCAGTAAATTCCTTGCATTCTCCATATTCTCTCTTCTTAGTTAACGTCTCCTTTTCATTATTCCCTCCATATTTCTAAATTTGGAATCTAACTAAGTAATAGGTCTCTCCACTCTCTCTCTCTCTCATTAAATTCTCTACATTCCACATTCTCTTTCTTCTTAATTAATGCACCCTTTCCACTATTCTCTCTATATTTCTAATTTAAAATCATGATAATTTTAATTAATGGCAAAAATATATATTAGTAATATCAATTATAAAATTTGAATGCACCCTTTCCACTATTCTCTCTATATTTCTAATTTAAAATCATGATAATTTTAATTAATGGTAAAAACATATATTAGTAATATCAATTAAAATTTGAAAATTGTATTTAGATTTTTCTTCATAGAACTAATATTATGGTAATATAAAATGTAAATTTTCAAAAACTATACTTCCCACCTATCGTCTATAATGTAAATTACTGTATTTTTTGGTAAATATTTCTTAGATACATTGTAACGATAATAATAACCACATGTGCTTTCTGATATTTTAAGTATGCATGTTACAATATTTTAGTAAAAAAATTAACTCAAAGTATTATTACTATATATATGCATATATACATGTATGTATTTGCATGTGTAATGGGATCTATCTTTTTATATAATCGTGTATTTCTTTGGCATGATCTTTATTATAAGTATGCCATCTTTATTATAGGTATGTCTGTGGTTTCTTTGATGAAAATTATATTAAAAATTTGACCTAAGTTCAATTATCCTATTTATTTTCCTTACACTTTTTTCATGTCAATTATTTTTTATTTAATTAGAACAATACAAATTAATATTTAAATTTACATTAAAAAATCAAATTACTTTCCGTCCCTACGAAGTGCGGGTTACATCCTAGTCATATATAAAGTTGTGTCTCTACCCAGCATTCTTCTTCTTCCTAGAATTCCCACGTCCTTCCACTCCCCTCTCTTTCCCCTTTCCCGCACTTCCCCTCCCTCTCATCATATTAAGGAAACATGACGGAAACCGAAGATATTTGGGACCAATCGAGGTCAATTGGATCTCGTGAGGTCAGAAACATCGAATCCGGAATGGCTATCGCCTTCAGCAATCTCACCTCTTCTCCTTCCCCTGACCCGTACTCAACAACGGAGAGCCGAAGCCTGTCACCTCGTTGTTTTCTCTCGCTCAGAGCTCAGAGCAGGGATTTGATGAGAAGTGGTGGATCCTTCTATTAGGTACCCATGGAGATCCTTTAATAGAAGGGAGAAAGAGAATGATGGCAGAGGAGGAGACAAATTGGGATTGTTGACATGGCTAATAGTGTAACATCCCGGGCTTAGTCTCCGATCTGTTATTGAGGAAAACTGACCTTGACAACTTGATGAGTTCCGGACCAATTGCAACCATTGATAACCACCCAAATGCTTAAGCCAAGTTGTCAAGTAGTAATCCCTATCACTTATAAATTGCACCCACACTTCGTGAGTTTTAGATGTGGTACTATGTTTAGGGGTGTGGGTGTTACAACCTCCCCCACTTATATTCACAACGTTCTCGTTGCGACATGGCCCATCACTTATTCCCAGTAACAGTGGCGGATGCACGCTCCGGGTTGCCATTTCCTCATATCTTTTGTAGGGGTGGCTTCACCTCTCGGGTAGCCCTTTCCACTATCAGAGGGAACTTGGCTATGATACCATTTGTAACGTGCCTGGCTTAGGTCCCCAATCTGTTATCGAGGAAAACTACGGACTTAATCGAACCCGTTGACAACCACCCAAAATACTTAAGCCCAGGTTGTCAAGTAGTAATCTCCACCACTTATAAATCGTACTCACACTTCGTGAGTTTAGATGTGGTATTATGTTTGGGGGTATGGGTGTTACAACCTCCTCCACTTATATTCGCAACGTCCTCGTTGCGACATGGCACATCACTTATTCCCAGTGACAGTGGCGGTTGCACGCTCCCAGTTTAGGTCCCTTCGGGTAGCTTTTTCCACTATCAGATGGAACCCGTCCGGACGAGAATGGGGAAAGAAAGATGGTCGACGTCGGCTGCAGAGTGGGTATAGCAGACTTATGGAAGAAAGGGAGGAGGAGGAAGAAGAAAGAGGGAAATGGTCTCTTCGCTTTTCCAAACTTCACCAGGGATCTAAAACCATCGCCGGAATGTGAAGCTCCGTCGTTTGAAATCTAACTCTGGTGGATGATAAAACCGATGTGAAGATCACAATTGAAAACAACACGAGATCTGAAGGTCCGATCGAGATCAAGCATCGCTTCAAATCAAGTAGCACTGCCTGGAGTTGTATAAATTTGGGAAGAACATGAGGAATGCCTCCGGTACATATAACTATCGTAGGATTATCAAACGAAAGTCGATCCAAGACTTCCTATTGAGAGCTACTCCGTCTATCGATCTGACCAAAGATCTGTGTACACGACGGCGCCACGTGCCACTATTAGGAGCATCAGGATGTAAATTGGCCTCTTAATCGGAGTAGGGCACCGCTTAAGTATGGGCTACGTGTGAGTTCGAACATTTATGAAATTTGCCCCATTGTTTGTCCATACAGGACCCTCGATCATTCTGCTATTCACTAACATGTCTAGGACAACTTGAGAATGTGCTGGTTTTTTGACGTGCATATACCTGCATTTATGTTATTTAATCCAGCAACTACATCCATACTCTTATTATATTTTATTAAATAATATCCTCTAATAAGTCTGTATTAAACAAAATACACTTTATAAAGATAAAAATTTCGTAAAATGTATAATAGTTTAATATATATATAGTAGTAATTTAGTTTTTAAAAAGTATAAATACATCCTACTTTTATTAATAAAAAACCATAATAAGAATTAGTTTTCAACTTTAAGAATCCACAAAAATTCAAACTAATTCAAAAGAAGTCTAAAAATTACAAATATAATATGTATATAGTATGAAATTAGTGTAAAAAAATAAAAATATTTTATATTTTTAAATAATGAAGTAAAAATAGATTTCAACTTTAAGAATCCTTAACAAAATCGGAAAAAAATATCAAATAAATTTTATTATATTTTAAATCATATACAAAAATAAAAATAGAAAACAAAAACCTTGAAATTTAAAAAATACATAACAACGTCCTACTCAAATGCATTGGTAGTTGTCTTATTCTTTGTTGATTTAATACTATATGTTGATGTATATTTGAGATTTCCAGTGACATTGAAAGTCAATGATTGTTGTTTAGTCATCGGTCAAATGTTGATAAGCTGCGTAATTTTTGGTATTTTTTTAAATGAAAAAAAATGTATACAACGCTTTCTTGATTCAAATATAAGAGTATCATAAAAAATCACAAACCAATAGTATTTGTTGTTTCTCGATGTGCATTTGATGTTAGGATTTCCCAATTTTGAATCCCTTCATTTCCAAACATTTATATTGACAAGATTGTTTCTTTATGTGTTTTTTATGTTATTGCTTTTGTTTTAAATGTGTTGACGTTTATTCGAAGCTCTTTATTCCAATTTCAAATTATTGGTGCTGTTATGGTTGTCATTTTGTATTGGCTCATATTATTCTTTGTTGATCTGATATTGTTCCTATTTGTTGTTGTTATCTGTTTGGAGCTTAATGTGATATTGGCCATTACATATACTAAACCTTGGTTTTCACCCAATTTTAGGGCACATGTTGTGATATTGGCTATTTGAAATATATTATTTTATTTTTAAAAACAATCTAATAAATATGGAGTTTTTCAATATTTGATTGAGGGGTAATAACTGTCAATGAAATCCAATGTTATAAAGAAATCCAAATAGACAAAAATAAAACAGTACAAATAATTTTCTCTTTCCTTCCATTAACATGAAGTTTTTGAATTACATGCTACCGAAATGATTTGTGTTTTTATTTGAAATTTCCTTTTCTAGAAGTAATTTTTCCCTTACATTCTGTATTTGAAATTTTTATATTATGTGCTAACGAAGTGATTTGTCTTTTTAAATAAAACTTTCCCAAGGTACGTGTCATGAATTTCCTAGGCCCTGTTTGGTTGGAGAATAAGCCCTGGAATAAGGGGCCAATTCTCCTCCCGACACCGTTCCAAGTGGTACGACTATTCTCCATTATTCAATCTTATCTCACTCTTATTTCTATCTTTATCCCACCTTACCTACCTTTATTTCACATTATTCTCCTTATTCATATCCTCCATCCGAACAAAGAATAGACCCTTATTCTCCTTATTCCCCATCCTTATTCCTGCTTATTCCCGAACCGAACGGACCCTAAATATGGGGAATCAACAATAAGTAAAAGAATATGCGTGATTTTAAAAAGTACATCCATTTTACTTACGTTTGTATGTAAAATCTTCAGATTTTACTCGCTGTATTTTAATTCCAGTTCTACTGTTCATTATGCCTAAAACATAAAAATAAAGAATACAATTTACTCTAATTTTATCTACAAGTAAGCTTCATGTCATATTCACGTGTTATATTTTAAGAATCCCCTATATGCTAATATATTAATTTTGTCTTAACTTTAGAAACTTACCCAAGCAGTGAAGCGCGGGTTTGCACCCTACTTAGCTATAAAGCGTGCATATAATGGAGAAATAGAAAGCGATATTGAAGAGGTGAGGGGATATAAAATGTTTAAAAGAGAAACAAGATAAATTTTAGATATAGATTCCTCTAGATTACCTACCATTGATTTGAAAGTTCATACCCATTTTGATGAAAGGAACGGGTGCTCATCAACTGTACTAATGCAGGATTTCTTTTAATAATGCATATGTAGTATTATTAGAACATAATCTTCACAATCATGATTCATGACATTATGAAGTCAGACGAGATCAACGTTTCGTGTGTTGTTTTATTATTTTTATTCTTCTTTGTTGGTCATCTTGTAAATGCGGACCACATATATGATGTGAATGTCGTTTATTTCCCTCATTAGCTGTCCTTTAATGGACTTATAAAAAATAGCAATTAAATTTGACTTTCCTGCATCATAAATTCAATATCCCTTTCGTCCTTGACTTAGAGAGGCACCTTTTGATTTCTGAATTTGTTCCAGCTCATTCTATTTTGTATATTACTTTCCATTAAAATTGTGTAATTGCAAAGTTTTGTTGCTTATTACATCATTAATTTGGATCAACGACAACAAATAATTCAACATCCGTTGACATACCATTCGTAGTAAAATATATATCAACGAATAATATTCGTTACCTACTTCTTTAAATTTACAATAATTATTATAATCATTGTTATATTTCTAGTTGGAATCATATATAAATGATTATTCATTGACGTTTTCTTCTAATTATTAGTAAATTTAGCAACTATTTGTACAAAGCTTGATGATTAAGCCAACGGATTAATCATTGTAATGTGAACCTTTAGCAGCAAATATTACATTTATTGCTAATAACAAGAACAAAAACAAATTTTATAACAAATAATATTCATTGTCATGCATTTAACATAAGAAGATATGGCAAAAAATATTCAAATTATTTATTGCCTTAAATCAAATTTTGTAGTATTTTATTTATAGGGATATTTACACCCATAACCCTGAGTAATACGGTAATTACCCCAGGAACCCTCGATAAACACGAATTACATCCAAAACCTCGAGTAATTGCTTCATTTTACTCCCAGAACCCTCCGCTAGTTAACTTGATTAACTCAACCAGATGGCTGAGTTAATCTAACCATTCTGTGATTTAACGGTTGAGATTAATCAGAAATAAAAAAAAAGAAAAGAATGAGGGGGAGGTGGGCTCGACCTGCCTGGAAGGGCGAGGGGCTCTTACATGGGCGGGGTTCCCAGGCGGTGCCGGAGGGGAAGGGGGGCGCGGCCGACCTGGGGCTGGGGCGCGGACGAGGGGGATGGGTTCCCAGGCGTGGCAGGGCTCGGACGACCTGGGGATGGGTTCCCAGGCGAGGGGGTTCGGACGCGGGCGATGGGTTCGGGCGGGCGACCGGCGGGAGGAGGGGGGAGCTCGCGGGCGATGGATTGCTGGAGGGGGGGGCTCGCGGGAGGAGGGGGAAGCTCGCGGGAGGAGGTGGGGGAGCTCGTTCCCCCGGCGGGAGGAGGGGGGAGCTCGTGGGCGATGAGTTGCTGGAGGAGGAGGGAGCTCGCGGGAGGAGGGGGGAGCTTGCGGGAGGAGGTGGGGGAGCTCGGACCCCCGGCGGGAGCAGGGGGAGTTCGGGTGTGTGGCGGCACGGGCGATTGTGTGGCGGCGCGGGCGATGGGTTGGGGGGAGGGGGGGATGGGTTCGTCCAGGTCTCGAGGTGGGCGTAGGCATGCTGGAAAGGGATGCTCGACCTTGCAGGCGACCGGCGGGAGGAGGGGGAGCTCACGGGCGGAGGTGGGGGAGCTCATAGCGGAGGCTTTGCCGGGGGTTGGATGGGTTCGGCCAGGTCTCGAGGTGGGCGCAGCCACGCTGGGAAGGGATGCTCGACCTTGCAGGCAAGGGGGGAAGGGGGGAGGGGGGAATGGCATCATGTTGTAAATATGATGGGGTTGGAAGGGCAAAATTGACTATTTCCGTTAGAGTTAACGGAGAAATAAGACGGAAGTTGACGCAGGGTTATGCCATGTAAAGGTTAGCCATTACTAGGGGTTTTGGATGTAATTTGTGTTTATCGAAGATTCCTGAGGTAATTACCATATTACTCTGGGTTATGGGTGTAAATATCCCTTATTTATACATGTGATAGTAGTTGAAATTGGGAGAAGACATGGTCATGCAAATCTTCTGTATGATCGTCTACTTTCTATGTTTTTGCTTGAAAGAATGATCGAACATATTTTCAGCTCTTAAGATCTAATTTCCAAATTCATATTTAATAAATCATGAATTGAGTTATCCAAGTATTGGTCTTCCTAGTAATATTCATTGAAGATCCTTAAGCATTTTTTTAAAGATGATGGGATTCATTTCATTAAAATAAAGGTAGTATCCTACCAGTAGTATAAAGAGCTCATGGAGTCCCACTCGGACCTGCACACAACAAAAACAAACCACACATAAAGCAGGGGTCCAATATTTAGTACGACTGGCCAACCTCAAAACGATAAGGAAGTGTTCAGTTTCCAAAAACAAAAGATATTTACAGTGGCTTGATAATCCGCAAGCAAAATCCATGGTAGCAGGGGATGGACGGCTTCAACTCCTTGCAGTGTGTTGGCGACGAGTTCGGGGGCACGGGCTGGTGGGACTCCTTATTTCAAATCTGCAATAGAAAGAAATTGAAGGGTGGACATATATCAGATTGAAGCACTTTTAAGTTATAAGGTTAAGGGGGGTTATTGCTTTTTTAGCAATAACAGAAAGGGGTTTGGATATACCCTGATAGATTCTTGAACAACGCTCCTTCGAAATCAACCATTAAGTCGATGCACTTTTGGCGATTATCTGCCGATGTGATAGGGAATAATGATGTAAGTTATGCACGCAAAGAAATTATTCTATCCAATCTCAACGTCGGAATATTTGAAATAGATCAAACATTTAGGCCATGTTTGGTTGGAGAATAAGCCCTGGAATAAGGGGCCAATTTTCCTCCCAACACGGTTCACAGTGGTACGACTATTCCCTATTATTCCATCTTATTTCACTCTTATTCCTATCTTTATCCCACCTTACCTACCTTTATTTCACCTTTTTCTCCTTATTCCTATCCTCCAGCCGAACAAAGAATAGACCCTTATTCTCCTTATTCCCAACCCTTATTCCTGCTTATTCCCGAACCGAACGGGCCCTTAGGGTATAGGAGCATTTCATGAGCAGATATTCAATATATTCCTCATCAGCAAGACAAAAAGGGCATGCATTCGCAGAAGGCTTTGTGCGAAAGGAAATCTTGTCCTACATAGGTGCTTGTCTTGACACAGGGACAAAGAAGAAGGATCCTCTTGGGTGGAACGGTTTGGACCAAAATTTGTGGTCAAGTTTCGCACTTAGACAACCGTGTAGTCTTAGGTCATTTGGTGTGATAGTGTTTTACAAGAGAAGGAGATTTGATCAGAGGAGTCCACAAAGAGGCATTGGTTATGGGGGATGAATTTTAGTTCTTGAATCTCAGTTAAGTGGTATAATCTTCTTGATTGTGCTTTGAACCAGTTTTGCTTGGCGCGAAGGGTTCGAAGGGCATGGGAAAGGGTGGTTTTTTTTGTTAGATGTGATGGTCCAAAGGTTTGGGAGGTGTTGAGATGGGTATTGTCATCAAACCTATCTATCCATAGGTAAATGTTATGTCTCGTCCCTTCTGATTTGCTTATTGAGCCACTAATAGTTGCCGAATCGTTCCTAGCAGGTATCTAAAAGGGGGAGTCCCTCGGGTTAGGGATGGAGTCAATGGGATTTTTTTTCCAATGTGATATCTAGCTTTGATCATGCCATCTATAACTAAGTTGGGGTCTTCCTGAATCTTAATCCAAGATTCGAAGAGAAGAGCATTGTTAATAGCTAAAGGTTTTGAATCCTCTATCCGTCTTTCTTTTAGGCCTACAAATATGTTCCCAACAGACCTTATGTCTGTTGGGTTTACTTGTAAAATGTTCCAGCCCCAACTTGGGGGCATCTTTTATATTTCTCCAGCCTTTGGGAACCCCAATCGGCCCCTATTTTTGTTCCTGTCCGAGACGGACTTTTTTTTAAATAATTATTAAAAAATCTGAATTAATTAAATATGCGCGGATATAAAAATTTTAAAAAATAGGTATTGATCGGCACCTAGGGTGCTGATTTGGGGCGCCCAGCCCAAATCGGCACCTCAGGTGCCGATTTGGAAGAGAGCCATTGGACCCCGCTCCAAATCGGCACCTGAGGTGCCGATTTGGAGAGGGGCGTCAACGGCCCTCTCCCAAATCGGCACCTCAGGTGTCGATTTTGGAGAGGGCCGTTGGAAATTACCAACGATCCCCTCCTCTCCCCTTCTTATATAAACTCCCCCCCCATTCACTTCTCCACACATTTGCATCCCCTTTCCTTCTTCATCTTCCCCCCTTACTCCTCCTCTCTTAAGTCACTTATTCGGTGTTCTGAAACGCGATTTCTTCTCTCGATCAGCTAATCTTATTCAAGTAAGAATAAGATTTTTTTGTAGATATATTTTTGTGTTTTCTTTGCAGGTTTTTATCAGTGAAGGCGATATATACCTTCGGATACCGGATTATATTCTTGTCTTATTGGATAACATTTCTTTTCAAAGACACGCGACTTTCAGGTAATTTTACTTGTATTAAATTTTTCGAGGTTTTAATCAGTAATTAGATGTGCAAAATTGATACTTAATTAAAATATTTTTTAAAAATAATTCCTGTATATATTTGAATGGAAATCATTTGTGTAATAAACTTTGTATGAAGTACCCTACAATGTTGTAATATGAAATTTTTTAATGTCAATTACATTAAGGTTAAACACCTTATTATCATTGCATTAATCTAGATTTAAAAGTATATATAGTCATGTTAAAATTACTTCTCATTAAGATTTGAAATCGAGCGCCGAGAGGGTCTCTATACAACACTTGCAGGACTCACTGTGGTGAGCACCGATGATTCCACGAGACCGGACTTTTGGATTCCATATCTGAGTGATTAATATATCATTTACATAATCGTTTAATAGAGATAATATCCGACTGAAATGTTAACGATTGTTACATTTAAATAAACTAATTAAATCATGTATTTTCGTATAGATGGCTTCCAACACCGCGCATGTCTTATTATATTGGGGAGGATCGGTTGATGTCTCTGATGACCACGTAGAATATATTGGAGGAAAGAAACGGATGGTTATATTACCATGCCAATTAACATACATTGGTTTACTGTCTCGAGTATCTAAAGCCACTGATCTCCCGCTCGACAAGTATATACTTACATTAACGTGTAAGTGGTTGTACGAGGGATCAACTTTCTTTGCAGTACCGATTCACGATGATGAATCCACATTAGCAATGTTGAGTTCAATCATCGGTGTGAGATTTATTCATCTTTTCGTAGAAGCTACTCCCTTTGATATGGAAAATATGCCATCGTCGTCGAGGTAAAATTAATCACATTTAAATTACGGAATAATATTATATTATTTTATTTAAACTGACAAAGAAGTAAATTAATCAGGCCAACAAATGAAACCAATTTTGAGGTTATCGAGAAGCCCTCACAAGTAAATGTGGAAGATGAATTATTGACAGAAATATCCGAACAAAAAAATGAGGAGTCCGAAAATGAAGAGTCAGAAAATGATGAGTCCGAAAATGAGGAGTCAAAAAATGAGGAGTCAGAAAATGATTCTGAAACATTAGAAGAAAATATAGGTGGTAATAGTTGTCATGATTTTGGATATGGCTCACTAGTTCTAGTTGTAGGTAACGAGGAAAGGGGGAACTCATATTCTGCTAATAATGATGATGCTGAAGAAGAACCGATGGAGGAGTGATTCCAGTGTTTGATCATGAAATTGCAGAAGCAGAAGATGTTGTCTTCCTAGAGAGACAATCAGAATCCAGTGATGATTCCGGACTAAGTTATTGGTTAGGTAGGAGTTGTAAGTCGAAAAGGGATCTACAATACGATTTACAGAAATGGAGCATGGAAAATCATGTGCAATATAAACCCAAGACATCAAACAAGCAGATTTTCACTGTTGTTTGTATTTATGAAAATTGTGGATGGCGTTTGCACGCATCAGAGAGGAAATCTCGAGGAGATTGGTACGTTTCAGGATAAGGGGAAAGCATACATGCAGAAATCCAGTCCTTTTAGTGAAACATCGCCAATGCATTTCTATTTTTGTAGAGCAGTATATTTTATCTTCCTTTAAAGCAAAAGTTAGTATGACCCCGGGAGCAATAATGTATAAAATAAAAGAGGACTTGAAGACCGAAATCAACTACATGACAGCTTGGAATGCTAGGCGGCGTGCAATAGATATGGTTTATGGGAATGAGGTTGAGTCATATCATGGTATTCGGAGATTCATTCGTGCTTTAAAATGACATAACCCCGGAACATATACCTGGTTCAAGACTGTTGAAGGCCAAAATGAGAGTACTATACATTTTCATAAAGTGTTTGTAGCATTTGGACCGTGCCGTAGAGCATTCAGATTTTGTCAACATGTTTTAAGTATCGACGGAACACATTTATATGGGAGATACGCCGGTCACATATACGTAGCCACAGCAATAGACGCCAATAATGGCCTATTTCCGCTGGCATTTGCCATAGCCGAAAAGAACGAGAATATTTCAGCGTGGGGATGGTTTCTGAATTTCATAAAACAGATTCTTGATCGTCGAGACATATGTTTTATCAGTGATCGATTTTCCGGCCTAAAGAATGGTGTACGTAGTTTATTTCCACGGGAAGAGGGATTCACGCATCGTCATTGTCTTAGACATATGCGTGCAAATATGCAGAGAGCTGGACATAGAAATGTATAGTTCAAAACAGATTCTACGCTGTTGGGCGAGAACCATGTCAGAACAAGATATGATGCAAGAAATTTACATTCTAGACAGAAATGATTTCCAGTGGATCGTATCGCAGGACAATGGCGATCAGAGTTATTGGGCATTAAGTTTAGATAATGGACACCGTTATGGCCACATGACAACCAATTTATCTGAAAGCTTTAACGATGCCTTTAGAGGAGCACGCGGTTTACCAATTATTTCTCTTATTCTAACAGTTTTCCTTAGAATAAATGGTTATTTCAGTGATCGTCGTGAAGAGTAAGAGGGAATGACTACATATTTCACTAAGAAATATGAAGAATTGTTAGAGAAACAAACCGAAGATGCAAGAGCATGCCACGTAGAACGATTTTCATTAACTCAGTTTCAAGTCTGTGATCGTGATGGATTTACATATGAAGTTAATTTAAATAGTTGAGAAAGTGAATGCACGTGTGGGTTTATGCAGATGAAACACTTTGCATGTCCACATGTTATAGCTGCAGCTTCACATACGCGTACACACGTAGACAACTATGATCTATGTTCACAGTACTTCTCCAGCAATTACTACCGTCAGGCATACAACTTCTTCTTTCATCACATACCAGATAGACGTTATTGGGGAGAAGAAGATGCCACTATTATGTTACCACCAAAAATCGGGAAGAGAAAAGTCGGAAGACCTGTAGAAGGAAGAATTAGAAATGAAATGAATGAAATGTGCGTACGGCCGAAATTATGTAAAATCTGCAAGCAACCAAGACATAATAGATTAAGTTGTCCATGCAGAACATAGGAATACATGGGTATGTAAGGATATTTTAATTGGATAATTTCTATTTCATTTGCATTTCAAATTGATAATTTATATTTTCATGAAATTTACAATTATTAATGTAGATGGCACAGATGGATAGAGTTCCTGGACCAGTAGATACCTCAGTATTATATATACAGAATGACCATCGATCATCACAACCTACTAGCTCGGTAAGTAATTTAAAGATTTTATAAATTTACAGTTTCGTAATACGGTTACTTATTTCTTATTCAAAATATTTTACAGAAGTGGACAGGCTGTTTGGATGAGTCGAGTTCCACTTATTTGTTACGATCTCGTAGTGATGCACCTATCTGATCGGGTGATGCGTCAATTTGGGATGCGACAACACACTCCAGCTTCTGTTGAGAGGATACATGTTGTATCTCGACGTAACAAAACCCGATGTGTTGACATCCTAAACTCGTCTACTATACATCAACAATACGTAGATCGTTGGGATGATAGGGAAGCCGCAGTGGTTCATGAGCACCCGGATTCCAATACCGATTTGTATATGTAGTGGTATTGGAATATAACAAGAAGATGGATCCAAACACAGATTCCTCCTCCTGCAGTAGCTTATCGACCACATGGACCAATGGAAAGACGTCTGGTATGTTTAAAAAGTCTACTTATTCTTCTTATAGTCTATTAAATTATTCTTATTATATTCGTGAATGGAATAAGTGGATACGATTATACAAGGAAGAAACAGTATGGATACACTCAGACGATCAACGGACTTACCTTCCAACACGAGGACAACGGTCGAAGATACAATTAACATGTTCGATGAAACACTCAACATGTTCTCCTTGATGTATCCTTCCAACAATATGGACAGCAGAAGTATATGCCATCACAGGAGTATCACACTTCAGGAGCATCAGGTTTTGTGATTTCTTTCTTACAAATATAAACTATTTTGTTTGTCTCTTAGACGAGTGAATTTATAAAATTATATGTTGTAAATCGTATAGGAAGGGATTACACGGAATATGGTGGGGAGAGATCGCAACCACCGCCAATGTTGGGAGTTCAAGTTTTAGTTAATTGTTTATGTATAGTAAACATATATTAATATATCATTTTTTAGACATATAAATACAATTCCTCATAAAATATAGCTGGACATGGTGAGCAAGCATTTTCGCAAGGTCAGACAGTGGAGGAGTCAATATTTGGAACCTCGAGAACGATGTCTGCGGGATATGGCGGACATCTCAATATGACCAAACCTGATTTGGGGCTTCAGGTAATAAAATGACTAAATGCAATAACTAATTTTTATCTTCTGTAACATTTCCTAAAAGATAAATATCCCATTCTTGCAAGATATGGAGAAGCTTTCAGTCAATCACAATTTGCAGGATCCTCATTTGCTGGTCCTTCGAGTCAGGGATACAGCGGGCAGAAAGTTCCGATAATTCAACCAGGATTCGTATCTACAAGTTATTATAGTTAATGTATTACATTGTATCCTTCTCTAACTTATTGTTTAATTTATGTGACATATATTGTAATGAACATCTTTCAGGTATGAGCTATATCGACTATAGCTTTGTAGGGTCTCAAATCGGTGAAGCCGGATTTAGAGGTTCATGTATGAATATCTTATGGAATAAAAGAACTCATTTTAATACATTATGTTTAAATTTTATAATACTTACATCAATAAAATTGTCTCAACTTTGTAGGACCATCGCTTGTTGGACCTTCGAGTCAATTTGACTCTGAACGCTCTCAGCTCATACCGTCTACTCAACATAGTTCAGGAGATTTGCAGTCGCAAATTTTTGATAGTGTTCGGCAAATGGAGGTAACTGATTTCGATAGACAGTTGTTTGGTATATCCACGATAATAACACAACAACGTCCGGAGCTGCCTCGAAGACCCTCTCCCGGAGTAAGGATCACTGAGCCTCCTCCATCAGAGTCGCTTCGCCAATCAACAAGTGTACGGACTTCAAGAAACCAGGAATCCCAAACAATCGAACCTCCACAGAAGTCGTTAGCTAGACCGCATCCTCCAGGGCACATTCCAAAACATTCGAAACAAATGGCCAAGCAGAAGAAGAAGAAGAAGAAGAAGACAACACATGAGGAGAATCACAAAAAAATGGGAGATGGAGGGAAAGGAAATGACAAAGGAGGAGGTGCAGGAGGTGGAGGAGGAAGTCTGAAGGGATTTCTAAAGATATGGAAACTTTAAATTATTGTAAATTTTTTTCTTATTATTTGTAAATAAATCTTTGTTCTTTTATGATTTTAATAAAATACTTGCAATTTCTTAAGTTAATTGATGTCAAGTTGTACGTTGTTGAGTTTACATATGTCAATGATAAATAATGTGGAGCACACTCTCAATTTCTTTATATTTACTATAATAATATTCCTGATATGTCGATTATAAATATTTTAAGTATATCTTACTAATGAAGAATATAATTAAAAATAGAGATGTACATGATATTTTACAATAACGTTAGCAGGGAGAAGCGAAACGAGGTGCAGATAAACCGTAGAGAGCACGAAGCTCCTAGCGATAGATCGAAAAAATTGCGATGAAGGAAAATATTGAAAGCCTATTAAATTTATTTTGATTTTTTAAATTATTTAAAAATTTCCTCAAATGTCCTTATTCATATTTAAGAAAATTAATAATAACTTATACTATCATATAGTATTGAATAAGAATTAAAATGTTACACGGGATTTTTGCATAAAATGCCCATTGCCAAATCGGCACCTGGGCCTCTGTCCAAATCGGCACCTGAGGTGCCGATTTGGGCTGGGCGCCCCAAATCGGCACCTCAGGTACCGATCAATACCTATTTTTTAAATTTTTTTATCCGTGTCTATTTAATTAATTCCGATTTTTTTAATAATTATATAAAAAAAATCCCGTCCGAGACATTCCAGAGAGAAGTAACGCCCCTTCTGTGCCACATTCGTTCCTCCTCATTCCAGCGGCCAGCAGCAAGGGTTCTTGGAGAACCCCATCTTCTCCGTCTTCCTCCACGCGTGCGGGAGAGCGAGAGAGAAGCCGAGCATCCGTGCTCGAGGACAGCAGCTGTCGGGTTCGAGAGGAGCAGCGGCTAGGGCTGCGGCGTTGGTTTTGGGAAGAGCAGTGGTTTTTGGGTGAACTCGAGTGGGAGCAGCCATTGGAAGTCGTTGCGGATGACCTCAAGGAGCCGAAGCCGAGTTTGGGTCTCCATCCGGGAGCCCACAAGGGAAGATAACCCATCTATCTAGTTTTGAGCATGTTGTTTGGTATTGTTAGATACCTAGGGTAGTTAGTTACTTGGTGAAGAACTACCTATTGTGCTCGTGGTTTGTACCTCGGTTTTGTGGGCAACAAAACCGAGAAGAACTTTGGCTTCATTTGACCGTAGTGGAATCGTTGCCGATCTTGCCCCGTGGTTTTTCCCTTGCTTACATTGAGTAAGGGTTTCCACGTAAAAATCCTTGTCTCTTATGGTTGCTTGTGTGCTTGATTGTCATTGTTGCCGTTGAATTCTCATGTGGGGAACATATATTGTGTTGTGTCATCTTTGTTGCAGGACAGTTCAAGGGGGATATCCTGGGTTGATTGCACCTCCATTATCCCCAACAATGTCTTCTATGATATAATGCGTAACCATTCCACGGGAAGCGCCTACGAATTTTATCAATGTTTAGAATAACATGTTTGGGTATTTTCAATGAGACAAGCACGTGGTTGATCTGCGGAATCAGGATAGAGTTTAATAAGGCCACACGAAATGGTAGCATCAATATATAGTATATCCAACTGAGGAGTTTCTTTTCAATCTTTTCCACAAGGGGTATCCAGTAAACATGTTTTGAGAATTTGGGAGCAAGGGGACTGCCAATGCAACAAGGGGAATTCCTTAGTTCCTAGCCAAGGATTTCAAAATCAAGTTTTTCTTCTTGGGGACATATGTTCATGCAATGAATAGTGTATTTGGCTTGGTTCATTAGTAGGCTAGAGAAGAGCGAAAATACTTTGAGTAAATTTGACACATCTAAGGGCATGTTCATTGAATTTGACAAATGTTAGGAGGTCATCAACAAATAGGACATTGGTAATGGAGAGATTCTTGCATGGAAGTTGGTAGCCCTTGATGAGGTTATTTTTGGGTAGGTTGTGCATCATTCTATCAAAGATGTTGATTGTGTTTATGAATAGTAATGGGGAGAGGGGGTCACCTTGTCTTAAACTTCCAGTAGGATTAAAGAAGCCCGAGGTAAAATAATTTATTTTAAGGGATAGATGTGTGGTCTCAAGGAATGCACTTATCTAGTTTGAGAAGGCTTGAGGGCATATGAAGAGTTCAAGCGCTTTTGTTACAACGCTTCGCATGACCATATACAAAGCTTTTTAAGGGCAATATTTAGGATCATTTCCTTTGCTCCCCAATTTTCCCAAGCTAAGATAATCTTTGAGGTAATGGCGAAGGCATCGGATGTGTTTCTACCCTTGATGAAAGCACATTGGGATGATGGTTGTGCTAATTTAGAGACCAGCAATTCGCAAGGATATTAGAGATAATCCTCAGGGGCATGTTGATAAGACTTATGTGTATGTAGTTTGCTATATCTTGGGGATCTCCTTTCTTGTAGATTAGGGAGATTATGGAGTTATTATTGAATCTTAGCTCCTCAGGGTCAAAGTTGAGCAGAGTGAGTCGATGAATCATGGCCATCAAGGCATCTATTATAAGGCCACAAAACCTAAAGAATTTTGGGATGCTGCCATCAGGGCCCGGTTCTTTGAGATAATTAAGGTTGCATACTTTTTTTCCCACTTCCTCATTGGAGATCAGGGCAACGATCTCATTTGGATCAGAAATTTTGCTAATGAAGTTGGGATCAAAGTTGATGATCATGTGGGCGTAACTCGGAGCAAGAATTTCCATTGCAATCCCTATGGGTTAGGATGGTATTTTGGTTTCTTCTTGACGAAGCGATTGAATGCAAAAATTTTGTATCTCTATCGCCTTCATGAGGCCAACAGATTTTGGCTCGCTGATCCATTCAGAGGAATTCATTCGCACATGCCTCATCAAGATCCTTATAGGCTTTAACTAATTCACTATAAGTGGTTGCAGGGATAGATGCATCCTTCATGGATTCTTCCAGAGCTTTGATTTTACTTCCGAGGAGTGATGAGTTCTCATCGAAGGGTTTAATATGTGCTCTCTCTTCTAGTTTAAGATATCAGATTTGAGTTTCTTGAGGGCTCATCGAAGGGTTTACTCTTAAAGTATCCTACATGGTCTCTCATCGGGAGGGTGCCGCATTTGGAAGGGGTTGCATCTGGCAGTTTGTTGTGATCAGGAGGCTAGGATCATTGAACCAAAAGAAGGTTTATTAATGGAGGGAACTTCATTTGAGAACTCAACGATGATGCAACATAGTAGCTAACTCTTTGCGAGGATAGATTTCGAACACACCTCATCCCTCCATATGGTATTGATAATAGTTTTAGCCATAAAGGAGGGGCCTCTCATGCGTGGAGGTGAGAGGCAACATTCAGAAGCGGAAGGCTTTGCTCCAGTGTTCTTGAGGAAATAAGCTTGATGTTGCATGGGGAGGTGCATTTGTGTTACCGAGAGGGTCGGGTTGGTGCCGACATGACAGAGCACGTGGAGGCTATATGACTTTGGGAGGCAGTACGTAAGACAAATGATGGTGTTTGGGCATTGGAGCTTCATATGACTCTTTCTTAGGCAGTTGAAGGAAGCGGGGGTTGTAGCTAGGGGTGTTCAAAATAACCGGGTCAAACGGGCACCCAATATGATCCGATTATTTTGACCGAAGTCCATAGGTACCCGAATAAACCATATGGGTCGGGTACTCTACCCGCTGAACTTTTATGCCCTGCTGGAAAACCCACCCAAAGAGTCGGTACCCGGTTGAGCATCACGGCATCACCCCACTTGGATGCTCGTGGTGGGAAGGAAATAGAGGGCCTGCAATGATATCGTGATGTGCTCTCCATTTTCAATGTTATTACCCGTAAGAGGTCCCTTTTGTCAAAAGGCCCTACATTTTCAAATTTTAGATCAGGCCCAAATTTGTCCTTACATTTTTTAATTTTAGTTCAGGTCCAAATTCGTCCACTGCAAATCTGCAATGTCCATTGTTCATTCACAGACCACGGCCACCTTTTGACATCATTGCCCCTCCACTTATTCTTATTTAGATTTATTGCACAAAGGTCTTATTTGCACGTTATGTAATTTCCTTGTTACACAAAAAGGCTCCTAAACGTTGCTGTCCCCAGTGCATTTTGGAAGAAAAAAATTTGCTCAAAATATCGGAAATAGAAAGGGTATGCTGCGCAACATAAAATATACCCGAAAATGGCACGATAAGGAGAAAATGCTCATCTCTCAACTTATTTATATCATCAATCAATAATATTATCAAATGTCACATCAAGAGTGAAGATTTTATGATGGCAGATTTTTGTTGGAGTGGTATGTTACCCGTTGAAATAATTCGGGTACCCAGTAGAATTGGGTACTCATTGAAATGGGTCGGGTCGACCTATAGACCCGATAATGATGGATCAGAGCGGGTCATGATTGAATGGGTCGGATGCCCGTCCCATGCACACCCCTAGTTGTAGCTATTTACGAGGAGATGGTAACGGGGTGATTGAGTCATGACAACATGTATTTTGAGGACCGAGGGGCGAGAGGGACAATGAGGAGAGGTTTATCCTGTGCACCGCTTGGGAGTACGAGAACGGTTGTGAGAGTGGAGGGGTCTCTCGACTGTCCGCCTTCAGGCGACGGTCCGCCATGTAGGTAGGGATTTTGTGTTAGGGATTTGAGTGTGGTTTACATGGATGTTTTTGTGGGTATTCGTAGCTTGGGAAGTTCCCAAGTTTGATATGGCATGATGGGAAGTTCCCAAGTTTGATATGGCATGATGGTGTTTCTTGGACATCGCATAGGTAGAGTTGATTGTGGATTGTAGTGTGGCTACACGTCAAAGGGTATTGGGTATGGAACGGTTAGAGATTGTGTTGTGAATGTTTAGATGGGGTCCACTTGGGGCCAACAAGGGTTACCCAGTGTTGGGGCTTGGGGATGAAGAGGGAATTTTCATATTTGTTGTAAGGCATGAGCCAGAATGTATCACGAGTAGGGATGAAAACGAATGTTAATATATTCGTATCCGATCTGCTATCGTATTCGTTTTATACATATTTTGATATTCGTATTCGTTTTTATTTTAAAATGGATGCGGATATAGATATCACTTTGACATTCGCTAATATTCGCATTCGTATTCGTATATCTGTTTTCAAATATAATTATAGTTATAGATTTATTTATAAATATGCATAACAACATTTTATGATTGCATTCATTATTGTTGATATAATTGTTATGAAATAACAATATCCGGTACATCTATTTTATGTTTAAATCATCCTAAACATGTATATTTTAGTTAATCTATAAAATATTTCTGTTATTATTCGTATCCGATTCGTATTTGTTTTACATTCGTCTTCGTTTTTAAGGATATGGTAACACATTTTTCACATTCGTAAATATTCGTATTTATATTTTAAAATAGATAAGAATGTGATTATACCTATTTTCGTATATGTATCTGACCGTTTTCATCCCTAATCACGAGTAGCGACGCTGAGTGCGGTGATGGCTCGGGTGGAGGGGATTAAGGAGGTTTGTAAGTTGCCAATGAAAACTTGGGTTCTTGATGTGAAACCCAACAGGAATAGACTTGCATTCTTCCGGAGGTTTGTTACCATGTTAGCCTTGAGGGGGGGACGGAATCTTGTTTGATGGTTGGGTAGTTCCTTTTGAAGGCCAGGTGGGTGTTGGTGTATTGATTTAGGAGCAAGAGATGGGGACCAATATTTTGTTAGGAGGAATGCACTGATGAACTATCGTCAAGGGTCGAGATTCACAATTACGATTTCTCTTCACAACTCTAGATGCACAATTTTGTTGCTTATTGGCCTAGGTGTAGGGGTGGTGTGGGACAAGCAGTTGTTTGTGTTTGGAGGAGTACATCCTTCCCTTAGTGACGGGTGGATGTGTTGGGGATGGCATTGGTGGATTGATGAGTCACCAATTTATCACATTTATCTTTCATTTTGCTTAATATCCTTAGTAAGACACATGTCAATAAAATTAATTATCATTAATTAATAGTGTAACATCATTTGTTAATATTGTATATTTAGCACTTATTTATACCAACATAAAAGAATAAAGAAGAAAAGAAAAAGAAAATAAGAAGGTTGTATATATGTCACAGATACAAACTGACCTGAAATCCCGAGACTAGGTCAAGCATTGATATGGTCAAGGAATAACGTAGGGGAGATGAGGTCAATAACTTATAAAAATCCCAGAAAAAAAAAACCAAATTCATGTTGTACATATTCATCTCATTAATTATGTAAATATCTTTACCTATTTTATTTATCATTAATTCAACCTCAAACAACTTCTTGAAACTTGTACATAAAAATATGTTTTAAATAATAAATAACTGCAAAAATAATTCGTGTACAAAAAAAAGAGACAACACTCTGAAAAAGTCGTAAAGCCATATTTGAAAGATCAATATCTACTCCATAGGAATTCAAAATGTCTCCAACTCACTTTCAATATGTTCAAAATAAAATAAGCTTTAAAATAAAAGTGGTTTCATAAAATTTGGATTTAAGATGTGAAAGTCAGCTTTTAGAGAGTTTGTTGTATCTATGTGTATACAGTGTATAGTGTATTTATTTATTTCTTTGTTTATTTCTTTATATTTTTATACATGCCGTACTTTTATTATTTTATATTATGTATAAATATATATATAACTAAAGTTAAAATTAATCAAAAATAAATAATTGTATTTATTATATAGGTATAATGTACTTATATTGTACATAAGTATATTTATTTACCCATTATATTAATTCTCAAAAAACAAAATAAAAATAAAAATATTAAAATTAAAATAACTTAAAATAATTAAATGTACTTATTATATAGGTACAATATGCCTATATTATTTATACTTATTTTTAATCAATTAAATAACATTATTTATATAATTAAAATTTATATCAAACTTATATATTGAATTATTTACAAGTTTTAATTACTTATTTAATTTAATATATTTATTATTATTTATTTATTTATTTCCTTCTCTCCTTCCCATCAACTTCCCCAATGGCTTGGGACCACTAAACCGTTTCTTCAACACCCTCGCCTCTTCGATTGTTATGACCTTCACTCCTCTCCTATATAACCCTGTCACCCTCCTTACGCTAGGAGGATCCACCATTTTACTCTTCCTCCATCCTGTGAGCTCTGAGAGAGAATCTGAGGAGTAATAGACATCTTACTCATCTCCGATGAAGCGAGGAGAGCGAGTGAGAGGGAAGGCGATATCATCACCGTAAGCGTGGAGCTTCACTCCGACTTGCGTGCTCAGCCTCCTCCACCTCCATGAGTTGCAAGAAGCAATCATCGAGCTCGTCATAGCTCGATCCACAGGCGAACTACCTTCATCTACCTACTCCCATGTTAGAACCCTTAAATCTAGATTGTCTTCTCTCCTAGATCTCTCTCTCTCTCTTATTCGTTTTAGCATCATTTATACACAAATCGTTAGAATCCAGCCACAACCAAAATATCCATCACCATTAGACTACCATTCCAATTTATTTTCTATCCCTTCACACCTTATCATTTATCATCTCTGATCTACTACCATCTAAGGAGCATCGCTCACGATTTTTTTGTTTCCTGTTGTGGTCAGAGACTTCGTGCTTGAGACGAGACTGAGTTTGCAAGACATGGATAACATTACCATATGGAGAGAGAGGAGGGTATCCTTGGATCCTTCGCTTGGAGAAAGTTGAATTACTGGAGATCTACATTTGAATCACGAGGTGAAACCATCGAGGACCTGAAGCGAAGCATCGTACCTACAGTAACCGATTTCTTTTCGATCTATAGATGAGCACCACCTCTAGAACAAGCATCATAGCAAATATGAATCACACCTACAGCTATACTAGAAGAGGATCCGATCATGTGCTGCTTCACTGATCGAGTTTCATCTGGAAGCTAACTTCATCGTTGATCTGCTGAAGCATTGCTGCAAATTGAAGCCACGAAGAATTTCCACCGTCGCTGCTTCGAAGATCGCCTGGAGACATGTGAACCCACGATGATCCATTATGTAATAAATTTTATTGCAATTCACTCCTTAATCTGAAATGAGGAATAACTAATTTGCATAATAGGCCCCTTAGTACAATTAGGGTTATGTACCATGGACATTTTAATGATCATAGAGATGTTGATTCAAATATTGAATTATAGAGGTCGGTGCTTGGATGATATCTAAAGAGTTAGATTGAGGACTCATCAAGAACCGTCAAGTAGATGTTAAGAGAGGATCTCTAATCTGAGAAGAAGATGGCAATTCTTCTCTAAAGGATGATATCTAACTGATCTCTTGATGTTGGTCCTCTGCATAGGAATAGAGATTCAGAGGTGTTACATAAGTTAGGTCAAAGAGTTGACTTAACGAGATTGAGATAACCAAGACCTATGTCATATACTGTCATGATATAGGCACACATCCTCTGACCAGTTACTATATGTCTGAGTATGTACATTTGGTAGTAGGTTGATGACCTATTCAAGGTTTATACACCAACGAGCTGGTGTGCATATAAGGGTATATGAGTAATATGATCTCTCAAAGGGATCATACAAGTTCATTACTAAACCGAAATACATGAGCTCACTCATGAGATATTGGGATCAGATATGTGCATGACCTCTCGCTTTGGAAGCTTGACTGAATTTGTATGCATGATATATACTTTTAGAAAGTATATGATTGATATCTAGGTATGATACATGCTTTTGAAAAGTATATGATCGATACCAACTCCCAATGATCAGATGATAAACTTAATGATAAAACCGTAAAGGAGACAGTTAAAATATGATCTAAAGCTTCGGATTTATTCTAGGTCTTTCAATATGTAGGATGTACGGGTATTAGGAATACTCGAGGGTGATGTGATCATAAACTACTGTATGACCGTGACACTTCCATTCCGAGGGAGTGATGAAATAGGCTTAGATTTTAGTGACTCCTCTCAGTAGACAAGTAATCTGATCTTAGTACAAATGTTGGACATTGATCTGAATACGATTTGGATGCAATGAGAATATTAGATTCATTGTTTTGATTTAATCAAGCATCTTTGAGAGGCTCCCAATATCTAGATTTGAGATATGATATCAATATCCAAGTCACTATACATGGAATGTACAATCGCCATGACCTTTTCTCCGAGTATCTGAGTAGAAGGCACACAATTCTTGAAAAAGTTCGATAATTGTTCCATGAGCAATTTTATCTAAACATTGGAAATTTGGATAATTAAATAGGATTAAATTATCACAATTAATATGTGGAGAGAGATATCTAAAATAGTTAAATTGTATTTAATTATCATAATATGATTAATGTCGATAACACTATCCACAATAATCGTGGATATTGTGGATATTATCCACAATATCCTGGGGAGATTTAATTCTGAATAAGATTCATAATTTATTTGTTAATAGGGATTGTATTCACTTTACATAATTTAGTGTAAGTATGATTTACATTAAATATTAGTTGAAAGAAATTAATTCTCAATGATCAATGGTATAATTGCAATTATCACAAATAATACGAAGTTATTTAGAGATAATTAAATAATTGAATTATTCAACTAATTAATATATTAGATAATTAATTTTTTACTCATTCCACCTTAGAGTGGACGTCCATGGGTTGTTTCAACTATGGTGGACGTCCACTCTACTTTTAGTATATGGATGAGCTCTCTTAATTATCTTACATTTATTGATTAATTATTTTAATTTAGATAATTTGGAAATTGTTATCAAATTATCTCTTTGTGTTTTCTTTTGTGTTTATTGTAAACTAAAAGGAAACACAAATGAATCTTAACCATTGATTAGTGAGAGCACATTGAGATCCATGGAAAGAAACACAAATCAATCTAAACCATTGATTAGTGTGAGCACATGGATTGGGATCGATGGACTTCCAAAATGTTATAAAAGAGAGGCCAACCTTAGCCCTCTTTACACAAGTTGAATACAATGGTTGCATTAACAAAACTCTCTTTCTCTCTCCATGCGTCCGCTCTCTCTACAACCTTGGTGGAGATCACAATTGTTGTTGTCATGTCATTGTGTTGTCGGACTAATCGCTTGAGAAACTTGGTTTTCTTCGGTGCCACATGCCCGTGAAGAAGGTAACAAATTTCATGTGACGAAATCAGGAGGTTCCTTGCTTGGATCATTGCTAGGGATTGCGGGAAGCACGTGACTCATCATCACGCCCGCAAGTGCACTCTCGTCGGATCGGACTTGAGTCAGGAGGCTTCTTCCTTTAGAAGCTCTGAGGATCACAACCATGCTTCAACAGATAAGCCTAATCTCATGTCATCTTGATGAAATGATTTGAGAAGTGTTTTCGAATCATGTGGTTTCATCATTTTTTTTTAATTTCGTTGCCCATTGCAACTCGTATGATTATTTGCACTTGATCATATTCGATGTGACATTCACACTTCCATGATGCGCTAAAGCCCAAACCATAGCCTTCAGTTCCATGTTTGATTAGGTGAAGAACAAGCATCTCCCCCAGATTGAATCACAGTCATACATTCAGGGGCCAATCGAACAGACCATATCATTCGCGCCCCAAAGCCTAATGCCATGCACATGACACGCACATGACTTGAACACTTATTGTTGGGTATTTTATATATAAGCCCTCGAACTCTCTGGTTTTCCAAACAAGTCCACTCCACGTTAAGACACGTGAAGCCTCATGTGTGATTGAGGACATTTGCATTTTTATCCTCCGACATTTTCTCTATTCGCGAACATGTCCAACAGCTAAAGAAACACGTGACTTGTGCATGTGATTTTTATACATAAGCCCTACACAGTTCTTCATATTTCTATGTGCCCACATTATTTCCTACTTATGGTATATATACCCAGTATACAGTATATTCAACAAATAGTATTAAATACATAATAAATAAAATATGTAATATAAAAATATAATAAAAATACCTAAAAATACCACATACTGTAATCTATACAGTATCATGATAGTTTTCAAAAATAAAAACTATTTTCCATTTTTCTATAAATCACATAAAATACAAAAATACACAAACTTTAAAAACACAAAAATATAAAAACACACTCTAAAAATCCTATAAAATTACATATAGTATGTTTTATTATATCTTTACACATCGAACCTAAAATAAAATAAAAATAAAATATTAAAATCTCTAAAAATTCAAAAAAATGCGAAAACTTAAAAAATCATTACTAATTTAAAAATTACAAAAATACACATAATACCTTGTTTTAAAGTTATTTTTACATATTTTCCAGTAAAAATAAAAGGAAAATATTTTCTCATTATTTACTATTTTTAAAATTCAAAATACTTCCTTATTTTAAGTAAAAACTTTGTTTTCCACTTAAAAATAGTTTAGAACTCATAAAATTCTAAAAATCACATAAAATTTCAAAAAAAGTAAACAAAATGCAAAACATAAAATTATCAAAGGAAAAAATTAAATAAAAAAATAAAACTAATACATATATCTCTTTACACATAGGTATATAAAACAAGTTGAAACAGAGACTCTTGTACCCTCCATCTAGATCATGTAATTGTTGTAGTCCCAATATTGTTGTAATCGATATGTTCTAGATGGAGGGTATATGAGTATTTGATTCTGATGAAATCGAAATGACATATTAGAGGGATATATTAATGAATATACATGATGGAAATTTTCAGAAAAATGCGGAACAATGAGATGGAAGCATCTCATTGACTGCCCCGATGGGGCAGCCCACTTTCCCCATATATATATATGGGAAAAATAGGGATGCCCTATTGGGGGAGCTAACTTGGCTCTCCCGTCCTATTTCTATCATTTTTAATTTTTTTGAAAAATATTTTTATGGATTTGTATTATTATATCCTTGTATTATTATTATGTCATTCAAGTTTCGTGTGAGATGGGGACTCCTATGGCCTCCATCCAGATAAGGTCGATTTCAACAATTCTACGACCGTTGAAAAATGAATGTCTAGATGGAGGCCGTAGGAGTCGCTGTTTCACATGAAACTTGAATGACATAATATAGGGATATAGTAATGAAGTACTATGGATTCATTTTTCAAAAAAAATAAAAAATGGAAAAAATGGAGTGCGCAGAGCCAAGTTAGCTCCCCCCAGGGGGAAACCCATTTTCCCCATATATATATATATAATATATGGGTTTAGTGGAGATGCTCCCTCCCTTTTTTCAGGTATTTTTTATTTTTTTTGCAAAATAAAATTATATATATACATCTATATATTCCTCCAATATGCCATTCGAATTTCGTCAGAAACGGAGACTCCTATGTCCTCCATCTAGAACATGTGGATTACAGGGCATATAAGTCCATGTTTCTGACAAAATTTGAGTGTCATATTTGAGGGATAAATAGATGAATATACATGATTTTATTTTGCAAAAAAAATTTGCAGAAAATGGCATGGAAAAATATATTATGGAGGCGACCCTTCCATAATATATGTATATGTGTGTGTATTTTGCATTAGAACCCCTACAATCTTTGCTAATTGCATTTGGGTCCAGTCCACATCACCTCATGTGCAGTCCCACGTGAGGTGGCAATTTTAAAGCTAGGCTCATGTGCCTTTTTGAATTTTGCTTTAGTCCAGAAATATTAAATATTATTGAATATTCTTTGGTAAATTGCCTTGTATTCCCTGTTTTTATTTTTAATTTCAAAAAACCCTTTCCAGTTCATTAATTTTTGTGTTGTTTTTTATTTATTAAAATATCATCCTTGATCCAAAAATTATGAAAAAAATTGGGTTAAGTGCCTTCTTGTTACTTTATATTTTTGGATTTTCATTTTCGGCAATTTTAACCATTTTCTAAAAATAAAAAAGAGCACATTTTATCCCTATTTGACTTAGAAAATACCAAAAAAATATAAAACATATTGAAAAAAACGCAAAAAATTATATTTTGTCTATTTTAGTCTTTTGAGCTTCTAGAATAAAAATCACTAAAAATAGAAAAAGATAAAGATAAAAAATAAAATATCTCTAAAATCATTTAAAAAAAGATAAAAAAATCCACGAAACTTCAAAAATATTCATTTCTACTTCGTAATTTTCTTTATATTATTTCTTATATATTAAAAATTTATTTGGAAAATTTTGGACATTATTTGCTATTTTTAATCTTCGAATCAATTCAGTCTGTTTATTTATTCCTTATTTGGGATATTTTCGACTTTAAAAATATATAAAAATTAGTAAAAAATCCCTAAAATCATAAAAACATTAAAATATTATAAAATTCAAAAACAATTTATTCGTTGTTTTTCATTTATTTTTTGTTGTATTTATCATTATATTACCTTATATTGTTTATATAGCCTCAAATATTCTTATATTATTTATTTTAAATGAAAAAGAAATTAAAAATCAGAAAATATAAATAGAAAATAAAAATTACAAAATTAAAAACAATTAAAAATATAAAAATTAAATAAAAATACAAAATTAAAAACCCACACAAAAACACTTAGATAAGAAGAAGAACATAAATTTTAGATTCATTTCCACAATCTATCGTTTGCTCCATGTGTTTGACATTCTGCACATACTTACACTTATACACACATTTGTATAGTTATAATAAATTTTAGTTCCACATTTATTTTACTTTTCATTGCCATATCTATTGTGGGTTAATTGTTGATTGAATCAACTTTTCAGGAATGGCCACTCCAGCTACACTTTTATCTTCGCTTTTCAGTGAGGATAATTTTTAGACCCTCACAAAAACCATGTCCGTCACCAACCCATCCTTCTTCACCTACCACCTCTCCCATTCACGCAACCTAGCTTCGAATTCTTCCCATCACCAACCCTTTTCACACTCTTCGCTATTTTTGTGTTCAATCCCTCTTCTTGGGCTTTTAGCCCCTGAGACCACCCTCTTAGCCTTGTTGCTGGTGACAGGAGTAGGGAGCGGTGATTAGCAACGAGAAGAAGACCAGGAGGAGGAGATCCAACCACAACTGTTGGAGCAGCTTCGGTTGGTTCTGTCTCCTTGTCCTCCAGCCAAGTTGAGGCAATTTCTTCTACATTTTTAGGTAAACCGTTGGTTCTAGATTTGTTTATGCATTTCAATTTTGTGTTTAATCCTTAGGATTAGCTGTAATTGAATAGCACTAATTGACCTGGAATTGCTCTGTTCCCAACTATATCCTCATCCCATATTCATCCCACATTATACTACTCCACATTCTCCGCATTTTGCCCCCATTTAATCAACCCTGATCCATTGTGGGTCTGGGAATCGGGTTTCCTCCCCCAGCCTTTGCTAGAAGCCCTTTGCATTCCACCATTCCATTGTGTGGCAGCTTCAAGGATTGACTGAGGAGCATGCCCTCGAGCCTCCTAATCTTTTGGTGTAGATTTCATCGCTTCGAGAGCCATCTGGAGCCAAGTCACAGGTCTGGAGCACTTTCGAGTCACCTGAAGGTATTTGGAGCCCCAGATCCTCATCTGAGCCACCTCAGCTTCATCAGAGACCACTAGCACATGTGGAGGAGCCCCATCAATGTTTGTAAGCCGTCAGATCGAAGAACAGTCGTCGGAGCAAGGAGATATTGCCGGATGCGGAGTTATCCATGTTCTTGAAGACCCCTTCTCAATCGTCAGATGACGAATGCATCCCACCTCTAATCTGGGCCGTCCGTTCTTATCGAAGCGGTATGCACTCAAGGCCCTCTGATCCTCCACGTGGACACGAAGAACGATCGAATCTAGGGCAGTTAAGTGGTAAAAATTACACATATACCCTCTACACTTTTTGTATTTTGTAAATAGTATTGTAAATATTTAAGGTAGTGTAAAAGTTTTTGAAACTATTGCAACAATGCCCTTGCATTTTATGTGAATTACAAGTAGGTCCCCTACCAGCTCGCCTCATGTGGCCCCCACTTGAGTTGGGTAAATTTCTTGCAAACCCCTCTGGATTTGTATATTACGCTTTAATTTATAAAAAATTTTCAGTATAAAGTTTATGGTGTTTTTGTGTGTGCCCTTCATATTTAATTTTTATTGCATAAATGCCCCAACCCGCTTGATTTTTTATTATTTTTTTCTATTTTCTATAAATACTTATCATGCTCCAAAAACATGAAAAAATAGGATTCGATGTCTAATTAATTGTCATTCATGCCATATATTTTGTTTTGTATTTTTCATGCATTTTATATTTATTAAAAATAAAAAAGAGTATGTGTGTTTCCTATTTGACTTGAAAAATACAAAAATATAAAGTCCTCACTAAAAATTTCAAAAACAATCTAGTGTTTATTACTATATTTTTATCACTACAGACCAAAAATAAAAAAACAAAAGAAAATCCTAAAACTAAAAAATCCCTGGTAACTCTAAAAAAATGTAAAATATTTTCAAAAACCCTCAAAATTACCATTCCGTCCTATATGTATATATATATCATTTATTATATATATATATATATATAAATTAATTTTGAAAAATTTTGAGCCTATTTATATTTTTAATTCTCAAAACGTTTCGGCCTATTTATTAAGTCCCTGATTTTTTATATTTTGGACTTTAAAATGCCTAAAAATAAACAAAAAATACTTAAAAATCACAAAAATAGAAGAAAAGAAGAAGAACATAAAAATATTCTTATTTTATAATTTTAACTATTTATAGCTATATTTATAATTATAATAGCCTATATTATATTATATATCTATATATAGATATATATATTATAATATTATTAATTGATATAAATCCTATACATATATTTTAAAACATTTTAAATAAATAAAAAGGACTGCTCTTATTTATATTATTTGATTTTTGTGCATTTATTATATATATTCTATTATATATAACCTATATTATACATATTTCATTATATGCATATATATACTCTTATACAGACTTACTATACAATTAAAAAGAAAAAAGACATTAAAAATCAGAAAAAATATTAAAAAAATATTTAATATATATAAAGATTTAATTAATTAAAAAATCCATAAAAAACTTAAGTAAATGAGTAAATATTGTGTATACATATACATTATTATTTATTTATAAATAATAATATTGCTACACTGACTTGTTCCCTAAGTTCAACACCCTGCTCTACTTGTCCACTATACACATTTCATTGTAGGGTTTATAATAAATTTTGACCCACACTATTTGATTTGATGGCTTCATTAGTTGATGTGGGTTAATTGTGGAATTTGACTGAAGTCTTTGTGAGATGTCATCACAGCTATTGTTGGTCCCGTCTTGTGTGGATCACAAGACCGCTCTTCTGATTTATTGGTGATCTCACGCCTTCACATACCATCCTCACATTCACATTGTCTATCTATACCTTCACATACTATCCTCATATTCGCGTCTATGCACCCAAAAACATCTTTACATTCGCATAATAAACATTGCATAATAACTTTTATACACATTCCTTATCATCCAACATAATCCATTCATTCATGTTGACTATAAACATCTAAACACTTGTAGTTGTTTCAATACAATCTAATACACAACATAGCTTTCCTAAATAATAATATTCTAAAATGAAATATAACGTTTATATGGATCACTTCACATAAAATATTTTAATTTCACATCATCAAAAACGTATCATAACATTTATACAACTATTGTTTCTTTAAAAACAATGTCACATAAGTTGATCATAAGCAATAACTTGGTTTAAGCATTTCATCATACACCTTATATACAATATGAATTTGCTTAAACTATGCTAATCCAGAATCAAATCATACATCTATGTATATTACACTAATGAACATCTATATATATTACACTAATGATTACATAATCCGAACATAACATAAAACCACAAATCAACTTTACATGATGGAAAATAAATATATATCAATAAACCTAAAACCTACATTGCTTCACATATATGCAACAAAAATATATTGACCCTACCGCGCCTCAGTGAATCCCCCTTATCAGACATCCGCTCACTAAGCCTTGCCTCTACCTTCCAGAGACTGAGCTTGACTGACGGGAAGAACAAGCAATCCCTATCTCACGGAATAATATGCTCTCCACGCCTCTGCCCCTTGTGCTTTGACTCTTGCTCTCTGCCTGTGCCCTCACTCAGACCTCTTTTTGGCTATATATAATGGTCGCTCTTGCCCCTATTTCTTATATCAAACAGGCTTTCCCTAGCGGGTTACTAAAAATAATTGGGAGGAGTGGTCATTATACCTCAAGGAAGAGGGCAGCAACGAATGGTTGCCGGTGGTAGAGGAGGGGTGTTGAGAAATTGTCGACGGTGGGGGTTTGAGGAGGAAGAAACGAGTGGAATGAGCCCTGAAGTGGCATGTGTTATGTTTATAGACTCTGTCGAGCATACTTAAGTGCTCCCCTAGTAGCCCGTAAGTGCTCGCCCACTCTTTGATATGTGCCCGCCCACCTCACCTCTAAATTCAAATGAGCGAGGAGAATGGGCGAGCACATGTGTTCCACAAGTGCTCGCCTAGTGCAACCCCCCATGTGCACGTCGATCTTGCTTTTTTTAGTAAAAATATTACATAAAAAATGGTGGATATGAAATAGATATAGTTGATGCAGATGGGGCCAAGTGGTGGATACTATATCCCATGTCAGAGGGAGAATCCATTAAACTTGAATAACCATTAATGAGTAATCCAAATGTGGGGGGCTTTGATCAGGGGGTGCTGAAATAGTTCTTCAAGAATGGGCATAAATGTGATTGTAAAATAGATGTGAGCATAAGCGTAATTGCATAATATTTTGGAGTGGCACAATGTTAAAAATCAAAAAATATTATAATAAGGTATTATTTTATAACTTATTCATAATATAGAAAAGGGATATTTACACATATAATACTGAGTAATTTCGTAATTACATCCAAAGCCCTGTGTAATCATGAATTACACCCAGAACATTGAATAATGCTTAACTCTTTCATGTGTAAGTTCCATCCATTACCGTTAACTTTGATGGATTCCGTTAATTTTGAACTACTTTACCCCTAACAAAGTTGCAGGTGGAGTCCTGAATCTCATGAACTGCATATTTCAGCATGGAGGTCTTCTTCGTTCCGCAGAGGATTCCTGAACCTCGTGAACTGCAGATTTCAGCATTAAGGTCTTCTTCGTTCCGCAGTTGCTCCAGGTTGGGGCATAATAATATGTAATATATTGCTTTTTTGAATGATCTTTTCTTTTTCCGTCTCATTTTGACTTTTCATGTAACATTTAAATCTAAAATCTTATCCACCGTCAAAGAAAAAAAATTCTAAAACATATATCGAAAATGTAATAAGTTGAAGTTGGAGGTAGTTAACCTCCATTCTAATATTGCAGCTCCTAGATTGTCTTGAGGGGCCGTGGCCGTGGACGGCTCTCCATCGTCCTTGGTGTTTATGGTGCCTTTCCCCTTTCCCCGCGATGTCCTCATGGACCACGTCCGCCCCAGGAAGTCCCATCTGCCGGATTTGGTCGCCCACTCCTTCTTGAAGCCCCAACCTCCTCCGCTTCCCTTCGTCAATGCCAAGATCGCGGACTTGTCCACCCTCCTCCCCATCATCTCCTTCCTCACCCCCTCCCACAGCCTCGATGTGAACCTCTCCCCCTCCCCTTTCGCCCACGCATGTCCACCACTCTCCTCCTCGTCCACTTTTATAGCCACGTGCGTGGGCGCCAGTTGCTACTCCACCTCCGCTGAAGCGGTCGCGACGTGAACAGTAGACGGGGCAGGCGCTAGGTTCGGCTACTGGGGTAAACCCCTTAATCCAAATTCCCTCTCTTCCCGTGGACCCCACTTTATTTTTTTAAAAAAATTAAATAAATCAATTTACATCATCAATCTTATCAAAAAATAATATATTATACCATTATATCATATAAAAATTATAAACTACTCTACTTCTACTCACTTTTCCAAACTTCAATACAATCACATCACAATAACTACTCACTTTTTCAAACTTCAATACAATCATATCACCCCAAACCCACTTCTAACACCCCTCCAGTTTAACCCTCTATCCAAACATCAAAATCCAAAAATGGGTTACCCTCTACCAGTTTAACCCGCCTTAACCTGCCAACCAAACGCATGCACTCGAGGGAGGTCTGATCCAGCATGAGCTCCTTTACCTCGGAGTAGACCATGGTGGGGAAGTTTTCGATGATGGTCTTGTCGAGACCCCAACGAGTGCGGGAGCGACCTGTGGCAGCGTGGATGCGGGAGACAAGGGAGGGGTCCTTGGAGCAGTGGCGGGGATAGATGGAGAAGAAGGCAATGACTATGACAACGATAATGACGGTGACGATGGCACTGAAACTGGGGCGATAGAGATCGAGGGGAGGGGAGTAGGTCTGTTGTGCTTGGGATGGAAGGGGATGGAGGAGGAGGGGGAGGGGGAGGAAAAAGAAGAGCTGGAGGAGAGAAGTGTGCATACCCATATGGATTGTGGCAGTGATGGAATGGGCTACACTATACGTGGGCATCTAATCTAATGGGATCGAAGCTGGTCCAAGAAGTCCTCTTCGTTCCACAGCTGCTCCAGGTTGGGTCAAGGACGGGAAGATGACGACGAGCCTTATCTTCTTCTCTTGCAAAAGCAGCGGAAGAGGATGTTTTTTTCTTCTTTTTTGCTTTTGATTTAATTCAGCTGTTGGATAAAGGATAGGTTAGATAGATTAACTAAATGATCTCGTTAAGTTAATGGACTAAACTAATAGATGGTTATTGATGTACAATGCATCAGCTATTCGGAGTTTTGGGTGTAAGTCACGATTACGCAGGGTTCTAGATGTACTTGTAAAATTACTCAAGAATATGGATATAAATATCCCTATAGTGCCTAATAATAAAATCTTAAGCACAAAAATATATACTTTTAACTACTATTATATATCTCTTAATATCTAAATTTGCTCTTTTTCTACTGTGATGATATACATATATATAGTTAATAAGATTGAATAGAAAATATCTTATAATATAAACTGAATACATTATGATTATCATTGCAAGCTTTAAGAGAAAAAATATCAAAACTTACATTAAAAAATTATATAAATTAGTCAGATTATTCGGAACAACGAGAATAACAACTAGTAACATGATAAAATCATTTCATGCATCACAATGATCATTGATATCTGAAAAGTTAATATGTGAATCACATGAGATTTTCGGATTAGAAAGGAGAAACCTACATGATAGCCAACAATTTAGGATGGCATGCAAGGATAACTAACATGGAAATAAGGTAGAAAAGGGATATCCAAATTAGCCATGACATTATATGTTGCAGGAACAAGATATAGTATGGTTGTTATATTCTTGTGTAATGATAGGGGCATCTTCACTAAGATTAATAATGGGTCTTAAATAAAGAATGAAAAAATGATGGAAAAAGTAAGATAGAAAATGCATGAATGACGAAATAAATTCAGATTGGGGAATTATGATAAAAATATTTAACTATTACTATTTCATATTAGATTTGATTACTTGTATTTTCTATTATATTTTTTTAATGTGTGTGTATGTGTTTGTGTGCTTGTGTGTGTGTGAGCGTGTTTGTGTGTGGGTGAGTGGGTGAGAGTGTGCATGTGCGCGCGGGTGCACGTGTATGTTTGTGTGTGTGTGTGTGAGAGTGAGAGAGAGAGAGAGTATGTGTGTGTGTGTGCGGGTGCGCGCGCGTATGTGCGCCCGCGTACGCGGGCTTTTTCTATTTTTATTGGACGAATCCTAATCAAATTCAGTTAATGAATACTAGGGTTTTTCAAGGGTCGTACGGTCTCACAAGGCGAGACTGCAGTTGTCGAAGTGACCGCTCAAGAAACCCTAATAAATCAATAATCAATCCATAATTAAGAATCAACCAATAAAAAGAAATGTGTGGAGTTAAATTTTATTATAACTCTACAAATGATGGGTATAGTGCATAAGCATGTGTAGAGGTCGAACTTACTGAGCAAACGGTAGATTTGGCAGTGATGCTCAAAACTTATTCTTTTCTCTTGTCTTTATTCTATTTTTATGTGGGTTTTAGTTTTGGTATTTTTTATGGATTTTAATTTTTATATTTTTCTATTGTTTTAATTATTATATTTTTATTTTCATTTTATATTTTCTGATTTTCATATTCTTTTTCTTATATAAGAATATAATAGGCAATATATACAATATAGGATAATAGAATTATAAATAGTACGGAAAAATCAAAATACACGGAATAAAATACTTTTGGTGTTTATATAATTTTCTAATGTTTTGTGATTTTTCTGGAATTTTTTCATATTTTTATGTATTTTTAAAATAAAAAATATCTCAAATCAGGAATTAAATAAATACAATGAATTGAATTGAAGATTAAAAATAGAAAACAAAGTCCAAAATTCTTCAAATCAATTTTATAGGTAGCTATTAATATAAATAAAATTCAGGAAAAAATAAATATTTTTGGGATTTTTGATGATTGTTAATAGTTTTTATAGGTTTTGGAGATTTTTTTTGCTTTTCTTTTTGTATTTTTAGGGGATTTGATCTGGAGACTCAACATAGTAAAATAAACAAAATATAATTTTTTGGAATTTTTCAAAAAGTTTTTATATTTTTTTGGTAATTTTTAAGTTAATCAGGGATAAAAACGTGCTCATTTGAATATTAATATATTGTTAAAATGCCTAAAATACCAAAATAAAAATAAAACGTGAAAATACATGCTAGCAGAAATCTAATCCTATTTGCACAATTTTTGGAGCACGGGTGCTATTTTTAATAAATGAAATTCAAGCACCAAAAATACATGAACTAGGAAGGGCATATTTACAAATAAAATTAAAGTTAGGGGCTCATATGCAATTTTGCCAAAAATATACAATTGATATTCATATTTATTGGATTAATTCAAAATACAAATACCCTCGAGGGTCTCTTTGCAAAATTACCACGTCACGTGGAATCACATGTGAGTTGACCTAGCACGGACCCGAATACAATTAGCAGTAAACACAAGGGGTGCTTGCAATTTTTACATATTTATTAACAGTACATAATTTATTTACAAGACTAAATAGATAAAATAAGAAGGCAGAGGTGTTTGTACAATTTACCATGAATTAGGCGTTATCCGACGGTTGAGGATTGCTCACTTAGGCGCATCGGATGGTGGAGGATCCACCATACCGCTTCACCATCGGACGCTTGCGATCAGATCTAGCCCTTGATCTGACATGGTTGAGGCCTACGGCTCTGCATCATTCCCCAAGAACAAAGAAGAACATGTCTATGTTCTTCCTTGTTCCATCTATTCCACGCGCCTCCAAGCTCGATCTAGGTTGCTCTGATGCTCGTGAGCTTCCTGCGGCATGTCCGCAGCTAATGGCACTTCCAAATGAGTCTAGGACCCATCGACGGGGTCCTGAGAGGTTGATGAAGAGCGCACGCCAAGGACTGAGTTCTTGGTGCGATTGTCCCTCCACAGGGCTCGTTTCCACCAGAGACATGCACAGTTAAGAAGGGCAAGCACAGGCGAGGGTCTCCATGTATTTATTGGGCAAAATAGTCGAAGGGCGAGGTGTGGCGGCGATGCTCAGGTGAAGTCGGAGGAGCTAGCATCGAGTCACTGATCTGGGAGAGATCAGGTTGGGTAGATGGGTCAGGAAGATGTAGAACTGGAAGGAGAAGGTGATGCAGCGGATATGGAAGTGGAACAAGGGGCTACATGTGGTTGAATGGTGGCCATAGCTCTAAGCTCCTACGTGCGCTAAAGTGGGGATTCACGCTACAGCTATGAACTAAATGCAAAATAAACAACAGAATTAAAATGTGGAAGGGAAAGTTTACCTAGAAAAGCAGTAAAAGGCCTCGACCACGTCAGAGGTCGTGGGAGGCAGAACCACCTGGAGCTAGGCTCCGACAATGGTTGAGTCGTCTCCTCCATACCCCCTCCTCGTTGCAAACCACGGTTCGCAAGCTCCTGTTATCCGTTGCTCCACCATTGATGTGATTCGAGGGGCTGAGAGGCACGAAGGAGAGATCAAAAAATAAAAAAGGAGGAAGTGGATGTATTTACAAATGAAGTTTAGGGCTCAAAAGATCGGTGATGCATGGTCGATAGGGTGTATCTACAATGATTCTAGGATCATGGCAAGGGGACCGATCAAGAGGAGAAGAGATTTGGTTAAGGATGCACAGTGCCTCGAGCAGTGGATTGACAAGTCTGAAATTGCCTTTCTTATTTGGTGTGAATTATTAATGTGTCATTGTTATTACCTCGGGAATTCGGAATCAGTCAAGAAATAACCACAATAATTTATTCAATTTTTAATCGATGTGGTTTATGTTTATTTTACTTGGACAAGTCCCAAGGTCAAACTCAAGGAGGCAAAGGAATAACATACAATTTTGTCTATCAAAATTCATGCACGGATTTCGAGGCGGTTTTTTTTGTTATTTTTATTGCAATTTTAGGTGCAAATGTAAATGAGGCCAATGTTAGGGAGTAAAATGCAATTTCAAACAAATGATGTCCAAAAATTACGAAACTTGGCCAAGATGTAAAATATGGTGAAATGAATGTATTGTAATTTTTTTGGAATTTTTGGATGCAAGCTAGAATGCAGACAAAGTGAATTTCAATAATTAATTATAATAGATACTATACCTATTTATTTTCAAGAGATAAAATTAATCAAGATCTACCACGAGGTGATTGATCTCAAAAAATCCTAAACCTTGAAAATAAATAGGTTTAGTATTTATTATAACTAGTTATTGTAATTCACTTTGTTTGCATTCATAAATTCATAAAATATTTATCTTGCATCCAAAAATTCCAAAAAAAATATAGTGCATTCATTTCACCATATTTTACATGTTGGCCAAGTTTCGTATTTTTTGGACATCATTTGATTGAAATTGTATTTTAATCCCTAAAATTGGCCTCATTTACATTTGCATCCTAAAATTGCATTAAAAATAACAAAACAATCCGTCTCGAAATCCGTGCATGGATTTTAATAGACAAAATTATAGGTTGTTCCTTTGCCTCCTTGAGTTCGACTTTGGAACTTGTTCAAGTAAAATAAACATGAACCACACTAATTAAAAATTGAATAAATTCTTATGGTTATTTCTTGACGGATTCTGAATTCTCGATGTAATTACGACGACACATTAATAATTCACACCAATTAAGAAGGGCAATTTCGAACTCGTTGATGAATCTCGTATTCACCATGCTAAAAGCAGCAAATTAAACCCCTGTCCTGACTAATCCAATAAAAACCACCTTTAATTCTTTATTTTTATCATGTATTATATTATGTATAATTTACCCTTAAATTGTTGTATTTAATTTTCTTGTATTTATTTTATCCTCAAAAACCCCTAAAATTTAGGTAGAATAATTGCCTATAAATCACTGACCATTAAAAACACTAAAAAATACAAAAACAACTCAAAGATAAAAATCAGGTGTTTTTATCCCCCCTAAAAAATACCCCAAAAATACGTTTTGTACAAATGACCTTTTTTGGCTTTTTGACCAACATGAAAGTTGTAGATCTCGTCGAGACGAGCAACTTTTCATGTTTTAACTTTTTCCTAATTTTACCTCTAACTATTTATTTTGTATTTATCTATGTCTTTTCAGTCTGAATTTTTCTGATTGGGCCACGTGGCACTCTCTGGAGCAGCCACGTGGCCCGCTTCTTCTCACGCCACCCGGCGCTCGCCTGGACCGTCCGATCTTCAAAACCCGCCTTGATCCCAACCCTCCATTGCCGATTCGCTCCCAGCCCTTGGATCAATCTCCTAGATCAAATCTCTGCCGTTAACTGGCGCCTCATCTACAACCATTAGATCCAATTCCTATACTACGGATGCCAGCAGTCCACGTAGCCCCTTTTCTGTAGCCGCCCGATCCCACGCACATCCGACAGTCGGCAGTAATCCACGTATCCCATTCTCCCTTGGCGGTTGGATCATTCCCAAACCACATCCTATCCCTCCATTAGCACCTAAATGTACACCGTCGGATCAGATCTTTGGATCAGATCCCTACTCTCCATGCGCACCACCATCTGGACCGTTCGATCACATGATCCAACGGCTCAAACCTTATCTTCTTCCTCCATAACCCCCTCGCCCCCAGGCGTTGCGACTCGCGACCCCCGCTCCCCCTTCCTTTTCTGGCCGTCGCTCCGTTCACTTCTCCCTCTCATAACGTCGCCCCCACGTAGCCAGACCTCCCACCATCCTCGCGCGACCTTCATAACCTCCCTCTATTACTCACCCAACATTCAAACCTCATTCAAAAACCCCTCACCATGGTCGTAACCGCCGACCTTCGTCACCTATTTAAACCGACCACCGGCCACCGTCAACCTTGTCCACCATTCCAAGGGCTAAGGCCCAGCTTCCCTCACCCCTCCGGTGACAGCGGAGGGGTGATTAGTCGAGGAGACGACGACCTTTAGGCTCAGGTGTTGACCCATGGTTTGTCACCATGTAGCGGCGCCTCAGGCCCGCTGAGCACCAAGGACAGGCTGCCCTTGCCGTGCGACGACCCGAGGACCACCCAGGCCCTCATCCCAAGCCCATCCTCCACCAGGGTTCCCCTCCCCGATGAGTTTTCCTACCCCCTTCTTTTCTTTGATTTTTCCAAAACTTATCACTCGCCGTTACCATCATCTAACCATCTCACAAGCTTCGCCCGACCACTAGCATTCACGCGCACCCATTTCTTCCCTTCAGAACCCCACCGCGCTCCAACCCAACTCCTCCATCATCACGGCGGAGGACTCCCCTAAGCCCCCACCTTCTCCACCTCCGCACGGCTCCCATTCCATTCCACCTCACCTCGCACACAATTGCACAAGCTTTGGCTATATCTAACGCTTACAGGTACTTTGATTTGTCGGAGTTTACGTCGGAGCTCATTCGAGCTCTTCTCCTCCGACGAGGCTCCATCGATCTTCCCCTCTGACCCACCTCGGAGCCTCGCTGCGCTTCCCAGATCTTCGCCAGCTCAGCGGCTGTCTTCCCCGACCGTCAGAAGTTGATAGATACAGTGGCGGAGCAAACGGCAGGTCGTCGGAACCATGCCTTCTCCGGTGACCTGCGGAGGAGCACGACGATACAGACGTCGTCCGATCATCCGGATCGGACGACCGAGATGATGACACGTGGCGACCGAACCTCTAGCCAAAGCTATAGGCTCGGGTCCCACTGAACCTTGGCCCGAGCCTCCAGACGTCGCCACGTGACCCGAGCCAGAGGAGCCCTCCCGAGCCTAGGCGCCTCACGTGCACCGCACGTGAGGGCCTGGGTAAATTGCACGATGGACCCATAAGTTTTCGCTATTTGCATTTTGGTCCTCCGAGCACGTGTGTCACGTGTGCGCCTAGGGTATTTTACAGGGATGCCCCCCAACTTTTCAGAAATTACAAAAAGGCCATGCACGCATGGAAAAATTACACAGGGGCCCAAGCGGTTTTTGGTAATTGCATTTAGGTCCTTCCAGGGATCTATATGCAATATTTATCCTTTTAGTTTCTTACATTTTTATTACATTTATGCCCCTGCATTGTTTTTAGCATAACTTGAGCATCGTAGGTCCGAATTGCATGATTTTAGTGTCGTTTTGATCCTTGTCTTGTCCTCTACATCTTAGCATGTCTAATTTTCTCATTCGTCACTTTTTAATTGAAGTGAATTTTCATGTGATAAAAGAGACCCTGCTATACTTGTGTGTGCTCTGATTGGACGACTGTTTTAATAATAATTAATACGACAATGATTTCCATTTCTATTATGTTGCTCGTAATTTTTAGGGTATAATTGTAGCCTTTTATTTAGCATACTTGTAACCTTACATAATTATTCATGCATCACTTTAACTTGCATAAAAATCAATTAAAAAAATGCATGCATCTTAGTATTGCATTGTAATTAGCTTAGTTCTTCATATGGACCTGAAACTGAAATTAACTCACTTTGTGCTTCATGAATCGAAATTTGATAAACATATTAAGTAGTCGTGTCCCTGTGTTTGACCTTGGTAGACTTGCCAAGTAAAAATACTCCACAACATTCAAAGTTTGTGTTTTTGACGAACCGAATTCGCCTCCTATACTACGACAATTTCACAATATTAAAGAGGCAAATTTGACGTTCATCAAATGGCGTCGTTGCCACGGCTTTGCTTAATTATTGAATTTTGATTTTTCTTGTTGAATAATTTCAATTTTTTAGGTCCTCATTTCATGCGTCAATTTTTGCATCATATCTGCTTATTTAATTTCTCGGTGTGTCTAACTTTTCTCTTTTGTGGCAGGGCCCATGATGATCGAGGACGCTTGATCCTCATGGAGGCGTGAAGTAGGGACCTTCCGCTGAAGAGGCCGCAAAAGACATTGTGAAGGAATTTGAGTATTTTTATTAGTCAGATTGCATTGCATATTGTAAAAAAACTTGCGTATGCATATTTATTTTCAGTTTTGCATGTTGTAAAAAATGAGAAAAAAAGAGTAGATCACTTGATGATCTACCCCCCCCCCCACACACACACACACCTACACTTGCACATACACACTCACCCCCACCATCTCCCCGTGTACATTTCTCTCTCTCTCACTCTCTCTCTCTCTCTCTCTCTCTCTCTCTCTGTGTGTGTGTGTGTATGTGTGTATTTCACGAACCCCTCCCCCTTGTATCATAGAACACCCTCCCCCCTAATTCAGACCTTACTTAGGCTATTTGTAGCCTTAGTATAGGGGGGACCTGCCTTCTCATCCCTCACTCGTTCTGTCTTCTTGTACTTAGGACGATTTTGGCCTAAGTATAGGGGGACCCTCCTCCTCAGTTCCGCTATATCACCCGATATTTGAATCAAGCCTTGGCTTCATGGCACTTGTGCTATAAGGACATAGCAAAATTTAAGTATAGGGGGTATACTGTATATTACTGTATATTTACTTTATCCTTAGCTCGTTTTTTTAAAGCTTTTTAAAATTTATTTTCAGGCTGGATTTTGGTAAACTTGTGAACTGAGTGTTGTAAAAACCTGTAAAAATTGTTTATTAAAATTGAGGGATTATTTTTTGTATATATTCTTTTTCAAAAAAAAGTGTTTATAAATTAAAAATTATAAACCCTTGTGGGAATTAGACTCTGACTACTACGCTTAGTAGACATTTTTAGTGAGGGAACCTCGGTCTCCCTTAGCAAAGTGGGTGGTTTAGAGGACATCGTATTTGGCCCCGTCCTCAAGTAACACGGGTTTCAGCCCGTACTTACACCCATACTGGCTGAGAGTGGATACTTCTATTTGAGCCTAGGCCAGTCATTGTCTCTCCGAGGAATTAAAAAAATAAAAAATAATAAAATTCATAAAAATATGAAAAAGACAAAAATCACACAAAATTCACTAACCTAAGGAGTTGGTGTATTCCTGACACATTCACACTCACTCAAGGCTTGAGGATTTTGAGGACACTGGATTTCTGGGATCTTGAGAGTCTGAGTTAACATGCCTTAGTCATTAGGGTTTTTAAGACTTAAATATCTACACTTCCCTGGTTTGAAAGATTTGAGTGCTATATTGCACTCTTCATCTCTACCTTCAAGAAAAATATGATCAGCACAGTCACTTCCACAACTGCATGATTGATGAGTTGAGTTAAGATATCACTTGAGGAACTAGGACCAGAGATTTGAGTTTAGACCCGATCTAATGATATTCGAGGATGGGATAAAGTTAATGAAGGCTTCAGAAAACCTGAGTGTCAGCAAATCCCTAGCCAGTATGTGAACAAGATTCATATGCTATCTCTTTGATATTTACCTATGTGCCAGGGTGTGATGAAACTTAATGGAAATTGTTGATCAGTGTGCGCCAACTTTTGGTAAAAGCAGTGGAGCTAGCCAACAAAAGAAAAGAAATATCAAAGAAAAAGCTCTAAATTCCAAATACAAATTACAAATGAGCTTCCACCAATGGAGAGCGCTCCCAAACATTTTCAAAGTGCCCACTTGGACCAAGCGCTAATTAGGACCAAGGAGTCGGGTTGACACCACAAAAAGGGCCCTGCATCGTAAGCGATACAAGTCTGCGTGTCGAAGGTATCTTAGATACTCAGAAAAGACACACCCCGGTGTACTCCCAGAAAAACAAGTGCAGAGAACTCCAACTCTCTTGACGGACACATTGATCAACAATATTAAAATTTACATGTGTTGAGTAAAAAGGCACTCGAGAGGCCCCTTGTTCCAATGTGAGGGTAAGAAAAATAGACACAATCCCATTACCTCCATCATCTGGTCGTCCATCAACATTTCAAGTTTGACAAACTAATGAGATGGTTGACTGAAGCAAGAGTAGACTTATTCCCTAGTATTGAGGATTAGGTCTAGAGGAGAGTCTTTGGGAGTGGAACTTTGAGTGATGCATCGACTCGGCTCTCATGAAATGCAGTACACTAAATGTCATATCCTTATATTCTAAGTACAAAAAGAGAGTCTGATAATCAGAGAAGCTGGATTCCTTCTGACTAAGGCTTGGATAAACCCGGAATTTTAGGATCTCTTAAATTAAGGGTCTTCGAAAGAATGAGCCTTGAATTTTTCACGCGCACTGTCAGGAATTAATCTGACTCCTTCATTCTTTAGATGCTCGAGGACGAGCATGGTTTAAGTATAGGGGTATGATGAATCCCGTATTCATCATGCTAAAAGCCGTAAATTAAACCCCTGTCCTAACTAATCCAATAAAAACCACCTTTAATTCTTTATTTTTATCCTGTATTATATTGTGTATAATTTACCCTTAAATTATTGTATTTAATTTTCTTGTATTTATTTTATCCTAAAAAATCCCTAAAAATTAGGTAGAATAATTATCTATAAATCACTGACCATTAAAAACACTAAAAAAATACAAAAACAACTCAAAGATAAAAATCAGGTGTTTTTATCCCCCCTAAAAAATACCTCAAAATACGTTTTATACAAATGACCTTTTTTTGCTTTTAGACCAACATGAAAGTTGTAGATCTCGTCGAGACGAGCAAATTTCATGTTTTGACGTTTTCCTAATTTTGCCTCTAACTATTTATTTTGTATTTATCTTTATATTTTCAGTCTGAATTTTTCTGATTGGGCCACGTGACGCTCTCTGGAGCAGCCACATGGCCCGCTTCTTCTCACGCCACCCGGCCCTCGCCTGGACCGTCCGATCATCAAAACCCGCCTTGATCCCATCCCTCCATTGCTGCTTCGCTCCCAGCCCTTGGATCAATCTCCTAGATCAAATCTCCGCCGTTAACTAGCGCCTCATCCACAACCATTAGATCCAATTCCTATCCTACGGCTGCCAGTACTCCATGTAGCCCCTTTCCTGTAGCCGCTTGATCCCACGCACATTCGACGGTCGGCAGTAATCCACATATCCCATTCTCCCTTGGCCGTTGGATCATTCCCAAACCACATCCTATCCCTCCATTAGCGCCTAAATGTACACCGTCGGATCAGATCTTTGGATCAGATCCCTACTCTCCATGCGCACCACCATCTGGACCATTAGATCACATGATCCAACGGCTCAAACCTTATCTTCTTCCTCCGTAACCCCCTCGCCCCCAGGCGTTGCGACTCGCGACCCCCGCTCCCCCTTCCTTTTTTGGTCGTCGCTCCGTACACTTCTCCCTCTCATAACGTCGCCCTCACGTAGCCATACCTCCCACCATCCTCGCACGACCTTCATAACCTCCCTCCATTACTCACCCCCATTCAAACCTCATTCAAAAACCCCTCACCATGGACGTAACCGCCGACCTTCGTCACCTATTTAAACCGACCATCGGCCACCGTTAACCTTGTCCACCATTCCAAGGGCTAAGGCCCAGCTTTCCTCACCCCTCCAGTGACAGCGGAGGGGTGATTAGTCGAGGGACGACAACCTTTAGGCTCAGGTGTTGACCCATGGTTTCTCACCATGTAGCGGCGCCTCAGGCCCGCTGAGCACCAAGGACAGGCTACCCTTGCCGTGCGACGACCGGAGGACCACCCAAGCCCTCAGCCCAAGCCCATCCTCCACCAGGGTTCCCCTCCCCGACGAGGTTTCCTTCCCCCTTTTTTCTTTGATTTTTCCAAAACTTATCACTCGCGGTTACCATCATCTGACCACCTCACAAGCTTCGCCCGACCACCAGCATTCACGCGTACCCATTTCTTCCCTTCAGAACCCCACCGCGCTCCGACCCAACTCCTCCATCATCACGGCAGAGGACTCCCCTGAGCCCCCACCTTCTCCACCTCCGCACGGCTCCCATTCCATTCCACCTCACCTCGCACACAATTGCACAAGCTTCGGCTATATCTAACGCTTGCAGGTACTTCGATTTGCCGGAGTTTGCATCGGAGCTCATTCGAGCTCTTCTCCTCCGACGAGGCTCCATCGATCTTCCCCTCCGACCCGCCTCGGAGCCTCGTTGCGCTTCCCAGATCTTCGCCAGCCCACCGGCTGTCTTCCCCGACCTTCAGAAGTTGATAGATACAGCGGCGAAGCAAACGGCAGGTCGCCGGAGCCCCGCCTTCTCCGGTGAACTGCGGAGGCGCACGACGATACAAACATCGTCCGATCATCTAGATCGGACGACCGAGATGATGACACGTGGCGGCCGAACCTCCAACCAGAGCTATAGGCTCGGGTCCCACCGAACCTTGACTCGAGCCTCCAGACGTCGCCACGTCACCCGAGCCAGAGGAGCCCTCCCGAGCCTAGGCGCCTCACGTGTACCGCACGTGAGGGCCTGGGTAAATTGCACGATGGACCCTGAAGTTTTCGCTATTTACATTTTGGTCCTCCAGGCGCGTGCGTCACGTGTGTGCCTGGGGTATTTTACAGGGATGCCCCCAACTTTTCAGAAATTACAAAAGGGCCCCCGCGTGCATGGAAAAATTACACAGGGGCCTAGGCGGTTTTTGGTAATTGCATTTAGGTCCTTCCAGGGACCTAAATGCAATATTTATCCTTTTATTTTCTTGCATTTTTATTACATTTATGTCCCTGGATTGTTTTTAGCATAACTTGAGCATCGTAGGTCCGAATTACATGATTTTAGTGTCGTTTTGATCCTTGTCTTATCCTCTACATCTTAGCATGTCTAATTTTCTCATTCGTCGCTATTTTAATTGAAGTGAATTTTCATGTGATAAAAGAGACCCTGCTATCCTTGTGGGTGCTCTGATTGGACGACTGTTTTAATGATAATCAATACGACACTGATTTCCATTTCTATTATGTTGCTCGTAATTTTTAGGGTATTTGTAGTCTTTTATTTAGCAAACTTGTAACCTTGCACAATTATTCATGCATCACTTTAACTTGCATAAAAATCAATTAAAAAAATGCATGCATCTTAGTATTGCATTGTAATTAGCTTAGTTCTTCATATGGACCTGAAACTAAAATTAACTCACTTTGTGCTTCATGAATCGAAATTCGATAAACATATTAAGTAGCTGTGTCCCTGTGTTCGACCTTGGTAGACTTGCCAAGCAAAAATACTCCACAACATTCAAAGTTTGTGGTTTTTGACGAACCGAATTTGCCTCCTATACTACGACAATTTCACAATATTAAAGAGGCGAATTTAACGTTCATCAAATGGCACCGTTGTCGGGAATACGGCTTTGCTTAATTATTGAATTTTGATTTTTTTTGTTGAATAATTTCAATTTTTTAGGTCCTCATTTCATGCGTCAATTTTTGCATCATATCTGCTGATTTAATTTCTCGGTGTGTCTAACTTTTCTCTTTTGTGGTAGGGCCCATGATGATCGAGGACGCTTGATCCTCATGGAGGCGTGAAGTCGGGAGCTTCCGCTGAAGAGGCCGCAAAAGACATTGTGAAGGAATGTGAGGATTTTTATCAGTCAGATTGCATTGCATATTGTAAAAAAAACTTACATCTGCATAAGTGTTGCACGTGCATGGATTTTATTTTTTATTTATAAAAACAAAATTAAATAAAAAATGGCCAACAATGTGTGACATGTGGCGGCTCTAGGAGCTGTCACGTGTCAGCCCCAGAAAAATTGAAAAAAACTATAAAGATAATTCAAAAAGAAATAGCAAGCAACCTCGGATCAAAAAAATTCTTCACGAAAGTTGCTCATCTCGATGAGATCTACAACTTTAATGAAGGGATCAAAACCAAAATCGATCATTTGTGCAAAGTGATATTTTTGGGGTATCCCATATACATAGAATACCTTGATTTTTGGGTTTTATAAATTTTTGTCATTTTTTTAAACCAGAAAAATCCGGAAAAAATATGATAAAATCAAAGATAAATATTTAAGCAATAACCTTTTTTTGGATTTTTATTAATTAAGAAAAATAAGAAAAAAATAAAACCCAAAAAAGACATTTTTTGTGCAGACAGTTAGTGAAAACTCGGGCTCAGTTAGTTTCTTTGATTTCAATCTCATTTTGGATTTGTATTTCTGCGTGTTTTAATAAAACTTTCGTCAAAGAAGATAAATGAAAGAGAAATAAAATAAAATGAGTTAATTATGTACATAAAATATCTGGTCAAAAATCGCTAAAATACAAAGTGTACAAAAGTTCAAAAGTGAGTAGGATCAAATCGGACACTAGATGAGGAAGATATCGAGGTTTTAGTCTGAGAATCCTGCAATTAGGGTTTGGGTTTTTGATCCACTTATTTGGGTTAGTGATTTTTTTGTATTTTTCATTTATTCTTGTTAGTAATATGAACACAAAGGATGTGGTTTCAGATCTTTTAAAATTAGCATGAATTATTTAAAAATCAGGAAAGTTAGGTTATTTACATGTAAATTGGCTGTGTTTTTTGGTGTATATTTTGTGCAATAGTGAGTGGTAAAATGCAATTATTATTAATAAATGCATGAATGCTAATTATGCAGAATAAATGAAGAAATATCAATGAATTTAAGGGATTTGAGCTTAACTCATGACTTTTAGAGTGATGAATCTGAGATTCATCATGGATTAGGCGTGAAAAAGTGGAGAAAGAGGGATCCTTGTGCTCTGACAGGGTCGGCAGAAGAAGACCATGCAGTTGACCTGAGGTCAACACACGGTGGCTCCTTATTGGTCCACCTAGGTATGGATAACAACAAAACCGAGTAAAAATATGAAATAATTAAAAATAAAATAATGAATTAATTAAACAAAATTTATAAAATAATTTTTTTATTATTTTATGTCGTATTTTAATATGATTTTTAGTTATTTTTATGACTTTATTTATTACAAATTACCTTTTCAATGTATATTTATAGGTCTATTCATCTATATTTTGTGTATTTTATTTTTATTTTGTATTTTTATTTTATTATTTTATTGTCTTAATTTATATATTTTATAACTCACTTTTATATACATAAGTATATTTTTATTCTATTTTTCTGATATTATATATACACTCAATTAAATATAGATATATAATATATAGGTATAAGTATAGGTATTTCATCTATGATTTTTATATGCTATTTTATTTTTGTATCTTATTTATATTGTTATTCTATTCTAAATATGTACATATATTATAAATAATATTTACAAAATTATAAAAATATAAAATTATAAAAATAATAAAGAATAGATACAACGAATATTTTATATTTGTAAAATATACAATATGACTCCAAAGCCTAACTTTCACACATTAACTCCAAGAAAATATGATACCACCTTCATTAAATAATTTATTAAAATTTATATACAATTAAAGATGATTTTGATACATTTTGAGTTTTTATTTAGGAGATATCAATCTGGGAAGTTGAGATTTTTGACTTTTTATTTATATTATAAAATATACACAGTGTATTATTTTTGTATGAAATCAATTTTGTAGTTTTCTATATATTATTATCTATAACTTTCATGTATAAATTTCTTTATTTAAGGTGTAGAAAATAGAAAATAAAATAGGTCCCAAAATGAATTATTGATGAATAAAAGAATGAGATTTATTGATATTTTTGGCCCTTATCCCCCCTACTTTATTCCTTGTCGACCCAGTCATCAAGATGCTTAGAACTCAGGTTTAGGGTCATAAAATACTTTTGGAATTACGTTCTTTTTCTTTTATTTCCATTATTCTATAAATTCAGCATTAAAAATTGTATTTTATATACAATAAATACAATAAATAATGAATGTTAATTTGTACAAAATAATGATATATACATGCATTAGCTACGGTTTTTAAGGTTGAAATGATAGAACAAAGATGATGAAATGGTGATTCATCAGTTAACACCCCTAATTATTTCAGTTAACACCCCTAAGTATAGAATGCAGGAACGTGGAAATAAATAGAAGATGGGAAATTGGGATAAAAAACCTAAATATATGTGCTTTCCTACTGTGCTATGCCTCATATTTTCTACTTTATTTTTTAATATTAGATATCTTATAAATTAATTGTTATATAATTATTATGCGACACACATGCACACATATACATATATATGTACTTATGTACGTATGTATGTTTCTATGTATATATGAATGTATGTACGTATGTAATATGTAAATATAAATAAATGTGTGTAATTACATGTGTCTGTATAAATATTAAATTAAATCAAATTATTATCGAAAGAATTCAAGTTAATTCAATTTAGATAAATTCATTTGAGAAACGAATCAACAAGTCAAATTCATATTTGATTTATTTTACTTCGAATTGATTTTTTTGAATTTTTATCAAACAAATCTTAATCAAATTTGAATGATCAAATTCAATTAACACCCCTATACAACTAAACGATTAAGGTTTGAACCTTCAACTACTTTTCATCTTTACATTTTGAATATGTCTTTCACTTAAGGATCATGGTTCAAAGTTACCAATTAACCTTCAATCGAAAATAATAAATCTTTAGACGTGGAGCTATTTCAGTTTACATTGGATTGAAATATTGAGTTCTCATTTGTGATTATACCGAATAGATATGAGTCAAATTGCAAGGAAATGATAATTTCAAAACTAACTTTTTTTAAAGAATGGATTAAGAATAAAGTGGAATAAAGGTTAGGCAAGAATTATCCCTCATTCTCGCTCAACTGGGTTGAGAGTGTAGAATAACAAGCACACAACGAGATAGTGGTTAACGTGGAAACCCTCCACACTAGAAGGAAAAAACCACAGGAGGAAATGTCCATGTTGCTTATTACAACTAGGGCTTTTGTTTCTTTTATTTCTTATATCACTTGAAATGGGAGGAGGAGAGATACATATATGCCCATGGTAAGATGGATCCCACCAAGATCCGCTTACCCATTTACATAACACTCAACACTCTCCCTCAAGTTGAGCATAGAGATCAAACATGCCCAGCTTGATAACATTCTTTCCAAACTTGGAATTTGACAACCCCAAGACATCGTCAACTTGCTCTTCCGTTTTTATATACGCCAGAATCAATTCTTTGGAATCGATTCATTCTCGAATGAAGTGGAGATCAATCTCAACATGCTTTGTTCTGTCATTAAACACAAAATTGTTGGAGAAACTTATGGCTGACTTATTATCACAAAATAATTTCATAGGCAAATTTAGATCAACCCCAATGTCGGTCAAGATAATCTTGACTCACATCTCTATGACACCCGTCGTTACAGCTCTGTACTCAGCTTCGGCACTTGTCTCGCACAAACAGATTGTCGTTTACTCCATCGCAAGGTTTCCACCCGCATATACACAATATCCAGTAGTAGATCTCCTCGTATCAGCACATCCAGCCCAATTAGAATCAATGTAGCACTCAACCTCGAGCTTACCAATTCTTGTAAATATAAGTCCTTTTCCATGACTCCTTTTTATATAGCAAAGAATACAATCAACTACCTTCATGCGTAAATCATAGGAGCATGCATAAAGTGACTTATCACATTCACGACATAAGTGATGTCAGGTACAGTCAGCATGAGGTAGATGAATTTTCCACGTTCACAAAAGAGTTGCCATGTTTATAAGAAAGGAGTTATCATGTTCAGTCATCTTGAGGGCATACTGTTTATATGGAATACACTTGTGAGAACCGCCTCTCCCAAGAATTGTTTAGGAAAATTTCTTTGTAATAAGATCGCTCTGCTAACTTCAAGAAAATGTCGGTTCTTCCGTTCTTCAACATCGTTCTGTTGAGGGGTATAATTGCAAGAAGTCTCAAGAATAATTTCTTGAGCACTAAATAGTTCTTGTAGCTCCTTAGACAAATATTTACGAGCATTATCAGACCTGAAACGTTTGATCATTTCCCGTATTGTGCCTTAATAAGATTGAAGAGTCTTTTCACAGTGCTGACTACTTCCCCACAATCATGAAGTAAATAGACAAATGTGCTTCTAGAATAGTCATCAATAAAAGTAATGAAGTACTTGTAACCATTATGAGTGGGAATGTTACTGAGACCCCAAACATCATAGTGAACAAGCTCAAACAACTCGATTGTCTTGCTCTCAGAAACATGATAAGTTGCACGAATGTGCTTTGCATTCAAACAAATGTAACACATTAAGTCCATAGAGTTCAAGTCTTTAAATAGTATAAGAAATATTTTTTTTAAGATAATCGAACGAAAGATTATCAAGATGTTCGTGCCATTGAATGACTTGACGATTACACCCATTTGTGTTCTTTGTTCCTTATGTCGCAGTCATTCAAGTGGTTGCTACTTTAATTGGTAGAATGTACAAACCGTCAGAAACTAAATCAATCCCAATTCTCTTTCTTGTCATCAAGTCTTGCAGCATGCAACAATCAGAAGAAAAGACAAGTTCACACTTCAATTCATGTGTTATCTTGCTAACAGACAGAAGATTAAGAGGCACACCTGGAACATGAAGTTCATTATGAATAGCAAATTTATCAACAAGAGAAACACTTCCTTTCCCCGCAACTGTAACATGAGATCCATCAGCAAGGGTTACATGGTCTTTGCCAGAGGTCAATTTATAGGTCCTAAAGAGTTTTGGGTTACCCAGCATATGATCGGTGGCACCACTATCAATTATCCACTCAAATTTTGGATCACCTACCATGGGAGAAGAAACACACCAATACAACCTTGAAATCTCAACAAAACCAACTTTTGATCACTGCAACAATTCAGTCAAGGAACGAATAAGCCAAGAGACAAACTGCCACGTAAAAAACAATCACTCTAATGTCAGTGCATGCCCAAGAGTACCAACAGCAGCAGCACTTTACAACCCAACGAGAAGATATGCAAAATTGTACAAGAATCGAAGCCCAATATCATTCACAACGGAGTCCAAGCTTCAATCCAACTACAACCAACAAGGTAAGAGTGCACTGGAGTTTTCAACTTATCCCAACAGCAAGCAAAGGAAAAAATATTAGCCAACACATAAAATGATATTTAGGAGGAGTCCTAATATTGTTGAACATCATCAGCCTCTTTCAACATTGTACCAGACCTTTGTGGTATTACATCAAACACTTGGTGGACAGCAATACACAACCCAATTTTCTCCTGCAAAAGAGGGGTAGAAAATATCCCCAAGAAACGGGCTACAAGAGCACAAAGCTCACACCAATGGTTGTTCCCTCAACAACCAGGGAACTTACCTCAAAACACCAATGGAGCTCTGATCAATTTTAGAAGTTAAAAAATATCATAACAACAGCATCAACAACCTCCTACGGGTGGATTTAGACCTCCACCACAGCTCCACAATACTGTGGAGTGGATGCAGCAACGTAATATGATGGACCAGCAGCGAGAGAAATAAAAAAACCAACCACCAAAAAGTCCAACACCGTAGAATCATTTTCCAACACCTCAAGCAGCAAAAGACGCAATCATATGCATCAACGAGGCGCTGACACAATGTAGAACAACAAGCACACAACGAGATGGTGGTTAACGTGGAAGCCCTCTACACTGAGGGAACCACGGGGAGAAAATGTCCCTATTGCTCACAGCAACTAGGGTTTTTTGTTTCTTTTGTTTCTTATATCACTTGATATGGGAGGATGACAGATACATATATCCCCCAAGATCCACTTACCCATTTACATAACACTCAACAGAGAGATAAATAAACATAGACATATTAGTTTCTATCCAGTCCGAATATGGGTGTCTACAGCTGTATCTGTTCAAGAATTCTGTGGGCTTTCTTTTTCACGAATGTATTTGATCTTTTTCTTAGAAAATAACGAACGATATAATCATGAGATTACCACTTATCTTATGCTAGATTATCCTGCAAGGGGACAACATCTTGCATCCAAACATGGCCTCCTCTACTAGACGAAGTACTGGTTGGTAGACTTCCAACTCCGATAAACTCTTTGGAAGATCATCTAATCCTCGAAAAATAATAACCGATTAAAGCACACGGCTTTTTCAGTGTCCTATTAAAGGCTACACATGTTTATCGAGATTTTATTATGAACAAGATAGAATAACACATACCTTTTTCTCAAAAAAAAAGAGTAACACATACCTGTATTCTAGCGCGAGCAATCCTACCAACCATCAAGTGCAGGCTGAGTTGTTAGATTTATATATTATTATCAGATATGTGTGTTTTTTCCGGTTTTTGGACAGAGTTCAGGGAATGTGAGTTAAGAAGCAGGAGTAAGCAGCCCAAACTTCAATAATTATATAGACCGGATGCACTGTACATGGAAATAGACCAAAAGCAGGGCCAAAATAATACATCTCCTCTGGTGCCTTCACTTAGAAAGTGCCTTAAGCGACTTTATAGACAACAGAGTATCACAGAAAATCCAGGGGAAGCTCAAGAAGCTGGTCTCTCTGCGATGGTCAGGGTGGTAAGTAACGTGATAGCATGCAGATACTAGTTTCGGGAAGTCACTCTCTGTGCAGCAACCTTTGAACCACTCTGTTGCTACCTCCCTCTGCAAGCACTTTACGGCTACCAATATCCTGTCTTTCAGTTCTGTATACTTCTTTTTATCCCGTTCCAAATATGTCGATCGACTCCTCAGGTTACCAGTCAGTATCTCATCTTCTGTTGTTGCACCGTAATAGTTCATCAACGTGCTCAGCCTCTCAACATACTGATTCTTGTAGGATTTGGCATCATCCAGGAAGGACTCGAAACCCTTGACTTCAAGGTCGCGGTCATAAGAAACCTTAATACAATCGGACCATCTGGTATCAACATCCTGATCCTGGATCCATGCCATTGTTGCACGGTAGAGCTTGCCTAGCACCCCATTGGAGATGTAAGTAGGTCTGTCGATTCTCTCCATAAAGTCCGGATATTGTTTTGGCCTGAGCACCTTAGGCATGTCGGCAGGGGCGCCAGTTTTTGCAAAGTCAACTGCCATGGAATGAAGATTTGCAAGCTGTAAGCAACTCGAACTCCGCGCCTTCTCAGGTTCGCTATCTGCGTGAACTAGATGCGCAGTAGATATTGCTCCTAGTGTATCATTTATCATGTAATCAACAAAGAATTTGTGGATTTCCTGCATTTTCAAATGAGAAGTTAGACGAGGGCAAATACAGTCTCACAACACAATCTAGGTACTCAAATTCGACTTTAATTGCTGACTGTTTTCATCCATAACTACAAGTCTGCATGTAGTAAAAAAAATCCTTAATGGAATTGTAAAGCAACACTCACCAAAAAGCAACTCAATATGCACAAAGTTCATGCAATATGAGAGGTGGGTACATTTGTTTGCAGCCTCACAATGACTGTCGAGCTAACTGATTAGTTTTTTATAAAAAAAAACAATAATTGATATTTTTCATTTAATTTTTGCAATTTTTCCCGATTCTCTATCCGGGAGATGTTTTTTGTTGCATTCGTGCGTTTTAGAAAGAGCTGCTAAATTCGGTTCGAACTTAGGTCAAGGAAGTATCCAATGATCTTTCCACAAATGAAGTACTAGGGTTTCAGTTTGTTTGAAGTTTTGAACATGGTATTAGAATGGCAATCCTGGTATCCTATACCTACTCGACCTCCCATATTTTCCTTATCCGCCAAAAAACTTCAGTCAAGCCCACCTTCCTCAATCTTAACAGCGGTGCCTCTCCTCAAGTTCAACCCCACCTCCCCACCCCATGCCTTCATCACCTCATGTCTATCACCCTCTCAGGCTAGCCTCCACCATTTGCATCCAACTAAATGTGGCTTCTTGTGGTCAAAGTGGATTCTTGTTAGAAGCAAATCTTAGATGAACTTGATGAATGCTCTCCTATTTCAAAGTACATGCGATCTAATATGTCCCAGAGTGTCCCTTTTGTTGTATATATATGGGGTGTTTACTGTTGAGGAATGGATCTGCTCAAGCACACACAAACAGGATCACAATAAGAGAAGAAAAGCACACATAATTGTAGAAGAAAAGGATTTGTAGTAGTTCAGTAAGGTGCTTATGTCCACTTGCTCACACCAAGTTTTATTATTTCTTAAATAACTTGGAATACAATGTTTGGTGGTCCCAAGACACCTTTTATACTGCACGAAAAAATAACAATGGTACTCAAGTCAACAAATCCACACTATCAACACCCAGCCAATCAGGATGTAGGAGGAGGATCAACCACCTCAACAATCCCTTCATCAGCTCTCAGCCAATCAAAATGCAGGAAGGTGGTTTAGCATCTCAGCAATGCAATCCATCAGCTCTTAACAAATTTGAACACGAGGGAGATCAACCACCTTAGCAATCCCCTCCACCAGTTCTCAACCAATCAATATTCATAGATAAAACCCAACAATATCCCACTTAAAGATTGATTTATAGTACATGTTGCAGCTCCTATACTTTGATCATCATTAGTAGTGCTGATGTGAGTTTCTCCTTGTCTTCTATGCTTGAAGATCGATAGAAGCTGAACACATCTTCAACTTCTCTAACTTAATGGACTTGGTAAACATATCAATAAATTTTCCAACATTGGATTTTCTTTAACCCAAATTACCAATCTTCTAGTTACATCAGAATGAAACTATACCTCACATAATTTGCTTAGTTCTAGAGTGAAAGACAGAATTCTTTGCAAGATGAATTGCACTGACTATCATTGAATAGTTGGCAATCTTCACTTTCTTTATTCAGTTAGTTCTTCATTGGAACATTCAGTCATTCATTTCCTTGCAAGTTTCAACTGCCGCCACATATTCTACTTATGTGGTTGAAATGGTCACAATCTTATGTAGTCTAAAGATCCAACTGATGGATCCACTCCCTAGGGTAAAGACATACCATACTATGCTTTTCTTGTTACTGATATCTCCTGCAAAATCTGAGACCTCCATACCCTGAACAAAAATATCATTTCTTCTATAACGCAATGCCAAGTTAGATGTACCTCTTAGATATCGTAAACTCTACTTTACAACTTCCTACTACTCATTACCAAGATTCATCATAAATATGCTCACAACTCCCATTGCATGGGAGATGTTAGGTCTTGTACAACCTACATCAAACTACCAACAACAAATTGGTAGGATACTTAAGATATGTACTCACGTACCTCCTTTGTAACAACTTCTTCACCTTTGAAAGTCAGAAGTGACTCCCTAAGGCCCCGTTTGTTGTGCAAGAATAGAGGGAAGAATGGAATCACCATTTCTCCGTCGATTCCATTCATGTGTTTGTTAGATCATATTAAGACAGGAATGACGATTGCAAAGGAAACCTGGTTCCCTCATACGTGGGAATCGCCATTCCTAGGTACCCCCTAGGAATTGGGATTCCATTCCTTACAAATGCTAATGAATGTGTTCTTCAATGTTTTAATTAATATATCATTGTTATAAATATATGGTTATCGACATGGATATGCGATTTCCTTTTTTGGATATTTTTTTTAACAATTACTTGGATATGGTTTTTTTGGACATGGATACAAATATATTGATGCAAAATGTCAGACAAGTTACAAATATATGCATATATGGATACTGACATGAATATGAGACTTTTTGCGGATACATATGTGGATACGTTTCAATTTTTTTTGATATGGATACAAATATGATTATAAGATATTCAAGCAAATACAAATACATGTATATTAAATATATCTATTATATATTATGGATAAAATATATCAGTAAGATTTTTTACGGATACGAATACGGATACGAACATGGATATGTATTTTTTTATATTTTTTTCGGATATGGATATGGACAGGGATATAGGATTTTTTCTAATATATATGGATACAGATGCAATGGATACTGATTATATTCTAGCAGATACATATACGAAGATGGATATGTATTTTAACTTTTTTGTGGATACAGATATGGATATGGATGAGGGTTTTTTTACGGAAATAGATATGGACACGGAAATGGGTTTGTATTTTTTGCATCTATAGATATTGGTACCCACTTAATGGTCTAGTGGTAGTACAGTGTGTCTACCACACAAAAGACCAGGGTTCAAATCCCACTCATGCAGGGGTTGCGTTAGGTAGTCGACGGCCAGCGTAAAAAATAGTCGAATCTTTCAACATGGATTTGAGCAAGAATCCATGTAGCCGACCCTACTTATAGTGGGAGAAGGCTTAGTACATTTTTATAGATATTGGTACGGATACCATCTTTAATTTTTTAGGATATAGATATGGGTTATATTTTAGTGGATACGTATACAGACATGGATATTTGTGTTTACTTTTGCGAATACGGATACCCGTAACATTTTCAAAATTTTTAGGATATGGATATGATAATAAAATATTCTAGCTGATATGGATATGGATATATAAATATATCACTTGTATGGAAAAAATTTGACTATTGATTTCTTATATGAAATATATAAATTATATGAAAAATTAAGTTGGATGATACCGATTATTTTCTACTTAACAAAATATATCAAAGGAAGGTTATTTTCTTTCTATTCTTTTCCCTTTCCAAACATAAGAAAGGAATGTGTCTCATAACAATTGTTTCGATTCCTAATATGAACCAACAATGGAATGGAAAAGTTATTCCTTCCATTCCATTGTTAATTCCATTCTTATCTTGATTCCGTTCCATTGTAATTCCTTTCCAACTAAACAAACGGGGCCTAAAGGTCTTTGAGAAGGTTTTGCATTTTTCATATTAAACATCTCTAATACCTTCTCAATGTACTCTAATTGATACCATCTCAGCTTCTTGTTCTTCATGTCTCATCTAGTTTGCATTGCAAGGATTTTCATTACAGTACCAAATGCTACATATCAAACTCCTTGGACAACATTGCATTGAGATTTGCTATCTCTCGATTACTAGAGCATACAACAAGCATGTCATCTGCATGCAATAGTAAAATGATGTAAGACGTATCAAGCTTCTTGAAGTAGCAACAATGGACAGCACGACACTTGCATAATCTAGTGTTTCCTAAGATTATGATATCAGATGGTGGTAGGCATTTTATCAACAGAGAAGTGAAGAAGCTGACTCAAAAATACTATATTGAACATCGTGTCGTTTCTCTGTACCATCCACAGTCCAATGGACTGGCAGAAAGTTCAAATAGGAAGATCAAAACAATTCTTCAGAAGCTTATATGTCCCGACAGGAAGAACTAGTCACAACTACTTGACTCGGTTCTTTGGACCTGTCGGACAGTGTACAAGTCACCTTTGGCGATGTATTCCCAGCGTCGAATCTATGGCAAGCCGTGCCATTTGCCCATGGAATTAATTCACAAATCTTTATGGGCAACTAATGTCTGTAATTTGGGTTCCAAGAAGGCGAGGAAGAACAGAAAAATTGATCTGAAAAGGCTCCTTGAATTCTGCAACTATGCATATGACAATAGCCTGATGTACAAGGAGAAAGTCAAGAAGTGACACGACAAGCATATCTGCCGAAAGACTTTCGAACCGGGTCATAAGATTTGGTTGTTCGATGCAAAATTGAAATTATTCTCAGAACTGAAAAGCGAATGGACAGGGCCTTTTGTAGCAAAGCATGTGCGTGGCAATGGAAGTATTGTGATATCCGATTTGTCAGCTGACTCACAGTCATTCGTGATCAAAGGACAGCTACTGAAGCCTTATCTCGAGCATGATACTTTCCTGCCCGTAGTTGATTCCATATATGTGGTCTATGATGAAGAACTTCAAATCGCAACATCTGCAAATTCAGATAGGGCACCCAAAAATATTTTTGAGTAGTTAATCTTTTTTTCTTCTTTTCCTCTTTTTGAATTTTATTCTTTCGTTCTTCCAGAAAGTTGCACTCATCATATTCATCATTGTTATACTTAGGATATGCTTCATCCTAAGCATAGGGGGTTCAAAAAAAACTCTTGATATTCTGTCTATAATTAGGGATATTTTACCCTAAGTATAGGGGGAAACAGGTTGAGCCAATGATTTGTTTATTCCCATCCTCGACCCCCCTGCATGTTGTATATAGTCTGCTATACTTAGGATTAATTGATCATAAGTATAGTGGGGACGGTCGACTTCTCACTTCATTATTCTTTAGTCGTTGTAGTATAGACTCTTGTATACTTAGTACAAGTTATGTCTTCCTTTTCTCTCCGATCTAAAAGGACATAGCTCAAGCTAAGTATAAGGGATCGTATATACGTTGTATATACTTTAGCCATAATGTATACTTACGTATTTTCAATAATATGACTAATTAATAAAAATTTTAACACATCAAAATTCTTTGTAATTACGCTTAATATACCATTTCAAAAGGTTTTGCAAAATGTTTAAATCCTTTGAAAATCTTTTGTAAAACCATTTGTAAAGTGTTTTTAAACCTTTATAAAAGGAAAAAATGGGGCCGCCCCCTGGGGGCAGCCAACATGGCTGCCCCCGCCCTATTTTTCGGCATTTTTTTATTTTATTTTTTTGAAAAATAAAACCATGTATATTCACCCCTATATCCCTCCTATATGCCATTCGAATTTCGTCAGAAACAGAGACTCCTATGGCCTCCATCGAGATGATGTCGATTTAAAAAATTCTGTTACCGTTAAAAAATGTCTGTCTGGATGGAGGCCGTAGGAGTCTCTGTTACTGACGAAATTCGAATGGTATATAGGAGGGATATAGGGATGAATATACATGGTGTTATTTTTCAAAAAAAAATAAAAAAATTTACCAAAATAAGGTGGGGGAAGCCATGTTGGCTGCCCCTAGGGGGCAGCCACATATAACCCTTTATAAAATGTTTTATTTGTAAAAATTGCTTTTCTTTATTTAAATAAAATGTTTCGAAATTTTTTTTGCAAATGATTTGGAACATGATTGTAAAAATACTTTGAAAAATCTATACATACTGTTTAAAAAATCTTTGCAAAATAATTGCCAAATTTTGTAAATGTTTGTAAAAATTATGTGTCAAATTATTTGCAAAAAATAAAGTTTTCAAAAATGTTTGTCAAATAATTTTAAAACTATTTTGAGAACCATGTACATTATTCAAACAAATAAACGTATTTCCAGACCTTGTATATAAAAACCTGTAAATAACTAACTTAACTTTTGTAAATAACATGTGTAAATTCTTCACCGAACTCTTGTAAATACAGAAGCACTCCAGTGTAAATACCTACACAAAATTATTTGACTAACTCTTTTATTTTTCAAAAATTCTTAAAAATTTGTAAAACCCAAGAACCCATAAAAATTTGCAAAACATTTTTAAAAATTGCATAAAAAATTGCAAAACTTTTTCAAAACCCAATAAAAAGTTCAAAATCAGATAACTGCTTCACAAAAAGATTTTCCTTTGCATTGCATAGCATTTGTATTTTTCGGATTGATAATGACAATTGAACAAGTATAAATAAAATCCGAAGATTGGAGTTTGCTTGGGCCTTAATCCACTTAATCACAAGAACCTTAGAGAAACTGGAACTGAGGCGCTTCAGGTCAGTTAGACTTAATTCTTTGAGACCACAAGATTTGGTTCAGTGTCATCTCGACTGCCTAAATAGAATATTTCAGAACACACGCATTACCCTTGTCGACAGTGACCTAACTTGCACACATGCACCTTACACTTTGCTCAACTCAATTGAAGTGGTAGAGGATTGGATATGCGGCATAAGATACAAGTGAATGGAAACATACGAAGTCACGATTATGTGGTCTTTATGCCCCAACCCGATCCAGTAGCCATTAGGTCTAATGACATGATGTCGTGGGTTGTAATAATGCTTCAAAAGAGAGGTAGTTTACTGAGTCAAGAGGAAAAAGTCCATATGTAAACATTGTTGTAAATAATATTCAAAAAATTACGAAATTATAAACTCCCAACAAAATATAGACGGGCAAAAATCCAAAGAAAAATCAATTCTCAACGGAGTATTTATGCATTCAATAAGCAAGCTTGAACTTCAAAGTCAAAGATACATGTGAGCCTGTAGTCGGATGACTTAGTTACACTGGTCAAGCATCACAAGAGAGGTAGCTACACTGGTTATCGTCCATTCTCTTCTCCCCCTCCTCTTCTTAAGACGTTTGCACTTGAACTTAGAAGGGAATATCCCGCTTCTCGAGGAAAGAGTTGTTGGATTGGGGAATCATGATTGCCATGTTGGAGAAGCCTAACTTTTACTGCTTCAACCAAGAGGAGCTACATTCCACTGACACTGTACAAGATAAGGGACTGCGTATGACATCGATTTGTTCTAACCTGGCTTTTAAGAAGACTTGGGCAGAGTTTTGTGATTCTCAAAGGTTGTTGTGTTTCAAGTCCAGTTCCCAATAAGGTTTCGACCAAACTAAAAATCCAAAGGTCCAACTGAGCTCCTTTGATTTTGTGAAGACAAGTTTAAAAGTTAAAATCAATCCAAGTTCTTTTTTTTTACTTTTTTTTATTTTCTTTTCTGCACTTTTTAGGCATAAGTGTTTGCTAGGGACTAGTAAAGGCAAGTATAGAAGGGTGACGAATCCTCATTTCATCACCTTTATTCTTTCATTTTGGCCTTAAATCCCTAGCTAAATGCATGTATATATCATTAATTTGTCAAAACAAACACTCTATAAATTGTACAAAATATTATATAAAATAATATAATTAGTGTATTTAATTCCAAAATAAAAGAATAAAGTAAAGAAAAGGAAAATAATGAAGTGTCAAAGACACCAAGTGATCCTAGACCCCGAGACCCAGTCATCATGATGACTTGGTCAACAAGGAATAAAGTAGGGGGAGATAGAGCAGAGATTTTGTATAGAAAATACACAAAACCCCAGTTTTTAATTCATCAATAATTGTATTGTGGAACATGTTTTAATTTATTACTTTTACACCTTAAATAACAAAACCCTCAACATGAATATTGTAAATAAAAATATTAAAAAAACAAAATTGATTTTGGTTAAAATTAATGTACAGTGTGCCCGGGATATAGAAAAAAACCGCAAAGAAAATTTTGCAGACATGTATTTTCTCAATAATGTATCAAAATTGACCAAACTCACCTTAGTTGTTTATAAAATTTAATAAGTTATTTAATGAAGGTGGTTTCATTTAATTTAGAGTTAACATGCAAAGTTAGGTTTTGCGCCCTCATTGTGCAATATACATGTATATTGTGTTCAATATATTTAATCTTTATATTTTTCACTTTATTTTGTAAAATTGTAAATGTTATTCAAAACACATGTCCATAATTAAAATAAAATAAAATCATTCAAAAGAAAATAAAATAAATAATATACTTCAATACAGAGACAAAATACACTTATATAAACCTATAATATATATAACTAAGTATACAAACATTTAGAAAAATGCAATAAAAATACCTAAATGTGTATCAAAATAAATTAAAAATATATAAAATACATGTAAATAATAATAAAATATATAATACAAATTAAAAATAAAAATACCAAAATACAGGTATTTTTATCTATATATATGCATGAAAATATTAGCCTATAATAAATAGCCTCGAATAAATAAATAAATAAATATAGGCATAAAATACTACATTAAATTACAAATATTTTCATGCTTTAATAAAAATTTAATTAATTCATTTATTATTTATTATTGATTTTACAAGGTATTTTTTGCTTTGGATTTATCTGGTTGGTCCACGTGGAACAACCAGATTCTTTCGTGTGTTGACCTAGGGTCAACTGACCTCCTCTCTCTTTCTCGAGTGCTGGACATGTCAGACACGGTTTTTCATCCCCTTTTCCCCCTCAATCCACTCATTTTTTGGCCCTCTGATCTAAACAAAACCTGTTGATATGATAGCCCCAAAATCCGCCCACGCCTTAGATCGATTTGATATTTCTTAAACAGACCAAGATTCTCGATCAAAGTCAGCTCTTCATTCTGCCTATATAATAAGCTCCTCTTCCTTCTTTTGCGATTTGATCCCTCTATGGCCAATCTTAGCCCCCGGATCCATAGAAGCCCTTCCCCTTGGTGATAGCATCTGATCGGGAAGATTTGCAGCGACGAGGAGCGATTGTACGAGGTGATCCAATCCACCGTCGGAGGTCTTCTGCCGGCAGGTTCTGCCTCTTCGATTCCGGTCGAATCGAGGCATATCTCTTCCAATCATAGGTAAACCTTAGGTTGGATTTCCATTTCTGCATTTTAAAACATTTAATCATCGGATTTAGGCTTAATCAGAAAATAGTTGACCTGGAGCTTGAGCTCCAGGCCAAATTATCGTGTTCATGACCGTTTCCCGCCTCGATTTCCATCCCATATCATACCCCCATGTGTTCTACATCATTTCCCCCTCGTATTCAACCATGATCCTCTATGGATCAGGCGACTCGAAGCTCAACCCCTTCGCCCTCATCGAAGCTTCGCCATTTTCACTCCTACGTCGTTTTAAGCTTCAGCCGATGGTCGAGCCCTCCCAAGGAGAATTTTGGTGCAGGTCTTGTCGCTTGAAGACCCATCTGGGGCCAAGGATCGACCAAGAACATGCTTCAGGTCACCTGAAGCTACCTGGACCGGCAGAACAGCCTCGAGGCCACCTCGACCTCATCGGAGCATACCGTAGCATGTAGAGGACCGCCAGGAAGCTATTGGACCTGTCGGAGCAAAGATCCATCGCCAGAGCACGGAGAAAAGCCAAATCGAAGTCAGCCCAGCCAGAGTTCTTCGGTTGTTCTTACAGACCCTTCGTTGACCGTTGGATGAAGAACACAGCCCAGATTTACTGGACCGTCTATTTAATTCGAAGGGGTGTGTGAGAACAGCCATTGGATCAGACACGTGACAAGCAGCGGGCAGTTGGATCAAAGTGACTTAAGTGGGTAAAAATCATACACCACCTCCGCTTTTTTGTGTTTTATCAAAGGTCATGTAAATATTTTATCATGTGTTAACTTTTCGGGGCAAATTGCATAGAATCTCATAGACCTTTTGAATATTGCAAATTAGTCCTCTGCCAGGTCATCTTATGTGGCCCTCTATGTGAGGGGACGTTTTGTGGTTGAACCCCTCTGGATTTTGTAATTTCTATTTAGTATTTAAAATCAATTTGCAGTTCAAAAACTTTGAGTGTTTTGCAAAGCAAACCTGGAATTTATTTATTATTGCAAATATGCCCCTACCAGCTTATTATTTTTTATTTTTGCTTTTCTATTTTCTTTAAATAGCTCATGTACTCCAAAAAAATTACAAAAATAGGTGTAAATGCATGATTGGATGCTTATTCACGCTATGTGGTTTATTTAGCATTTTTTCTTGCATTTGATATTTATTAAAAATCAAAAGAGCGCCTTTTATTCCATGTTTGCCTTAAAACCCAAAAAATATAAAATCTTTTTTTAAATTTCCAAAAAAATAGCTATTGTTTATTATAGTATTTTATCACTAAAGACCAAAAATCACAAAATAATACCAAAAGAAAACCCTAAATATCACAAACGCTTCCTAACCCTAAAAATATAAAAAAATCCCCAAAAAATAAAAAAAAAATAGTTTTCTGTATTTTTATATATACATATTACCATATTTTAAAAATATTTTTAAATCTCAAAACAATTCGGCATATTTAGATATTCCCTGTTTTAGACTATTTCTTATTTTAAAAATACATAAAATTAGCAAAAATTGCCCAAAAATTCACAAAATAGAAGAATATTTGAAAAAAAACACAAAAATATTTTATTTTAAATTTTTTTACTATATATAGCCATACTTATAGTTAAAATACCCTATATTGTGCTTATATATACTTATATATTTATACATGGTATATATTATTATTAATTATTCTAAATACCCTATATATATTGTAAATCTTTTAAAAAATAAAAAAGATTGCTTTTACTTGTATTTCTTGGTTTTATTATATTTATTATATATATCATACATACATACCTTATATTATACTTATTATTACATATTACATATATATATACATATATTATATCTTACAAAGAAAAAAATTAAAATATAAAAAGAAAATAAAATTTTAAAATTTAAAACTAAAAAATAAATAATCAAAAATCAAAAGCAAAATAATTCAAAAACCCGCAAATACATTGAGTGAATATTGTGCAGTTATATACACATACATAGATATTATTTAGCAATAAATAATACATGCTATACCCCTTGTTTCCTGAGTTTGACACCGAACACATACTTACACTATATACATTTATTCATAGGGTTTATAATAAATTTTGACTCCACTCACTCGCTCTTCATTGCTTAATTATTTGTTGTGGGTTGATTGTTCTCTGAGTCAATCGACTCTCGTGATCGGTCACTTCAGTGACTCAGTTCTACCTTGTGAGACCTCACGACCGCCTCACTATGTTTTTTCCAGTTCAACATTAACTTAGACATTTCTTACAGAATTGCATGTTGGTTAGCTTCTTAGGTTATTTTAGAAGTATTACTTAGATTTTCTTGATAATTTACAAGTTGGTTAGCTTATATAAGTTTAACATTGTGTTTATTATACTCTAAATGTTGGTTAACTTAGATATTTCTTGATGATTTGCATGTTGGTTAGCTTGTTAGGTTATTTTAGGAGTAAAACTTGGATATTCTTGTTAATTTGCATGTTGGTTAGCTTATATAAGGTTAGCATTGTGGTTATTATGCTCTAAATGTTGGTTAACTTAGATATTTCTTGTTGATTTGCATGTTGATTAGCTTATTTATCCTGTGTGGTTGTTGATTAGCTTTATGTTTGTTGATTTTGATTAGTACCGTGTGAGTTTGTTTGTTGATTAGTAACTTCAGCTTATGAGTTGGTTAGATTTGTGTTTGCTGAATTTGATTAGTACCTTGTAACTTTGTTTGTTGATTAGTAACTTCAATTTTGAGTGTGGTTGACTTTGTATTTGTTAGTTAGCAAACTTGTGAGTTTGTTGATCAGTAACTTGTGAGTTTGGTTAGTTTGTGTTTGTTGATTAGTAACTTATGAGGTTCTGGCTATGTAGATGGCTACACTTACGGCGAATACTGCTTCCGCTAGAGACTCATCTTTTTACGTGCCGCCAGGATCAATTGATCATGCATGGCAATATGGCTACCTTTCGAACCAGAGAAACAAATAGGTTACTTGCATATTATGCAAGAATGTTGTCAAGGGATGTGTGTATAGGTTCAAGCAACATCTGACACACCAACGAGGCAACGTGATTGTATGTCTCAAGGTGGATGAGGAGACGAAGAAGATAACTGCGTACTTTGATGACGTTGCAAGGAAGAAGAGCTAGAAAGTTGCCGAAGTTCAAGAGATGAGAGACGAAATTGATATTACTGGAGATGCAGGTTCAACGCAGAGATCACATGTATTCGACTCATTAGAGCATAACGTCGCAGTGGAAAGCTCATCACGTCAGATCACAATAAAAGATGCATTCTCTGAGGATTATCGTGATAGGATTGCCTCCTATATATCCAACTGGATATATACATCGGTAGTTCCTTTTAATGCATTGACGACGAAGCACTTCATACAAATGGTAGAGGCAATTGGGAAGTACGGGCCTAGACTAAAGACCCCCACAATATATGAGCTCAGTGGTCCATTTCTGAAGAAGGCAGTGAAGATAATGCATGATGACTTGCAATGCCATCGTGATACGTGGAAATCGACAGGATGCTCTTTGATGATTGATGCGTGGAAGGGCATACGAAGAAGGAGCATCATCAATTTATGTGTCAATTGCACCTTGGGTGATTCATTCTTGAAGTCCATAGATACCTCAGATGATGAGGCTCATACTGCGAAATACATCTTCAAGCTGGTGGAGGAGTGGCTGAATGAAGTAGGGGTGGGAAATATGGTTCAAATTGTGGTGGATAATGCATCCGCCAATGTAGCAGCGGGAAGGTTGTTGCTCACAAAATATCTGCAGATTTGATGAACTCCATATGCCATGCACTCCACTAATCTTACTTTGGAAGAGATAAGCAAAGAGACGAAGGTGAGGAGTGCAATCACAATGGTGTTCATCTACTCTCACACCAAAATTCTTAGCTTGATACACAAGTTTACCAATAAGAGGGACATTGCAAGGCCCGGGCAAACAAGATTTGCAACCACTTTCCTCACTCTTGAGAGCCTTAATGAGAAAAAAATAAGTTGAGGTTGATGTTTTCCTCAGAAGAGTGGAGGAACTGCAAATAGTATAAGACCAAGAAGGGAGAAGCTGCGACTTCAACAGTATTCAGCCCTAAATTCCGGTACTACATTGCACATGCTATCCGAATTTTCACACATTTGGTTCGTTTATTACGTCTAGTTGATGCAGATCGACACCCATCCATGGGTTTTGTCTACGGAGGGTTTGAAGAGGTTAAGCGGGAGATAATTGCCTCTTTCAATAGTGTGGAGTCGTCTTACAAATTTTTATGGATGTTGTTACCTTCAAGACCAAAGGAAGGCTCGATACTCCATTGCATCTTGCAGCTTCCACTCCATTTTTATGGATGTTGTTACCTTCAAGACCAAAATGTTGTTACCTTCAAGACCAAAGGAAGGCTGCTGGAAAGGGGCGAGGTGAGGATGGTAGCGTTGAAAATGGAGTGGAAACTTGGGTTTTCCCAACTTCCCGATATCGCGTAGGTGGTCATCAAACCGTAGGGAAAATGGGAAAAGTAGAAAAAGGACAGGAATTCGCAGGGCGACTAGGATGATTGAATGTATATTCTGGCTCCGTTCTCAATGACGCGGAAATGGCCTTGGAAAAGGGGGTCAATCTTTCTTTCTTCATCCCCTCTATAACTAGTAGGTCATGACTTTAGACATCTGGGGTCATGGTAAGGCAAAGCATGGGAAATTCGTTGACGGGGACGTATATGTTATGGAATTGAAAAAAGGCCCGGACATTGTTGCCGTTCTATTACTCTTCTCGCACTTGCGGAACAGAGCATTTCCTCGCACCCTTCCATTGCTGAGCGGGACTACCTCTACCTTCCCCTTTATACTACCTTGAGACCAAGGTCACTATAGGGCCCTCTGGTACTCATCCTGACTTTCCCTTCACTCTTTTTTCACAGACGACAGAGTCTAGGTTCGCTGAGGGTGCTGCCGACTAATATATATCAGATTCTTGGGGTACTCGCTGAATCCGGCTAGCTTGACTACAGTGGGGACTTTCCACGAAGCGCTGCAGTTTTTTCCTCCCCAAGGTGAGCGTCAAGGTTGACGGCAGCACTGAAAGAGGAAGTCATTGCTAGTAGGGAAGACTTGTTACGATCCATTGGTTCATATAGAATCCATGTCCTAGGTCTATCAAAAAACATTCTTTTCGCTGAGCGTATATAATAAAATAGAGTGAAAGGCCCGAAACCAAGGGAAACGGACAGTTGAGTCCTCTCCGAACCGCAGGAGATAGTTGCCCATCATACGGCTCACCAACTTCACTTGCCTCTAAGGGGGGCTCGCTCCGGGAAGGTTCGGATCACTTACAATACACGGCTCGTAGAGGGGGTGAGGCGGTTGTTTTTTCGAAAAAGCGGAAATGTGAGTCCACTTTATCCATCCTCCGAAGCGCGTAGCTTGCTTCTTCTTTTCTATCTCTGCCCCGCTTTCTTCTGAAGGTGGACAGAGACCTCAGACCCCCCCCTCTTCCTCTCGACGATCTTGAGGCTCCACTCTCCCCCCTGAAGGAAGAAGGCTCCGTGGGACTGGGCTGAGATGGGGATCAGGAGTCAAGATTAAAGCCCCCCAACGTTCTGACAGAGACTGGACAGGGGTGGGATCTGTAAATGTGTAGAGCCAAGTGTAGTGTGGTGTAGTAGTAGGCACCGTCCCGGCCCCTTCCCGTCCCCTGTATAACTCCATTCGGGTACTACGGACCCTCTGCCATCCACTGCAGCAGAGCAGGGGGCTCCGGGAGGGCTAAGCGCAGTCCTTTTATTGGAATCGACTTATATATATTAAAAAGCCTCCTAATATAAATCAAAATCTCAGATTATGTTTTCTAAAATCAATCCAAAAAGCCATTATATCTTATCTAGTTTTTTCAATCAATCTTTTCAAATCAGAAAATGAAGAAGAAAATGAAATAGAAAGATTTTTGAGGATTTTTGATAGTCTTAGTCTATGCAAGACTAGCTTTCCCAGCGCGTCAATCAGGCCTCTCCGAGTCGACCAATTCCCCCGCGCTAGTTAGTCGGCTATCGCGGGTCATGCAAGAAGCCCCAAATCCTTGATTTGGCCGGGATGCACTGCTTTGGGCCCTGGAAGCGAAGGGACTCTAACCTCCACACTTTCTTTTTCTCCGTGCCCGTTCCGCATGCGCGCTTCTAAGCCATTGGCGCTTTGCTCTCCTCTTATTTCTTCATTGGACGGTTCGGATGGACTTCGCCGTTCTTTCCCAAAACGAAATGGAAAGGGTTGTATCACATCGAGATGTCGATTCGTTTTCCGCCCCAAATGAGATGGTTCCTCTGTCCCTCCCTCTTTCTTCATCGAGGCCCCGGCTCGCATCGTTCCAACAACCGGCGGGGAGCACCTCAGTATACGATCGTGCGCAGTAACTGGGAGTCCTCTCCCACAGGAGGCCAACTTCAATTCACCAAACCCAGGTTCATCTCGTGTAGTGATTGTGGACTTGGTCTTCAGTTGACGTAGCTTATTGAGTAGACGGTTGATGTATCAGACTCGACCCTGTCTTTCGTAGCATGCATTCCCATCCGTGTCGCAACGGATTCGGTAAGCTACGTGTCCGGTGCACGGAAAACTGAGGTCCCCCAACCCTCACTCATGGCAACCTTCCGGCCGCTCAACAACCTATAACGCTAGTCACTACTCCCACTGGGGCTAGGAAGTAAGCCCCACAACCCAAAGCGGCGAAGAACAAATAAAATTTGCTACAAAAGCCGGCTAACGGGGGTATTCCTGCGTATGAGAACATTGTAATGGAGAAGGTCAGGGCCAAAATAGGATTCGTTTTGGCTAGAGCGCCCAAATCAGCTATATATTTGACACGGGTTTGCCGTAATGCTAAAACTATGGCGAATGCATTTATCGTCATTAATACATAAAGAAAAATACCAATTAGTAGTGATTGAATTCCTTCTATGTTTCCACATGAGAAACCAATACAAATATAACCTACATGTCCAATCGAACTATAAGCTAGAAGTCTTTTGACTTTCGTTCGGGCCATGGCGGCCAGTGCTCCTAAGATCATAGAAGCAATGCTGCAGAAAAAGAGGATTTGTTGCAATGTACCGACAGGGGAACCAACAATAAAAAGACGTAACATATTTGCAAAAATAGAGATTTTAGGCGCAATAGAAAGGAATGCTGTCACCGAGGTGGGTGAACCCTCATAGATATCAGGTGCCCACATATAATGAGTCAAAATACCGGGGCTCGGGGGCCCGGGGGGGTTGGGGGGGTTTCCTCGGGGCTCGAGAGATGGAATCGGGGTCCACAAGTAGTTAATTCGCCGCTGGGTCATTCACACAAAAGGGAAGGAGTCTTAAGATCGATCAACGAAACGAAAAAAGTGCTCTCTGAACCGAACGTGAAAGTGGTTTTCCATCAGACGGCTGTTCCCTCCACTCTCGACTTGGATTATATATCCAAAAGGGTCCGCTCTCGGCCTGTTATTGCCGGGAAGAGGCGTGGTTATCTGAAGTGGATTCTCTCTTTTTTAGTAGTAGATGCCGAACCTGCTGCTCAGTGGGCGGGCGCAGCAGCTACATGGACCCCTTCCTTTCTGTTGTTGCCAGTGCTTTCCCGGGCCGAGCCGGCATTTGAAGAAATAGAAAAGAAAGAAAAGGGCAAGCAAAGCCCGTGCCTTAGAAAGAATAGGCTGTCTGTAGGCCATCCTCGGGCCTTCTTCGGAATTGCGTGAACTAGTGGACCTGGCCCTCCCTTCGTCTTTCCGTCGGGAAGCATTCCCTGGAGCAGGGTTTGAAGCAGGGGAAAAGACATGATGGAAAGGGCTAAGGGAAGCGACCTATTACTATATTAGACAAAAAGAGGTTTCCTGCGATTGCTACTGAATAACCTCCCGCGCCTGCCTAAGCCCGGCCCGCGTCCGGGACTAAAGACAGAGGGAGGAGACGAAAGCTTGCTCGAAAAGGTATGGGGGGAACCAGAGGAAGGTGTCGGGGGGAGGGGGGTCAACCCGGAAACTCAGTGCGTTCCCTTTCGAGGAGGGGGTTTCAAAGGGGGAGGAATCATACGAAGCACTTGTGCCTCTAACTCTTTTTGGAACAAAGCAGACGAAGTTAGAATGACGTTGCGGGAAAAAGGAAAGGGACAAGGGCGGTCGTCGCTTGGCGCGAAGGCTGCTGGAAAGGGGCGAGGGGTATGGTACTAAAGGTCCTCGGACTTCCAGGCGGTTTTTCAGTGTTTGGGGGGTCCCGTCGGATCTCGCCAATACAGCCTCCTATAGTTTTCGTTACCGAGATATCTTTGATTTTTCCCAGGGATTTCTTGGGTAATCAGCTCCCATGCTGCAAACATCCCCCGCTTCGTGCTTTTCTTTCTTTCCTCGTGGGCAGGAAGCACACCAGCTGCGTGCGTTGCGTGATTCCACTGTCTTTTTTGCACGTCGGCTGGGTGGACAGTTGACCGGAAGAGGAATTCGATTCGCCCGGCCAGCAAGCGGGCGGCGTGCTTATCTTGTGTGACAACACTACAGAGCGAGTGGCTCTTCTAGTCGGGCAGCTATGTGACAACACTCCAGAAAAAGCGGCGCTTTTGTGTAACATGCTATGGTCTCAACGCCCTTACGAGGTAGTGATTAGTTTCACGCGCTCTAAGCCCGGCCCGCGCGCTGTTAGGAAGATTGGCCGCTGTTTGTTTATATAGTGAGAATTAGCTTATATTGAGTTTATTGCTTTATATAGTGACTTTTTGATATAGTTATAGAGATGAAAAAAAGCGGTACCACCCATCCTACCCGTACATCTATAGGCGGCCGTCCGTCCAAAAGCCGCCCGAAAAGGAACTGCAGTGATCTTGAATAGGAATCCTACAGCAATAAATAGAATCCCCATCAAAATACCACTAGATTGAGCACTAGTAATTTCGTATCCGGTCAAAATCTTGGCTAATTGATCAAAGTGGGTAGCTCCTGTAGACCCATAGATCATGGAACAAATAGGGCGGGTAGGCCCACAAAACACGTATAGACGCGAACCCCCCTCGTTACCGTACGTGCGACTCTCACCGCATACGGCTCGCACAAAGACTCCTTCATCCGTCCCGAGCTTTTTCTTCCACCTCTCCAATCCGAGACCTCGCCTTCCCCCCCCCCATCCTGACCAAAAGGTCGGGCCCGCCCCCCCGTCCTCCAAGCGTGACGTACTTTTGCTGGGTGGGCGCTTCCTTCGCCTATCGTATGTTGAATAGGTAGGCGTCGGCTTCGTCCCGAACCCAGGAGGCATTCTGGCGCGCGCATGCGTGTAGGAATGCCGAAGCCAAGCCGAAAACAATGACGAACCTCGGATCGCGTTCGCTCGTTGGGATTGAAGAGGGATGGGGAATCGGACTAGGCTAGTGGTGCAATAAGAAAGTCGGACGAATGCTTTCTCATTATAGATAGTCTAGTAGTCGGAAAAAAGTGGGAGAGGCAGGATTCGAACCTACGTAGAAAACCTTCAATAGATTTACAGTCTGTCGCTTTTGACCACTCGGCCACTCTCCCCTTCCTGGAAGAAGCCCCCCGAAGCCCCTTCACCCCCGCTAGGCCTTCGTTCTTCTCCAGAAGATGGAAGGGAACTCCACTCTCCTTTCGCGGCTCGAAACCTCGCTGAAAGGCTTGGCAGTCTTAAGAGGTTCAGGTGGGGGATAGCAGAGGGTGGTCAAGGGCCTAATGTTTAGTTCGTCTTCTGGCAAGGGGTGCACCTGCCTCAAATATCACGATAGGTCGACGCGCTCGTCAGCCCAACTATATATTAGGGCAGTCCCCTCCTTCGTCGAATAGTCTCAAGGCCGACCGAGACTCCATCCAAGCGAGAACGAGGAAGTGTAAAGAGCTAAGTCCCCTAAACCCGGAAGTCGAGGACGCGACTGACCTCATGGGTATCTGGCTACAGTTGTGTACCATGGTAGGTACCGAAGACTAGGTCTCGACCTTGCACCTGGGTAGTGATGGAAGTCCCTTAGAAAGGGGGGCAAGGCCCACCTCATCACTCCTTTCCCACTCTGACTTTCTAGTAAGAAATTCTCCACTTTGCAAGATTTCTCAAACCCTTATCCACGATCACATAGGGGAGGTCTCTCAGGATGCATCGTTGGACAATAGATAAACTGAGAAAATGCTACGGATATTCAAAAAAGCTAGAGGGGTACCTCGATTCAAAAGCACCCCGCGATTCTTCCTTCCCCTTCTCGGGTACAGAAAGAGAGAGGGAGCTTGCCTTGGCAAGAAGCCGACATGGTCAACGACATATTCGCTACTATATAAATATGTTATATAAAATATATCGATAGTTGTTCTAAAAAATAGAAAAAAGGATGACCAATCTTCACTCCCGGGAAAGAGAGCCGGGACCAGGAATCGACGGGACCATATCCCTGCATCCTTCCTACATCTTCCAGGTAAAAGACCCTTGGGGCAAGCCGTCCAACTAGTATATAAGCTGGCAAATATACAGTGATGTTCGATCGACCTTTCTACCCTTCGAGATGTACTTGAACTAGAGACCTGCACTCACCCCCGCGCATTACTGTCGACCTGTGCACTAAGACTCACTTCTGAGTGTGGATTCCATGATTGATTTGCTCGGGATCGAGGACAGAGCCAAGGGAAAGAGCAGAGTTCGGATAGAGCAGAGTGATATTCGAGTAGTTGTCGATGCGAGAGAGCGGTACGACCAGGAAGAGAATTAGACAATAGACAGACGCATACGAGGTCTGCTTTTCTTAGCGGTTATTTACTTCTTTGACTCGCATCCCTTCCTGCGCAAGCTTCACGTCTACGCTTCGCACCATACTTAACTAATTCCGATGAGCCATGAGAGGAAGGATAGAGTCTGAGGTACCTTCCCGGCCTGTCTTTCCAGCTACTTCATCCCTGGACTTAAGGAAGGCAAAAAAGGTGCGGGCAGGCTTTTTTCTAGAATATCAAGCATAGCGGATATTCTATCTAAAGACCACCATGTCTAGATGGTCCTGTTCATCAGGTCCTCCGCGGGTGCATTGGTCAATCCGAAAGGTTAAGGAAGGTCGAACCAGGTTAAGGTTTGAAGCTATCTATATATGATGAATGCCGGTAAAGCGCTTGCTCATACTGACTTGCTTGCCCTGCTAACCAGCCCTTGCCTACTTCTCTTCTTCCTTGAAAACCAAAATAAGGGACTGCTACTACTACTGGCCTATAAGCAGCAGAGACTAGATGATGGTGCTTACCAATAAACAAGAACTCTCACTGGCTGGTGGTCGATGTCACTGGGCTCATATAGAAGGCTTTTAGGGAACCCTCGTAGGGTCCAGCTCCGCTAGGGAAGCGACCCCGGAGACCTGCCTTCCATATCTATGAACTTGTAGGATTCGCTCCTTTCCTAGGAAATTCATGTCAACTTTCTCCCTAGGGACAGGGACCGATAGCAAAGGAAAGACGGAGGGTGCCCTACTAGTACTTCACTTTCTTTACACGGCAAGGGAGCGCTATTATATATGAGCTTGGACCGGAGGTTGTGGAGATTACTAGTGAAGAAGGTGGGAGTGAAGTAGGGGGGTCCCCATAGTTGAGGAACCAATGGCAGAGGAGCCAGGAGTGGAGCAAGAGTCACCGGACGATGCATATGTAGAAAGCCTAAATCATATTTGAGGTTTCTAGGCTTGATTTGGCTGGTTCGGGGATCGATGTGTTCAGATTGCGGCTTCCCACGGACGCACTGGGAAGTAATTGGAAAGGACCTCAGACACGTCAGTCTAGTATTTCCGGTATCCGCGGGTCTCTCACGTCAGGGGAGGGGGAATTTGAGTACATTTCCTCTTGTAGCTCAGAAGTGCTGACACAAACCGAATCATGCGAAGGATCAGACATCTACGGAGTCAGGTACTTTCCCATCTCAGTACTCCAGCAGCGAGTGACGAAGGCGGAAAGCTCGAGAATATGATCACTTGAAAGCGAGGAAGGCAGAACCCCCAACTTCACAGTGCTTTCTCTGTCTCTAGAAAATGATACCCAAGCTGAGCCATTAGCCGCTACGAAAACAAAGAAAGTCAGAAAATCTCAATATATATAGTCTTCTTTTTCTGGGTCTAAAGAAATATATAAAATCGTGATTAGAGGTGGGTCTTCTCCATCCCTCTTCTCCCTCCCCGTAGGGTCCGCAGGGTACAGACCTCATGGGTATCTGGCTACAGTTGTGTACCATGGTAGGTACCGAAGACTAGGTCTCGACCTTGCACCTGGGTAGTGATGGAAGTCCCTTAGAAAGGGGGGCAAGGCCCACCTCACCACTCCTTTCCCACTCTGACTTTCTAGTAAGAAATTCTCCACTTTGCAAGATTTCTCAAACCCTTATCCACGATCACATAGGGGACGTCTCTCAGGATGCATCGTCGGACAATAGATAAACTGAGAAAATGCTACGGATATTCAAAAAAGCTAGAGGGGTACCTCGATTCAAAAGCACCCCGCGATTCTTCCTTCCCCTTCTCGGGTACATAAAGAGAGAGGGAGCTTGCCTTGGCAAGAAGCCGACATGGTCAACGACATATTCGCTACTATATAAATATGCTATATAAAATATATCGATAGTTGTTCTAAAAAATAGAAAAAAGGATGACCAATCTTCACTTCCGGGAAAGAGAGCCGGGACCAGGAATCGACGGGACCATATCCCTGCATCCTTCCTACATCTTCCAGGTAAAAGACCCTTGGGGCAAGCCGTCCAACTAGTATATAAGCTGGCAAATATATAGTGATGTTCGATCGACCTTTCTACCCTTCGAGATGTACTTGAACTAGAGACCTGCACTCACCCCCGTGCATTACTGTCGACCTGTGCACTAAGACTCACTTCCGGGTGTGGATTCCATGATTGATTCGCTCGGGATCGAGGACAGAGCCAAGGGAAAGAGCAGAGTTCGGATAGAGCAGAGTGATATTCGAATAGTTGTCGATGCGAGAGAGCGGTACGACCAGGAAGAGAATTAGACAATAGACAGACGCATACGAGGTCTGCTTTTCTTACCGTTATTTACTTCTTTGACTCGCATCCCTTCCTGCGCAAGCTTCACGTCTACGCTTCGCACCATACTTAACTAATTCCGATGAGCCATGAGAGGAAGGATAGAGTCTGAGGTACCTTCCCGGCCTGTCTTTCCAGCTACTTCATCCCTGGACTTAAGGAAGGCAAAAAAGGTGCCCCTATTACTCTGGTTCTAGTTAAAGCGATGAAAGTCTAGCTGTGCTCCAGTTTTTCAGGTAAAGGTTATACGGTGAAGAGCCCGGTCAAGGCGACCTTATTAAAGAGAACATTCGGGACATAAGTAGCTTTTTCTGCTCTTTCTTATTCTTTCCAGAGCTTTCCTAGGGTATATATAAGCAAGGGAGTTGTGCTTTCGAGACAGGGACAACTACAGAATTTGACTTGAAACTAGAACTCGATCGCGCGGAAGCAGTTAAGTTTAGGGTTTTTTCTACTAGCGGAGCGGAGTCTATCTTTCCTTAGTCGAGTCAGAGATGCGCTTGGAACTTGACAACAAATAAGGGCTCGCTTGCTCAAGCTTCAAAATACTGCTTGCCCTCGCTTGCCCACGCTTAGCACGCAGCCGTATGTAATAGTAATAGTAATAGTAATAGATTCTTCTTCTATCTTCTATAATCTCCATAGGTAAAGGAAGACTAGCTAGAAATAGCATTGGCAACTTTCTTCCTTGACTTCGTAACTTGTACTGTGCCTATTCATTCTTCCGGTTGAAGGGATTGATTCTATGAACTCTTTCCGCTTCTCAGGCTATGAGACAGATTCACAGTAAGCACAGCTCTTGCTTATCCCCCCTTGCCATCTTATGAATGCTTGGCACACTAAGAGAGGAAGGTCAACGGACTGAGCGCGTTAGCGCAAGAGGAATTGAAAGTTCCCGAAAAAGCGTGTAAAGAAAGCGTGAAAGTCGGTTATTCAAAAAGCTGATGTTCTTCAAGAAGCTTCTCGATGCGAAGTCAAAGGTATAGAAGACTACTTGATATCCCTGACCCTTTGTACCTTACGAGCGTGAAAGTAAGACTAAGCTGTAAGGAAAGTGACCTTGCGAAATTCTCCTATTAAGTTCTAGCAAAAGCTTTCAAATCTGATTCGGAAAAGGCCCTATTCACGTCAAATTATCTACTTTGCTATCTGAAGGGCAAGAGTTTCAGTCTTTACTAGATTACGAGTCAGAAATGGAATCAAAAAGAGTCTGTCAACTCGGGAATTTTGAACATCATCAAATTAGCCTTTCGAAATTCCCCATCATAAGTCGGATTTTTTGTGGCAGTGAAAAACTTTCTCAATTATCATTTTGAAGGTCTTCAAGTCAAGCTTACGAAAAAGACCTATATTACTCCTAATCACGCTATTTGTTCTCGAATTCGGGCGCATCTCGTACTATCGTGAAGTCAATCTCAGCAGATTACCTTTCCTACCCGTTTACTCTCCCATTGATTTCGATGCTTATGGCAAGACGATCAATCATTCGTCAGCGGGCAGCCTCAGAAATGAGTTTCATTTTTTATTCCCACCAAGAATTTGATCGCTCTATTTAATGAGAATGTTGAAGAATTGATGAAACGATCTTTGAACCAGTAATTAAGCCCTTTTCTTGACAAAGAGAGCGTAGTCGGACGAATGCCTCCGCCACAGAATATATAATATAGGGGGAGTTCCTATTCCAATAGAAGACACAAAGAAGGTAGTTCTCACTCTATATGGCTTCGCTTCCACTACTGACCCGGGACTCTGATTGAAGAAAATGAAATCGCCCCTTTTCTAAGCACTTGTTTGCCTTCACGTTCTAGCAGCGACCACTTAGTTTCTAACTTGCCCCCTATAATCAGTATATAGATTTTCATCATATTATATGTGTTGCCTTATAAAAGAAAAAGAACTTATAGCTCTGATGCTCTTTCTGTTTAGGCCCCGTCCTTCTTTGAATGATTTATGTCCGAGACTGCCACCCCTTTCTTAATGAAAGTCACCCGCAGTCTCTTATACTCGCTATAAGTATCACGCTCGTTTGACTATATCGCCTTTCCCAATTGTCTTTATCGTGCACCTACAAGACAAAGAAACAAAGAGTTTGAGCAGCTTGAGCAAAAAGAACTACTTACTCTGATTGATAGCTTGCTCAACACGGAAACCAACTTAGCTCTATTCAATTCAACCCAGCGAGACTCCTCTCCAGTTCAGCCAGGAGCAAGTAGCTTGCCTTGTCATCTCTGATCCTATAGGAGATAATGTCCTAAATAGGAGTATCCTCCTTCGGGCATCCGATTGGTCAGACGTTAGCTTAACACATGCAAGTCCTTCGCACCTGGAAGAAAGCGCGAGGTGGAAAAAAGATTGCACATTGACTATTTTATGCGAATTGATGCACTTACTGATAAGAAGCTAGTGTACTTCCCATGTTCAAGTCAGAATCCGTTTTCTAAATCCCCTCTCTTTTGCATCCCCTCGACTTCTCCTTCCCTTGGTTCACGTCGGGGATGACTCTTCCCCACTATATATAAGCTTGCCAAGCTTGACAATTTCTTTGATATTATAGCTAAGGGCTGGCTCGTACAAGCTCTCCCGAGGGTAGCTTTCAGGGTCAGACTAGTAGTTTCGCTCCTTCGGTCGGACCTTTCATACAGGGGGGGGTCAGAGGGGGGACTGGGAGGAGTGGAAATAGTCCCAGGGTCAAGGGATGATCCCGGATGCCAGCAGCCTATGATCGTCGATTCTTGCCAGCTCTCATATATAAGAAAGAGAGAATCTGGAGGACATTGAAAAAAGGATAGTGCTTGCCGGTAAGACCCTGACGTGCAACTTGACTACTCTTCGAGTCCGAGCCTTCGTCCTATAATTCAACCCGCTCCCCTGCTCCCTTGTCACAGCCGAGCTTCTCGCTCCCCTGTCCGCTTGAACATGAGCTCTAACCTCTTCGGGAAAGAGCGGGATCCCGTTCCAATAAACTGAGGATCTAACTTCAAGCAATTGATACGCCCCGCTTTCACATGACGAAGAGTCTCCATTCTTGCTTTAACAGACCTTGCTCATCGCAGATAGATTCAGTAAAGACACTCCGGAGGCGAGGTCTCTCATCAGGGAAGGTATAAGCTCCTTCCAGTCCCGCACCCGCCAATCATACAGGAACTGATCTAGACTTTCCCGGGATTGAGTGGTCCCTTGGGGAACAGACAACCATGATGACGGATTTTCCCGGCTCACGTGGCTCTAAAGCAGACCGCGGTTCTACTTTCCTGAAACAACTGACAATCTCCCTTTATACCTCGTTCCGGCTATCTTAGGCACTCGTACCATCCCAACGTCACTATAGGGCAGACCTAGTGGCTGCAGTTCTTCTAAGTATTGCAAGATCGATCGAGGGCTAATTTCTTCTGAGGGTTGATTTGTTCATAGGTCAATTCTCCAATCCGGTTGAAAAGGGGTTGGCGCCTGGCCTAGTGTGAGTATAGTGGTAAGTAGCTTTCCCATGAGCTCTTAATGTTCCCTTTCATTCCTAACAAAATAGGGGTGGGACAAGGGGCTTCTTCCCTTTCTATCCAGTTACAGGTGGAGGCCTAAGGGGGAAAGTGCTAGGGTCATTTCCTGCTTCTATCAAAGCAGCTTTCTCTCTTTAAGTAGCAGTTCAAGTTTCCTATATATATATAGTAGTAGAACTAGTATAAAGGCTTGGCCTATAGATTTGGCAGGCTCTCAAAATCTCATATATCTATTCCTTAAGGCAACATCTACCTACATTCCGTACATTCCGTTTCCAATTACTTCCCAGTGCGTCCGTGAGAGACCCCGAGGAGAATTAGGCAACCTGGAATGCTTACCTACTCCTCTGAAAAAACCAACTGACCCTACTCTTTACCTAGACAGAGAAAGCTAGGTACTGCTAGGACTATGTGCTTCTTCCACTACTGACGAAATCGGGATATGATGCTTTTTTCTTTCCAGGCTGATCAGCTAATCATACTATGCTTTGACCTCAAGGGAAAGATCTTCCATTTCATTCTTCTTCCTTAATACCCTTAGCTCCGCCGCGGCCATTGCTACTTGCTACTAGACTTGATATCCCCCTTTGATCGCCTCCTATAGTGACGCATCTCAGACCTAGAACCGGTCCTTGACCCCTAGCTCTGATCTGTCTGCTGCCCGTCGGCTTGTTTTTCCGGTCTCGACTTTCCTGTGTGGAGTGACTGACCTTTCTCTTGCATCGCTTCTCTCCCTTCCTGACCTCGCTCTCCTTACTGCTTTTTACAGGGATTCCCCAAAATCTAGATAAGATAGTCTTATCTTCTTTTCCCATCCCATGTGCACAGACTATGTGTGCTTCCCACGGATTCATCTCTTTCTGATCAGATGGGCAGCCTCTTTCCAGCAGAGCCACTATTGTCAATGCTTCCTTTGATTTCTCACTCTGTACACTGGCGACTGACGAACTTCTCTCTCTCGTTCTTAGCCCGCGCCTTAGGCTGAGGTCAGACTCTGTAGGCTCCGGAGGTTAGAGCCAGCGACCATGCTCCATAAGGGCAAAGTCCATAAGTCAGTCTGTCTCTCTTCTAGCTTATAGAAGATTTTCTTTGACAGCTGCGGTTGATGAGTGATGTACATCTCTTGAAGACCGGAAAGCCACATCTCACTTGACTCGGCACGGATGTTTCGGCATTCTACAGGTCTTTCTAAGGCACATTCCCGCCCGCCTAAAGGAAGACCGACCAGGGGGGACCAGATGAATTAGAGTAGTAGGGTCAAAGAAAAGGTCCCGTCAGGTAGAGACCGCAAGGGACTATAATATAATCTAGTAGCCTAAAGACAAGCCTAGCGTTAAGGGCAGGGCTCGACAATCCATCTGAGTCTCTCGCACCAGTCGCTCTGCAGTCAGACTACTGACGGGTGAAATTGCCCTGATTGACGCGCTGGGAAAGCCAAAACCCAATCGTGTGACCGAGCCTCGCGATATATAAGCGGCTTCTACCTTATCTTTCTCTTTGTTGCTGACCCTGACTTGACCTCTCGCTCGAGAGGAAGTAGCAGCGCGGGAAAATCGTCGACTATTATGATACGCGGATTCAAAGCACTCGCGGAAACCGCGGATCGAGCAGCCTTCTAAGTCAAGAATAGTTCGAAGCGCTTCAGTTTCATCAGCCGCATATGATGATGGGTACTAAAGTACTATAGCCTGGCCTTCTTCCTATACTTTTCCCATTCACTCACTAACCAGCCTGCCAGCAGTGCGAGAATGAGAATAGCAAGAAAGGACTCTCCCCAGGTCAGTCTCCCCTTACTTAACTTAATAGAAGAGGGGTACTCCCCCAGGTCCAGTATTCCAGGGGTTGCTCACCCGGAGCCCCGACGGACCTTTCCGAGGTCTAGACTAGGAGAGCTTTCCCGGGCAATCTTTCCCGGAATTAGTGCTTTTATAGTGTTTTCGGTTAGTTTCGAAAATAGCTCCAAAAGTCCAGCTTGATTTTCAATAGGTGGATTTTCGAGGGCACATAGAAAGTCCTAGGCAAATCCCGGGTTTGCTACCTCCATTAGTTGGCTTCATCCGTCCGGGAAGACCTTGTGGTTTGAGATCGTTAAGTGGATTTGATGCACCCTACTTTGAACCTATTTCTTAGAAAGACGGCTAAAGTTTAGTATTATTTCTTATGGTAGCGATAGCTGTTGTATTATTTCTTATGGATCGGATCCTTGTTCTAAATTATGAAAACTTGAGATCAAATCTAAGGGAACCTGATTTAGTGATTTGAGATGCGTTTCGGAGAACTAGAGAAGTAAGCCCGAGTCAAGCACGGATTTGCGAAGGGTCGCCTATTACATAGAAATGCATGCTGGTTTCGGTGGCTTCTAATGCATGCATGAGGGATCCAATGCCATGGGATCCGTGGCATCATTTCATCCGTCCCCCGGCTCTGAGACATGTCGGCCCCCCGAGACAGGACAGAGGCAGGGCCCCATCCCTAACGGGCATTTCTGTCAAGTAGCATTCGCGAGACCTCAAATATTCTCATAGATCAAAGCGAAGAGAGACCTGACTTTTGTTAGGCTCGACGGTCAGCTCTAGCTGGGTGCTTTCCCCTCTCTTGTGTATGGTTTGAACCCGGCTCAGTCTCATCCCCTGGACTCTGACTGCGAGTGCTTCGGGGACCTCAGGTCAATCCACATTGGCAGGACCGACACATCCTCATCAGGATGGTAGCTTTTCCCTTCTTCGCGTTCTTCTTCCAAGTGAGACTGCACTGAACTCTCTCCATTGGAACCAGGGACCACTTTTCGAAGGCCTCTTTCTATTCCTGATTAACATCACTATAGGAACACGTTCGATAGAACTGCAGCTAGGTTGTCCCCCGCGTATATATATGAAGCAGCTCGTACCCCCGCATCTCAGACCCTCCTCTAAAGAGTCGTACCTCTTCGAGAGCGGGGAGTCTCGCACCGTCTCGGCTGATCTTCCCGCCCCCTCTATGTCTGCCCCTTATTAAGCCCCAGGGAAGTCTCATATTTATATATATATATATATCGATAGTAGTCGAAGTCAGGATGGGGAAAGAGCGAAGATGATCCCCCGAGGTAGCAGATGTTAGAGGGAAAGCGATCAAGCGGAGTGGCAACAAAGCGGGAGGCTGGCTGTTCCTTAGCCGAAGTTGTAGGGTCACACTGTCAATCAGTTGATGATGGACGTCGAATCGATTAACCCAAAAGCCCTTCGCTTTTCTTTGCGCCCTCGCGATCGCCTCTAACAATGCGAGCTCGGTCCCATGAATCCACCCGCTCCCTGATCACTCTGTTTACACAACTGCCGCTGATCCACGGATAAAGCACACATCCCTTATGTGAAATAATGCCCCCTTTTCCGGCGGCTCCCTAGACAGAATGGAATGCCCTCAGAGATCTATACATATACATATACTTCAATGGTAGGAGGTATGTCCCGCTCCATCTAAACCTCCTATCCTAGTCATCCATGACACTGCACCTCCTTCTCTTTATACAGATAGAGCGTGTGTAGACCATTCGACCAGGTTTCAGGCTACCGGAAGGTCGAGCTACTATCGTAGCCAGACGGGGAAAGCGTGGGTAGAAGAAGCACAGGGTACATAGGTAGTGGCAGGGGCCTCAGTCGCCGACTTCGCACCCAGACGTCTGATCAAGGAAAGCCTCCCCCTTGCCTTTAGCGATTGAAGGACTAGACTAATGGAAATCACGAATGGAAGAAGTCGATTTGATGCTTGACGAACTAGACTCAGCCTCACTCAAACTTATCTAAGCGAAGAGAAAGTCGGATACTATAGTCCAATCAAAGACGATATATAATAGTTGTCGAAGCGCAAGGAAAGATAGGTTTCAGGAAGTATAGGCAGTCAAGACGAGATTGAGATGGGCCCTTAAGAACTAGTCTTTCTTAGCCATTAGTCCTTACTTGATGTCACTATGGGAAGATCTGAAGACATCAACCATAGTGCATTCTTTCGATGAAAGACCTGACTGCCTGCTGACTCAACTGATCACTGGACCAGGGACCTAGGATTCGGCACCCTGGGCGCGTCGATAAGGGAATTGACAAAGTTCAGTAGCGATCCGTGATGATTTTGACCTAATTCTAGATATTGCACTACAAGACAAATACCTCTTTTTGAGGCCGGGTTCCAGAGGGGCCCAGGCTGGGATGAAGTAGACAGAGTATGGGTAATTAGACTACTGATCTAGCAAGAAAAGCCCTCTGATTTCACGCATGCTTTTAGGGGCCCGAATTCCGGCATCTCTTCTCTTTTGATGAAAGAAAAAAGACAAGTGAGGCAGGCCATGCCAAACATGGAAAGTGGAGTTCTCGTGATGCCTGCAGCTTCAAGCTCGGAAAGCCCACTACTAATGATAGAAATTTCCAGGTCGGCCTGGAAAAGGGCCTAATGTGAAGTTCGTCTTTTTTAGGGATGATAAGGCACATAGGTCTAATTACGTAGTGAAAATAGAGTCCTCTTATTCTCTAGCTTGAGCGGATGAGCCGAGAGGTCCTAGGCGTGAAGTAGTATTATACCTCTTTGAGGTTCAAGTAGTAAGGAGTCTTTATACATATTAGAGATGGAATTCGTGAATGTGTTAACACGAGAAGGGAGGTGTGCGTGGTATCGATCCAAAGCTTGAGTACGTGGTCAAGTTCGGCTGAGATCTGACCTCAATATCGCGACTATATTAATAGGCCTCGGTCTTCTCCTTATATACTAGGATATAACGAGAAAATGACGTTAAACAGTGTCAGTCTTGCTTTTTCCCGTCTTTCTCACAGAAGAAGCGCATCCGTCCATCCCCCTTCTCGCCGACCTGGCTTGATAGTCTCTCTCGTTTCTACTATCTTTCTCACGGCTTCGCCACCTTCGCACACTCTCACCCTTCGGCGCTTAGCCCTCCATCCTGACCTCCGTCAGCCGGCTTCCGGCAGGAACCCTCTATAATAGGCTTCGGTCTCTTCCGCGAGAAAGAAGCTAGGCTATGAGGATTTGACCATCACTCTTCCCTCCTTCAAAGAGTCTTAGGGAAGGAGCTTTCTCTCCTATTCAGCTCTTTTCAAGCCTCACAAGCGGTCGATCTTGTACTTTCTTTTCTAAATTAATGGAATGAAAAGCAAGCAGTCTCATCCAGGCACTCAGACTACTATAATAACTCTTTTTTGATATCAAAGTTTGAATAATATTATGTGTTGCCTTATCAAAATCAAAGAACTTATATATCGCTCGCTGGTTTGCTGGGTTCTTCATGAATGACAACAATCCTCACATCGATTATCTTATTCCGAACTGCCGACCTCGGGCTCAGGCGCCTAGCCTAATCCTAATCAAGAGTACGACATAGGTTCCTAAATCGATGCTAGCTAAACGACTCGAAGAGAAGGCAGTTGCTTTCTGGGGAGAGGAAGAATGCGTAGGTGTAGGAGTTCGACGAAAGAAAGGTAGATTATTACCGCTAAAGTCAGATGTATTTAAGCTATTCCCCAGATTGGTAAGTAAGCAGGCTACTGACTTGATCCTTCCGATCCAGTCAGCTAGAACCCGGGAGCCAAGCTTCCAATCAAGAGCTTTCCGACGTGCGAGCCTATCCTAGCCGGGTCCTCCCCTCCTCTAGGTACGAGGGCACAGAGACCTATCGCGATTATATGAATACCTTGCGGCGCAGTGAGAAGCAATCAGCATAAGGGGCAGGGAGAGGGAAGATTGAGTATTTTGGCTCGACCGCAGGGAGAGGGTTTCTGAGCGGACTAGGTCATCATTCTTCCAGGTGGGTGCCCTAGCCTAAATATATGCAGTCATTGCGGACCACTATTTATATTATGGCATATTTATATGCGTCGAAACTTCTCCTTTATCAGTACGCTAAGTTGGCTTTGTCTGTCACCATACTGGCGGGAATCGAGTCCGAGTCTATACTTTGCCTGAGGGTCCGCCTAGACGATTTATTTAGCCCCGAGAAAGGGCTACTTGAGAAATCCACCGTACTAGCCTGCAAACTAAGTCATCTCTTCTAAGACTAGGGCCTTTGACGGAGCTCACTTATATACTAGTTGGACGGCAGTATTTGATCTTGGATTCTCTGATTTTCGGGCCTTTCTCAAAAGACCGGGGTGAAACAAGAGGGGATGAATGGTTATCTTGTGGAACTGCCTACTAACTATATAATCGCGAATAAGCAGCTTTCAAAGCAAGGAAATGTTGGTCTTTCCAGTCCTTCTCCCTTGTCTGTCGTGAACTCTGACTCCTAGCGCTTTCCCCTACTAAGAAAACAGACCTCGGTACGGCTTTAGAATAGAATGAGTGAGTTGGTTGACCCGCGTCGATTCACTGCCGAATTCACTGATGTATACTTTCTTGCCTTGGGTTGCTCATTCGATTGAACCATGAGGGAAGACTGGTCCATAAGCCCCCTTATGATCGGTGGGGTTTTCGGATTAGCAAGCAAAGAGCTGTGGTGTTCCGGCTGAAGGAAAGACTTACAAGTTACCTGAATATGGCTCGACCCCTGGTCCCGAGAGAAGGTCGGGTGGGAAAATTCCTGGCCGTCCGAGGGGGAAGCCTTGGGGGAAAGAGGGTGGGTTACTTTCGTTCGAAACGTTTTTTCAAAAAATGGAGGTTTTTTTATTTCTATCGATAAAAATAGTAGCCGAAAGAATAAGGGCGAAAGCCGATGGGGAGCTCCGAATGCCTAAGAAGGTTGTTTGGTTCCCAGGAAAAGCACTAGTCGTACAGTACTCCAGCAGGGATGGCTTCTTCACCTGCTCCCTATATGGAATAACTATTTTCATAGCATTGAAATGGGATAAAAAAAGAAGAGAAGGGGATGAAAAGCCCCTCGCATTAAACGTACTTGCCTCTTCATGGACACAAGAATAGGGGGGAAATAGGTCGGGGATCGGAGAAAGGCAGGGATCCCCACCATGAGTTGATTCCATAAAATACATATAAGAAGATGAAACGCAGGACATCAAAGGGAACCTCAACCTAGTGGTTCCGGCCGCTTCGCAAGCCCACCTACATAGGATCCGGCGGAGAGCATATTTAGCTCAGTTTCAGAGTGTAGCCGCTCTGAATGGAAGGCATCATTATCTGACCAGGGTATGGTGTCAAGATCATCTCCGATCGGAGAAGGCAAGGAATTTCCCCCAAGTTTTCCACATGGTTCTCGTTCTGGATTTCATCCTTCCTGGTATGATATTGCTTATATCAGGTTGGGATTTTCAGTTGCATTGGGAAACCCGATAACGGAAATTCCTGCTTCCAAGGGGTCTGGGAGGGCTTTAGCCGGATAAGCTGAAGATGAGGGTTGAATCCTTTCCCGCTATTGTACTAGGGATTGGGTATTGAGTCACTGTATAGTGACGAAAGGATTAGTGTGGAGACCTTAGAGGCAAAGGGGCTAGGGGGGCTAAGAGGTCCCAGTTTACTGGGCTCTCCCCCCTAGCTAACTCTTTATCGAAGCGTCTCAAGCACCCCCTGTGCCCGGTATCGGGTGGTTAAAGGGAGTAATGGATGGGGTTTTCTCCTCTGTTCTCCTAGTAGGCATTGTAGTGAAATAACTTACCACGGGGGGTCTGATTCGTGGGCCTCTGCCTACGGATGGTGGACGGATTCCCACCTGGGTAGCTCCCTGACCCGAGCGAATCATTGGGACGGGGAACTTCATTGGGGTTCCTGTTCCCCTCGTCAAGATGCTCTCTAGGGCCTTTCTGAGGGGTTCCAGTCTCTACGGCATAGGGAAAGGAAGGCGCGGCCCTTTTCCACGTGTAGGGGACGTATTGGAATAAAGAAATAGTGCTGCCAGGGTCTCTCCTACCCCATTTGCTATTAAAGGGAACACCCTTTTTCCAATACAAATCAAAAGCCGTTCTTGGTCCCTTTCCTCAATGGAATGAAGGGCTTCTACCACTGGTATAATGACCGTAGCCCCCCCTCTTGGGGGCCGGGAAACCAAGTAGAAAACGGGGCTTTTACCCCATTCTGAGACCGGCTTTTCGCAGGCGGTTGGGCTAGACCCGACTTTGATAGGCGGGCGGTGTAAGCACCGTGAGGTGTTGAGCCAGCTCGTACTAAGGCCTTCTTTCGGGGGCATGAAGGTGGCAGGAGGGTTCTACCTCCTGCCGGATTGAATCCCCATTCTCCTTGAGGAAAGGGGAGATGATGGTTGCTTCCCGCCCAGTAGTGCCTTCGAGGCCGGTCACCGGGGGGCGTAAAGACTCCAGTAATCTCTCTGCCCCTCAAGGGGATATGAGGAAAAGAAGTCAACAGCCGAGGAAGATTGTTACCCACTCAGTAGCCTTCTTCCTTAGACATTCTTGTATCAGCAGAACAAACCATAGGGCTTGCTTCGAGGTTGGCCTCCAACAAGGAAGGTCCTGTAGGAGGCGGTTTTTTGAAACTATTGAACTGGGTCAATCTTCTTGGTGAAGGAACTAAGAGCTGAAGGACCAAACAGCAGAGGTAACTAACAAGAGCAGCAGCGGAGGTCAGAGCTGATGAGGTAACTAACTGAAGAGAGGTACCAAAGCCTGAGGGGACAAAGTCTGAATGAGGGGACAAAGTCTGAATGGCCAAAGAAAGAGGAGATAGAGGAAGACCCGGGACAAATCTCAAGAGGGTTCCACCTTCTATTATTTTCGCAGTACGTCAGCGCGCCTCAGAATAAACAAGATATATGGAGTTGAGAGAGTCTCCTATTCCGACCCTTTGTACGAGAGCTGCGGGTCTTCTACGGATCCTGCCTCTTCCGGGTCTAATTCTGACTTATCCCCTTGCTGCTCTGCCGGCTGCTTCTCCGTCTTTTCCGACCGGATTTGTGAGCTCAACCACTGGAGCTGGGATCTCTTCTGGGAACTCGTTGAGTGAGAATCACGACCTGGTGCACTGATCGGCTCTCAACCGGGCTCGACTCGAATTGGTGATTTCTCATCGCTCTGACGAGTGAACCCCTTTTTTCACAAACCAAGGGCTAGGCCTCTTGTTTCCAGGTTGTTTCGCTTTGTCGTACGTAGTCGCGATTAGACTAGGTCTGATCTTTGTTCGTTCTCTTTGCCCTTGGGATAGATGTTATCCCGGTATGGTAGAATGAGGAATGAAGTAGCTAAGAAAAAAGAAGGGCTTCCTCCTGATTGATAAAGGCGACCTCTCAGACTAGTCCCGACTTCGATCTTGTCATTCTGAACTGGCTCTATAAGTAGGCACTACCTGACACTACTCCTGCACTACCGTCAGCAAAGATACCACGGCTCATACCCTTGACCTGAAGGGCTTGCATGATGGCCTCCGGGTATGTCCTTGTTGTTATTGAGTCTTTCGGAGAAGCAACTTGAGTGTCCGGCAGGATCGTCGGCTTATCGGAATTGAAAGACGAGGGGGCGAGTGAGAGATGTATCGGTCCAAAGCAAAGAGCTAACGGACTACATTGATTCAACTGAGGAGGAGCACAACTTCGCCTATGTTAATCGAGTCAAAAAATAGAGAATGGAATTGGCCGTCTGACAATGCGAAACAATAAAGCGGCGACACTAAGAAGCTCAGGAGATCCACCCTCCTGCCTTGGCGGGCAATGCTGTGATGATAGCGGGTGTGAGGGCTTGTCAACTGAGAGCATTCCACTTCCCGTCAGTCAAGTAAATGAAATGATCGACCATGAGCATAGTACGTACTTACTGATCAGATAGAGTGAGTAGAGCCGCCTAGCTCCGCTCCTTCCTTTGTTTGTTTTCAGGTGGAAACCGCTCTGTCTCCTACGTCTAATTCTGAGAGCCTACTGAAAGCGCCGCAGAATGAATGGACTAGAAAGAAGCACGAGTCCGAGTCCTCAGTCTGTCTGTCGCAGGCACTCCTAGCTGTCTATGTCAATGAGCTCAGTTCTCTGGAGATTCAATCCTCAACAAATAGCTCACTCACTATTCTGACGCGGCATCTCACTAAATGAAGAAAGCCCCAGATCTGAACTGATTCACATAGATGGATAGGTATATACAGGCAGCAGTTAAAGTCAAGGGTTCTCATTGGTTCTGTGCAATTCTTTTGGCCACAGACCAACCAAAGAATGTCCTTCTGATGGACTTGGAGATCTGTAGATGGGCTGGCGCAGCGCTGCGAGGACTAGACGCTCGACTCCTGCTTTAACTCGCTCAACTCCGCCGAAAGGCGCTAGCTATTTCATTCAAAAGGGCTATCTACTATACTATGAATGATGGATGAGTAATTCAGTAGTTGGGACTTGGATCTCTCTGAGCAGGACTACTCCAGACTGAGGCAGACTCTGACAGCTAGCTCCGAGAATAGAAGAGCGAAAGCGGAGTAAATGAGTCGACCATACATAGTAGTAGAGTGGGCGGTATAGCAGTACAGTATAGGTCTTGTGACCCGGTGAGGTCGGGTTCGAGCCTTGGGTTCAATAGCCGCTCCCGAATCTCCCTGCAAGTCCTGGAGTCGTCCTTCTCTTCCTTGCTCTACTGACTTTTCTAACTAAGCTCGTCTGGTCTCGCTGGAAACGATGGCTCATTCTGAGAGACCCGGCTCAAGGAAGTCAGGCTATCCCCCTTCTTGGTACTGCTCGATGCCAGGGGTCTTCTATCCCGATAAGGCATCTTCACTCCCATCACTCCATTCTTTCCGTCAGGGGCATTAGGCGCTTTAAGGAAGGTCACTCTGGGAAACCCAAGGAAGCAAGAGAGCACGGAATAGCACGGAGATCAATCCAACGACCAACCATCTGACGGCTAGAGTGCTTCAAGTTGTCAAAGCAAGGGCTAATGTCGACAGTGAGAACCACATCTAAGGGACCCCAAGCGCTCAATGACCCACGGCAGGTAGAGGGACAACGATGGTGAGGAAATCTGTGTGAACTGTGCCAGGTCCAAATAGTATAGTAATCGAAAATCACACTTCAAAAAGACCTAAGAAAGAGGTCGGCTCCTACCGGAATGTCAAAACGGAGACCATATGTACTGATCGGAGACCCAGTGGCATAGTTGGGTATTATCTAGGACTCCAGTAGCCCGGAAAGTCAAGAGCCCAAGGGGAGGTCATCTTTCAGCCAGCCGGATTCTCCTTGGACTATCAGAGCCTCAGGAGCATCGTACTGACTCTGCTTCGACCCAATGAGTCTACTGATCTTCAGTGCCGGTCATCATCAATTCCCAGATAGGTAGGCTAGGGGGAAAGTCTCTTCATCAACTAAGTCAAAACAATGAAAATGTTGAGGGAAATCCAGATGTCGCGGATCATCATCATTCGTATTCCCAAAAGATGGAACTGCCTAAGCTGTATAACATCTTGCTCCAGATTACGGTCAGTATGTGTTAAAAGCAAAAGGCGAAAGGCCTCTCTAGTTGAGCTGTGAGCGGAAGAGACCCTTCGTCGAGAAGGCACTTAGTAGAGTAGCTGGGTCTAATGACTCTGATTCAGATGCGGCCGGAAAGTCGGCAGATTTTCAGTAAGCAGAGAGCGGGGAGATCTCTCTTCCGGACTTTCTTCGCGCTACGGACTTTTCCAGTTTCCGATCTCGTTTTCCCTTCGTCGTATAGTACAAAGGATCTTGCTTTCAATACTGAACTCTGAACTTACAGGATACTGAAACGAAACAAAGACTCCCCCTATACGCATTCAGCTATACATTCCACTTTCGGCATTAAACAAAACGCATATCCGCGGTAGTCAATTGGCTTCTCCCAAGAGGTCTAATTGAATTTAGCGGGACTGGAAGGATTCCCGCTGTTCCTGGGTGGCACTAATTCAGCCTGGGTGGCATGCAGCAGCTGGACCTTAGACATGAAGCATGTAGATGTAAATGAAGCAGGCGTCAAAGAGCATCAATTATTCATGCAGAAAAGCAATCCAGTAGAAATCAATAATGAAGCCATGACGGTCTGATTTCATCGACGAATCCTGGATACTTTCCTGCTTCTGCCGGATTGACCCTGAGGAAAGCTATCCCACTTCACCTTATGGTATCCCTGCTAGTAGGTAGGACTCCCAAATCAGACAGGGGTCAGGAGAAGTCCAGTTGTAGTAGCGGGGACTCATCAGTGAAAAAGAAAGAATAGAAAGAGTGAGGAATACCTGGACCCGCCGGTGGGCCGGCAGGGCTCCTTTCTTTGTCAGAGCTGACCAAAAGAAGAGAAGAGAACAAGTTTTCAGTTCCTTTTGGTCTGAAGGTTGACGCCTCTACAATACTCTACGGTGGGCAGCGGGAGGCGGACCCCTTCTGATCTGATCAGGTGCTGTGGCAGAACATGATGTCGGATGGATCTGACCTGCTGGGACTCTCTTCATCTGGATTCGGGGCCCAGTACACATTGAACTCAGGTCCCCAGGTCTGCTGAGATTCGGGAGAGTCGACCTGATATTGAACTCTTGAACAACCGCTTTCCAGTTGCCCTAAGGAGAGGCTTAGGGATTCCTCAGATAGTAGCTCCGCGTCCCCTTTCATCAGTCCCACCATCGGGCATTCCCGCCTATCCCAATTCAGAAGGGCTTTCATAATCCATCACTAAACTACCCGACCTTTGTTTTCGTCAGTCCTCAGTCAACTGAAACAATCAGTATAGTAAGGCTCGCAAACTCTCGCGATATTGGCATCGACCTTGCTTTTGATCTTCCTATTGCTCATCCGCCTTTCTATGTTGTCCGGGCAGCGTCAGCAGGAAGAAGCAAACCCGTCCTCTTGCTCAGTGAGTTTTCAATCCGCCTTGCGAAAAAGAAAAGAAAGGGAGGTCAGCGGTGAACAAGAAGTGCCTTTTTCTCTTGATAATCTATTCTGGGGGCTCCCGCAAGCAATGTTTTTCCTTTGAGGCCCAAAGGAGCCTAATCTCATCCTCACTTTAGCCAAAGGAGCATTTTTTCATTGCAACATTTTGAATCGCCAAAAACGAAAAGCAATTCGAATTATATATCAGGGCCTCGTTCTTCCCAGGTGTCGAGAAGGGGTGCGGACTTTTCCAGCCTTTGCTTTGAGCAGGACCAGAGAGCTGCTTTGATAGAGTCAGGACAGAGACTAGATGTGACCGGCTTTCTTGCTCTCGAGCCGTCCACTAGAGTAGCCCTGCCAGCCATTCCAGCGTCCTCCATCCGGCTCCAGACTCCGAGAAAAGATGACTCCCGAACTCATTATAGGAACTCTTCGCACTTGTTTATATAGGCAGGATGACATTGATCTTGCGGGTCTCGAAAGTCTCTTCTCCGGACGTCTGGTTCTCTAATTCGCGTCTGCGTCTCATCCGACTGTTCTGCCCCACCCCTCACCTCATGCTGTCCCCCCCCCTCTCCCTCACCTACTGACGCTCTACTCCCCTTCTGCTCTCCTTCGCATGCTTCTCAGACTCGAAGTTACTATAAGCGTACATACAAGCTCGCTGCGTCTGATAAGCTCCTGTATCTACTCCTCTCGACAACTAGTAATATAAAGGTCTTCATACTCATTACTCTCTCCCGGTCTCTTGCTTGCCTAACCCCCACTGCGAGCCACTCATAGGCAAGTATCCTATCCCCGGGTGCAAAGAATGTTCAGACTCTACAACTCCTACTCTTGGGAGTACAGTAATGCCTACCGAAAGCTGCTTTTCGGGCCCAGCCGTCAGGCCTCAACCAAAAACAAGCGTTGATGGGATTTGAGTTGAAGAGCTGACGAAGAAGAGCTCTTGAGGAAGCTGCCGGAAAGCAACGTGTTATTGACCGCGCATAGAAGCGCTGGGAAGTCCAATCTCGTGTGCGCAGGGACATACTTGATAGGCTAATCAATCAGTCAGTGAAGCAGTTGGTGAGAGAGCACGAGCGATGGTGCTTTCGTTAGTAGTAGCGAAGCACCAGTCTTTCGGAAAAAATGTGGTAGACTTGGGCAATGAAAAAGATCGAAGCTTTCTCTTTGCTTTTGAGGATAACATTGAAGAGCCAGAGCCGGAACGACCGATAGGGAGTTAGGTAGGGACTTGTGTAATGGGAGCAGCAAGCCCTTAGGCGCGCAGTCAAATAGGCTCCGAACTAGTATATAAAAGGTCGTTCTGAGGACTGCTTTTGACTATATCTCTATCGCGCACTAGTGGTTGATGGCTTTCTGTAATCCTACGAAATGAGGCTTAATACATAGAACAAACCGTCATTGGTTAACGATATCCAGGCTTTGGTCTTTGACGCGCATTTTTCTGGTTCGGATTGTGGGCTCATAGCTCTTCGGGTTTCTTTTTCATCTGAGAAAAAGTTGGAAGGATTGAGATGATAATTGCATTCTTCGCCTCTGGCCACGTGTGTATTTGGAAAGCTATGATATCGAAAGCCCGGTGAGAGATTATTTTGGTAACTATATGGTTGCATCAGAGCTGACAAGGCAAGCTACTTGCTCCTGGAGCGAAGTTCTTGTACATAACCCTCAAGTAAGCTGCACGAAAGTAGGATGAGAAAGGAGTGGGAGGCGGGCCTTGTCACTGTCATTGAAGATGGCAGGAGGGTCATACCTCTTGTTCATCTATTTGTCCTTATATCATCTTCATTGGTGGCTGCCCAATAGTGCCGATTCGGAAAAGCAGTATTCTATGTAGTTGTAGTCAGTCTTCTTTTCTTCTTCTGCAGATAGAACGGAGAAAACGTGTGTAGTAGAAGGGTACATAGGTAGTGGGGGGACTAGAAATAGAAGAAAATAGAAAAAAGATGAAAGCGCGACATGAATGAATGAAGACTTTGAACTTACAAGTACTCGGTGCGAATCCAAATCAGAGACGAAGAATTAGCTCTATTATATACGTCATTTTCTTACGTGATTTTGAGTGTTTCCGGTTTTCTCTCGGGAAAGATAACAAATATGCGGCCCATGCTCAATGGCCCTATCCCACTACTCTCCACTTCCTGTCGCACCAGTCCCCGGCTTTCTGCATTTTCATGGCTTTTCGATGATCTAGTTAGTTGAAGTGTCACAGGCCACCGTCTTTCTCTCTTCCCTCTCGCTTTCTCCGTCATTGAGAAGTGAGAAGTATGACTATGAAGAAGTTTATAAAAAGCACATTTCGGGTCCCGAGACGCGAAGACGATAGGGGACTAGTAGAGGAAAGTGGGCCGAGTATGTCACGACGGGCTTGTTCTGGCCGCGCTGATAGTAGATAGTGGCTTTTGGCTCTGAGAATGAGGAGAGAGCCTACTTCTTTTTTGTGAGCCCTTGCGTCCCAGCAATGCCGTAATGCCCTATTAGACAGGGGTGAGTAGCCCGATGCGGGTTAGCATATCCACTGACATGTATGGTTGAACAGCAAGTTTTAGCCATTAGTGACGACAGAAAGGAAGAATAGTTCTCAGAGCGAGGGCTTCAGCCTAAGGGTTCGGTCAGTTTGTCTTCGATTAGAGTTTCCGAGGGTTTAGAACTGAACGGAATCGTCGATCTACCAGGGGACTCTCGCTTGACTTTCCCGTTGAGATTAGTCGCGTCACCTTCCCTAAACTCACTCTGGCTCGTACGTAGATACTAGATAGGTGTGTGGGCACTACTACTGGTGGCTGACTCACGGTCCACTTCAAGCATCAACAATTGATGGCCACTTGTCTAGTCGCCGTCACCTCAACCAAAAAAGCCATTGCAGTGATTTCCGGACAGCCCTGTCTGTTCTCAAGATCAGGGCGGAATGGTCCCGGGAAGTCCGGTCAGACCTTCCTGTATCTGTCGATTGGATCTGGGTGGTGGAGGTTTCGAGAGCGTGAAATCGAACATCGAACTCTCAGTGGCAAGTAAAAGAGGTCAGGTAGAAAGAGAAATGCACTACTATATATAACAGGATATAACTGGTCGTCGAATCAACCCGCCTAGTCGCGTTGGCTTGGTATGCAGCCCTGTAGTCTAAGCATCATGGTATGCTACTTCGACCTGCCTTCACCCTTCACGCCGGCATTTGAAGAAATCTCAGCAATATATATCCGTTTGAAAAGTCCAAAGAGCGCAGACGGGGCCGGTAGGTGTGAGTGCAGTAGTTGAAAGGGTAGATAGAGCCGGACCTCAGAGGCGTGGCTTTGCGAAGCCGAGAGAGGCAGCAAACCACACAGCTACTATTAATTGCGATCTTCAATGCGAAAGTGGATGTGAACCCTGCGAAAGTTGATGCTCCGTTGCGATGCTCCCAAGTATTGATTTGAAGCCGTCTCATGTCTCATCCAGCTGAACCATAGGATGGCTTTCATCCCCCACCCCTCTGTTTCAGTTCAATAGTCTTTGATTTCACCGAACTCTTTCATCTGACGCATCTAAGACTCGGAATGGTCGACGGCATTGTTTATAGTAGACGATTTCCCTCGCTGCTTTGTACTTCCAAACCCCTCTCCTTCCCCTTCTCGCTTTCCCCTCTTCGATTCTCGTTGGGAAGAAAGAAAGTAGAGGGCAGGGTGCAAGAAAGGGAGTAGCAAGGATGCGAGATAAAGACAATTCCCGTAGTAAGTGAGAGAGGTTAATGTTGGTTCTTTGACCAGCTGGTTGGTAATCAGGGGAGCACCCTAGGACGTTGATTCCCCGTGCACTGAAAGAGGGGGCGAATGGAGGAGCTTCGATTGACGACTTCGATTCCCCTGCATCATCACCGTAGGTGTCGGGTTTAGCTTTTGGGTGCGAACTTTTTCATCTGCCAAGGACTCGCTCTTCAGAACTACTCGCATATAGCTTTCTTCTTGGGAAAAGGACAAAGACTCGCATCAGCATCTCAATAGGGGGAATGACGGAAGGTCCCTACTCATGAGCTGAAAGTCAAACCTTCTGCTATTCTGGAAAGAGATTCGACTTGCATGTTTGAAGCGATGGGCTACTTTGGGAAAGACCCGCCCGGTGTGACATGTCGACAATCTGACCCAGGGAGCTTCCGACCGTCATTAATTAAGTGAGTCGAGGCCCTGAATGCTCGTATACATAGCTTACACTGGAGCCCTGACTTGACCCTAGGATTGATCTGATGAATGGACGAGAATTGAGGAAGTCAATGGAACATGGAGTGGGGAGTTCCAGCGCGGGGCGGGCGAGGTCATTCATCTGACTGATCTTTCACCTCCATGGTCGCCAATTTCTCTAGGGCTAAACTCAGGTAATAGTGAAGCCTGAACCCGGATGTGAGAACAGAGGATTTGCTCTCATCGCTGACCCCCTGACTTGATTCTTGATTACTTGAGAAAAGAATCAATTCATCTTCCGTGATTCGGCTCCCTGGGAGCCTCAGCAATGACGCTAGAAGCTTGTGTCGGGTTGGAATTAGGGACTTCGTCGAACTCATTCCTTTCGGGATGAGATCATCGGTCATCTACCGCTTCTTCTCTTTCCCTTTCCTCCGCCCTCATTATAGGGCCTATCCGCTCTCACTTACATTCACACATACTAGCACCCTATAAGCCTTTTTGAAAGTTCTTCCTCAACAGCTAGAAATTGGATATCAAATCAAAGCCTATTATACCTATTCTTGCATCTGACTCTTGTCTACCCGCTAGTATTGAAAGCAGGAGCAGATTCAAAATCTTAGTACTATTTCCCCGCTAGTGCGCTCCCAGGTGGGCTAGCGTCTATGAACTACTGAGGGTCTGAGATGCGAGGGGAAGGACTCGCTCACGTGGAGGAGTATGGCTTTTCGCTCGAGTTAGCGGAGCATACTATATACTATGACTTTGTGCGGGTATCAATATCGGTTCTAATGGGAGCTGATCTTGTTCTGAGCCCCAGATATATAATAGCGGTAGTTCAGAGAAGTAGTGCTTTACTGGGTTCAGTTGTGCGGTAAACTAGTAGAGTAGACTAGAGAAATTAGGCGAGCCCGAGTGGACGTCGGATTGACCTTCTGAGTCCTCTTTCTTTCCCTCATTCTCTGAGGTCACATCTTTCTTTTTCATAGTTTATACGATTTTCCGAGAAGATTGTTAGGGAGTCTCTATCGTTATGGAAGATAGAGACGATAGAACTCCTTTCAAAATTGCTTATAGACTCCTCGCCCTCGTCATTATAAGGCCTAGCCTATTTATTTCATTCCGCGTCAACAAGTTCCTAGCCATCATAGTCATTCATACTCTTCTTGGGTCCTGACGACTCATGCGGACCAGAAAAGCACTATAAAATGAAGCGAAGCTCACGGACACAAAAACCGGCCTTTTCCTACTATATATCTCCGGAGATCTCAGGGGCTTGTTTTGGTCGCTGATTTTCTTCATCTCAGGGGCTTGTTTTGGTTATGTAGGCTAGCCGCATTCCACTACTCACTTGTCCTCTTACCAACCTTTGTCTTTTTGTCAGAGCTTATCTAGTGGGTGATGGAAGGACATAGGGACTGAGCTTAGCCCCCGAAACAATATAGATTTCGCGAGATTATGCATTTTCTCTCGCGATATATACTATATAAATCAACTCAAAAAGATTATACAAGCGAATAGAATAATGATGACGAACATGGTAGGGACTCCTCGCTCGAAGTTGTCCGGCAATCCGAAGCAAGGGAATGATGACGCGGCGCGGGAGACAACCCTGCTTAACGTCATTTCCGGGAAAGAAAGATCGCGATAGACAAATCAAAGACCATTATATATCGTCTTTGATGAGAATCTTCTCTTATCAGAGTCATTTTGCTCTTGAAAACGGATAAAGCGGGTACTACTTCTCTTAGTAGGAGTATGTAGGCGACCCCGGACAGGACTCTCCCCTCTTGCCTGAAAGCGCTAGGCCGAGCATAGGCATAGGCTACGTGCTCTTCTTCCTGGACTGGCATGACAATAGTGGCCGCATTTGTCCAGCTTGGCATTTACCTAGTTCTAGTTTGCGGGGAGGTAAGGGGACTTCTCTCTTCAAGGCAAATGCTCCCGTGTGCGCGGGGTATTGGTCTGATACCTTTTCTTGTGTATGCTGAAAATGGGAGGATGGAGGTTATGGACTGAGCTTTGGAATCGCAGGATGACGGAGATATCGAATGTGCTTCGATACTAGCACGAAAAGGCAGGGGGTAGACAGGTGATTCAGGGTTGTCCTCGAGGAGCCCTATAACTCGCATTGGCGGACTGGGCCTTGCAGACATCGCAGCTACACTCGGTCTAAGCGGCCTCTCACATGCTGATTGGATCCAGTGGCCGCCCCTGGAAAGTGGCTTCAAGAAGAATGAAAGAGAAGGGGGAGCCGTGGGGAATTGCGAGAATCAAAAGAGGACAGGCATGTGGGACCCCACCCCCGAGTGTCGAGCCAGTGAGCCAGCGAACCTGTGGTTCAGAGTCGGACGCTCAATCTCAAGGAGAGCACTCGCACTCGCGGGGAAAGCAAGACCCATATAATATAGCCCTACCCTACCCCGGTTAGCGAATTCCTACTTTCTTTGTTCTTTCTTAAGGGGGTCTCTTCTACTTCTTATTATACTTGAGTTGAGGTGAGGAGTTCTGTCGCGAAGATCTTTTGCCCTTTGATATCAAGCGGGAGACACTTCCTATCCCTCCTCTCATCAGACTGGGCAAAGGACAGTGCAAAGAGGAACAGAGCTTCAAGCAAGATGCCCAGCTCTAACAAAGCGCTACCTCGAAGACCCTGGCTTAGAGCCGCTGTAGTCATATATAGTCAAGCCAGGAAGGCAGCGGAGCGCTCCGGGATAGGACTTGCTTGCCCTATTCTACTAGGGTGAATGAAAGACTATCCGTAGTCCGTCCAGTATTGCGGAAGATCCGCTCAAGTCAATCCGCGAAGATCGAAGGGGCTAGTATCAATCTGCCAGAAAAGGTTGTCTTATGAGTGCTATTTTGTAATAATTGAAGGCACAGACTTGCTTTTAGGTAGAAGATAAGTCAGGTCTTTGAATTCCCGATCGTCCACCATGGAAATAGCCCAGGCGGATGAAATGCTGACTTTCTTTAGGATGAAAGGGTTGGCAGTAGAGCGATCAGCTTAGCGGCAGTCGCGCTCTCTAGAATCATCAGAGCAGCTCGGAGTTGGGGATTGTCTGATGATATTAGATGGGCCTCCTTCAGAGAGTAAGTGCTTATTCGAAGAACTATCGCGAAACTCTCTAATGGAAGCTATAGGCGCAGGCGAAAAGATAAGGGCACCGAATAGCAGGTGCTAAGGTCTTTCATCGGCTATTATCATCCCGTGAACAATCCCTAACTATGAAGTCTGTGCGGGCAGGCTTTTATCTAGAATATGTAGATTGAGGTGACCTAAGAAAGGCAGCTGTGCGCATCTTCCGTGAGGGGAGTAGTCGGTAAGTTGCAAGGCTAGGGACTGAGGGGAAGGGAGGATGCGGAGCAGCGAGAAGATCAGATAGGTGCGTAAGCTAAGGGAAGTTCCGGGAAAGCTATCAAGATTTTCCAACTCATTCGAACAGTACTACTAGCTAACCGCACCCACGTGTACTTATACTGCCCTCTCTGACTTCCGACTTAGTTCGAACTGCGGAGAAAGATAGAGAAGAGAGATCCCGGCTCACTATCTACTTCAGTCCTTGGCTGACGGCTTCCCTTAGTTCTAGCCGGACCATTCCAGCTTTTCCTATGTTCTCTGCTTTGCCTTGCTTTTTACTCAGGTCGCTTTCTCGCACGTAGAGCTAATAGTCCCGTGCCCTATAGTGACGTTATGGTACGACATGCAGCCGGAGTGGAGGAAGTCGAGAGGTATGGGCATGGAAACTCTGTCTTATGACTGCAAATGAAGCTAATTAACAATAACCCGCCCTATCACTGATCTATATTATTAGCCTCAAGAGCCCGCCGAAGTCCATCTGTGCTCTCAGGGGAATATAGGACTTGACGGTATTTAGCCCTTAGTTTTTCTAACGTTCACCTCCCCGTCGCTGCTAGTCTGATCTCCCCTCGGTGTCTTCCACGCGAGCTATGCTACGCGACTATATCAAAGAATTTCAAAACAAAGCGTAAGAAAGCGCATTGCGTGATTCGTCAAGCAGAGTAGGATCACTGAAATATTGACTGACGCGGGTCCAAGGGACCAAGCAAGGAATAAGCAGCGCAGACAGGAAAGTAGGTCCAAGCTGGCCGCTGCTTACCGCGGAACGTCTGATTCGTCGATTGGATTAGTCACATTCGCTTTTCTCCAAGACATGGACTTCTCTCAGGATTCCCGGGTTGTGAACTTTCGCTGAGAATGAATGCAAGAAAGGGCAGCATTATATTATAGGGGGGTAGACAAGCAATATCTGATGAAAGGTGGATCGACCAGGCTAAGGCAGACCATCTTCTTAGCCGGGGTTGACTGATTGAACTTCTTCCGACGGTGTGTAACCGTAGACTCAGTCCGAATCCTCCGACGAACTCTAGACTCCTCACTCCCTTCCCTCATCTACATCGTGTCGTGCGAGATATTCAAGTGATCTTTCGCAGCAGTTTGTCCGCAGCTGGAGTCTTCGACTTATTCTCTCTTATTGTTTTCTTTCCTCCGTCATGCGTGGCTATCCCTCTCCCTCCTTCCAACTAGTATATAATCGGTCAATTCAATTAGGAATTTGTTGGACCCTCATTGATTCAAGGCACAAGTCAATGCTCTTTCGACAGTGCGAAGCGTAGGAGACCGAGAGGGCTCTCTAAAAAGAGAGAATGCGAGCCTAGACGATAGGAGAAGTGTGCGAACGAAGAGAGAAAGTCTTGATCAAGCCTAATCACGCTAGCCCGGTCGAATCAAGGACTGACAAAGCCTACTTAGAGGTCCGAGTTGAAGACAAGGGTAGCAGTGGCGGAAGGAGGAGAAGAGGCTTAGTGAAGTCAGACTTCGATTCGCAAATTATTTGATTGAACACTAAACCAGATGTCAAGCGCTAGGGGTCTCCATACGTCGACAGGTCCTGAATCCGGGGACTAGGAGAAACGGAAAGTGGGTCACCAGCAGGATATCTAAACCAAGCACGAAGTCTAACTCTAACCTCGCTATTTCTCTAAGGCCACTTGTTTACACTAGCAAGGAACTCAAAAAGGAGCCTCTCAAGTATAGGGTGCCAGGTGGGTGACGGGTAGTACATGCTGGCTTTCATCCTGTTAATATCCCTTTTCTCTGTCTTGTTTCTTGCGGGCCCATTCTTTGGTCGACGAGCTCACTAGTCCCTGGCTTGATGATTGACCGCAGCGGGCGAGGATGAGATGAAGTTGATCATACGAGGGTACGGAGCAGCTGAAGACGAGAGTGGAAGGGGCTCTATACGAATTAGCGGTTTTTTGTTTATATATTTGGTACGGGAGTGGAGAGGGTGCTCGCGCTGAGCCGATCCCTAAGTGGGGGAGGAGCGGGAAACAGACTAGCTAGGATGGTGTCAGAAGTACAAAAATTACTATATATTGATCCTACCGCGCCTCAGTGAATCCCCCTTATCAGACATCCGCTCACTAAGCCTTGCCTCTACCTTCCAGAGACTGAGCTTGACTGACGGGAAGAACAAGCAATCCCTATCTCACGGAATAATATGCTCTTCACGCCTCCGCCCCTTGTGCTTTGACTCTTGCTCTCTGCCTGTGCCCTCACTCAGACCTCTTTTTGGCTATATATAATGCTCGCTCTTGCCCCTATTTCTTATATCAAACAGGCTTTCCCTAGCGGGTTACTGATGAGCCTACTAGGGAGCTGCTGAGAACCCCATGATCAGATCCCTGACCTTCCCAGCTAATGTGAAAGCAAAGAGCGGGATGTGAGAGGCTGAGATAACTGCTTTGACCTCTTCCCCGACATCCCAATCTTCTTATATAATCAGAGGTCGGAAAGTAGGCCTACTAGTAGGTAGTAGGTGCTAGCTTCGCACCCCTGATCTTTCTCTTCTCAATGATATAATATGAAAGTGGACTCGAGGTGTCGGATGCGAAGAAGAATCAAAGACCTTGGACACGTAATTGATCTTGAAGAACTCTTTCTGCATCCCCCTGACCAAAGCCCCCCACATTTGGATTACTTGTTAACGGTTGATCAAGTTTCATGGATTCTCCCTCTGAAACAAGAAGGTCTGGTCCTGGAGGTATAATATCCACCACTTGGCGCCCATCCGATGCATCAGCTATGGTGATTTCGTATCCGCCCTTTTCTTTACGTACTATTTGAGTTACTATACCCACCGATGAAGCGTTATAGACTGTATTGTGACTTTTTCTCCCATGGGGATAAATCCGCCCCCTTCCCCTGTTCCCACCTACATATATGGGAGATTTTCTGAAATGAACGTCTTTTTTCGGAAAGACAATTTCACTAGATTTTTGACCCGGAATGCAGTGATGAATAGGAAAAGATCCTTCTTCGCAAAATGGCAGTGATGAATAGGCGAATTACCATCTTTTCATGCCCATCCCTCTCCCTACGGTCGAGCATTTATCAAACCTCGTCTGCGTCCGTGATGAATAGGCAAATTACCTTCTGCGCAAAATGGCAGTGAGGAATAGGCAAATTACCTTCTGCGATCTCTCTTCCGCATTCATCAAACCTCTCCCTCTTCTTTTATATATTTGCAGATTCTAACTTGATTTTGATATCGCGTCCCGAAGTTCTACGGCAATCCGAAGCGTAGGCATTTTTACGCCCCCCGGTGACCGGCCTAAGAAGGCACTATTGGGCGGGAGACAACCTAGCTAACTGATTGCCGTATAGAATCGCTTTTTTTAACAAAATCAGTATAGAATAGCATTGATATATTGAATTGGGATTGGAAAATGGGCGAATGACGAGGATTGAACCCGCGCGTGGTGGATTCACAATCCACTGCCTTGATCCACTTGGCTACATCCGCCCCTACCCCCGCTTAGGGTTGAAGTCTCTATCTACGAGAAGATCCTTTCCCTCGATTTTGCTGACCGGGATCGACCCTAGCCTGAGAAAGAAGAGGCATCTTCCCCGGCTCCAGTACCGAGCCTTGGATGACGCCCCTAGGTTTGTTTTTTTCTGGAAACCGCGATCCACTATCGCGATTAGGAGGAAAAAAGGGAAAGCAGAAAAGGTCAAATGAGAGAAAGGAAGAGAGCCAATATGGAGTAGGAAAAGAAGCCTGCCATAAGGAGTAGGGAAAAGAGGAGGGTGAGTTTTCGAGGGAAATTTAAAGAAAAGAGTGCATTTTCCTATTCATCACGGAAGGGCATTAGTCAGGGAAGGAAATGCTTTTCGTGGGCCTGAGCTCTCTCACGGAAGCAGGGGAAGCAAGCGGCTAGGTCTCGGGATGGTGGTAGACCAAGTCGGACTTGTCGACGTCGGAATTCCCCGGAGTTGGACTACCAGGCTACTCCCCCAGTTTCGCCTCCGATAACCCTTCACTCTTAGTCAACCCAAGGACTCGCTCTGTCAAAGTCCTGGCGGCAAACTTTCCAGGGAAGAGTACAGGCGCAGACTACCTTCTTCTTAGACTGCGAACTCCTCTTTCACCTATGGGGGCTATTATGTCATCTCTGGAACTGAAGAACCTATGAGCGAGAGGACAGAGATTTCCAGAGGCTCTGAGAACTCACTTTTCTATCTCAGATGTCAGTCATTTCACGGGTCCATAAATACTCAAGGGTTCTCGTTCTAGCAGTATTAGCGCTAAGAAAAGAAAGACTGATCATTCTACGCTCAGAGAATGAAGACTAAGAATGAGCACTTAAGAAAGCTTTCTTTCTATAGTCGATTAAAGCAAGTTTTTTGAGAGTGGAAAAGCACTCGGGCTCAACCGCCCTGATTCGACAGTTGGCTAAAAAGTCCCCGCAGGAAAGGAACTGCACTCAACTGCATGCCCTTCGGTCGTCCAAGAGAGACCTAGGGGACATTCCTCACATTAGTCTGAGGCCTTTCTCTTAGGTTCTTTCTCATGGGCAGGCCATTTGCACTAGGTAGTCTCCCGACGTCTTAAGCTATCTAACCAGTGGGCCGGAACAAGCTCTTTAATAGAAGACGTTCAGAACAGCACGAGTAGATTGTAGTACCGAAAGTCAGCTCACGTCTCGAAATCTCGTGGAAGACTTGTACAGCCTCGGGTTCTGCTAGGAGAAAAAAAGATCATGTACTTAGTTCATCATTAGCGACCGCCCTAAGATTCAGCTTCTATAGTTCCGGGCCCGACTTCCGACCCTCGATGCTCCGACCTGTCGAAATAGATAATCTTTCCTCATGTCCCCACTATGAGTCTGACTTCTTTTTGAATTTGTCCTGGCAAGTCAGCTACCTTTGGTCGGGGACCGAGCATTATAGTTCTGACTGTCAGCTATCTTTCGCGAATTGTCTGCAGGAAGAAGCGGCTGAAGACAGAGGGGGCGAAGACGAGGCAGAGTGAAGTCGAGAGTGAAGCGGAGCGGGAAAGTGAAAGGGGACTAGGGCCGATCTATACATAGTGTTCATGAATTCTGGCATCTGAACCCTGTACTTAGTCGGTTAAGGCTTTAGACTTCTCAAGTCAGAAGAGACACTATCTCAATCTGCAGACTTCTTCCATCTTTCTTTCCCGGAAAGCTTGCCGCTGAGAGAGAAGTAGAAGGGGACCTTGTAGCTGAGCCCTCGGGCTCTGGGGACCTTGACGCTTTTGATCCTGGTAATAGAACCGCTCTGCCTAGTTCGTAGCTTCTCGTCATTGCACCTCCTGTAGGGAAGCCGAGAGTAGGGTAGCCTGGCGTATCTGAGACCTCAGCCTGATTGACCTAAGTGCATATACCTGAACTTTGACCCTATGGTCAGATAGGAAGATCAGCGGGCGCGGAGACGTGAAGGGAAAAGCAGTTATATCACCCACGAGTGTGGGGCGGAGAGGTCGACTGCGGTTATCTCACCCTCTTCCGATAGTACGTACAGTTCGTACCCTGCGGCCTATCACATCTGTTTGCAGTTTTCTTTCACATTGGACAAGGTCAGGGGTCAGATCATGGGGTTCTCAGCTGCTCCCTAGTAGGCTCAAGTCACCCGCTAGTTGCGGCTACTAGCGGGTGATGCTGATAAGACGTTGTTCCGAGGGTCTTATCTAAAGACCCCCACAAATGGTAGAGGCAATTGGGAAGTACGGGCCTAGACTAAAGACCCCCACAAGATATGAGCTCAGTGGTCCATTTCTGAAGAAGGCAGTGAAGATAATGCATGATGACTTGCAATTCCATCGTGATACGTGGAAATCGACAGGATGCTCTTTGATGATTGATGCGTGGACGGACATACGAAGAAGGAGCACCATCAATTTATGTGTCAATTGCACCTTGGGTGATTCATTCTTGAAGTCCATAGATACCTCAGATGATGAGGCTCATACTGCGAAATACATCTTCAAGCTGGTGGAGGAGTGGCTGAATGAAGTAGGGGTGGGAAATATGGTTCAAATTGTGGTGGATAATGCATCCGCCAATGTAGCAGCGGGAAGGTTGTTGCTCACAAAATATCTGCAGATTTGATGAACTCCATATGCCATGCACTCCACTAATCTTACTTTGGAAGAGATAAGCAAAGATACGAAGGTGAGGAGTGCAATCACAATGGTGTTCATCTACTCTCACACCAAAATTCTTAGCTTGATACACAAGTTTACCAATAAGAGGGACATTGCAAGGCCCGGACAAACAAGATTTGCAACCACTTTCCTCACTCTTGAGAGCCTTAATGAGAAAAAAATAAGTTGAGGTTGATGTTTTCCTCAGAAGAGTGGAGGAACTGCAAATAGTATAAGACCAAGAAGGGAGAAGCTGCGACTTCTACAGTATTCAGCCCTAAATTCCGGTACCACATTGCACATGCTATCCGAATTTTCACACATTTGGTTCGTTTATTACGTCTAGTTGATGCAGATCGACACCCATCCATGGGTTTTGTTTACGGAGGGTTTGAAGAGGTTAAGCGGGAGATAATTGCCTCTTTCAATAGTGTGGAGTCGTCTTACAAATTTTTATGGATGTTGTTACCTTCAAGACCAAAGGAAGGCTCGATACTCCATTGCATCTTGCAGCTTATTATTTGAACACATTTTTCTTCTACACAAAGTCTCATGGTGATCCGGATATTGTGGTGAAGAGAGAGATTTTAGGGACTACATGGAAAGATTTTATCCAAATTTGGATATACAAGATGCAATCACCAGGGACGAGCTTCCGGCATACAGACTTGGTCGCGAAGATTTTGGCAAGCCATTAGTTGTGAGAGAAAGGATGACAAATAATGGCAATCATGATCCAGGTATATCGGTCATTGTTTTCAATTCATGTCATTTAAATCATCTTTTATTTTATTAACTTAACCAACTCTCTATTTTAATAGTTAATTGGTCGTATAATCATGGAGATGACAAGCCTCATTTGAAAGCCATATCCATCAAGATCTTGAGCTTGACGTCTTCATCCTCTGAATGTGCGCAGAGTACATTTGACTTGGTAATGACTCCACTCCACCCACTCAATTTGATTAGTAATAGTAAAAATTAAAATAGTAATTAATATAAATATGCACTTTAGTCTTCAGATCCATACCAAGAAGAGAAACAGGTTAGAGACGAAGAGGTTGAATGATCTTGTGTATGTGGGTTTAATTCCAACCTACAGGAACGTCGAGTTGGGAAAGAAAGAGATCAGATGTCGTCTCGTGACTGAGCACGCTTGGGTGAATGGACCAGAGATATCAATGCTCAAGACGAGGAGGTTTTTCCAGGTTCCGAATTGACCTGGGGTACAGTAGCACATGCTAGTTGTGCCAAAGAGAATTTGAAATCAAGAAGGAGCCAGTGAGGTGAACGTGGCAGGGGAGCTTCATCTTCGAGCTCAAATGTTATGTCGATGAATGAGGAGGAGTTACATCTTGAAGATATAGAAGAAGAAGATGGAGATGATGATGGTGGTGGTGGTGATGATGATGAGCTTGGATGATGACATTGAGTATTGATTTGTCTCATTTACTTGTACTAATTTTTTTGGGCATGTTGTATTTGTTTTTGAACATTCCCTCATGCTATGTATCAAATATTTTGTTCTTAACTTGCTTCATTTTTTCTTTTTTGTTATAATAGCTTCTTCTTTTTAAGCTCTTATAAATATAAAAATTGCTAAATATATGAATATATATGAGAGTATATGTATTAAAATTGATTTATATTTTTAGAATAATTAAAAAATTCAAAACCGACTAATGCCCGATTAAATCTGATTATTCTCTCGACTATCGATTTAATCCTTGGTCAGTGACCCTACCGACTGAGTACCGACTACCGGCTTCTGCAACCTTGGTGTCAGTAGATCATCGTCTAATGAACATAGAATAATCAGATGTCGTCCTATGGAAGCCAAGAGAGTTGATCTCAGTGGTAAGCATGTCAAACCAAACTCGTGGATTCTGCTTTATGCCATAGATGGCCTTACGGAGTCGGCATTTACGCTCCCCCTCGATGGGGTAACCCGATTGTTGTATCATATAGACCTCCTCCTCGAGGTCATCGTATAAAAGGTATTTTTCACATCGAGCTGAAAGATTGGTTGATTCTTGTTGGCTGCAACTGAGAGAATAGTGCAATTCGATCACATCCTAGCCACATGAGAAAACATCTCAAAATAGTCCACTCCATAGGTATGAGTAAATCACTTTACTACAAGTCTGACCTTTAGCTTGGCCATACAACCATTAGGAGAATGTTTGGTCGTAAAGACACGATGACATGCAACATGCTTGACACCTGTAGGACACAACACAAGATCTTATATGCCTCTGGATATAAGCACGTCCATCTCCTCATCCATGGCCTTTTTTCAACCATGATCTTGCAATGCACTATAACGATCACGTGGAAGAGTAATAGACACAAGAGCATCAACAAATCGCTCGAGATAACCGGATAGACTATCAGTTGAACGAAAATGTGACACAGAATGTATAGTACATTGCTTTTTTGTTAGTCGTAGAGATATACAAAGTTTTGGTGGAGTATCCAGAGCTGCAGTGGTGGGGACACGGGAAGATGCCACGTCGTCTTGAAAATAAGGAATAGGTAACAGTACAAGATCAGGATAACTAGTGTGTTTCCTTTTGCAGACAATGGGTGGTGGCAGAAGCTTCAACGGTATGTCACTGATAGCCTGAGTAAATTAGCTAGTTTGTTCAAAGAAACTGACATCAGCAGAAATGTAGTAATGATGATCAATAGGGACATAGCACCTCTATCCCTTTTGAGTGCGAGAACAGCCAAGGAAAACACACTTAATAGCACGAGAAGATAATTTGTCTGTAGTCTAGAAATTATGAACAAATACAGTGCAACTAAAAAATCTTAATGGGAGCGGAAAGGGTGTTTCACCAGGATATAAGAGAGACAAAGATAGTACCCCCTTTAGGATAGAAGAAGCTATCCTATTGATGAGATAAGTGGTAGTGAGAATGCCATCCTCCTAGTAGGTCTTAGGAACCTTCATGTGAGTAAGAAATGTATGGGCTATGTCGAGATGGTGGCAAAGTTTTCTTTTTTCTTACCCCATTCTAAAGAGAGGAATACTGACAAGATATATAGGGTTCCCTGAGATGCAAAGAAAGACACCAAGTTGGGTAAACTCAAGAGCATTGTCAGTCAGTATATTCTGAATACAAGTAGAGAAAGATATGCTAATAAACGGGAAGGACTTGACAATTTTGTTGATATATGGTCATTCCTTGAGTAAATAAACCTAAGAAGATCTTCTATAGTCATCCATGAAGATAGCAAAATATCTGTGACCACAAATAATATGGACTAGACAGGGATCCCAAACATCACAATGGACTAAGGAGAAAGGGACAGATCGGTGTGGCTCGGTCCTCGGTGGAAAGGATGATCGATGATGCTTTCTGAACTAGTAGGCTTCGCATTCAAACGGTTTCAATGAGGAAAGTTCAAAAAATATTTGGAAGAGAGCTTTATCAAAGGGGTGACCTATCCACAAATGTTATAGGAACAGTTCAGCGAAAATGGAGGCTGCATGGTTGCACTAGCAAAGGTAGAATCAACAGTGATATCAATATAGTAAAGGTTGTTTTTCTCATGTCCCCCACCAAAAATTTGCATAATCCGTATGTTCTGAAAATAGCAATGACACTCATAAAAAATAACTCGATAGTTCAATTCAACACATAGCTTATGAAGCGATAATAGGCTCAGAGAAAAATATGGTGCACAGTAAATGCTAGAGAGCTTGAGCTTGGAGGAAAACTCCATCGTCCCAATAGTGGTGACAGGAGAATGGGCACTGCTGGCTACACGAACTATCTTCATAGTGGAAGAGGGTTGAGAAGATGTCAGAAGACTGCCATCTCCAGTCAAGTGAGTAGACACACCATAGTCAATGATCCCAGTTGGTGTTGTGGCAGAAGCAGAGTGAGTTGCATTATATGAGGTAGTAGCACCCTACCGACGTCGCTAAACTGCACCACGGTCTCTACCAATCTGATTTGTGGCGTCACAGCTGTAGTTTGCCACTGTAGAAGCCCGAGAGAGGGTTGAAACGGTGACTTAGGTCACCCTTATACTTGATTAAAGCAATTGATCATCTTCTAGGTCATTTTTCTTACATGTGCGACCACAATGACGTTCACCAAAACCAAGCCCATGTACTCGACTTCCTTTATGATGGTATAAGGCAATTCTATCAAATTAAAGGCCACAGAAAACTATGTACTATAGTCTCGATCCTTCAAGGTATTCATCGATGGTCACCGTAGAAACCATATTCTTACCAAGGATCTGCTCAAGGAGATGGACAAGGATTATGACCCTTGGTATGCTAACAATTGTCAGGTTATCACTTGGATGACCAACAACGTCGATCCAAACATTGTGGCAAATCTTCTCTGCAAGTATTCTGCAAAGGCAATGTGGGAGAATCTGTAATGAACCTACTCCTAGAAGACAACCAAATCTCAACTCTTCGATATCTACACGCGGATCTGGTCAACCACTCAAGGAGATTCAATTCTTGACGAATACTACAAGCTGCTAACTAGCCTTATTGAGGAGCTTCTGATTTTCCAGCCACCATGTTGTAATCAACAGGTAGGAGAGTGTGATGAATGGCAAGTCTACCAATTTCTCTATGGACTTGCATCTGCGATACAAGCCTTTGAAGGACCAGTTTCTGACAGCTGACACCCTATCATCAATTGAGACCATCTTTGATCGTTTGCAGTAACTTGAGATACCTGTTGAGCGTCCTTCCATCATACCATCTGCAGAGACTACGAGTCACTATGCATTATCAAGGAACAGAGGATGACAGAGCTTTTAGGGAGGACGAGGCCGAGACTTTGGTCGAGGTCGCAGATGCGAGTAAAGACGTGGACGTAACTTTGGTCATGGTCGTGGACGTGACTCCACCACTTCCTGATATCCGGCATGCATATATTGTGGACTCTAGAACCACCCATATGAGCGATGCTGGGCAAAGTTTGGCATACAGCCTAATGCTAGCAACGCCTATGAGACAATTCGTATAAGCCCACTCATGATACAGCAGATGACACACCCGATCAGCACTCTGGTGGAACACAGGCACCCTTCACAGCTTCTGAATGCTCCCGTCTGAGGTAGCTCCTACAAACCTCAAGCCTCTTCGCTAGTGATAGTACTACTCCTACTCCCACTGATAGTCTGGCTACAACTTCATGTACAATAGCCAACTCTGTTTCTACTTTCGACCCTTCTTGGATTATTGACTAAGGGACATCTACACATTTGACGGGAGAAGGAAGTTTGCTTACCTTTTCTCAACCCTCTACTTCTGTGAAGACAGTTCGGGTTATCAGCGGGGCTCATTCCCCTATAACTGTTATTGGCACTGTAGAGTTTTCCTCCAATCTCTGACTGACCGGAGTTCACTGTGCTCTGCTTTTCCTCCCAATCTACTATATGTTCATAAGTTATGTACCGAGCTTAACTATATGGTTATTTTTAATGAGTTCTGTTGTTATTTTCAAGACATTCGGACGAGACGAATTTCTAGTTGGGGACAAGAGAAGAATGACCTCTATTATCTTGGCATTCCGTCCGATTCCAGTTTTGTTGGCGTTGCGTCTATCTTCGACGATCCCCTTCTCTGGCAACTTCGCCTTGAATATCCTTCATCCAAGGCTATCATCATGATGTTCACTGAACTCTCTACGCTCAAGCCCTTTGAGTACGAGGCATGCCACTTCGGGAAACATCATCGAGCACCCTTCCCTGCACGTATCGAGCCTCGTCGTGAAGTTCCTTTTTCTCTTGTCCATTGTGATATATGGGGATCATGTCCGATCTGTATTCTAAGTGGATACAAGTATTTTGTTATTTTTTGTTGATGATTATAGTCAATTCTCTTGGGTCTATTTGTTAAAGGGACATTCGGAGATCAATAAAATCGTCAAGAATGTCTTTCTGCATATCAAAAATATTTTCTCTGCAGGTGTTCAAATATTTCGCTATGATAATGCTTTGGAATTCACTCAACATGACTTGACGACTTTCTTTGCTTCCCAGGGAACTATCCACCAAACATCTTGTTCGTATACCTCAATAAAATGGGGTAAGGAAATGGAAACTTCGACATCTTCTTAACATTGCTGGGTCCCTTCTCACTCAGATGAAGGTTCCAAAAACCTACTGGAGATATAATTCTTATTGTTGTCCATCGTATCAATAAAGTCCCATATATGACTCTAAAAGGGTCCACTCCTTTTGCGGTACTATATCCCATTGAGTCACCTTGAGAATTTTTGGGTGTAAAGCTTTCATCCATAATTTTCATACTGATGACAAACTGTCACCTCATGCGATCATATGTCTTTTTGGTTATTCTCGCACTCAGAAGGGTTATAGGTGCTATGACCCTACTGGGCATCGATACTGTATTTTTGCAAATATGACCTCTGAACAGACTAGTTTCTTTACATGGTCTGTCACAGATATATCTTTGGATCCTCCTACTCCACCAAATGTTTTAAGCCCAAGGATGCATCTCTACCTTCTCATGTGCCTTTACTTGTTCCTTTATTACAAGATGACATGACATCTTCAAGCGCCCACATCACTGCTATCTCGGATGCTCCTCCGGAGCTCCCCATCGCTCTCCACAGAACTAAGAGGCAATGTACCTTTCATCATATGTCTCATTTTACTTCTACTGCTAGCTTATCATGCTCATATAGGAGAATGCAAATGCTCTCATGACTATTTCTTTTCATAAAGATCATCACAGTGATTTACAAGATTATGGTTGACAGGCAATGAATAAGAAAATGGATGCTCTCACATCTAGGGGAACACGAGACCTTGTACCGTGTCGTATAGGGAGTCGACATGTGTCTTGCAGCTGGATCTTCACGACCAAACAATCACCAAATGGATCCATTGACAGACTGAAAGCATGGCTTGTGGCTAAAGGATTTACACAGGCATATGGGGTTGACTACTTTAAGACATTTGCCCCGGTGACACGGATGGGCTCTATTCGAACTATTCTTTCAGTGACTGCTAACAAGAGATGGCATATCTTTCACCTCAATGAGAAGAATGCTTTCATGTATGGTGATTTTGAGGTTTACATGATGCAGCCTCATGATTACGAAGTCGAGGGGGAGTATGTATGTCGACTTTGGAAGGTAATCTACCGTCTAAAGCAGAGTCCTAGGGCATGGTTTGACAGACTCGCTACTGAGATCAACACTCTTGATTTTCAGATAACAACATCTGACTACTCTGTCTTTGTCAGAAGACGATGTTCTGGTAATGTCATACTTGTTGTTTATGTTGATGATATGGTTGTCATTGGTAATGATGATGAAGGCATACTAGAAACCAAGCCTTTCCTTTAGAAGGTCTTCGTCACGATGGACCTAGGTCAACTTTGTTACTTCCTTGGCATAAAAATGATAAGCACTACAGAGGGACTTCATCTCTCACAGAGAAAGTATTGCTTGGACATCCTGATTGAGGCTGGATTACATGGATATAAGCCCTCTAGTATTTTTGCAGACCCAAGGAAGCACTCCACTTCAACCGATCCAATTTTCGACGATACTACATGGTACAGAAGCCTGGTGGGCAAACAACTTTACCTTATTGTCACTAGGCCGGATATATCATATAATGTGAGCAGAGCCAACCAACACATGGAGCAACCACATTACAGTCATTGGCAGAATGTTCTTCAGATCATGCGCAACTTGAAGGAGTCACCAAGACGAGACAATTTCTATGGGGAAAATGGCCACACCGATGTAGCTGCATATGCTGATGCAGATTATGCGAGTTCACCTCAGCATCATCGCTCTACTAAAAAATACGCAATGATGGTTGGAGGAACCTTATCACTTGAAGAAGCAAGGAGTATAATGTAGTCTCCGGATCTAGTGCAGAGGCAGAATACAAGGTGATGGCTCAAGATACATGTGAGATTACTAGGTTACTCTCCTTTCTACAAGAACTTGGTTGTCATTACTCCTATTCATCTATATTGTGACAACAAATCCGCTAAATACATTGCTACAAACCCTATGTTTCATGAGCGGACTAAGCACATACAGATTGACTGCCACTTTGTTCATGATGTCATACGAGGGAAGATTACTACCCCACACATCTCGACAGATCTTCAGCTTGCAGACATATTCACAAAGGTCTTACCAAAGAAGCGCCTCTCGTGGATAACTTCCAAGTTGGACATGATCGATAAATATGCTCCAACTTGAGGGGGGTGTTAGAGACGGTTTTAGGTTTCATCTTATTTAGTTGTAACCCCTTGGAGCTATTTATGTAATTTCTCATTTATGAATGCTATAGGGTTTCATCCTATATAAGGACCCCTAGATCTCTAAAAGAAATTAATCCATTGCATTGTTTCATCAATCTCCACATTCATAGATGGCTCTAGGGAGGTCTGGACTGAGGCCATAATTACTCCGATGGACTTCATGAGCGCCCCAGGTTTCTTGATATCTATTGTAGCTAACTGGGGAGGCTTGTGTAGAGACAACTTCATGTTTTTGGCTCTCAGTCAGTCAGTTGGACTCTTTAATTGGCTCTGAAGAGAGTGGTTTGAGAGATTTTATATGGAAAATGTGGGATATGCCGCAGCTCTTGTTGAGTCCTGATGTGCATCATTATAGGTGCTCACCCATTTTTCCCTCAAAATAAACTTGGGGTTGTGTGCGAAAAGAGGAATTGTTTGGGTTTGAAGAGACTGATGACAAAGGTGAATAAGAGTAGGTGTTTACAACTTACAGACATCACATTCCATATATGTGATTCAGGTAAGGAGGAATTAAACATCTATTTTTTCAATGCCCTTTCTCAATGTAGGTTTCATCGTGTGAGCAATTCACTAATTGGACAAAAAATCTTGGAACCCATTTTGGATGTCATGCAAGATTTGGAGGGGGGAAACCTTGCAAGTGCGGACTGGAAAATACAAGATATTTTGGTTGTTATTTACGCTATCTGGCTACAGAGGAAGGATTTTTTATTTTAGATCTAGTAGGTTCTTTTTTGGAAAATAACCTTCCTATCCAGTTGCTGAGGCTCCACATAGGGGGTGTGACATTTGAACAGTTTAGTAGAAGTGTATTTTAACTTTTACTGAATTTTCTTGGACAATTATTACCTCTAACGGTTATTCTCTGGTTTAAAAAAATGTATATTCCAGTTCCAGGTACTTCTCTATATAAAAAGCAAAGATAGTGCAATAAAAGTCAAATAATTCATTTCTGTCCACACTTCCACACAATATGCTACTTGATAAATGACTACAATACTTACCAACGATTTATGCAACTATGAAAATTGATAAAAACACAACACAAGGATAATTGTAAAAATAAATAGGTATACAAAATAATCTCTAAATCCACAATATTTTTGCATTAAACATGGCGGCACATTTGATGAAACAATTGAAAACAACTTCTACATTGAAAAAGAAATCACTACATTCGCATCCAAATAACAATAACAAGGATTTAACAAATTTAACAAGCTTACTTACATGCAAGGACACCTTGTGGTCCATGTTACGTAGTCTTCGACCAATGTAATCCATGGGCATCTCAGTTGATGGTGGGATGAGATTCGTGTCCCAACATATAAAATATAGATCACCATCTAAGTCACCACCCGAACATTCATTTGGATGAGGCCTGAGACCATTAAAAAGAAATCAAATATAAAAGCTTGCACATTATTAGTATATGTTTTTTAGAGTTCAAGCCATAACAAATCTACCACGATCAGAATGGTTATCCTAGATTTCCTATTAAATACTTAAGATAAATTAACGAGACGAAAAAATTACCCACAGAAAGCAATCATATATATAGATTGATAGCAACTGAGGACAACAAACGAAGGCAGACGAAGTGAGCCATATAGAAATAATAATGGATTATAAATTAGTTATAACATTGGTTCTCGAGCGGGGCCTGTCATTTGGCAACAAGTCAGCTGAAAACGCCCCAACTCATCAGATTGGCTAACAGAGTATATCAGAATATACGTTTTGTATTTCTTTATTCCTATGTTCGGTGACATCCGGATCCAAGACCCGAAATCGACCCGATCAGGATTTATATGATCCGATAAAATTATCAATCGATATTAAGTAATCTGAATCGATCCGTAGATCGTAAATCAAAATTCGTTTGGGTTCAATTGATCAAAAATCAATTGCATCATAATGCGTGCCATCGGAAAAGCCATGACGCAATCGGAAACCGTAAAAATAATCTGAGACCATTATAAAATTCATCTCGGCAAAATAAGACAAACAAAATCAACCGTTCGTCAATCGGTGGTCGTTTGACCATTTAAAATCGCAAATTTCAATTACATATCAAAACCGTATTTCGCCAATTTCTGAATCATAGATCAGAAAAGTATAAAATTTGTACGTTTGATCGTCATTCCAAGACGGTAGAAACAAGCCATTGATCATCTGAATCGGAGATTCAGGATGTAAATACGGATAAATTTGATATTCCAGATAAGAGAGGGAAAGGTATTTAAAAATAAAATTTAAATTTCAAAATTTCAGCTGAACAGCACCCCTCCTGGCTTCTCTCTTCCTCCAGAAGTCAACAAACAAAGCTTTTCTCCCTTTATTTATATCAACTTTTCTCCCATTTTCTTTCTTCCTTAACTTCTCTCTTTCTTTCTCTTTTTCTCTCCAAATTTTCCCAACGTGGGAACCCCAAACCCTTCCCATCAAAGCAGCTCGCGAGCTGCTCCTTGTTGCTGCCGATAGCAGCAGCAGCTGCTTCTCTCCCAAGCAGCTGGGAGCCACTGCCCCCTTCTCCCGAAAAGCTGGGAGCTGTTCCAGCTTTCCCTCTTCTGTTGCTGCTACTCCAAGCAGCAGCATGCAGCTGCTTTTCCCCCAATTGGATCTCCTCCAACAGATAAAGTTGTTGCTCCCAGGGAAGTTACTGCCCTTGTTGCATCTTAGCAGCTGGAGCTGCTCCCAACAGCCCATGCTGCTGACCAAGCCACCAAGGTGCTCCCTTGAAGCTGCTACAAGTTGTTGTTGCCCCTTGTTATCCTGGAAACTGCCGCATGCCTTGATGCATGCAAGATCAAGACCGATTTTGATCTCCAACCTTGGAGATCCAAGGTACAAATACAATCCCCAGCCTCCCTCTTGTTGCCTTCATGTCAAATTAGAAATCAATTTCAAAACCCAAGTAATTGCTTTTGAATTTGATGAAAATGTGAAGATACACATGGAACTGATCATGATTTCAGATCACTTAATATGCTCCAGTTTGCATACTTAAAAGATAGGAATTTTGGTGGAGATTGCATGCATCTAGATCTAAATACAGACCATTGATTTCATGATATAAATTTGGAGAATTGGATGATAAATGGCATGATTGTGATCTAAAATCAGACCATTATATGTTGTTATTTCGTTCCTAAAAAAATGAAAGAATTAGGGTGATTTGCATAAATTTACTACCAATTTCAGACCATTAACTAACTCCAGATTTATATGTGATTTGATGAGAAATTAGAGGTGTTTTAGCATGTAATTAGACTAAATTTCATACATATATTGCTATAGTTTTCATGCTCTGATTTCATGTTAAAAATGTGAAAAAATTGGGGGTGATTTGTATGTAATTAGATCAAATTTCATATCACTGTTTAGGATATGATTTCATGATAAAATGTGAGGATTTGATGGTGATAAACTTGTAATTAAGACCCAATTTCATATCATTATTTAGCCATTGATTTCGTGTTAAAATTGAGAGTTTTAGGGGTGATTAACATGTAATTAAGACCCAATTCAGATCATTATTTAGCCACTAATTTCATGTTAAAATTGAGAGTTTTGGGGGAGATTAACATGTAATTAAGATCCAATTTCAGATTATTATTTAGCCACTAATTACATGTTCAAATTGAGAGTTTTGTGGGTGATTAACATGTAATTAAGACACAATTTCATATTATTATTCAGCCACTGATTTCATTTTAAAATTGAGAGTTTAGGGTGATTTTAACATATAATTAAGAAACAATTTCATATCATTATTTAGCCACTAATTTCATGTTAAATTTGGGAGTTTTGGGGTGATTAACATGTAATTAAGACCTAATTTCATATTATTATTTAGCCACTAATTTCATGTTAAAATTGAGATTTTTAGGGGTGATTAACATGTAATTGAGACCCAATTTCAGATTATTATTTAGCCAATGATTTCACGTTAAAAATGAGAGTTTTGGGGTTAATTAACATGTAATTAAGATGCAATTTCAGATCATTTTTTAGCCACTGATTTGATGTTAAAAGTGAGAGTTTAAAGGGTGATCAACATGTAATTATGACCTAATTTCATATCATTAATTAGCCATTGATTCCATGCTAAAATTGAGAGATTTGGTATGATTAGCATGCAAATTAGACCCAGTTTAAGGTCACTTATTTAGCTACTAAGTGTATGATTTAAAGACTTAAAGGAATTGAGAATTTTATATAGCATTGAACTTAAATACAGATCCAATTATTAGTTCTAAATATCATTATTTAAAAATGAAAAGAATTGGGGAGTCTTGCATTAATCTGATCCAATAAATATCATTATTTAGCCACTGATTTGATGTTAAAATTGAGAGTTTTAAAGGTGATTAACATGTAATTATGACATAATTTCATATCGTTAATTAGCCATTAATTCCATGCTAAAATTGAGAGATTTGGTACGATTAGCATGCAAATTAGACCCGGTTAAAGGTCACTTATTTAGCTACTAAGTGTATGATTTAAAGATTTAAAGGAATTGAGAATTTTATATAGCATTGAACTTAAATACAGATCCAATGATTAGTTATAAATATCATTATTTAAAAATGAAAAGAAATTGGGGAGTCTTGCATTAATATGAACTTAAATCCAGATCCAATGAATAGCTTCTAATCTCGTGATTTTAAAAATGATAACATTGAGGATGATGCATGAAACTGACTCTAAGTTCCAGATTAAATCATTAGAATCCAAGAATCTCAGTGCTTTATCAGATCAAGGAACTTAAGTGACATACATTATTGTGAAATATGTGAGATATTTGGTTGTTATGAATCATTGATGTTTTATATATGTGCCCATCATAGTGACCCTTACACCTGATTGTGCGAGTGTGCGGTGACCCTTAGCTGGGCGGGAGATAGGAAGCCCAGTTAGGCAGCTATAAAAACCTCAAAGGGAGTCTCGTCCTCGAGACTCGAATTAAGGTTATCCGTTGTCATGATTGAATTTCATATGTTCATAAAAACCTCAAAGGGTTTTGAACCCATAAAAACCTCAAAGAGAAAACAAGCCATATATTTATAATGTATCTAATTACAAAAGCTTGTTTTGATGATTACATCAGAATAGCTGCGGGTATCGTGCCCGCATGTCGGCTTCAGTCTCCCATGTCGCTTCCTTGACGCCGTGTCGGTGCCACAAAACCTTGACCAATGAAATCTCTTTGCTGCGAAGCTTCTTCACGGCACGGTCAAGTATCTGGATAGGCTTCTCTTCATTAAGTCAGATCCGGCTCTACATCGAGATTTTCATAACTGATGATGTGCCGAGGGTCGTGCACATACTTCCTCAGGTTGGATATGTGGAAGACATAATGAATAGCAGAAAGATGTGGAGGAAGAGCTACTCGGTAAGCAACCTTCCCCACTCTAGCCAGAATCTCGAACGGTCCAACATATCGCGGCGCCAACTTGCCACGAACACCGAATCTCTGCACTCCCTTCATGGGAGATACTCGCAAAAATACCCAATCTCCAACCTATAATTTATAGGAATGTCATTAGTATGAGATTAAGTTGAACACATATATATTATAATTGAGTGGATGAGGAGAAAATAATTAGATTACCTGAAACTCTAAATCTCTCCTCCGACGGTCTGCATAACTCTTCTGGCGACTTTGTGCCGTCAGAAGTCTCCGTTTCACAAGATCAACAGCTCTCGCAGTCTCCTCCAAGAGATCCACGGAATACAAAGCATGATCACCTACCTCACGCCAACTGAGAGGTGTGAGGCATCTCCGCCCGTATAGAGCCTCGAATGGTGCCATGCCAATACTGGAGTGATAGCTGTTGTTGTACGTGAATTCCACCAAGGGCAAATGGTCCTTCCAGGACCCTTTCCACTCCAAAGTGCTTGCGCGAAGTAGATCCTCAAGCGTCTGAATGGTGCGCTCACTCTGCCCGTCAGTCTGTGGATGATAAGCAGAACTCATCTTCAGCTCTGTCTGTAGTGCTGACATGAACTGACGCCAATAATGAGATGTAAATCTCGAATCCCTGTCAGACACCACCTCTCGTGGTATACCATGCAGCCTGATAATATTCTGCACATAGAGCTTGGCCAATCTGGATGGAGTGTAAGTCGTGTTGACAGGTATAAAATGGGCTGACTTGGTCAACCTATCAACAACGACCCAAATGGAATCATGGCCACCCGGTGTCTTCGGCAATCCCGTGACAAAATCCATAGAAATGCTCTCCCACTTCCACTCGGGAATGGGGAGAGACTGCAATAATCCTGGCGGTCTCCTGTGCTCGGCCTTGACCATCTGACAGGTCATGCATCTGCTAACATGTAGCGCCACATCACGCTTCATTCCATCCCACCAGAAATGTCGACGCAGATCACGGTACATCTTTGTACTGCCTGGATGGATAGATAATCGTGAACTGTGTGCCTCATCGAGAATGTCTCTGCGAAGCTGCTCATCATTGGGTACAACGACCCGTCCTGCCTTCCATAAAATAGACTCCATCACAACAAAGTCGTCAAATTCGTCCTTGACGGCGCGCATGTATCTATCATGAATCCAAGGATCGGTCTTCTGGCCCTCAACAATACGATCCCAAAGGCTACTGTATCATGGAGGCACGGCGGTAGAAATGGATGCGCTCTCCTGAGGATGCCAATCGGTCAAAGCTGCAAGCGTATCCCATGTGTATAGCCAGTTCGTCGTACCATCAGCATGCGCTCTCCTGCTAAGTGCATCAGTTACCACGTTTCCCTTACCGGGATGGTAAGAGATCGTGCAATCATAATCCTTCAGCAATTCGAGCCATCTACACTGCCTCATGTTCAACTCCTTCTGATCAAAGATGTACTTTAGGCTCTTGTGATCGGTGAAAATCTCGAAGTTTACCCCATATAGATAGTGGCGCCAGATCTTCAAAGCGAAGACAACTGCCGCCAACTCCAAGTCATGTGTGGGGTAATTCCGCTCGTGCGGTCTCAACTGTCGTGATGCGTAAGCAATCACCTGTCCTCTCTGCATCAACACTGCTCCTAGACCTTCTCCAGATGCATCTGTGTAAACTGCATAGTCCTGAGTGCCTGAAGGAAGAGCGAGAATAGGCGCTGTAGTCAATCTCTCCTTCAGTGTCTGGAAGGCCTGCTCACATGAATCGTCCCAAATAAATGGAACTCCCTTCTGCGTCAGTCGTGTCAGAGGACGAACAATGCGTGAAAATCCGCTGACGAAGCGTCTGTAATAGCCCGCTAATCCGAGGAAACTCCGAATCTGAGTTACTGTCTTGGGCTGCTCCCAAGACATAACTGCATCTATCTTCGCAGGATCAACTGCAATGCCTGCTCCAGAAATGATGTGCCCCAAAAATGAGACCTGGGATAACCAGAACTCGCACTTGCTCAACTTGGCATATAGCTTGTGCTCCCTCAATGTATCCAAAACAATTCGTAGATCATTCGCATGATCCCATTCATTCCGTGAATAGATAAGCACATCATCGATGAACACCACTACAAACTTGTCCAAGTATGGACGGAAAATACGGTTCATCATATCCATGAAAGCCGCAGGTGCATTGGTGAGCCCAAACGGCATCACCACAAACTCATAGTGTCCATAGCGAGTCCTGAAGGCTGTCTTCGGAATATCCGACTCGCGAATCCTCAGCTGATGGTAGCCTGAGCGAAGATCGATCTTCGAGAAAACCGAAGATCCCTGGAGCTGGTCGAACAAATCATCGATGCGCGGCAAAGGATAACGGTTTTTCACCGTTCTCTTGTTCAACTGCCTGTAATCGATGCATAGTCTCATGGATCCATCCTTCTTCTTGACAAATAGGACCGGAGCACCCCAAGGTGAAGTGCTCGGCCTCACGAATCCCATATCAAGCAACTCCTGCAACTGCACCTTCAGCTCCCTCAACTCGGCTGGTGCCATGCGATATGGTGCCATAGAGATCGGCTGTGTATCTGGCAGCAATGTGATCTCGAACTCGACCTCTCTCTCAGGAGGAAGCCCTGGTAGCTCATCAGGAAATACGTCTGGATATTCAGATACTACTCGGATGTCCTGTATCATCGGCTCCTGATCAGATACCTCCCGCACAAATGCAAGGTATGAATCACAACCCTGGTCAACAAGTCGCTGGGCTCGCAATACTGAAATGTACTCCATGGAGGAGTCATGTGTAGTACCGTCAAAAGTGAACTCGGGTAGATCTGGAATCCTGAAGACAACCGTCTTCCTAAAGCAATCAACAAGTGCATGATGAGCGGATAGCCAATCCATGCCTAAAATCAAGTCGAACTCATCAAGCTGTAGGAGTAAACAGTCTGCGATCATCTCATGACCGCCAATCAGTATGGGCAAGTGCCTGACTATCAGAGATATGACAAATAATTGGCCACCTGGCCCTCGGATGTGATATGGAGACGATAGCGTCTCTGCAACTCTATCTAAAGAAACAAGCAACCTCGAAGCAAGGAAAGAGTGTGTCGCGCCGGAATCGAATAAAACATGGAAAGGTCGGCCCAAGACTGAGACCGTACCTTTTACCACAGTAGCCGCTGAACATGCCTGCTCCTCAGTAATGGCATGTAACTGTCCCTGCCTGGCTGATGCAGCACTAGATCCTGCCATACTCTGCGTCTGTCGCTGCTGCGGTCGCCTGAAGTTGGAGTTCCTGCCACGGAAACTCCCTGAACGCTGTGTCTGAGGCTGTGACTGTGAAGGCTGTGGATGAGGCTCGCCAGAAGCCTGTGGGCACTGTGCTCGGTAATGTCCCCACTCGTGACATCGATAGCATCTGACTGGCCTGGTAGGTGGAGTAGCTGTGCCTGTGCTCCGAGCTGGTCCGGCTGGTGGTCGGTCTACTCGCTGCGACCCAGATGGTCGAGCGGACTCTGTGCCACGTCTGGCGAGTGCTCCTCCTAGAGTAGTCGATGGAGAAGAGCGAACACTGCCTGTGAATGACGAACCTGTGGGTCGGAATCGTCTGTCTGACCTCTGCTGCTGGAACGGTCGACGTATCGGTCCAAAATATCGCCGCGGTCTAGGTGCTGCTCCAGACGAGCTCCCGACACGTCTCCCCCTGATGTCCTCGAACTTCTCCGCAGCATCGGTAGCCTCAGAGATAGAAGTGATATGCAGTCCAGCCAGCTTCTCCTGCACCTCCTCTCGCATGCCGCCAATGAACTTCTCCAGATTCTCCTCTGGAAATGCGCCAGCTGCTCGTGTATGTCGTGATAGCTCTGTGTATCTGATAAAATAATCCCTGGCTGTCATCTGTCCCTGACGAAGCTCTGCAAACAGTCGGCGCTGGGACTCCTTCCACTTCGCAGAAAAGAAGTGGGCTCGGAACTTCGTCTCGAAATCGTTCCAAGTAGGCTCTCGGCCTAACTCGGACGCTACGGCCTCCCACCATCGCTCGGCGAAGTCTGTCAGTGAATACTTTACGAAAGATAGCCACGTGTCTCGTGGCGCATGAATTGCCCTGAGCACCTTCATCACTCTCTTCAGCCACTGCTCAGCATCATCTGGTGAACCTGTGCCCTCGAACAGGGGTATGTTGGCCCGCTGATAAGAAGTGAAGACCAACTGGTGCCTGTGAATGGCTGAATACTCGTGTGCATCCTCGCCAGCAAAGTCAACAGGGTCCTGCTCCCTGTCCAAGTCTGCATCCTCCTCAGCTCCATGCTCTGGAATGTCCTCTAGTGGATCATCAGGATGAGGTTGCTCCACCTCAACAGACTGGTGCGGATCTTGCCGTATCCCATCCTGTGATGGACGGTACGTGAAATCTGATAGATCCTCAAACCGCATCTCAATATCCGTCTGCCTGTCAGCAATCTCGGTCTGCTGGGCCAATATCTGCTCCTGCTGGCCTCTCATAGCAGCCTGCTGCTGCTGAAGATCAGTAAGTGCGCTCAGTATGCGCGCCAGCTGATCAGAAGTATCCTGACCTGGTCGAGATGCCATGGCTCTGCAGGAGAACCATAATTAGTCATAAAATGCCATAGACAGGTACTTATCGTAAATGCTTTTCTCTTTTTGGGATATAATATGAAAATTAATGAACTTGGTGACATCTGTGGTTATTGAATATGAATGTCATATTTCCCTTCTCGAACTCACGACAAGTCGGAAGACTGTCGCTATTCGAGAACTTAATGCGATCGGAATTGAAATATTGCGAATGTGCGTATCGGGGTACCACTGCTCTGATACCAAACTGTGAACCCCTCAGGATCCGGGTACCCGTTTACGCGCATTTCACAATACTTCATTCACGTTTCATCGCACAAGTCGCACAATTATAGGGAAAATTTTTATTTTTCGCGCGGCTAATTATTCACATGACATTCATATTCACAACATAACCACAAGTAAAAGAGATACAATTGACACCAAAATTCTTTTCATTAATATTCATATCAGTTTACAACGTATACAAGGATTTTCCATTACATCATATATCCCAAAGTGTGATACAAAAGAGATAGCATTTACATCATTATTTGAACAAAAACTGAGACAAGGAATTCATACCGTCTCGTATATACTCTGTCTCCTGGAAGCATATAGCTACTGAGCTGCAGGCTGTTTGCCTGCCACACACACAAATAGGAAAGAAGAGGCGTCAGCCATTGCTGGTACCTCCCTAAAATTTATAAAAATAACTTGACATTTAATATGTACAAAAGCAGGCAAGTAGAAAGGTGGTATAAGTAAAATCTACATCTACTTGCGTAAGTAAAAAGGGTTTGTTTGTAATGCGTTTCTAATGTTTTCCCCCAGAACCCGGCATTTCCCATATGTCATATTTATATAGCAATTTCGTAATCATGAGTGTATGAGTGTGAATGCATATATCAATTTCCTTAGAGATCAAGTTGGCGAGTGAAAAAAATGGAAAAGTTGAGATTGTAGGAGATCTATTAATATATTTAAATTCTTGGGTAGAGAGAATGGTCTTTTGATCATAACTTCTCAAATTCTAACTTCAATGTTTCAGATATAGCTCCAGATGTTGTAGATGTAGATATGGATGATCTAGATATAGAATCGCCAAGTCTATTTGGCGATGTAACTCAAGCGGTGAAGAAGCCTGCAAATGGCTCTTCCGTCTCGCCCTCTAATTGGAAGCGCGGTCCAATAGAGGGATAGGTGTACTCCCCAACTACGCCACTGAGACGGGTGAGAGAGACTCCCTAGAAAAGTCGCTCTAGAAAAACAGCCCGACTAGTACGGGCGAACGAGCTCGTACGTAAAACTGAAAACCAAGGATCCCCCGCCTGGGTATCCTAAAAGACAGGGTCAACGGAACTGGTCTAAAGTCAGGATCCCAACGAGGCGTAAAAACACTGCGAGCTCGCGTAAAACCGTGTAAAAGACCGGGATCCTAGACCCGCGCACTTGGCGGCCGCTGCCCTAACTGGGCTTCCTATTCTCCCGCCCAGTTGAGGGTCACCGCGCCCTCGCACGGTCAGGTGTAAGATTCACCGTGACCGGCATAAATATTTATCATCACTGATTCACGAACATCTTTACTTTCCCAACCTCTTAATTCTTTCTCAATCTTTTCCGCAGTTGATGTTATAGATCTAGGTCTTTGTCACACCTTATCTTTAATGATGCATAGAATTCAATGATCAACGATTGGGGATTTCTATTTATAATGACTTTTGGAAATTCATTTGTTGACTTCTAAGAGTATTAGTATTCTAATAATTGCATCCCAGTTTCTTTCATAAGTATTGAGCTTAAAAGTTAAATATAATACTGAATTTACATAATAACAAGTATGCTCTTTATCCATCCTCACAAAATAGATAATGTGTCATTCCTTTATAGTAGTCCGTTAGAGTGTATATCATTGGATGCTTAATTATAATGATATAATCAGATTCACTTACAATAAATTAAAAACATTTGATGTGTAAAATTTTACTAGACTCATATTACCATAGGACCAATTATCTTTACATGTATATATTTCAAGATAGGACCAATTATCTTACAAAAGAAAATATAATTTCACAATCCTTGACTTTTTCAGTATGAAACCAATAAGCTTTTGGCCAGTGAAAATGTAAAGAGAAGTAATTAGCACATGATTAATTTTATAATCCATATAGTAAATTTTTAATATTGTTTTCTTTGGAAACCTGATTATCTAAGATTTAGGCAACCTGGAGAATAAGACATTGTATGGGGATATGGGTAAAAAAAAATCACACAAGTTTTAGTGAAAGTTTCATCTCCATAATCTGCCATGGATGTGCATTAGGATTAATTCTCTAACTACTGTAGGTGTAAAAACCAACTACAACCCTTTTTCATGATCTGGTATAAGTAGCATATTCCAGGTCATTAGGGGCCCAGAATTTAATCTTTTGAATTATTATAATATAAACTTCACCTTTGTCATAATTGAGATAAGAATAACAGTATTCAGAAATAGAATTTCCAATTCGGGAATATATTAAACAGAAATAATTGTTGTTTTATCACAACTCCAAGTGTAATATATATATATATATATCTGAATGCAATTATATGTACAACAAAACACTTATCCTAACATTATAGGGAGACCTTGAACCTTGTAATAACTATATATGCTATATAGTTACTAACATTCTTAATGACATGTAATTTGAGACTTACAAATATATATAAATATATCTATCATATCATTAATTTAAATGATGTATCAGTAGTCTATAAAAGTTGCATTATTAAATATGCACTCATATTTTTCTCTCCACCCCTTTCTTAATCCAGAAGATAAAACTTCCAGGAACACTCATTGTAATTATAATAAGATAGACAATTACTCTTTCCAGGAGTCATAAAATTTTTAAAATACTAGACAGATATGGATATTTTTGATCTTTTTTTTTTAAATATTACCAGACCACAGACAACACCTAGTATCCATGAAATGGGAATTCAACATTTTTTTTAAAACTTATTTACTGTATATAAAAAAATATTTAAACTATTTTTTTTAACTATAAGCAAACAATACCCATTATCCAGGAAATGGAAGTTTAATATTTTTCTCACAAGCAGGAATTTACAGTATAAATTTTAAACTAATTTATTTATTTATTTTTTTTTAACAACTGTGACTAGACAGTGCGTATCCAGGGAATGGAAATTCAACATTTTTTTTACTATAAGCACAAAAGCCAGGTGCATCAATGGAACTTCCATTCATGTGATATTATCATAACTGGTAAGAGTTTAAACCTTGTTAGAATACAATTGGCATGAGTATTGAAGAAAGAAAAGATCATATCAACCATCCCCATTTCAAATTATAAAGAAGATCTTAAGTTTCCTGCACATAACTCTCCAATTTCAGCATTAATTGAGGAATCAAGAATGTTTATAACACCATGCATGGCAGCAATAGACATGGAGGGGATGTACCTTGTATTTCTAGCATATAGATCAAAGTAAAATGCAGAAATTCCCCAAATTTGACAGCGATACAGCTTGATTTCAGCCCAATAGTTGCAGGAGGAGAAAGAAGATCGGGCAATGTACCTTGTATTTCTAGCATATAGATCAAAGTAAAATGCAGAAATTCCCCAAATTTGACAGCGATACAGCTTGGATTTCAGCCCAATAGTTGCAGGAGGAGAAAGAAGATCGGGCTGGAGGCTGGAATTTCCTGAGAATTGGGGATCTAGAAATCCCACGGATGCAATTTTATAGGGGAGAGGGAGAGGAAATAGGGTTTCGTTGGATTTGGGAAGGAATTGTTCGGCATTTGTTAAACAAAGTGGGGAAGGGGAGAGTTACGGCTGGGAAAGAAGAGAATTAGAGAGAATTAGGAGGGCTTACATTTATAGAGGGAGGAGGGGTATAGGTTTGGGACAAGTGGAATAATTAGGGGGTCCAAGTGGAGAGCTTTGGATTATGTGGCTGTTATATTTAGAAAACCAATTTTATATATTTCTTCTTTCTTTTTAGATATATATTTTTTAAGTAGCCGACTGCTGCTGCTGATACTTAGTTTTATTTTATTATTTTTTTTTCAAAAGTCTCCTTATTTGAGATACTTAAATAGATCGTATGCTCACCTCGAGCTTCCGTTTTTTACGCGAAGTATCTTGATTTGATCGTCTCGGGACGACGATCAATTTGAGTACAATATTGATATATTTCCGGTTGGGTTTGAACCCCCGAAATTTTCGGGTACGGTTTTTGTTTATGGTTAAATTTTACGATTTTAAAATATCAAACGACCTCCGATTGACGAACGGTCGATCCCGTTGGTCTTATATCGTCGAATCGGATCTAATGACGGTCTTGGTTCGTTTCGCGGTTTCCGAATTTGCGTCGCGGCTTTTCCCGGCGCGCGATACGGTGTGACCGATTTTTGGTTGATTTCGCCCGAACGACTTTTGATTCATGATCAAATTGGGTTCATTGGATCCAAAATCGGACGAGTTCGGGTTTACGCAAATTCCCGGATGTTACAGCAGCGGTCGCCTAGTGCGTGGGTCTAGGATCTCAGTCCTTTGTACGTTTTTGCGCGAGCTCGCAGCGTTTTTACGCTTTGTTGGGATCCAGGTTTTGACCAGTTCCATTGACCCTGTTTTAGTAGGGTACCTGGGTTGGAGGACCCTTGGTTTTGCTTTTCGAGCTCGTTTTGCCCATACCAGTCGGGCTGATTTTGGAGTGACTCGGACTGGAGAGTCTCTCCCACCCGTCTCAAGTGCGTCGTTTTGGAGTGTGCCTAGCCCTCTCATGGACCGCACTTCCACTGGGAGGGGGAGACGGAAGAGTCTCTTAAGAGGCTTCCTCATCGCTTGAGTTTTTAGTTACTGTTTCGCCAGTAGATCTTGGCGAAGAAAAGATCGTTGTCAGATGGACTTGAGTTGTGCTTATTGTTCTACTGGTAGGTGTTGGTAAGGAAAGAGATTAGATCCCGAAAAATTATCAATCATCTCATAAATCATCAATCATCAATCATTAATATATAATAAGATCCATCATCACATATGATATCTCACAACAATAAGAAAGGAACAAAGGATAGTGGCACGGAAATCTTCTACATTAGAATGAGAGCTACTACTAATGTTGTTAAGTGAAACTAGTAGACGTGTTGGGAACTTAGTTAGGATGCAGTACACTCCAGCGCATGCCTACGAAGGCACCTTAAACCTAAGGCGTTCTTCCTGCCTTAGAGTCATAGTGTGATGTCTCACCCGGACCAAGACTACAGACTATCCACTGAGCTTGAGGAATTAGACAAGGTCAAATATCAGGACAGGAAACACATCATCTATATCTTTTATGATCCATCAACATGTCTTATAAACAATAAAATGTAGTTTACCTAAATATGGATCTTATAGATAAATAAGAACATTAAGTGAGAATGGTTAAGGTGGTGAGTGAAAAAGAAAAATCATATATATATAACAGCATGAAAGCCAACTTTTATGCAGTAGCTTATTAAATTTTAGATGCCAACATATCTACTTGCTTTTTTAAAAAACCACTGAGATACCTGTTTTATTTTTGATAAAGTAGATTGTACTCAACCTTTATTGACATTCTTTTCTTCCTAACATGGTTGGCAGGCAAGGTGCCTGCAACTCAGTAGATTGACAGCAGGACCCCTGAGCTTTTGCGGTTCATATGGTTTCTGTTTACGGTACATTATATCTTTTGTATAGGATATTGTAACTCTCGAGTGCTTATTTCTTTCTCTTCTATTATATTTTGGGATACATGTACAGAATTATCAGTTTCTTTTGTTACATGTAACTTTATATGGAAATTAATGCAAATATGAATTTGGTGACACTTGTTAGTTATGTGGTTGTTTATTATTATTGTGAATGTCATTCAAATAGCGAAAACTCTCTCATTTTCGGTAACCTAGTGCAATCTATAACGAACGTAACATTGCGAGTGATGTGTAAACGGGTAACCCGTATTCCGGGGCGGGCATCGCATGTTCTATCCTCAACCTTGGCTTCTACCTATAGAATTCATTATCAAATTATTCTACCATTTGCTAAGATTTTTCAAATTTTTTTGATATTTTTCTCTGCTTTCTATAGTTCCCACTTGCTAAAGTCCAGCACTAGACATTGATGGTGGTGGATACATGTAGCAAGATGAACACGTATTTTGATGGAACTTCATGTTGAACAATGTCAACTATGCCTTACGGTCATTATTCTTCCTTATATCAATCAAAGGGCAAAGGAAGCTACACATCATATTGCAGTCATGACCTGAGAATAAGATATGCAAGCATGTCATGTGAAACAAGGACAAAGGCATAGTCTATGCACGGCATCTGAGTGAGCCATTCCTAAGATTGTAGATAAGGTAACCTATTATGATATCACACAAAAGATTTGGAACATCCCGAAGGACTTACATTAGATGAATGTGAATCGTGTGTTCCAAAGATACCGCAATCTGATGCAGTTTCGACACAAGGGAAAGACTCTTTCCAGTTTTGCCCACAACTGAAGATGTTTAGAGATGCCAACAGAAATTAGGGATGAGAGGAGAACAATGCCTTCGTTCCCCCGCTTATTTGCTTTGGCTGCAAACCGTGAAGCACCGGTGTTGTCTTGTTGGTTAGACGGCAACTGGATGCCTTCGTACTTGACGGATTTCTCTAATTAATGCCTAGATAGTTTTCTTATCCTTTTGAAATCTATACGGCAGATTAATAGACATGTCGATGATGGTATCAATGGGTGTGGAAGGATAACTCATTTTTGGTTAAATGAGACTACAAAGCTATTACCCGACAGCCACCTCCGAGAACAGACACTTTAGTTTGTGACTGCAACTTTATTTGGGAGTTAAAATTGTCGAATAGAATTGGTTTCTTTATGTGACTACTACACAAAAAACGTATTATGACAATGGAATGTTGTGCAAGAGTTTTCATGGATGTCTCAAATAGGTGTCCCCTTTACAAAACTTAGATTGAGACGGTGGAACATCTTTTTCCCATTGTGTGAAGACATCCCCAATTTAGATGAAAATTGGCACATATTGACTGAATTTTAGAATTTGGACCTCTTTTGGGACTCGTTGATTGAGGCAAAGCATCGCTCCAGAGGACCTTCTACATCCAATCACAACTATCTAGGCAATTTGGTTAGCTAAAAATGGTGCAATCTATTCTTTACAACGTTTTTATTGCGAGAATGTATTTTTCCACTGTAAAACTCTTCTCGAGTCTTGGCTTATGTAAGTCTTCCTATAACTTTTCTTCATCTTTCAATATATTCGGGACAGACATCATATCGTGTTTTCCCCTCTTTTGACTCAAAAAAAGCGATGAGGAGAGGAGAAAAAAAACACAACAAGCCTTCGGACTTTAGAGAGGAACGAAGATGAGAGGTGGAATCTACAGGAAAACTAAGGGAAGAGGCAATAACATAGGAGGCATCGAAAATTCCCAATACTATATTACTCGATCTACATTACATAACATGTTACCCCCTTTATATAGAAAAGGATGGGATTACAAAATATAGTAAATGAAAATAAACTAAACCCTAACAAAGCGTAATTAACCCCTAAAATTACTCTCAATTTAATAATCCAAATTATCGGCCCTAAAATATTAAGCTCATAAATTGATAACAAATAATAAGTTGCTAGATCATCAAGAGAAACTTGCAAATGCTTGATTCTAGGGCAACTAAATCTGTGGTTGAAAATAAATGTGGCGTGTGAGGTGAAGCATGGCCCAAAATGACGATTTGACCCTTATATCGCAACTTGGGAAACGAAATTTCAGTGATAGCACGAATTTTGTTGAAGTAAGCGAAAATGGGGGGAAATGCACATAAATTTTAATATTTTTTGAAATTTAGGTTCTCATTGTGCTTTAATCAATAAATAAGATAGAAATATACACTTATTTGCTAAAATATAGATCTAGATACACATTTTATATAGTAGTGACATGTACACTACACACATTGCGAGTCTAGTATGATAATATGCACAATAATTAAGATAAGCACTTAGGAATTTAGAACTTTAGAAGCATGTTCATGAATAAATAAGTTGAATAACAATTCAAACACAAGTCATAGTTCACAAGGTACAAAAAACACAAGAACTCGTGCAGTAAAGAATCAGAGGAACCACGACGAGCGTATGGGTGGATCATTCTATTATCATGTTTGCTTTCCTCCTCCGTAGTTGTATGAAGGTTCATATCTTCTCCTCATCGGTCTCTATATTCAATGTAAGTTTACCTTATCATATAGTTGTACATGGTCTTGTAGTCGATGAGATACTGTGCATATATGTGATCCTCAACATGCATAAGGAAACAAATACAAGAATATCTTTCCCCAGAAGAAGTATAATCGCGAGGAGGTCGATGTGAATATACAACTTCAGAACTACGCAATGCAGTTGGAGCAGTATAGAAGGAGAGGGCATTGTAGAGATTGAGGTGGAGGCATTTTTTATAAGAAAGAGGGTGGCATCTTGAGATGGGATCCACCAAAAATCACATTAAAATAAAAAATGTTACTTTACATCAGACTAGGCCAAACAGAGGGCCTTACAAAGTTCTAGAACATTTTCCGGATATAAAACATTGAGCATGAAAAACGACATCATTCCTAGCACATCAAATGGCCCAAAGAAAAGCAAAAGGAAGAAAAATATCCTCATGAGAGTTGCCACAATGCATGCGCAGTTACCCCCAGATGTGAGTGTCATTGTCAACCCTCAACCATGAAATCCCCAACATATACCACGTCTGGGTCGAGTGACCGCACTTGAAAAAGATATGATCCAGGTCCTCAGTCTCAACTCCGCATCTTCGATTTCAACTCCACATTTGCAACAAACGATCACCAATATGAAGAATCGCATTAGAGCGCTCCTTCGTAAGTAGGCGGAAATGTACCAAGAGCCAGAGATATGCCTTGATTCTCATATGGATTATGCTCCCCCAAATAATCCTTGTATCCTCACATGCATCCGCACCCGGTACAGTCTGGTCATTTGCAAAATGACGATATGCCTTCTTCACAGAAAATTACCCTCAGTCCTTGTGAAAAGACCTCTACCACAATTCGTGCCCACCACGTCGGCCAACTCCCTATGTAAAAGCAAGAAATCCTCCAACCTCTAGTCCGAGAGAGCCGCAGAGAAGTTAGGCGACCAGGAGTTTTGCGCCCGAACTTGCTAAACTAAGATGTCCTTATCCTCCGCAATAGCCATGGGCCGCAGAAAATGCTCCCCAATTGTGTCATCCCCGGTCCAATCATCCCTCCAGAACCGGTAGATCTCACCACTACCAAGCACCTGACGTAGATCTAGCCTCAACTCGAGAATGATCTTAAAAATTGCTTGCTATAGAGAAGAAGAGAAACAGATGTTCTTGGCCTCACCCGATCCATCAATTCCATGGATCCTCATCATCAAACGGCAAACTAAATCATCTGAATCACCTCAAAATGTGACCGCCCATTATGCAACAAGAGCCTTATTCATGCAATCCATCTTCAACACACCCAAACCCCTCTTCGTTTTACTCCTAGTGATCGTGGCCCAGTCAATAAGATGAAATCCCTTTTTCTCCTACTTCACATCCGCCCAAAAAAATCTCCTCATCAACATCTCCATCCTCCTATGCACTCCTACGGGCAGTAATCTAGTAGAGTAGAAGAAAATAGGAATAGTCGATAGGGCATGCTTGAGCAGAACCAATTTACCGCCCTTGGATAATGTCATTACCTTCCACACCGCTGACTTGCTCTCTAACCTTGTCAAAATTGGCCTCCAATCAGTCACTCTGCCAACCAGGCAATGTAGAATCTTCGCAGCGCACAACACCACCTCCTGAGAGAAGCCAAAAGGCACCGCCACCAATTTCTCTATCCGCAGGCCCGAGATATCCCCAAAAATATCCACGATTCGAGTGGATCTTTGTGCCTGCTCCGCACTACCGCCAAAAAGATCATTATATCATCAACATATTGGAGCAGAGGGATAGAGATCTCACCATTGGAGTAACCCGGACACCAACCACCATCAGTCGCACATCTCAAGAGATCTAAAGGTCCAGGAAACCTCTCTTTGTCAAGGACGTCCTGAGGAACTGCCAGCCCAGGCAATCGTAAGCCTCGAAAAAGTCTACCTTCTAAAGCAAACATTTCCCTTTACTCCTATTCCAATTCAGCGCCATCCCCGAGGCCAAGACTAAGCCATCCACCATAAATTTACTAATGATAAACGACGTATGTTCAGGGGAGATGGCAACATCCATAACGCAACGGAGGTGGTTTGCGAGAACATTGGCAATAATAAGGTAAGCCACGTTAGAAAGCGCAATCAGCATGTAGTCCCCAATCCTAGTGGGCACATCCTTCTTCGGCAGCAAAAACAACAGGGCATTCCTGACCTGCTCAAAACATAAATCCCGCCCCCCAACTCTTGCACCATCTCCATAACATCCCCCTAACCACCTCACTATTTTTTTGTAAAATAGGATCAAGAAACCATCCAGCCTCGGGACCCCATCTGCATTCAAATCACTAACCGCCTTCCTGACCTCAGCCTCCGAGAAAGGGACGACAAGAACATCTGCCTAAGCCACCGATATCTCCTTATCACCTTACCCATGCCAACCCCACCTAGCACGGACTGTTATACTCGTCGCGTGGAAATGGGCACGAATTCCCCTTCCCACCTCTTCGTCACTAGTAACATGCACCCCTCCCACATCTACCATATGTATGTAGTTCCTCCTTCTGCCCAACACTATAGAGTAAAAAAATAAGGTGTTGGCATCACCCTCCCTAAGCCATCGTTGCCTCGACCTCTACCTCCACTCAACATCCACCTTTTTATCTCCACCACGACCTCCAGAATGTATCAGGACCTCTCCACTTCCTCAGAGGCGAGCTCCCACTCGTCCTCAAATCTATCCAATCTACTAATCTCCTCTGGCACTCTAGCCTTCAGGCACCAATGCTTCTCCCATATGCCCTTGTTGTGGTCGATAAGAAAAGCATGACGTATCCACAACTTGGAAGCAAGCCTAGCCATCGCCGACCCATTCACCACGTAGCCTTCCCAAAAGTTCATGAATAAATCTCGAAAACCATCTTCCAGCAACCACGCATGCTCGAACCTAAAGATGCTCTTAGGCTTAGAAGTTCCCTAGAGGACCAAATCCGAGTATGGTCTGAATGCACCCAGAGGAGTGCCCATGCTCTGGTCAACGTAAAGGTATGCAACAGCTCCGGCGACGTAAGAAACATGTTAATCTGTGATCGCAATCTTAAGTTCCTCGAAGTGTAAGCACAACTCAAGGCATCCACAATCGACAAACCGAAGTCACTAATTAGTTTCAAGAGCTCTCCAGAGCCCACGTCAGCCCCACCACGCAGTCTTGGCCGATCCTCTGGGCGAAGCGTCACGGTAAAATCGCCCCCAATGATCCACGGGTCCATTGGGAAAGTTACATGAACCTATCATGTGTCCCGAAGAAACAACGCCCACCCCCATTAGATGGACCGTAAACATTAGTAATTACATCTGCACAGCATCCGCTCTACGTCTAAACAACAACATAAGCGAATGCTCCCCCATCATTTCTTCATGCACAAGTGTCAATCTCTATGCATTCCACCATGTAGCAATTCCACCTGAAGCACCACTTGATGCAACATATCTGAATTCCGATAATGAAGGACCACCAACCGACCTCCACAAATCAGCATCAATGCAGGCCAATTCCGTCTCTTGCAACAACAACATGTTCGCTCTTGCATTCATTAGAAGATCACGAACCCCTACCCGCTTTTCAGGCCGCCCAATTCTCTCACATTCCAAGATATCACATTCATTGTAGACAACAAACTTCCCTGTACAGCGAGACCAACCCCATACATTCCATCAGGTCCCTCTCTACATCTGGGCATCGACAGGAGGCAGTGGCCATCTAGTTCGACGGCACCCCCCAACTCGTCGTCACACTCGCCCCTTCAGCCATAAAGTTCAGCCCGTAAACAACCCCCACCACGGCGCCTCCACTGATGTCGTCGACCTCCAACAGCCAGTAAATCTCCTCATGTCGCCTCCTCCTTCGGTCCTTAGCCTTTTTCCTGGAATAACTTCTTCAAAACCTCCCTTCCAGCGTGGAGAGGACATACAGAGCCTCATAATGGGAGTTCCTTCGCATCCGAGAAACGAGTGAACCCCTACCACCCGTAGAGATATGCAGTTCATTTCTTCACCTTCAACGGACGAACTATCCCCATCCTCTCCCAATAAGCCATGATCACGTGTCGTTCACGTCCCCTAGGCGTCAAGGCCCAACGAATGCAGAGCCCCATTCTGCACATTTGGATCTGACAAATCGGCCTGAAATGGAGAATTCGTATTTAGCGCATCCAAAGTTGGAATTTTTTTCAAAAAAAGGCTAATCTTATGGATCTGTCGATTCCAAGTCAGATTCTCGCCCTAACTTTGCAACATCAGCGAGACCTCCGCACAACTTGCCATCTTCGCCAGAGCCAGCTCTGTTACTGCCTTCCTAATTATGGCAACGTTCGAATTTGGGAAAGTTTATGGCATCCTTTGTTCTCAAATTCAAACACGGCCTGATCTAAGTCTCCTTCGAAGCAACCTTCTAATCTGAATCGAGGTCTTGCACCTGCGGCATTTTTGAACCCGATTACTCTTGAGGTGGAACTGAACTTCGTCAAAGAACCCGGCCAGGATACGGATGCTAAGGCATCACGTGAACTGTCACGTGTAGCAACCCGTGAAGAGGTTACAACTCCGATGGGCTCTCTAGCCCTTGCGACTCCATCGTCCTTTCTGGAGATCATTGGGTGATGGCTTTCTGAATGAGTTCAAGTTGTTGGATGCTACTGGTTCCACAGGAGGTTTACTTGTTGCACGGAAAGACTCGATTTTCGACCTGGTAGTTGAGTTAAGGGGAGCTCATGTGCTCAGTTGTTGGAGAACACTTAGTTAGGAAATCAGTTCGCTTTCTCTTGTGTATACGACCCTTGTGATCAAATTCCACACCTGGTCTTATGAGAGAACCTCAAGACGACCAGAGACACCTTCCCAGGCATGGATTGGCTTGTGGAGGGGTGACTTAAACATATGCTTACTTTCATCAGATAGATCTCGTTTGAGAGGATGGCAGGACCATGGGTCCATTGATTTTGTTGAACCAATTGATGACTTGGAGGTTGAGGTGATCGATGCATCCGACACTAAGTACACATGGAGAAACTCTAGATTGCACTCTCGTATCGATCGTTTTTTTGTCCTCTGTGGAGCTTTTGGAGGGTTTTCCTTTGTCGACATCCTCCTCCAGAACTCATTCAAGGTCTGATCATACGCCTCTGCTTTGGGACTTCGATGTTGTCTCCCACCACAAATATTTTTAAGTTTGAGAGGGCTTGGCTCCTTGAAGAGGGGTTCGAAGACTTGGTTTTCGATCATTGGTCATCCATTGTGGTCTCGGGCTCAGCAGCGTCACGCATGTCTCGAAAGCTTACTTCTTTATGCACACGATTTTGCACATTCAAGGAGGTTAGAGAGAGGAGAAGGGCCCGTCGTGCAGAGGCTGAGTGGAGGGTGGCTGTGAAATGGGGCAGGCGTTCGCATATCACTTTCATGATTTCTCGAGAAGAAAGGCAAATAGACTGTGGAGACGGTATGGGAATGGGGCCTCAAACTTATCCAATCAGCGTGCCAATCACCTGGTGCATGTTGTGATCGCAGCGGAGGTGAAGATTGCAGTATGGAACATGCATGTTGATGGTGCTCCTGGTTCGGATGGCTTCATGGTGTTCTTCTTTCGGGGATTTTGGGAACTAGTGGGGAGGGAGGTGGTTGATGTTGTGGAGGAATTTAAATATTGTTAGAAAATATAATCTTAGAATAAAATAATAAGAACCATAAGAACAACGGTATTTAACGTGGAACCCTACTCTCTAAGGAGCGGGATGAAACCACGGGAGAACGCCTCAAAGGGTTGATAGTCTATTGCTTTTCTCATCAGATACAGAAGGTGAGGAGCTTCTTATATAGCCCTCGTTGAATCGCCATATTCCACAACTGGTAGATGTAAGACTAAACAACTGGATGTGGTTAATGGATCCTGGAGTGATCCATTTACCCATCTCCCCATATATGTGATGCATAACCAAATACTTCAACACTCCCCCTCAAGCTGGAGCATGCAATGCTCAGCTTGGACAAATAGAAAGAAATCTCAACTCATAATACAAGACACTACATACAATATCAACTCAACGCGCACAATTGTCACATGTTGTCGAGGTTGTTGCTTCTCATGTCGTGCAGGTGAGGAGCAACACTGAATCTCCTCGTCGAAGAGCATGTGCTTTGTACTGCGCCCGACAAAATCACTGCACCTGAAAACGAGTCTCCTCGTCGGAGTACTCTGGCCCGCCACAACATGTGGACAACTGCTCCATCTCTGAAAGGGCCGAACCGAAAAGCCATAGATTGCAATCCTCGTCGGAGTCCACGGTCACTGAAGAATGGAGTCTAAAAGTCTCATCATTGGAGAACTGGGTCTCTCCCATACTAGCTCAAAGAATGGGATCTCTACTCTGGAGTCCTATGAAACCACATGAAAATCCTAACCCACGTGGCATAGGGAATGGGATCTCTACTATGGAGTCCCTATGGATCACATGAAAACCCTAGCCGAAACACAAAAGATGGGGGACAACAAACAATGATGGCAAACATGTGCACATCTGAAAAAGACTGCATACATGTGTGTGTCAGAAGCTGAAGACTCAGAACCAATCTGATGTCGAGTATGAATATCTGTAGAGTCGGAACAATCTGGTTGGTCTGGAAAAAATATGAATCTGTACTGAAATCTGGAACAGAACCGTGACTCTACACAATACTCCCCCTTTCTCCCATACTTGTCAGAAAACAATGGCATCAACAAAGTTGGGAGAAGACAAGATAATGGGGAGAACAAAAACCAATGAATCACTTAGCCGATATTGATTGATTTTTCCCAGTTTCTCCCTTTTTCAAATCATTTTTCTAATAATACGGCTTTTCCTTCTTTTTTGCAAAAAATTCTTGCGTACGACTTTTCTTTGTATGCGCCTTTTTTTTGAACAAACACTTTTCCTTTTTTTAACACACGGGCCATTGGGCCAAAACATTGCAGCCCCCCCCCCTTCATTTTTTAAAGTCGTTCTGGGCCTCTTTTTTTGATGGGCCTCAGCCCAAACTTAACTAAGCAGCATTCGCCCTTTTCTTTAATAAAGAGGGTCATCAGACCCTTTCTTTTTTTCATCGTCACTAGGGTTCCCAATTAGGAACAGTCTTGTTAGTGTCTCTCGCCTGCGAGATGAGCCTGAAAGGAACCTCCGCTTGGAGGCTTGGGCAGCGCCGCCGCCGTGGAGTACAGGAGATGTCGCCTTCGATTGGAGGGTTGTTGTCGACGCCAGTTGTAGTTACGATGCGCGAGGAAAGGCTCCTCTTGGAGCTCCTGGATCTGATGGAGGAACCACGATGGCTCGTGTCGCTTGCATGAGTTGAAAAGGAGGTGGCTCGTCGCTTGGAGCAACGAGCCTGGTGCCGCCTGAAGGTGCGAGGTTGGAAGAGAAGCAGCGTCGGAGGTTGCGGTGTCGCTTGGGATCGACTGGGCTGCGATGGGGCACCGCCTGAGCCATTCTGGTGACGCTATACACCCTGAAGAACTGGAGATGCACACGATTGAATCCTTGGGCTGCGATGGGGCGCCTGAAGATGTGGGGCGCTGAAGATAGCATCTGGAGAAGCGCTACCTACACATGATGATGCTCTGGAAGTCGTCGTTGTAGTAGATGAGAGGGAGGTCCATCTTGGAGTTCGATGCCCTGGAAGTTGCTTGGAAGGAGTACGGTTTCAGAGAAAAGCCCTAGAACGGTTGGAACTTGCTAGTTCTGCATGAGGAATTGAGCGACGCCTCTAGTCTTCAGAGATGCTTGGATTCAATCAGAGATGCGTAGAACGTGCCTGGAGCATCACCACTTTGTACGTGGATTTAGGTTTCATAAGATAAACCCTATCTGTGACATGCCCTGAACTTGCCGAAAATAGGGTTTCAAGAAAACCCTAGAAACTAGAACTCGAATGATCTTGAGCAATGAACATGAATAATCTTCAAACATCAATCTTCAAGAACAAGAACTCTGAAAATCGAATCTCAAATAAAAATAAAGAACTTAAAATCTTCAAGAATCAAACCCGCTCTGATATCATGTTAAAAATATACTGCGGAAGCGTATCAAAATAAAATAATAAGAACAATAAGAACAGCGGGATTTAATGTGGAACCCTACTCCCTAAGGAGCGGGATGAAACCACGAGAGAATGCCTCAAAGGGCTGATAGTCTATCGCTTTTCTAATCAGATACAGAGGGTGAGGGGCTTCTTATATAGCCATCACTGAGTCTCCACATCCCACAACTGGTAGTGTGGGATTAAACAACTGGATGTGGTAAATGGATCCTGGAGTGATCCATTTACCCATCTCCCATATAGGTGACGCATAACCTAATACTCCAACAAATATTAATGCATCCTCGATAAACTTTACAGAGAGCAGTGATTTTTTTGTTACCTAAGAAGAATGTTTCTGAGAGAGAGGAGGGCTTTCGACCGATTGCCCTTTCCAATGCTGTTTATTTGATTGTGGCAAAGGTCATGGCCATAAGGCAAAATAGAGTTTTGGATCACATTATCTCACCGCACCAATTTGCTTTCATCCTAGGTCTACAAACTGCAAACAGTTTGGTTATGGCATCTGAGATCATTGCTGACTGGACTAGGTGAAAATCGAAGGGGTGCTTTGGAAGGTTGACTTCTCCAAAGCATATGATACGGTGAACTGGCGTTTCCTTTAGATGGCGATGTCGAAGTGTGGTTTCCCCGGTACTTGATCTCATGAATGAAGCGTTGTGTCAACATGACATCCTATGCGGTGCTTGTGAATGGTAGACATGAAGGAGGATTCTTTCAGCCACAGCGGTGCTAGACAGGGTTGCCCGCTAGCCCCTATGCTCTTTGTAACTGCAGCGGATGTCTAAGAATCTATGGTTTCACAGGTGATACGGAATGAGATTTCGACAGGGTATATTGCATATGATATTTCTATCCCTCTACTGCACTATAATGATGACATTATCTTCTTCATTGAAGGGCGTAAGGAGGAGGAGGCTAAAGGCATGGCTGATTCTAGAGATTTTTAGGGAATTGTCTTGACTTGCCCTTAATCAGGGCAAGCCTATTGCGCTTCAATTTGGCCTCTTTGAAACAGATGTGCGAGAGTGTTACACGGCTCTTAGCACTAAGAGTGGCTCTCTCCCGATCCGTTATTTAGGCCTTCCCCTGACAGCTGGTACTCTTAGGATGTCTGACTAGCTACTTGTAACAGAGAAGTTGGAGAAAAAGCTTTCAGGTTGGAATGTGTCTATCCTATCACATGGGGGTCTCTTGGTGTCGGTCAAGGTCATTCTCTCTGCTATTTATGTGTGCTTCATCTCGATGTGTCTTCTACCAGTTGGTATAAGGCATCGTCTTGAGAGAATCATGCGACGATTTTTTTAAGGCAGATCAGGACAGGACGGTACTGGTTTACCTTTAGCTGATTGGGAAATGGTTACTTTGCCTATGGAGGCTGGAGGACTTGGGATTATAAGGTTGGAATCCATGAATGAAGCTCTTTTACTGAAATGGGTTACCATGATTTGGGGGAGAAGTGAAGAACTATGCTGCAGTTTCATTCAAAGAATTTATGGCATTGGAGATCAAAGCTCGTTACCTCAACAGCAGAATTCTCAGTCATATGCCTTCTGGAAAGGAATTAGATCAGTACTACACCTTTCCAGAAGCTCTTTCATCCGGCCCTTGGAGATTGTTCTTCTTTCACCTTCTGGACTAATAATTGGCCATGTAAGGGAACTCTCTCATCCAGATTCTCATGCCCGTTTGCTCTGGTAGTTAAACGTGATGTAAAGGTGATGGATTGGTGGCTTGACGGAAACTGGATGCCCATATTCTGATAGATTTCTCTGATCAGCACCTTGAAGATTTCTTCCTGCTCCTAGAGGCCCTCAGACAGATTAATAGACCAAGTGTTAGGCAGGATCACTAGGTGTGGAAGTCTAACTCATTCACGGTCAAACGAGCCTACAATGCTATCACCAGACCTCCTCCACCAAGGATTGATATTTTGATTCATGACTGCAATTGTATTTGGAAGCTAAATGAATAGAATTGGCTTCTTTAAAGACTTATCCGCGGAAAGCATATAATGACAAGGGATCGGTGTTCCAGACTATTTGGGGAGGTTTCAAATAGATGCCTTCTATGTGAGACGTAAATTGAGACAATAGACCATCTTTTCTTTCATTGTAAGAAGACATCATCAATCTAGCAAGAGGTGGAGATTGACTGGCTGAACCTTCAGAATCGGGAGTTATTTTGGAATTCTTTGTTTGAGGCAAAGGATCATTCCAAAGAGGATCTACTATAACAACTTGTAATTATCTGGACAATTTGGTTAGCTAGAAATAGCATTCTCTTTTACTTATATTGTTTTTACACTGAAAATGTAATCTTCCACTCTAAGACTCTTTTCAAGTCTTGATTGTTGTAAGTCCTGCTCTTATTCTCCGTTTCTTAATAATTTGGGACAGACACCATAGCATGTTTCTCCCTTTTTGGTCTGAAAAAAACTTAGATATGTTGGAAAAGATATGTAAGCTAGCTAGTTTGAAGGAGAGAGGACAAGGATGCTTCAACGGTTGTTTGTTGGTCCAATTAGGGAAAGTCACATGGTCCTTTCATCTTTTCTACATTTTCGTAACAAAAACTTAAGGACTATCTTAGTATGATAGAGGAATTATGTCCTATGGGGGGACCTATTTCCTGGAAAAGGGCTTTGTTCCCTGCTCTTAGAGACCATCAAGCATGGAGAAAAGGTGACTCTTCAGTCAGGCAGGCATGTAGAGAACTTGTTGTGCAATATACTCAAGGTGATGCTACTCTTGCCAGGAACTACAATTGGATTTAGAGTTCAAGGATCCTCTTACGGCAAAGAACTTTATGTGGTCAATCCCAAAGGTCTCAGGTGATGGCGAAGATGCTCAGGTCTCGCCTTTTTGCCAACAATATCCCTTGTTTGTTCTGTCCAGATGAAAAAGAGGACATTAATCATTTATTCTTCTCATGTGGGCCTGTTTGGGAAGTTTTATAGGACAGATTTGTCCTGAGTGGATACATCTTATTCTAAGGTTTTTGTAGGAGTTGGTTCGATCTTACATATTACTCCAGAAGGAAAATACCCAAGGCCCTTCATTTTTATGAGCATTGTTGACTTGCCAGGAATGCTCTAATTTCTCGTGATGACTGCAACTATGTGGAGAACATGCTCTCTCACACAGATTTTACTTATAAATATTTGTACTAGTATCTGTTGCTTAATATACTTCATGTGTGGCCATCTATATACTGTATTCACCCTCCATTTTCTCAAAAAAAAAAGATCTTAGGCTCCATATCAATTATGCACCTTAAGCATATGTGCCACATGCAATTAGCAAAGCATGTCCTTTAAATATTGAAGATTATTTTAAAAAAAATCATCATCGGCGAGTGTGTCTACCCACTTCAATGATATGGTGGTAGCGCAATGTGTCTACCACCCAAAAGACCAGGGTTCAAATCCTCCCTTGTGGAGGTTGCGTTAGGCAGCCGACAGCCAACGTAAAAAAAAGTCAGATCTTTCAACATGGATTATTCAACATGGATTGACCAAGAATCCATGCAGCCGACCCTACTTAAAGTGGGAGAAGGCTTCGCCATTTTTGCACCCACCTAAATGGTCTGGTAGTAGTGCAGTGTGTCTATCACCCAAAAGACCGGGTTCAAATGTCCCCTTGCGGGGGTTGCGTTAGGTAGTCGACAGCCAAAGTAAAAAATAGTAGAATCTTTCAAAACGGATTTGAGCAAAAATACATGTAGCCAACCCTACTTAAAGTGGAGAAGGCTTCGCCATCATCTGCGAACAAGTACAACAGAATTATTTTTGAATAAAATTTTCCCAGAATTGGGAAGGAACCCTAAGAATAAGTCAAAGATCACAAATTTCTATATCAATTATACACCCAGGATGGTTGCATTGTGTAGTGATTATAAAAGCAATGCAATACACACACATACAGAGAGAGTGAGCTGCTGCACTATTTGCAAAATCTTCTTTGGCATGCATGCTAGAAAATACACATTGAGCATACAGCAAGGTATAAAATACCTTGGTCCTCTCTGAGGGAAGACGATGCAATCCAAAAACCCTTCATCTAATCGATCATCTTTTACAGCCTCGAGTACTCGGACGTCACCAGGATGAAGGCAAGGATTTTTCGTCACAATAACAGGCCCGATTATGGTAGCTGTTTTCTTATCTTCAGCAATCTCGAAGTAACTCTGGTTTGGGCATTTGAGCTCCATCTCTGTCAAACTTACCTTTATATATACCTTGCCATATGATAAGCTTCCAGTTTCATCTAAACAGCCAATTAACACCCGCCCTTTCGGTACAAATATACGGCATTTACTTCTGATATCAGACAAGTGACTTTGGCAATAAGCTTTGAGCATCATCAAAAGGTAAGGTTCTTTATCAGGTTCAAAGCCTTTAACTAACATCTTAACAGCAGTTTTGTTATCCGCACCTGCTATACTATCCAAAAACCTCAAAGCAGATTCTCTGTTTGTAAGAATTCCACCCAAAACCTGCAGTTGCTCTTGTTGTAATGCTTCAAAATGGGCATCTTCTACACCCAGTGTTGACAATAAGCATATAATTTCACGATTTAAATAACATGGCATAGATTCACTCCACTTGGTGACATTGAGCATCGTATTACATGAATCAAACTTCAGCATACTGGGACGCAAGGAGAGTTTGTGAGTTGAAGAATGATCCACAGCCAAAACACCTTTGTAGCCTCCATATCTTATTTGGAAAGCCGAAGGAACCTTATTCAATCCACATTTTTTAGCTACTTGCAAAGCAAACGAGGATGATATTTTACCAATTCCATCAGAGAAGCAATACTTAATGCCATCAGTGGTGACTTCAATATCTTTAATAACATCAACATCTTGAGGAAGAACATCCAAAGTTTGAACAGAAGAGCTGAACAACTGGCCCATTCTTGCTGCACATTTTGATACACTCCTGATTTTGTTAAAATTTCCCATCCACTCTCTAATGCTTTCTGCTGTTACAGTATCATTAGAAGCAAACATCCAAACAGAGTTCGCACGAAGCTGACTTGCTGAAAAAGCCAAGAATTCGAAGTGTTTTGAACCAATTGATATCCCCTTGCTGAGAATAGACAATATCCGTCTGCAGATCTTAGTTTTATATGGTGCAGAAAATATGTTATGGTCCAGCCTGATGGAAATAGCATCAGCTTGAACTTTGCTCCAATCCTCCTCAACAAAAGAAACCCTTAAGAAATCAGATGCATATGTTGCATGATGCTTGACTACATGATTTGAAGTTTCAACTTCGGGTCCTAAGAAATACACTCTAGATGGCGTGACAAGAACCCTGTGACAGGACATTAAGTTCTTTGCTAACATGTCTTCAGGCAAAATGCGCTTCTTGGGATTTCTCATTTTATTAAGATGGTCCTCAATGAATTTCACTGGTTCAAAACAGGTGGATTTTACCTTATGCAACTTCTGAAGAATCCATTTTGCAGTATCAATCGACAAACTACTCAAAGTTGAAAATAAATTCTCATTAATTTTTCCATAAGAAATTTTCTGTGCATGAATTAGAGAATTGAGCTGGAAAAGAATTTCATACGGCACGGGATAATCTGATGGACAGTTTATAATAGGGACCACACTAGAAGGAAACCCCGGAAGCTCCTCTTCTGTTATAGTTAGATCTCCAAGGTTACAATAAAAAGGTAAACCTGCAATTCCATCTGTTGCACATCCATCATCTGGAAGTTCTATACAAAAGTGATCTGACTGCCCAATTGAGCAGGACGTAGAGAAATCAGTTGTGCGAACCCACTGATATCGAATGTCTTCCTTGCAAGAGAGATAGCGGTAAGTCCTATCCTTCGGGTTCAGGTTGGGCAGGGACATTCTTTGGTAGATTCGTGGTGCATACTTGAGCTGGCAAATCAAGATCAAATTTGATTACAACCCTACTCGACTTTTTGATATATTCAACCCCACACATGACTTTTCATACATGATCCCTTTTCAAAAGCATAAAATATCCACCAACACAGTTAAGCATCTTTAGACCTTGCATAAAGTTGGATATTCTTTAAAAACATAAAAAAATCAAAATACTTGGCATTGTATCTTATAATGAATAAAGTGCGGTTAAATATATATATAGCATCTCCACTTTACATGCTCTATTTACAACATATTGAAATAAATAAATAGAATTGTGGAATCAGAAAACAAGAAGAAACGCAATGTTATAAAACCCTGCCCCCCTAAGGAGCAGGATGAAATCACGAAAGAATGCCTCAAAGACTGGATATTCTATTAAGTTTCTCAAAGAGTACAGGGGTGTGGGTCTCTTTATATGCATCCACCAACATTGTAGAGTCTCACAAACATGCAATATGGGATTAGAGAAAGTTGGATCCTTAAAAGATCAGACTATCCCTTCTAATACATACTCACTCCCCCTCAAGCTAGAGCTGAGAATGCAGTAGTTTGTTAGAAAGAAAATAGTCAACTCGGCTTCACTTGATATATCTTTAAAAGAGCTGAGAGGAAATCCACTCGAAGTAGTCAATGCTGGGATAAGACCCACGCAAAGGAATTCGTACAAGTAGAAACATTTCCTGGAATTGATGATCGGTGAAGATGGCGGATAGGTTGTAGTTGGGCTCGAGTGTAGATATCCATGCATTGAACCAACGCACAATAGAAGTCTAGGATGATCATGAGCAGTAGTAGAAGTCAATACAAAGTTGATATCAAACATCAGAAGTAGAGTAGTCATGTCCCATACGAAAATCTTGAGAGCGGGCCCTCCTATATGAAAAATCTGACAAATGACCTCTCCCATACAAAAGTTCACTTCTCTCATGTAGGGACCTCAAAGAGGGAGTCTGTCATATATGTATGTTGCAAATCGCGAAGCACGCACAAACACAATCAATCACGCAAGCACAAAGACACGATTTACAAGGTTCACCCGTAACTGGGCGAAGTCCTTGGGCGGCGATCGATTTTCACTATGGAGAAGAAAAATACAGAGGATACAGAGAGCCCTAACCCTAGGGGAGTATATATACTACTCCCATACAAATGGATCCCTGATTCAATGGGATTCATACACCCAGATACAAATAGACCCACTCATAAAAAAAATTGCCCGGGGTGCTGCCCCACACCCCCGAATGGGGGAGGAGCGCACATGCTCCCCCCTAGACCCCTCCCCCCCAGAGGCTCGCTGACTAGGAAGCAATACGGCAGGAGTGGATGCATACAATGGTTCTTCAACCTATGTCAAATGGATAGGATTCAAGGCATATCAACAATGTGCCTCAAGAAGTTGGTTTTCATGTATAGGATCCATGAAGATGAGATCTCTATCTAAGGAGCCATGAGCAGAGGAGGATGGACATATAATTACAATTTTATTAGGCAATTTCAAGTAGAATAACAAATATGCCATATTTGAACTCCATCTTTCTCTCATACTTGACGGAAATATAAGGATAATCGATCAAGTTGGAGAATAAGTGGGGATAAACAAAATATCTTCACTTTTTTGGAACGTCTCTTTTTTCTTCTTCCCATTTTTGTAGTCATAACTTTTTCCCCTGGATTGAATCCCCTTTTTTCTTCTCCATTTATTTCTCACTCTCATTTTGCGTCATCCTCTTTTTTGGCCTCTTAACCCTAAAATAAAACATCGTGCCTGAAGAATAGAGGAGAAGCATTGTGGTGCCTCTTTATAAGAATAAAGGAGACATTTAAAATTATTTGAATTATAGAGGTATCAAACTAATGAGTTATACTATGAAAATTTGGGAACGTGTGATCGAAAGAAGGTTGGGGCAAGTTTCCAAAGTAACGAAAACCAATTCGGATTCATGCCAAGTCGCTCAACTATTAAAAAGTATACACTTATTGAGGAGTGTAGAGAAAAGAATGAATGGTTGTGTTTATTCCATAGGTTTAGGATCTCTTACATAGAGAGAAAACCTAGAGAGCAAAAAGAGAAAAGTATATAAAGGATCCCAAAGGGTTACATGACACAAATAAAGTAGAAAATACAATAACTCTAACCCTCCCCCTCAAGTTGAAGCATATCTATAGCTCATGCTCAACTTGAAAACTAAATGTAAGAGGCGCCTCTTCGGAAGTACCTTCGAGAAGATGCTTGCAAGTTGGAGTTCAGTGGAGATGTGTGGAATGTTGATATGTCCTCCTCGTACTGCATCACGAATGAAATGACAATCAACTTCAATGGAATTTGTCCGCTCATGGAAAATAGGATTGGTGGCAATTTACGTAGCAGACTTATTATCATAGTATAAAGGTACAGGAATGGCAATTGAAAATCGAAGTTCCTTTAGAAAAGAGGCCATTGTCTGCGCTTATTGCTTCGTCAAGTGACCAGGTTGTCCCCAACAAACATGGTGTAGACTGTAGTGGATTGACGATCATAGGCGAAATGGCATAGTCAACATCTGTATAGGCAAAGACGTTAGTGTTCCCATCACCCTATAGAAGAGTCTACATCCTAGAGATTCCTCCAAGTGCCGAAGGATCAGAAGAACATCCTGCCAATGACTGTAAACAGACATCTCTATGTGGTAGTTGGCCCTGCTCACAGCATATGATATATCTGGCATAGTAAAAGTGAGATAGAGTAATTTCTCCACTACGCTTCTATATCATGTGGTAGTTGGCCAAGATCTTTCGACAAAGACCTTCAGGAGGAAGCTCTTGGTCTCTAAAATACTAGCTTCATCATCTCTTGTAACAACAATATCATCAATATACATAGCAAGAATGACGGTACCAGTAGACAAAGACAAAGTAGTTAGATGTCATCCTCTGAAAATCATGGGTGTTGATCTCTGTAGTGAGTCTGCCAAACCATGCCCGAGGGTTCTGCTTCATACCATAGATGGCCTTGCGTAATCGGCATATACACTCCCCCTCGATTACATAACCCGATGGTTGCATCATGTAGACCTACTCCTTAAAGTCACCATAGAAGAAAGTGTTCTTCACATCAAGTTTGTAAATGGGCCAAGACTTGTTAGCAGCAACAGAGAGAATGTATATATCGATTCCATTCTGGCAACTAGCAAGGTCTAAAATAATCGACACAAAGGTTTGTGTGAAGCCTTTGGCAACTAATCTGACTTTCAACCCGTCAATGGACCCATCACGCGACTGCTTGATTATGAAGACCCATCAGCAAGCCATAGGTCGAACTCCTGGAGGGCACGACACAAGATCCCACGTGTCTCAGGAGGTAAGTACATCCATCTCTTCATCCATGGCATATCCCCAATCCTGATCCTGCATCGAACCATTATGATCTCTAGGGATGGAAATAGCATCCAAGACATCTGCAAACCTCTTGTCACAGCTAGATAAACCATCAGTAGAAGTAAAATGCGACATATGGTGATAAATACATTGCCTCTTTTGCTTGCGAGGAGTTATCGGAAGCTCCTCAGAATCATCTGAGGCAGTAGTGGTGGGAGTACTAGAAGTGGTTATATTATCCTGCATAAAAGGGACAAGCAAAGGGGCGGACAAAGGTGCAGAAGTAGATGTAGTGAGATGCTTGTGAGTATAAACAATTGGTGGAGGAGGGAGTTCCAAAGAGATGTCACCCACTGCATGTGTGAAGAAGCTTGTCTACTCAAAGAAGGTGACTTCGGCAGACATATAATATCGACGTCCAACAGGATCATAACACGGATTGCCTTTCTGAGTACGAGAGTACCCCTTGATAGCCCAAGGTGATAATTTGTCGGATGCATGGAAGTTATGAACGAAAGTGATACCCAGCCAAAAATCCGTAGAGGTAGAGGAAATGGAGACTCGGTAGGGTATACTAAGGAGAAGGGAGTTCCCCCTTTGAGAACAAAAGAAAGAACTCTGTTGATGAGATAGATAGCAGTAAGGATGGCATCCCCCAATAGTGCTTAGGAACACTCATTTGACTAATAAGAGATCTAGCAACATTAAGCAAGTGCCGAAGTTTTCTTTCCGCTACCCCATTCTGTTGTGAGATATATGGGCAGGAGATTTGGTGAATAGGCCCCTAAGACACGAAGACAGATGTCAAGCTCAAGAGCATTGTCAGTTTAAATGATGTTAACACATGCAGAATAAGAGGTTTTAACATATTGAAAGAAATTTCTGACAATTTTATTAATCTCTGAACGCTCTTTTATTAAATACACCCAAGAAGATCGACTATAATCATCGACAAAAGCAATAAAATAGCGATGATCACTCAATGTTCGGACCGAACAAGGCTCCCGAACATCATAATGAACAAGACCAAAAAGATTAGTACTACGGGACTCGGTACGAACAGAAACAAAGTTTGATGATATTTCCCAAACTCACACGTATCGCACTGAAAGAGCTTCAGAGTAGAGAGTTCAGGGAACACCATGGAGAAAGCCTTGGCAGAGGGATGCCCAAGGCATAGATGTCATAGGAGCGGGTCTTCGAAGATGGACGCAACACCGACAAACTTGGAATCCAATGGTATGTCAAGATAATACATGTCATTCTTCTCATGACCTCCACCAAAAATCTGCCTCGTCAAAATGTCCTGAAAATAGCAACAAGACTCATCGAACACAAAGCTTATGAACGGACAATAAGCTAAGAGGGAAATCAGGAGCACAGTGAACCCTAGATAGTCGGAGCTTGGAGAACTCCATTGTTCTGATGGTAGTAACATGTGAGTAAGTCCCATTGGTGATTCGAACCGACTTCACGGAGTAAGATAGTACGGAGGAGGTTAGCATACTACCTTCTTCAGTCAGATGAGTATAGGCGCCACAATCAATAATCTAGGTTGAAGGAGTGATGGCAGAGTTGGCTATTATACCTGAAGGAGTAGCCAGGGCAGCAGTGGTAGTATCATTGAAGGTAGTAGTCTCGGGAGTCTGGATAATCTACATCAAGCGAGAGTAATCTGCGTCATTGAGATGGAATGTTTTGCCACTAAGGGTTATTATCGACACCTCTTCTACATTAGAGGCGTCCTCATAAGCAATATTTTGCGTGACGGGGAGGTGCGCCAAACTTCTGCCATCATCATTTGGATGGATGACTCTACCGACCACAGTGAGTGCATTGTGGAAAATGAGGGGAAGTAGTATGTCATCCACGACAGCGATCAAACGTCCACGTCCAAGCTCTCGCCCATGGCCACGTCCTGAATCATAGACGCGTCCTCCTCAAAAGATGTATGGGCCTCCTCTCCCAGATGTGGCTATGTATGCAGAACTCTCTGCCAAAGGTAAGGTAGGAGATAGGGCAGCAAATGTCGCTAGTTCCTTAAGACAGTCAAAAATGACCTTCACCATTGGCAGTGTATCTAATATAAGAAATTGCTCCTTCGATGTATGGTACTTGGAATGCAGGGCATCAAGAAAATAATACACATGCTAGTATGAATGCTCTTGTACATGTTCGGTACAACATGAAGGCTGAAATATCACAAGCTCCTCATACAGGTTAGTGAGATGCCTGAAGTACTCAATAAAAGTGGAATCACCATGAGATGCAGACCAGATCAGCCTATAGATATCTGCAAGATGTGACTTTATCTTCTTTTGGGAGTATGTCTGCTCAAGATCCTCCCATATCAATTTGGTTGTATTCTTGTAAATAAGATTCGAGGCAATGTGTGCCTCAACACTGTTGGTCATACAGTTGATAACCAAGTAGTTGTTTGTTTGTCAGTTATCGTTTTTTTTCCTTTTCATCTAGAGGATCTTGAATCGGGATGAATAGTTTCCGTTGACCATCAATGAACATCATAAAAGATTGAACCCAAGCACGTAATTTTTTATTCCCTTAAGTTTGATAGTAGTGTCTTGCGCCATCATGTTTGTGGTCAAGAGCTTTATTCGGCAACGGAAGTAGGTGCCATGGTGGTCTTTAAAGATGAAAGATATTCTATGATCGACTAAGTATGCATACGAGGACTAAAAAATGCCTTAGAACTCACATTTTGGACATCCAAGAGGTCTGAAAAACACACTCCACAACAGTTCAGGAGAAAATTAAGGGCCCGACGGAAGCAGTGCGGCACTTGGAGGTTGGCGACAGCCCTGGGAGGCTCCGGCAATGAATACGGACGCTCTAGAGAGCTGCTGGAGTTGGCTGTAGAGGCCCTAGAGAGCTGTTGCAGCATCTGTGGCGACTCTGGTGGCTGCAACGGTCCCTGACAGCGCCCCAGGGACTGCTATGGCTGAACTGGAAGGGTTGCAGTTGTTGTTCTGAAGCCTTAAGGGTTGTTGCAGCATCTGCGGCGGCCCTGAGGGCTGCAGCGGTGCCCTAGGGGCTGCTATTGCGGCCCTGACGTTGTTGCAGCAGGATCGACGATCGAAGGGGGGCTTAGCGGCAACCCTAAGAGAGCCCGTGCAGGGCCATAGGGGAGGATGAATGGCTCGCGCAAGCACGGGGAGAGACTTGAAGGTGGCGGCGGGATGGAGTTAGGTCAGAATCCCAATCTAGGACCGTTGCTCTGATATCATGTGGAGAAAATAATGAATTGTTGTGTTTATTTTAAAGGTCTATGGTCTCTTATATAGAGAGAAACCCTAAAAAGCAAAAGGGAAAATAGAGAAAAGACCCCGAAGGGTTACAGGACACAAATAAAGTAGATAATACAATAACTCTAACAAGGAGAATAATGGAGATTTATAGAGCTAAAAAGAATAGCCTCCATATGATTTTTATTGATTTGGAAAAGGCTTATAATTCAGTCCCAAGGGAGATGTTGTAGAGAGCTTTGGAGAAAAGATAAGTACATGTCCTATACATTAACCTTACAAAGGATATATATGATGGGGTTTCATCTTGTGTAAGGATCCCGTTTGAGAAGACTGACTATTTTAACACCAGCATCGGCATGCATCAAGGTTCAACTTTGAGTTCATTCTTTTTTGCCTTGATTATGGACGAGTTGACTAGTCACATTCAAAATGATATACCTAGGTGTATCTTGCTCGTTGATGATGTTGTGTTGATTGATGAGACAAAAGATGAAGTAAATGAGAAGCTGGAGGTTTGGAGACATGCCTTAGAGACTAAAAGAATCCATATAAGTAGGGTTAAGACTGAAGTATGGAGTGCACATTTGATGGGAACAAGGGTAAAAGACTCGAGAGGTTGGTTAAAGTGGAGAGGAGTCTCTGTTGTTCATTGTGATGAGAAAATCCCTTTGAAAGTCAAAGGGAAGTATTACAAAGCAATTGTGAGACTTGTTATGCTCTATGGATCATAATGTTGGCTTGTGAACCATAGACATGTGTAGAGAATGACAGTAGCAGAAATGAAAATGCTAAGTTGGATGTATGGTCATATACAAAAAGATCGGATTCCGAATGATACGATCACAAGAAAAGATGGTGAAGCTCTGATAGAGGATAATATGAGAGAAAACCACTTAAGATGGCTTGGTCATTTGCAAAGGAGATCGGTTATTGCACCACTTAGAAGATAAGAGATTTGGGATGTTGAGCCGATTAAGAGAGGGTGAGAAGGCCCAAGAAGTGTTGGAATGAGACTATCCGAAGGATCTTAATTATTTGGATTTAAGCCCGAGAATACCCAAAATAGATCTGAATGGAGGAAGAAAATCCATGTAGCCGATCCAACTTAATTGTGAGAAATGATTTTTGTTATTGTGAAAAATGAATAAATCAATAACATGAGCACAAAGAACTTATACAAATAATACCACATTTTTTCTCTTAGCTTTTCCATTTCGTTTGACCCTTCCATTTTCTTTGTTGTTGATTTTTTGCTTTTTTCTTGCCTTTTTTCTACTGCCCCTTCATTTTTTATGGGATGTTCCCTTTTTTCATTTCTCCTTCATCGTTTTTTAGCAGCGGCACCCACCATTTTTTTTGCTTACAATTAAAATATTTTGATTCGGATCTTTCAACATGGATTTAAGCAAAAATCCATGTAGCCGACCCCATTAAAAGTAGGAGAAGGCTTCGCCATTTTTCTAGAATATTTCAATTATCCTTTTTGTGTTGCATGGCCCATTGGGCCTAAATAAAAAGTAAAATAAGAAGTAAAAGAACTATATGGAGAAGGATACCAACCTCTTTCTCCTCCTCTTCTTCTTCAAGTCACGAGAATAGGGATTTAAGAGAACCCCATGTCGATTGCCAGAGATCTCCAATGCCATAATCTCGTGCTGAGAATGCACAAGCATTCCATCAAGCAGCATCTCATCAAACCACGTGTGTGATTGATGCTTCTCCTATCTCCACGCCTTTAGCAAATATGAACTGAACCTCTCCAGATATGACTCTACTCTACTCAACTCTACTCACAGACTTGACTCATGTTACAATGCATCGCGAGCACCCTGTGGTGTCTCCATCTACCTTTGTTGCATGGATATGCCTTGCGGCTACTCTGCGACCTCTATCAATAATCGAAAATTGGATTTTTTTTTCTTCGTTATCTTATGAAAGTAGATTTCTTTTTTTCCAAAATCACATTGTTGTTAAGGTCCAAAATAACAATGTCGTATCAATCAATCCAAAGAGGGATATATCGAGGATATATCTGGAGATATCAGTGATATCGATGGAAATCCTGGAAATGATGCAAAAAATGATTTTTCGTAAATTAAGAGCATACTATTTCTTTTTTTTAATTCAAGAAAGAGGGAAACACGCAGCGGTGCCCACCCCAGAACTATATTAATTAAGTAAAAGACCAAAAATACACACAGGCTGGAGCCATTACAAGAGCCAGGTGTAAACAAAACCGTTGGACTCGTTACAAACATTCTCCTGATAGAATCGCTGCCCTGAAAAAAGAATGGTGTTTCTTCCCACCCATATCGCCCATAATAGGGTCAAAGGACGAAACAAAGCCCTCCACGAACATTGCCTTGCCTCGAGGAGCACGTTCCAGAAAGAGCCAAAGATGTTCACACAGACCCAATTGAGATCAGATCATCCCAAAAAGGCGACGTACACTGGCAGTGAAAGAAAAGCTCCATTGTTTCAATCCCACTTCCGCAAAGAATGCAAACGCCAGACACCACCTCAAATAGTCTGGCACAATGGTCTCTAGTCATGATCTTCTTTCGCCAGAGAAGCCACAAGAAAAAGCCTATCCTCTCGGGGAGGCCAAGGTCCCAGATAAATTTGCAATCTCTGATCAAGTCATCCGATTGAGAGGGAGGAGGCCTGCAGATTGCCACGTGCGCCTTCCTTACCGCAAAGGAGCTATCTCTCCAGACCCAATAATCCCACCCCTCGTAAGGGGCCCCCGAATTCCTTAGCGAGTCAAGCAGAAGAAGGAACTCCTCAAGGCGTTGGTCCAAGAAGTTGGCGGAGAACTGCGGCATCCAGTTTCCGTCACTCCAGCAACCTGCGACACTTGTCCCACGGTTAGCCGTCAAGGCGAACAGATGGGGAAATTGACCGCATAACATCTCGTTTCCCGACCAATCATCCGTCCAAAAAGCAAAGCATTCACCATTACCCAGAATAGGCCTAAAAAGCTCATGGGATCATGGGAGAACCTTCAAAATCCCCTTCCAGAAACAAGACGCCGACACTCCGCGAACAATAGCCATCGACGGTGAGCAGGGAACGTACACTCGACGAATAAGATCACAACATATATCATCTCTGCTTCCCCAAATTCTGCTTACCCATTTCATCAATAATGCTTCATTCAGGGCATCAAGACGCCTATCCTGAGACTACCCTTAGCCTTAGGGAGAGTGATAGTCTCCCAGTCCACAAGATGTATCCCATTAGCCTCCCTACCACTTTGGCCCACAAAAATCTCCGCATCAACCTCTCAAGGCGCTCTCTAATCCCAGCAGGCAAGAGGCGAGTGGACAGGAAGAAAATCGCAATCACAGAGAGCACCGCCTTCAACAGCATAAGGCGACCCCCCTTGGAGAGCAAAGAGGACTTCCACCCCAAAAGCCTAGTCTCCAACTTCTCAACAACAGGCAGCCAGTCCGCCAGCTTGATCCTGCTCATATCCAGAGGCAGCCCCAAATAACGAATCGGTAGGGACCACATTCTGTTCCCAGCTCGGTACCACACAGCCGCGTCTCCTCTTCAGAGAGAGCAAAAGGAATCATCGTAGATTTGGCAAGGTCCAGGGACAGTCCAGACATTTCTCCAAACAGCTCTAGAGTAACTGTCTTTCCGTTCGCTTCCTCCTTGCCACCCTCAATGAAGAGAATGGTATCATCAGCATACTGGAGAAGAGGGACAATCAGTCCATCCCTCGAAAACCCGCGTGTGATCCCGATGGGCTGCACCCGATGAATCAAACAAGGAAGAACGTCAGCGACGATGACAAACAACAAGGGGGATAAAGGGAATCCCTGCCTGAAACCCCTTTGCGACTGGAAGAAGCCGCCCTCCGGGAGGCCATTCACGAGAACCGCCAAAGATGTAGTGACACAGCGCTTCATCCACGAAATCCATAACTCTGGAAAACCCCTCCTATGTAGAGCCGACCAGAGAAACCTCCGGTCCAACGTGTCGTAAGCCTTCGCAAAGTCCACTTTCCAAAGCAACGCCTTCTCCTCGCGTCTCTTCCAATCCGCAATCACCTCAATTGCCATAACCAAGCTGTCTGCAATCTGTCTTCCTGGAACAAAGGCCGACAGGAAGGGGAAGATAATGTGCTCAAGCACCCTCAACGATCAATTAGATAGCATTCGAAAGCGCAATCGGCCTGAAGTCTTCAATTCTTTCAGCCGCTACATGCTTAGGGAGCAGAAAGATCAGGGCCTTGTTCAGGTTATTGAAACCCGCGTTGCCCCGGCAGCATTCCACTACCACCTCCAGCACCTCGGCCCCAATGAGATCCCAGAAGGCCTTGTAAAAGGAGACCGGGAACCCGTCCAGCCCAGGATCCCCATCAGCATTCAGACTCCACACCGCACCCTTCAAACATTTCTTAAAACAATGAGTAATATACAAATACATACCTATATGCAAGAATGATGTGTGTTTAGCATACCAATACCCATTATGCTGAACATATCATCGATACGAATGCTGACTATAAACTGTCGAGAGATATTAGAACGAAAATGATGAAATTCAAACAATAACTTAGTAACATCAAGGAGGTGTATTTAGCACATTAAGCCTACATCATATTGCATCTTATACATAAATAAAATGTCGAGCTATATCGGAGATTATGTGAACAAGTTAATGAGCATAATAACATATATGTATGCAGACATTTCTTGATTAGATTTAGAGTTGTTTCATCTCCATTGTAAAAAGGGGGTGAAGCCCCACGTTTAAGTGTCCCCAGTATGAAAAAAATATAAATCATAATATTTGTTTAATAACATGATTAGATACAGGAGCAAAAACATAAACAAGTAGATCAAAAATTTACAAATAGGTGATATTGAGCAATATTGGCACCGCATCGATATCGATGGATCTCGACCAATATCTAGGAATATTTGTACTGAAATCTTCAATTTTTGACAGATTTGAGACAAATTACTGATATTTAGTCGATATCTCGTGAGACATCATGTGATATCCTATATACACTCAAATATTGAGACCCTCCCTCTAGCAATATATATTTTAAATCATGCTACAAATCATAAATTTAGTTACTTATTAGTAGTGGATTTGTTTTCAAATGCGTAAATATAGAGAGTGGCTAAAAATCTCAAAAAAATCAACTTTAAAGCTTTAAAAATAACAAATTACCATCCAAGCTTCCTTCCTTATAAAACAAGCAGTGAAGTCAATTAACATAGTTGATATCGATGATAAAGCATCAATATCAACACGATACCTACGATATAACTCGAAATGATGGAAAGTTTGCACTAAATACTTGAAATTTCATCAATATCGATGGATATATCGATGATATATCTTGGGTAATATTGATGTCTCTGATTAGTCGATATGGATATATCGATGATATATCGAGGATATATCAGCATATTTCAATCCATGGTTGTTGTTCTCACCAAACGATGTCGCCTTGCTTGGAGGCTCCAACTCCTCAGCCTTCTCGTATGGACCTTAGGTGATGGGGGTGTGATGTTGCCAGTAGGATTCATGCATCTTCAATTCCTTGCAATCTATATCAAGAACACAGTGCTTGTATGTTGTACTATCATCACGCCCTTGCTAGTTAACCTTCAAGTCCGAACACACAAATTTCAAAAGCAAAAAACTGCAGCATGAACTTTAAAATAAACTAAACTTTGAATCAAAGCCAGAACCAACTCGCTCTGTTATCATGTTGAAATAAATAAAATAAAAATGTGGAATCAGAAAATGAGAAGAAACGTGATTTTACGTGGAATCCTACTCCTTAAGGAGCATGATAAAACCACGGAAGAAAAACTCAAAGGGTTGTATATATTATCAAGTTTCTTAAAGAGTACAAGGGGTGTGGGGCTATTTATATAGCACCACCAACATTGTAGTGTCCCACAATAGGAAATATGAGACTAAAGAGAGTAGTGTAATAAAATCCTGATCTCTTACCCATCTAATACATACTCTAATACAACATATTGAAGATCTTGTTAGATTCCAAATGTATTTCAAAAATCAACCATTCATTGAACTTCTTAATGTTGATGGATATTTGGTAGGTATCATTTTCACCAAAGGCAATTGCGAAGAAAGAATGAATCGTTGTGTTTATTCCAAAAGTCTAGGATCATTTATACAGAGAGAAATCCTAGAGTGCAAAAATGGGGAAAATACATATATGACCCCGGCGAGTTACGAGACTCAAAAATAGAAAATATAATAACTCTAACACTATACATGTTGGAGCATATTTCTCGATCGTGCCCGACTTAGAAATCAAATAAGAGAGGCACTTCTTCGATAGCGCCTTCGTGAATATGTCTGCAAGCTAAAGTTCAGTAGAGATGTGTGGAATGGTGATCTCTCCTCCTCGTATTGTATCCCGAATGAAGTGACAATCAACTTCAATGTGTTTGGTTCGCTCATGGAAAACAGAATTTGTGGCGATATATGTAGCAGACTTCTTGTCACAGTATATAGGTACAAGGGTAGTAACTGAAAGTCCAAGTTCCAGTAGAAAGGAGACAAGCCATGTGATCTCACATGTGGTTTGAGTCATTGTCATGTATTCTTCCTCTGCACTAGATCTAGATACCACTATATGTTTCTTACTTTGCCAAGTAACCAGGTTGCCCCAATGTGGCATGGCCTGTAGTGGATCAACAGTCCCCATGCGAACTGGCATAGACAGCATCTATATAGGCAGAGACATCAGTGTGACCATTGACCCATAGAAGAGTCCACGTCCGGGAGATTCCTTCAAATGTCGAAGGATCAAAAGAACATCATGCCAATGACTGTAAAGGGGACTCTCCATGTGTTGACTGGTTCTACTCACAGCATATGATATATCTAGCCATGTAACAGTGAGATAGATAAGTTTACCCCCTAGGCTTTTATGTCGTGTAGTATCCTCAAATGCAGGATCAATAGATGTGGAATGTTTCGTCGCTTCTGCAGGGATGCCAGATGGCTTGCATCCAAGTAATCCAGTCTCAGTTAGAATATCAAGCCAATAATTCCTCTGTGAGAGATAAAGCCCCTATGTAGTGCGTATCACCTCAATGCCAAGAAAGCAATGGAGTTAGCCAAGATCCTTCGTGACAAAAACCTTTTGGAGGAAGATCTTGGCCTCTGAAATGCCGACTTCGTCGTATCCAGTGACGACCATATCATCAACATAAACTGCAATGATGACGGTACCAGTAGATCGGCATCTGACAAAGACTGAGTAATCAGATGTCGTCCTCTGAAACCCAATAGTGTTGACCTCAATAGTAAGTCTGTCAAACCATGCCCTAGGGCTCTATTGCAGGCTATAGATAGCATTGCATAGTCGACATACACACAACCCCACCCCCCGACTACGTAACATGGTGATTGCATCATATAAACCTCCTCCTCGAGGTTACCATAAAGGAAGGCATTCTTCACATCAAGCTAGTAAATAGGTCAAGCCTTATTGGCAGCCACAGAGAGAATGGTTTGTATATACCCTATTCTGACAACTGGAGAGAAGATCTCAAAGCAATCTACCTCCCATAGGTTTATGTAAAGTCTTTCTCAACTAATCTGACTTTCAATCTGTCAATGGACCCATCAGACAACTGTTTAGTCATGAAGACCCATCTGTAAGCCATTGATCGAACTCCCAGGGTGCATGGTACAAGATCCCACGTGCCCCGGGAGGTAAGAGCATCCATCTCCTCATCTATTGCATCCATTGCATGTCATCAACCCTGGTCTTGCATTGTACTATGATAATCTCTGGGAACAGAAGTAGCATTCAGAGCATCTGCAAACTGCTTACCATAACTAGATAAACCATCAGTAGAAGTGAAATGTGACATAGAGTGAAAAGTACGTTGCCTTTTTTGCTTGCAGAGAGCTATCAAAAGTTCCTCAGGTACATCCGGGGTAGTCATGGTAGGAGTACTTGAAGAGGGTGAATTATCCTACAAAAAATGAACAGGTAGAGGAACAGGCAAAGGAACATAAGCAAATGTCGTGATATGCTTGTGTGTATAGACAATTGGTGGAGCTGGAAGATCCAAAGGGATGGATCCCACTGTCTATATAAAGAAGCTAGTCTGCTCAAATAAAGTGACATCTATGAAGATATAGTATCGATGCTCATCAGGATCATAGCACCGATAGTCTTTTTGAGTACGAGAGTACCCAAGAAAGACGCACTGCCCTAGGCCACAATTTATCGATTGCATGGAAGTTGTGAACAAAAGCAATGCACCCAAAATTCTCAGAGGTAAAGGAAAAGGAGACTCGGTTGGGTATAGTAATGAGAAAGGAGTGACCATGTTTACAACAAAAAATGGAACCCTATTGATAAGATGTACAACAGTTAGGATGGCATCCCCCCCATATGATTTCGGAAAATTCATCTAAGTGGGGAGAGACCTAGCAATATCAAGCAAATGTCAGAGTTTCCTTTCCGCTACCTCATCCTATTGAGATGTATATAGACAGGATATTTAATGAACAGTCCCCTGAGATGCGAAGAAAGACGACAAGTCATGTTGGGTGAACTCAAGAGCATTATCAGTTCGAATGATCTGAACACATGTAGAAACAAAAGTTTTGGCATATTGAAAGAAATTTCTGACAACTTTATTAATCTTCGAAGGGCCCTTAATAAGGTAAACCCAAGAGGATCTACTATAATCATCCACAAAAACAATAAAATAGTGATGATCACTGAAAGTTCAAGCTAGACAAAGTCCCCAAACATAACAATGAACAAGGCCAAAAGGAGTGGTGCAACGAGATTAGGCACAAATGGGAAAAGAAGCTCGATGATGTTTCTCGAACTCATACGCCTCGCATTGAAAGGGCTTCGAAGTAGAGAATTCACAGAATAACATGGAGAGAGCATTGGCAGAAGGATGGCCAAGACATAAATGCCATAGGAGTGGGTCTCCAGAAATAAGTGTAGCACTAGCAAACTTAGAGTAGGATATGTCAAGATAATATATGTCATTTTTCTCATGCCCCGCATCAATAATCTGCCTCGTCCGGATGTCCTAAAAATATCCACAAAAATTATCAAATAACACAGCAATCAAGGTCAACACAAAGATTATGAATAGACAATAAGCTAAAAGGGAAATCAGGAGCACAATGGACCCCAAACAGTCGGAGCTTAAAGGAGAACTCCATGATTTCGCTCCATGATTCCGACGGTAGTAATCCACGAGTGAACCCCATTAGAGACTCGAACCTACTTCACAGATGAAGAGAGGATGGAGAAGGTTAGTAGACTACCTTCTCCTATCAAGTGAGTAAAGACTCCCGAGTCAATGATCCATGCAAGAGTGGTAGTATTGGCAGAGTTGGCTACAGCACCTGAAGTGGTAGCCAAAGTATAAGTGGGTGTCTCACTGGTAGAAGAAACGGATCCGAGTGTCTGGAGTATCTGCATCAAGCGAGAGTAAACCGCAGCATTGAGCTAGACCGTCTGTCCATTGGAACCCTGATCGAAAGACATCTCTGTTGTGTCATAGGCAATCTAATAGACATTGTTGGCATGATAAGGAGGAATGCCAAACTTCTGCCATCATCGTTTGGATGGATGATCCCAATGACCACATGAATGCATTGTGGGAATTGGGGAGCACTAAAATCTCATCTACGGCCACGACCCAGGTCACGACCACAGACACGGCCAGAGTTACGTCCACGTCCTCCTCGAAAGCTATGTCGTCCTCCTCTCCCAGATGATGCAACATAAGTAGAGTTCTCTATGGGAGGTAAAGTAGGAGGTTGTGCAAAAAGATCTCTCTAGTTCTTCGAGACGTCCAAAGATAAATCTTCATCGTTGGCAATGTGTCGAATCAGAAAGTGATCCTTCAAATCATGATATCTAGGATGCAGGCCATCAAGAAAGTGACGTACTTGTCAATCTGAACACCCTTGTACTAGTTTGGTACAACATGAGGGCTGAAAGATCGCAAGCTCCTCGTACAGGCCAGTAAGATGCTTGTAGTACTCAACTAGGATAGAATCACCCTGAGATGCAGATTGTTAGATGTTGGAGTATTTGGTAGTGCGCCTATTGAGTTGTAGATGGGTAAATGGATACCTCCAGGATCCATTTACCCCATCCAGTTGTTTAGTCCCACATTGTCCAGTGGTGAGACCTGGAGGCTCTGTGGAGGGTATATAAGGAGCCCCAGACCTCCTGTATCAGAGGAGAAAGTCAATAGACAAACCTGGCACTTTGAGGCCTTCTCCCGTGGTTTCATCCCGCTCCTCACAGAGTAGGGTTCCACGTTAAATCCCGCTATTCTTCTTATTTTCTTCTTTATCTTTTATCCATGTTTTCGCTTCCGCTTCCTATTTTCTAACATTAGAAAATAGGAAGCGAAAGCGATAATTGATAAACAGAGCATAATAGAAAATGATAAACATGAAGAACACAAAAGAATTTTGCGTAGAACCCTACTCCGTGAGGAGTGGGATGAAACCACGGGAGAAGCCCTCAAAGGGGCATATACTTCATTACTTTTTCTCATCTGATACAGGAGGTCTAGGGCTCCTTATATAGCCTCCACAGAGCCTCCAAGTCCCACCACTAGTAGATGTGGGGCTAAACACATGGATGGGGTAAATGGATCCCGGAGGTATCCATTTACCCATCTCCTCAACATATGACGCATACAAACAATACTCCAACACTCCCCCTCAAGCTGGAGCATGCAATGCTCAGGTTGGACAAACAGAAAGAAACACAACTCACGCTACAGGACACTGCAGACAATATCAACCCAATGCGCACAACTGTTGCTATCGGGGATGTTGTTTCTCATGCCGTGCAGGTGAGGAGGACAAACGGGCTGGAGTGTGAGTCTGTTGAATCTCCTCATCGGAGAGCATGTGTTCTGAACTGCGCCTGTCAAAGTCACTGCAACTGGAAATGAGTCTCCTCATCAGAGTACTCTGGCCCGCCACAATAATGTGGACAACTGCTCCATCTCTGAAAAAGGGTCGAACTGGAAAAGACCATGGAAGTGCAATCCTCGTCGGAGTCCACGGTCGCTGGAGAATGAAGTCTGAATGAAGTCTCCTTGTCAGAGAACTGGGTCTCTCCCATCTGGCACAAAGAATGGTACACTGCCCTGGTGTCCCTATGATACCACATGAAAACCCTTGCCAACATGGCATAGAGAATGGTCCTCTACTCTGGAGTCCCTATGGCTCACATGAAAACTCTGGCCTAACAACAATAAGAATGATGGGGACCACACAAAAGATGGAAAACATGTACTCATCTGAAAAGACCGCATACTCGTGCGTGTCTGAAACTGGAGTCTCTCTCTGGAGATTTCGAAAATGGGTCACTCAAACATGGAGTGCCAAGAGCTTGGACTCTGACCAATCTGAATGTCGAGTCTGAAATATGAACTGTCTTTGTAGAGTCTGAAAATCTGGATGGTCTGACGAATCTCTGAATCTGGAAGAAGACATGTAACTCTACACCATACTCCTCCTTTCTCCCATACTTGTCGGATATTGACAAAGTTGGGAGAAGACAATATAATGGGGCTAATACCTATTCTCAAAAGAAACTTCTTGCGGCTTTTCATTTTTTTATAAGCCGCCAATTTTTACAGCTTTTCTTGCCCTTTTTTTCTCTTTGCATACGGCTTTTTTTTTATTGTACGCCTCTTTTTTTCGAACTTGTCGGCCCAAAGCAGGCCCAATATCACAGGCTCCCCTCATTTTTTGTTTAAATATTAGGCTTTGGCAGTCCAAGCCCCTTCCCTTTTTTTCTTTTTAAAAAAAACAACGGGGCCTTCGAGCCTAGGGTTCCCGTCGTGGGAACCCTCTTCAAACGCCACCGCCATGCCCCTCGATGTCGAAGGGGCAAGGGCCCAACAACATATGAGAAACCGAGCCGAGATCGATGCCTTCCAGAGAGCACCGCGATGGAGATACTCGCCACCAAGGGCGAGATGGCGTGAGCCTCCGCAGGGAGCACCGCGCCGTTCGCCGCCAGAGATGGCGCCGCCTGGAGCGTGCCAGGAGCGGTGCCTCCTGGAGCACCGCTGGGGTGCGTCGAAGGAGAGAGCCGGCGCGGGGATGGCTGCACCCAACGCCGCCTGGTTGTTGAATTGGAATGAAGGAGCGCACTGCCTGCGAGCATCGTGTCCGCCTGAAGGAGAGAGGCGAAACTGCATCGTCCTGGAGAGGTGCGTGCGCGCAAGGTGCTGGAGGAGATGCACAGGGGAATGGCCCGTGCTGCTTTGTGATTTGGGCCTCCAGGAACTACTGCCATTAGGGTGCCCTTGATCAGAAGATCGTCCTGGAGTTGATGTCGGAACCGCAAGGAGGCGATCTGGAGATTGTAACTGGACTTGGGGTTTCCAGCAGAAACCCTAGAAGCTTCTTGTTGAATCATGAGCCGAATCGAAACCATATGAAAGATGGTGCTAGGGCAGGAGGGCAAAATCGAAGAACTGTAACTCCAAACCGAGGGTTCGAGAGAAACATGATAACAATCTTCAACCAAAGAATCTCCAGGAACATAAAAAAAACAAAACTCAAATCTCGAACAAAATACATCCTCGAGAATCGAACCAGCTCTGATACCATGTTAGAAAATAGGAAGTGGAAGCAATAATTGATAAACAGAGCATAATAGAAAATGATAAACATGAAGAACACAAAAGAATTTTATGTGGAACCCTACTCCGTGAGGAGCGGGATGAAGCCCTCAAAGGGGCATATGCTTCATTGCTTTTTCTCATCTGATACAGGAGGTCAGGGGCTCCTTATATAGCCTCCACAGAGCCTCCAAGTCCCACCACTGATAGATGTGGGACTAAAGACATAGATGGGGTAAATGGATCCTGGAGGTATCCATTTACCCATCTCCTCAACATATGATGCATACAAACAATACTCCAATACAGACCATATTCGCATGTAGATATACGCAAGATGCGACTTTGTCGTCTTTTGGGAAAATGTTTGCTCAAGATCTTCCCACATCTCCTTAGCGGTGTCCTTGAAAAGAAGTTTCGAGGCAATATGTACCTCAACGCTATTGGTCATCCAGTTGATAACTTGGTAGTTGTCTGTGAGCCTATCCTTCTCATCTGGAGGATCTTTAGTCAAGATATAGATTTTTCGCTGACAACCAATGAACACATTGAAAGAACGAGAACGGAGAAAATAATTTGTGGTGCCCTTAAGTTTGATAGCAGTGCCTTGTGCCATCATGTTCATGGACAAGGGCTTTGTCTCAGTAGTAGATGTCATGATGGTCAGATATAGAGATCAAGAATGCCCTGTAGTTGATCAACTAAGCATATGAGGGCTGGAAAGTGCCCTAAAACTCATATTTAGGCATGTAAGATGTCGGAAAAAGAGTTGTGCAGCAGATCAGGGGATCCTCGGTGACCTTGGCAAGCCTTCAAAGACTCCTGTGATGTTGAAAAGATGCTTAGTGGGCCCAGCAGGATGGTTGGCAGCGCAGGTGATGCTGGTTGGTCTTGCAAGGGCCTCTAGCGGCAATTGTTGGAGCCCAACGGGGTTGTTGGCGGCATTGGCGGTGTTGGTTGGGGTTGTGGGGACCACTAGTGGAGGTTTTGAGGCCTGTTAGGGCCTTGCACAGCCCTGGATGGTGTCGATTGGGCCTTCAGCGGTAGGGTTATCGCCTGATGGGGCCGCTAAGGGCCTTGCGCAGCCCTGGCTGGTGTTGCTAGGGCCTTTGACGATGGTGGATGGAGTCGTTGGTCCTTGCGCAGACCCTTCGATTGGTGACGGCGAAGGACAGTGGTGCTAAGGTGGAGGAAGAAGAAGAGAGGGAGAGAGAGACGTGGGGGAGGGCAAGAATAGGGGATTTCACAAAATCCCTTGTTTTGCATGTATTTGTTTAGCGGGAGCGAATAAATGATTAATCGGTTGACGAAAGTTCGTCAAAAAATTCAAGAAAAATCACCGTTGCATTCGCAACATGTGACTTATCCGTGAAAGTGCGAATTGTTTGGTGATTCTGTGATCGGAAGAAGATGAATCAAGGAGAGAGAGAGAGTGAAGAAGAATGAAGATGAAGAAGGAGAAGGAAGAAGATGGTTACCTGTAGTAGCGGATGGATGCCTGGGAGGGAGCTCGTGGACAGAGCTCAGGTTGTCGCTCAAAGCCGCGGCAGGAGGCCGAGCTCAGTGGCGCTTTGGAAGCTCCACGATAAGGAGACTAGATGGTCTCCTTGGATCTCACCGGAGTTATTGGAGGGTCGTCGCTCGACACCGAATCTGCCTTCAATTGTCACTTGAAGAACCCAGGGGCTCTCTCTCCTATACTCCAAATTGGCGGATGGGGATGAATGGAGGAGTGGAGGAGAATATAAAGAGGAGGAGGAGGAGGTTGGAGAAGAGATGGAGAAGGTGGAGGGGGTAGGGTGGTGAAGTGTGCGTGAGTTTAACTTCTCACTTACATCAAGGGAGAGTGGGGAAGAATGGGTAGAAGGGCCCGAGCAAAGAGAGGGGGCTGGCAATGGGGGTATAGGCTCCAATGTAGGACCACCGCTCTGATACCATGTGGAGAAAGAATGAATCGTTATGTTTATTCCAAAGGTCTAGGGTCTCTTATATAGAGAGAAACTCTAGAGTGCAAAAACAGGAGCAATAAAGGTGTTTCAACGTGGCGCTAGCTTATAGTTTGATTGGACATGTAGGTTATATTAGCATTGGACTCGCATGGGGAATCAAAGAAGGAATTCAATCACTACTTATTCGTATTTTGATTTATGGATTGATGATGAAAAATGTAGGCAAGCAACTTCATTATAGATCATTATCGGTTAGTATAGATGCATCATCATCCTAGACGGGACTCCATTTTCCCCTTGGCAAACAATCTATCAGATGTCTAAAAAATTGAATTTTCTGGTAAGTTATCATGCCCTTATGATAATTGGACAAAGTCAACATTTGTTTCTTTAACCTCTCTGAGTACGAGTTGGAGGAATGTGGGAGGAATGTGGGCGAATACCGGCAATGTCGCAAGGGAACTTTACATTATCATATGTTGAGATATTGTTTATGTTTGTTCTTTATTCGTATTCCTTATTTTCTTTGTCTACTTTATTGTGATTTACTCATGACTTTCTCCTTTTTTCCGCGTACGGTTTTTTTTGTACGCTTGCCCCCCCCCCTTTTAAACAACTCAATGCCCAATTGAGCACCATAGAATGCAGCCTCCCCTTTTTTTATTTAAATCACGACTGCGTCTCTCTCCCATTTTCCTTTAATCTTTTTTTTAATAACAACAGCCCCCTTTGGGGCTAACCCTACATCGGGTTCCCCGATAGGGAACCCTTCGCTTCAAGCGTCGCCAAGGGCGAGACCAGCAACTGTTGGGAGATGGAGCACGTACGCGGAGCCTCGCACGATGGTTTTGGGCTCCGATCAGAGGAGGATGCCGCCGCCGTTGCCCTTCGGAGAGATCGTATGGCACGCGTGGAGATGGGGCGCGCTAGTTGGGAGGAAGGAAGATGTCGCATGCGCCTGGGGCAAAAGAGAGAGCGCCGCCCGCTAGGGCCTTGACCTGGAGGTGTCGTTGGAGGCGGAGCACGTTGGGCGACGTGAGAAGATTGGGGTTCTGTCGCCGCCACCGCGGCTAGAGAATCGAAGAAGACCACCGCCGATTTTTTTTCGCTGATCTGAAGGCCCGCCTGATGGAGATAGAGCTCGCCGCCAGAGGAAACCCAAGAATGGTGCTGGCGAGGCTTTGTGGGGGGTTGCATAGCTTGTGACCGCAAGGAAGGAGAGCAATAGGGTGGCGATGGAGTTGCGGTTGAAGGGATCTCGCGCCACCTGAGAGATGCTTTGCGGGCTTCACGAACGGAGCAAGCATCCTAGGGATGCTCTTCTTGGAGATAAGGTCGAACTGCAGCGCACACGATATACCGCATCCTGGAATCGAGATGCAGGGAAGTTGCCCGCATAAGGCGCCTCTGCCTCGAGATGAATAACATGCCCACGATGGGGCATCAGCAGCATATGAAGAATCCTAGAACCGAATGGGGTTCCAGAAGAACCCTAGAACTGTTTGAACAAATAAATCTTCAAGCATATAAATCTTCAACAATAAATCCACGAGGAACGAACCCGCTCTGATACCATGTTAGAAAATAGGAATGTGAAAACGAAATGATAAACAGGGCATGAATAAAGAAATATAAAACATGAAAGAGCAAGATTTTTACGTGGAACCCTACTCCCTACGGAGCGGGATGAAACCACGAGAGAAGACCTCGAAGGGCCATATGCTTCATTGCAATTTCTCAATAGATACAGGAGGTCTGGGGCTCCTTATATAGCCTCTACAAGGCCTCCAAGTCCCACCACTGGTAGATGAGGGACTAAACATATGGATGAGGTAAATGGATCGTGGAGGGATCCATTTACCCTCCTATTACATAAGTGACGCACAACTAAATACTCCAACACAAAGCGACAGTCCTAAACCGGAGCATGTGCCCTAGCCGCTCCTACCCACCAAAGCCCTAAGGGAACACATCCCTTGTGTGGTTCGGCAGCAGCAAGCGCCACCACTGTCGCATCCCTCTCTCCCATACAGCCACCGCAACCATTTGTTGTCGCCGCCGTAGAGACTGTCGTCACCGGTGCCTCTCTCCCAGCAGCAGCGATAGGCCGCCATTGATGCCACCGCACAGTAGCAGCGGTCCACCGCCGTCGCCTTAAGGACCCCAGCAGCACCTCCGTCACTATGTAGGGCCCTTGTGGTATTTTTCGACGCTCGCAGAAGTCTGAAAATCGCTAAAAAACGTGATTTGTTCCTGTCCAGACTGATTTTGGGTTTCTAGGGTGCGGTTTTCTCATCTAAAACTACTCTAGTTACCACGATAGGCATCTAACTGATGGAAGAGGTTGCGGTATGAGTCTACACTCACAACCATCTTCCTGTATGTCGGTGTTGACATATTCAGTTTTGTCTACAGCCCCAGTCCTTGTGGAAGTTGTCATCATGTCAGACAACAAAGTCGACTCCAAAGCCGATGTCCCATCCTTGGATGCTTTCAAAGGTCCAGAACCCATTGTCAAGATGGTTGGACTTATGAACTATGGAGCATGCAATTCATGAGCATGATGCAGTACAACGGCGAGAAGCACATCCTCAAACATAACAAGACTGGGGTAAATGCCTCATGGGAGGCAGATAACGCATATGCATGTATCTGGCTATTTGGGACAGTATCAATGGAGATGGCCAATGATATTCTGAGTCAGTCCGCAACAGAGGCGATGTGGGACATCATCGTCGCTACTTATTCACATGCGAAGAATGAGTCGAAGATACTGCAGCTTCAACATGATATTTTCACATCCAAGAACGGTCGACCTCTCCATACCCTTTACACGTCTCTCAGGGGTATGTTTGAGAAGCTCTACAGCTACATTCACTTGATTGCTTCTCCAGAGCAACTTAAGGCGTACAGAGATTCGGTGATGACTGGGGTGTTCCTAGCAGTTTTGGATCATGAATATGATGCCGCTAGGATAGATTCTTACTGATGCTACTATACCTCCAATGGAGGAGGCGTACTGCAGACTGAGTAGGTTTTCTATAGCACCTGGTAGTGGTACTCAGCAGTCGCTAACCTCCTCGGCTATTGCCGCAGTTCGTGGTTGAAGGGGTTCTACATAGTTTAAAGGATGTAGTGCCCATGTCAGAGGAGGGGGTAGTCAACCTCGTCAGTAGTGCACCTACTGCCACATGCCAGGTCATTCTGAGGACACATGCTACTCCAAGCATGGCTTTTCCGCTTCAGCTCGTGTTGCAAAGCAGACTCATCCAGATGGTTTTCCTCCTCCCGTATATGATCAGAGGTTTGATGAACTTGTGGCACGACTGAAAGAGATTATGCATGCACCTAGGTCGTCTACTGCTCCTCCTGGATCCTCAGAGGTAGCTGTGTCAGCGTCTGCATCCACATCAGGTACTGCATATTCATTTATTAGCTGTTACAGAGCAGATTTATCAGAGTGGATTATGGACTCATGAGCTTTACACCATCTCTATGGTGATAAAGGACAGTTTAGTGCATACAGACCGATTCAATCAGGCAGATACGTAGTCATAGAAGATGGGACTCACTCTCCTATTATTGGACAGGGGAAGGTACAATTGACTTCAGCGATGTACCTATAGAATGTTCTTTATGCCCCTGATTTTTCTATGAATGTGTTGTCTATTAGTCAAATCACCAAAGATTTACATTGTTGTGCCATATTTGATCCATCGCCTCTTGTGTTTCAGGACATTCTTACGGACAGGGTGATAGGATCTGGTTGTGAGCAAGGTCTCTATAGACTGGTCCCATCCCCATATTCTGACGCTTCAACCATTCATATTGGCTCAATCTCTCCTTATATGTGGCACCTCTGTATGATCATCTTGCTCTGCAGAAGTTGTGCATGTTCTTCCGCATATTTCTCCTCGTTCTACCCTCCAGTGCAAGGCTTGCCAACTTGGCAAGCACCATTAGTCTACTTTTCAGAGTTGTCAGGGTCGTAATAGTCATAGTATTTTTGAGTTAATTCATCTTGATATTTAAGGTCCAAGTTGTGTTCCAAACCATCAGGGATACAAATTTTATCTTGTTGCTGATGATTTATCTAGATTATCTTGGGTATTCTTCTCAAACACAAGTCTGATGACGGTCATGTTATTCAGTCTTTTATTAATGAAATAAAGAATGTCTTTTCTGCAAATGTCAAGTATATTCGTTCTAATAATGCATTAGAATTTTGTAGTTTACAACTTTCACGGTTTCTCAGAACCTTTGGCATTGCTCATCGGACTTCGTGTGCGCATACATCCCAACAGATTGGGGTGGTTAGAACATCGTCACTTTTTGGATGTCACCAGAACCATCTTAATTCGGAGTCGTGCTCCTCATTCATATTGGGGAGATGCGATTTTAAGTGCTTGTTACCTGGTGAATCGCATGCCCTCGTCTGTGTTAGGGGAGATGATCTCGTTCTTGATTGTGTTTCCTGATAAGGATCTTTTCTCCCTCACTCCTCGGGTGTTTGGATGTGTTGAAATCTGATAAGCGAAAGCGGAATCGAAAAACAAGAAACATAAACATGAAGAACAAAGATTTATGTGGAACCCTACTCCCTAAGGAGCGGGATGAAACCACGGGAGAAGCCCTCAAAGGGGCAGATATTCTATTAGAATTTCTCAATGAGTACAGGGGGTGAGGGGCTCCTTATATAGCCTCTCAGACAGACCAGAGTCCCAACTCTCATCCATGTGCGACTAAACATGAGTGGGGTAATAGGATCTTGGTGAGATCCAATTACCCACCTATTACATTCTCCAACACTCCCCCCTCAAGCTTTGCAACAAAAAGAAAGTATACAACTCATCTTCACACGATACATCACAAGAAGAACACATCTGTTGATGGTAGAAGACCCCGCACGAGGACGGGTATACAGCTTTCAGGTCATCAGAATGTATCTCTGTCATGCATGTAGAACCGTTGCGATATCAGATCACCGAAATGTATCTTTGTCGTGCCTGGAGAAGAATCGCTGCAGAAGAAGTCCAGTGTGAGGAATTGATCGGGTCGTAAAAGAAGAAGTGTATGCCCTCATGAAGAAGTCGATGCTCGGTGAAGACAGATGATCGCAATAGTAATCTGGAGTGCTGGTCTGTCAGTCATGAATATGCAGAAGACATCCTGAAGAATTTAGCTCCCTGAAGAATTGAGCTCGGACTCCCCCTTTCTCCCATACTCGATAGAATAGGAGCATTGATCAAGTTGGAAGAAATAAAACATGTATTTTTTTTATTTTTTCACAAATCATCATTTTTTATAGTCAGCCCTTTTTTTCGAGCTATTCTCTTCTCTCTTTTTTTAAGCCGTTCAATTTTTTACGACTTTTCCTCCTTTCTTCTTTTTTTCGCAATTTTTTTAACTTGCGTACGACTCTTTTTTTGTACGCGTCTTTTCAAAAAACGTACTTTTTTTAGGCACGACCCAACTTGGGCCAAAACAAATAGTCCTCCCTCTTTTTTTCTTTTTTTTGCAAAACAATCCATCATCCTTCCTCTTTTTTGGTAAAGCCAATGGTCCACTTGGACCTTTCTTTTTTTTTGCAACGTAACAGCCCACAAGCCCCCTATCCTTCTTCAAAAAAAAACTCCTTTTTAAAATAAGAGGGGTTGTCGAGCCCCTTTCTTGCTAGCGAGTTGCTAGGGTTCCCAAACTGGGAACCCATCTCAAGATGGGTTGCGCCGCTAGGGGAGCGGGGTCGCGGGGAGAGGGGGATAGGGAGGCACGTGGAGCGGAGCCCTTGATCTGGGAGAAACTCGCCTGGAGGGTGGTGATTGCCGCTGGCGGAGAGTCCTGGAGCCCTAGACAGTGCATCTAGAGTCGTGCGAGGCCTGCAAGACCCCCAGATCGTTGCTGGCGGCAAAGCTTCATGATGGCGGAGGATCCTGCAGCCCTAGGTGACTCATGTGGAGTCGTGTGAGGTCCTCCAGAGATGCCTGGCGGCAGATCTGGTTGTTGGCGGAAGACACGAGGGCCCTCAGCGGCACCCGTTGAGACGCGAGAGGTCCCTAGAGGGCTTCCGAGAAGGGTTGTGAACCCTTAGGCGACAAGCATGGCATCTCGCAAGAGCCCCAGCACCCCAATGAAGGGTCGCTAGAGATCACGTGTGCGAGGGAGGTGTGCGAGGGAGGAAAGGCGGCACCTGCTCGGTTCGGCTGTCAAGAGTTAACGCCAATTACCAGCGCCTTGTTTCGATGGCGGCGCCTGCTAGGAAAGGCTTAGCGTCGTTTGCAGGAGGGATTCTATTGTTACTACTGAAGAGCGCCTGCGCATGAGGGTATCGCATGTGGTGTACTGCTGACAGGAGTTGCAGGAGATGCATAGGGGATTAAGGGTTCCAGTAGAGAACCCTCCGTTGCCGCATGGGAATCGATTTTGGCGCCCCTTCTTCAAAGATCTGTAGGCTAAGATCTTGTAGGCTGCGCATAGTGAATCCTCATGCTCGATGTGGCCACGAGATCTAGATCTGCCGTGAATTATGGTTCCTGAAACCCTAGTTGCTTTCGAACTTGGCACTGACTTGATCTCTTTTGCAAGATCTCAAACAAGAAAAAAATCTTCAAGAAAGAAATCCCTAAAATCGAACCGCTCTGATACCATGTTGAAATCTGAGAAGCAGAAGCGGAATCGATAAAACAAGAAAAATAAACATGAAAAACAAAGATTTACATGGAACCCTGCTCCCTAAGGAGCAGGAATGAAACCATGAGAGAAGCCCTCAAAGGGGCAAATATTCTATTAGATTTTCTCAACGAGTACAGGAGGCGAGGGGCTTCTTATCTAGTCTCTCAGATAGACTAGAGTCCCAACGCTCATCCATGTGGGACTAAACATGAGTGGGGTAATTGGATCTTGGTGAGATCCAATTACCCGCCTATTACATTCTCCAACAGGATGATTGGATCAATTGCCTTTGTTCACCATACATCTCTTGGCCATGACAAGCTCTCTCCTAGAGCTGTCAAGTGTGCCTTTGTGGGGTATTCCAGGACTCAAAAGGGATACCTTATTTTGATCATGTTCGAAGGAAGTACTATGTTAGTGGGGATGTCACTTTCTTTGAGTCTATCATAATTTTCTCTCCTACAGGTGACAAGTTGATTCCTTCAAAGTCTGAAGAAGAAGTATACTCATGCCTCTATCTCCGAGTTTATCTACCACGTGTATACCTCCTTCACCACCTCCACCACCACATTCTTCCTCTACCTCATCACCATCTTCCTCACCACCACATTCACCCCATCCTCCACCAGCATCCTCCATCTTTTTGCCACAGGTTTACACTCGCAGACCTCGTGCTCACGAGCCGCTTCCATCATCAAGCATGCCTCGGGTATGTTCTGAGCACTTGATTTCTACTGATGGCACTGGTGATTTGCATTTACAACAAGATGAGCATGTCGTTCTAGATATTCCGATCTCGATCATTGAGGAGATTAAGGACCTTGATGTGTCTATTGCTTTACGGAAGCAAAGGTGTACTTGTGCTTAGTATCTGTTAACGCATATAGTAGTTTCTGTTTCCCTCTGTTATTTTTATTTTCAGTTGTATGCTTTATGTAATTTACCCATAGGCTACTCTCCTATATAAGAGAGCCTAGGGCTTATGGAATAAACATCTTGCTCATTTTTCACAACATGGTATCAGAGCGACGGTCCTAGACCGGAGTTCTCGAAACCCTAACCCTAACATACCCCACCCGCCGGCCCCTCCTCTCTCCCTCTCATCGGCGCCGCCGCCAGGGCTCATCGCAGCCGCACCAGCACCATCGTGTGTCGTAGCTGTCACTCCTACGCTCCCTGCGTGTGTGCGCTAGCACTCCTGTGCAAGCGCGCAAGTCTCCTCCTCAGCCTGCGCGAGTGCACATCTTCTGTGCGCTATAGCCCCCTACGCATGTAGCCTCGCCTGTGCGCATCCTCCGCGCGAGCGCGCATCCTCGCCTGCGCATTTGCCTGCAGCCCCTTCCGCGCAGTGCCCTACATCGCTTGCGCGCATGTATCCTCGGGTGCGCGCTAGCCTGTAGTCCTCCAGCGCACGATCTCAGTTGCGCATGGTCCCAATTGCGCGTGCGTGTGCTGCCTGCGCGCGTGTGCGTGTGCTAAGCCCTAAAGCGTGCACCTTCATCTACATGGGTTTAGTTGCGTGAGGTCTACACGTGCAACTAAACCCGTCTATGTCATTGTAGACAAATCTCATCCTCTATCAATCGTTCCAGTCTTCAGTCTCCAGTATGTCAGAAAGCAAGGCGGATATCCCATCCATTGGCGCCTTTCATGGTCCAGCGCCTATTGTAAAGATGGACGGTACTAACTATGAACTGTGGGCAATGCAGTTCATGAGCATGATGAAGTCAACGGGTAAGAAGCACATTCTAACCGAACCAGAGCCTGCTGAGAAGACTGGAACCAATGCCTCGTGGGAGGCTGATGACGCATACGCCAAAGTTTGGCTATCCGGTACGTTGGCAATTGAGATTGCCAATGACATTCTACATCAACCCACGGCGAAGGATATGTGGGACATTCTGGCGGCTACATATTCACAGGCGAAGAACGAGACAAAGATTCTGCAACTCCAGCATGATATATTCACTATCAAGCAGAATGGTCGTCCTCTACATTCTCTCTATACATCATTGAGAGGGATGTTCGAGAAGCTCTACAGCTTCAGCCCTTGACAGCCACGCCAGAACAACAGAAGACATATAGGAACGTGACTATGGTGGGCGTGTTCCTGGCTGCACTCGATCCAGAGTATGAGGCGGCACGATCACAGATTTTGGCTGACTCTACTATTCATCCCATGGAGGAAGCTTTCCATAGACTAAGTCGGATCACAGTTCCTTCCACGGCTACGAATCAGAATACTTCGGCCATGGCAGCCAACAGGGGTCGCGGATTTCATCATCAGGGCCGTGGATGTGGATCCCGTGGAAGAGGTGGCCGTACTAGGCCAACATGTACCTATTGTCATCGTGTAGGACACAATGAAGACATATGCTATTCGAAGCATGGATTTCCTGCATCTGCACGAGTCGCTGAGCAGATAGAGCCTCCATCTCCTGCTACTTTGGATCAGCGGTTCGACGATCTAGTTGCCCGTCTGAGGGGCATTATTCCCCCATCTGGTCCAGCACCGACTACTGAGAGTCAATCTGATGCTGCTGCTTCTGCCTCTGCGTCGACCAGTGCTTCAGGTAGCATACTTGCATTCACCAGTAGTAGATCAGATACATTACCATGGATTATGGACTCGGGCGCTACACATCACCTATGTGGCGACCAGAATTTACTTACAGGATACACTCAGATTCCTCCAGGCCGAACAGTAGTGATCGCCAATGGTACACATTCCCCCATCACTGGTCAGGGGGAGATTCGATTGACATCTTCTATGCAGCTCAAGAATGTGCTACATGCACCTGACTTTTCAATGAATTTATTGTCAATTAGTCAGATTACGAAGGACTTACATTGTCGGGCAATTTTTGATCCATCTTCTCTGATTTTTCAGGACATCCATACGGGCAACATGATTGGTCGTGGCTATGAGCAAGGAGGCCTCTACCGCCTGAATCAGACCCTCTTCGCTGGAACCTCATCCATTCCCACTGACCAGTATCTCCTTTATTGTGGCATCTGCGCTTTGGACATCTACCACTTCAGAAGTTGCTTCGCGTGTTACCTCATGGTCTTCCTCACACACCTATCTAATGTGAGGCGTGTCAGTTGGGAAAGCATCACAGGTCGACCTTTCCCAGTCGTCCAGGTAGGAGTAGTACCTCCAAGTTCGAGTTATTTCATATTGATGTATGGTGTCCGAGTCGTGTACCTGATCATCAGGGACAAAGATTTTATATAGTATTTGTGGATGATTTTTCTCGTGTGTCATGGGTATTTTTGATGAAAAATAAATCTGAAGCAGGAAATATCATTATCCATTTTCTGAATGAAATTCAAAATGTTTTCTCCACATCTGTGAAGTTTGTGAGAAGTGATAATGCTCTAGAACTGTGCACTAATGTCCTTGCCAATTATTACTCCTCAAAAGGGATTGTCCACCAAACATCCTGTGCTCATACATCTCAACAAAATGGAATTGCTGAAAGGAAATATCGCCACCTTCTTGATGTCACAAGATCACTTCTTATACAGAGTCATGTTTCCTACTCTTACTGGGGTGATGCAGTTATCACTGCATGTTACCTAATCAATCGTATGCCGTCCTCTGTCTTGGATGAACAGATCTCGTTTTCCCTTATCTATCCTGGGAAGGATCTGTTCTCTCTTACCCCCCGTGTGTTTGGTTCAGTCGCCTTTGTCCATCAGTTATCTCCTGGTACTGACAAGCTCTCTCCTAGGGTTGTCAAGTGTGTCTTCGTTGGGTACTCCAGAACTCAAAAGGGGTACAAGTGTTTTGATCCTCTGCATCAGCGGTATATGGTCAGTGCAGATGTTACATTTTTTGAATCTGTGATGTATTTTTCAGACTCAGGTGATCAGTAGCTACCTCCACTGCCTACCGATGCCATATACATGACACCACCACCTCCTGCAGAACTGTCACCACCACCGTCACCACCACCACAAATCCCCGTCTCACCACTACCTTTCCATTATACCCGCAAGCATCCTCCCGCTCATGGTCATGGCTCGTCTCCTAGCCCGCCTATGGTATGTAATGAAGATACTTCTACTGATGGATCTAATGATATTCATGAGCAGGATATGTTGCAGGGGGCAGATGAGGACACAGCTGATTTAGATGTTCCTATTGCTATACGCAAATCGAAGAGGAGTTGCGTTACATATCCCTTGTCAGCTTCTGTGTCATTTGAGCGACTATCTGGGGATTTTAGGAACTTTGTGGTGGCCCTCTCCACTGTAGACATTCCACGGAATTATCAAGATGCTCTGCAGGACAGTAGATGGCGACTAGCAATGGAGGAAGAAATCGCGGCACTTCAATCTAGAGGAACTTGGAGTCTAGTTCCTATACCTCCAGATGTGACCCCGGTGAGCTGCAAGTGGGTGTTTACGGTGAAACACAATGCAGATGGTTCTATTAACAGATACAAGGCGCGTCTTGTTGCACGTGGTTTTACACAGACATACGGGGTGGACTACCTTGATACATTCTCGCCAGTTGCACGTCATTCCACTCTCCAGATTTTGTTGTCAGTTGCAGTCAATCGAGAGTGGCCGTTGTATCAGTTGGATGTGAAGAATGCGTTCCTGTATGGAGATTTGCAGGAGGAAGTCTATATGCAACAGCCACCAGGTTTTGCTGTTGAGGGGGAGTGTTCCAAGGTGTGCAGACTTCATAAGGCCATCTATGGCATTAAGCAGAGCCCCAGAGCATGGTTTCAGAAGCTTTCAGATCTCTTTGAAAAACAAGGATACAAACGCTCCAATGCTGATCATTCCTTGTTTGTACAGAAGACTTCTAGAGGTATTGTTGCAATTATGGTTTATGTAGATGACATCTTGATTACAAGAGATGATGAGCAAGGCATAAAGCAGGCGAAAGAAAAGCTGGGAAGCGAGTTCGTCACTAAGGATCTTGGAGTCCTTAGATATTTTCTGGGGCTGGAATTTGCTAGAAATCCGTATGGATTAGTAATGTCGCAGAGGAAATATGTTACAGATCTATTGAGTGAAACAGGTATGCGTAGGTGTCGGCTTGCTACGACACCAATGGATCCTAGCATGAAGCTCTATGGTGATGACACAGAGGAGGTGGACAGGAGAAGATCAGAGAACTGGTAGGCAAACTGTTGTATGTCACGATCACTAGACCTGATATATCATTTGCAGTGAGTCGTGTGAGCCAGTTCATGGAGCAACCACGTCAGGTCCATATGTATGCAATACACATGATTCTTAGATATCTCAAATCATCTCCAGGTGCAGGTTTGTTATTCAAGAAGGGAAAGGAGATTTCTATCTCAGCATGTGCGGATGCAGACTATGCAGGATGTCCCAAGGACAGGAAGTCCACTTCAGGATTTGCAGTCTATGTTAGAGATGCTCTAGTCTCATGGAGGAGTAAGAAACAGATAGTGGTAGCTAGATCCAGTGCTGAATCCGAATATAGGGCTATGGCCCAGGTTAGCACAGAGATGATGTGGGTGAAGGTTGTTCTTACAGATCTATGTCTTGACGTACCACTTCCTATGAACTTGGAATGTGATAATCAGACAGCCCTGTTCATTGCAAACAACCAGCATTCCATGAGAGGACCAAGCATATTGAGGTTGACTGCCACTACATACGTGACATGATTCAGAAGAGTTTCATTGCTACATCTTATGTTACCTCAGAGAATCAAACTGCTGATATATTCACCAAAGCATTACTACGAGGCCCATTCCAGAAGTGCGCGTCCAAGCTGAGCATGATTGATATCTATGCTCCATCTTGAGGGGGGAGTGTTAACGCATATAGTAGTTTCTGTATCCCTCTGTTATTTTTATTTTCAGTTGTATGCTTTATGTAATTTACCCATAGGCTACTCTCCTATATAAGAGAGCCTAGGGCTTATGGAATAAACATCTTGCTCATTTTTCACAACAGTATCCTATAGCTTCACATGTTTCCCTTGACTGTCTTTCAGAGGAGTTTCAAAGGTGTGGTGTTGGAGTATCTGTTGTGGATATACCACAAACATATCAAGATGCATTACAGATTAGTCAGTGGTGTCTTGCTATGGAGGAGGAAATGGTTGCGTTACAGTCTCGTGGTACGTGGAGTATTGTTCCTGCTCCACCTAGGGTATTTGTTGTTGGGAGCAAGTGGGTGTTTACGATAAAACACCATGCAGATGGTACTATGATAGATACAAGGCCAGACTTGTTGCTCGTAGATTCACCCAGATATATGGGGTAAATTATCATGATATGTTCTCTCCTGTTGATAGGCATTTTACATTGAGAAATCTTATCTTTGTTGTCGTGGTACATGATTGACCTTTGTTTCAGTTAGATGTTAAGAATGCTTTCGTGTATGGTGACTTGCAGGAGGAAGTCTACATGCAGCAGCCACCAGGTTTTGTTGCTAGGGGAGGGGGTCTCCTATGGTTTGTAGACTTCACAAGGCTATTTATGGCCTTAAGCAGAATCCAAGGGCTTGGTTCCAGAAGCTCTCTGAGTTGATTGAGCAACAGGGATTTGTCAGATCAACTGCGGATCACTCTCTTTTTGTCCAGAGATCCCAGAGAGGTGGTGTTGCTATTTTGGTGTATGTGGATGACATCAATGTTACAAAGGATGATAAGCAGGGAATTCAAGCAGCTAAGGATTTACTTGGACAGCAGTTTGTGACCACGGACCTTGGAAATATTTGTTATTTCCTTGGCCTTGAATTTGCAAGGAACCAGCGCGACATGGTGATGACGCAAAGGAAGTATGTCATTGATCTCCTAGCTGAGACGGGCATGACAGGATATAGGCTCGTTACTACTCCAATGGATCCGAATGTCAAACTATATGATGATAATTCTGAGGAGGTTGAGAAGAGACGATATAGAAATTTAGTGGGGAAGTTGTTATATATCACCATTACCATGCCTAATATATCATTTGCAGTGAGTAGAGTTAGTCGGTTTATGGAGCAGTCCAGGCAGGTACACTTGGGCGATGTTTACATGATTCTGAGATATTTGAAGTCTTCTCCAGGTGTAGGACTCTTATTCAGTAGAGATACATCTCTTTCGATTAAAGCATGTGCTGATGCAGATTACGCAGGATACCTGAGGACGGGAAATCTACATCAGGCTTTGTTGTCTTTGTGGGGAGTTCACTTGTTCATGAAAGAGTAAGAAAACAGACCAAGGCCCTAAATGTCAGTTTCGGTCACCATTTCGGTGACTGACCGAAACGGAATTTCAAACGAATTTCAACCGAAATTTCGGTTATTTTGGTCATTTTTATACTAGGCCCCCATATTTCGGTCATTTCGGCCATTTTGGTCAAATTTCGATTTCGACGGATACCAATATTCGACGAAAATTCGACCGAATTTTGCTGAAATTTGAGGCCATGAAACAGAAAATTGTCGCCAGATCTAGTGCCGAATCAGAACATACGGCCATGGTACAAGGTAGCATAGAGATGATGTGGGTCAGATCCGTCCTGACTGACCTAGTTATTGAGATGCCACTTCCCATGCACCTCCAATGCGACAACCAAGTCGCCTTCTTCATAGCCAATAATCCAACCTTCCATGAAAGAACCGAGCACATTGAGGTAGATTGTAACTATACTCGAGATATGATTTAGAAGAGATTTATCTCCACATCTCATGTCACTTCAGGAGATCATACTGCAGATATGTTTACCAAAGCATTTGTCAGAGGCCCATGTCATCGTTGTTGTTCCAAGCTGAGCATGATAGACATATATGCTCCATCTTGAGGGGGGTGTTGAGATAATTGTTTCTGTCTGTACTTTATTCATATTCCTTATTTTCTTTGTATACTTTATGTATTTTACCCGTAGGGCTTTGTCCTATATAAGAGAGCCTTAGGGTGCGTTTGGTTGGCGGGTTAAGGTGGGTTAAACTGGTAGAGGGTAACCCGTTTTTGGATTTTGGTGTTTGGATAGAGGGTTAAACTGGGGATGGGTTAGAAGTGGGTTGGGGTGATATGATTGTATTGAAGTTTGAAAAAGTGAGTAGTTATTGTGATGTGATTGTATTGAAGTTTGGAAATGTGAGTAGAAGTGGAGTAGTTTATAATTTTTATATGATATGATGGTATAATATATTATTTTTTGATAGGATTGATGATGTAAATTTGATTTATTTAATTTTTTAAAGAAGGAATAAAGTGGGGCCCACGGGGAGAGAGGGGGGAGTGGGTTAAGGGAGGTAAACTCCCCTAACCCGCGGGTAAACTGGTACCCGAACGGGCCCTTAGGGTCACTCGAATGATCAATTCTATTTTTCCCTTCTACATCATATTTAGTGGTTTTCCCTTGGAAGTAGTCACCCTAAGCAGGCTGATTGGATGCCTTTGATTGGGAAGTTGGAATGTAAGCTAAATAACTAGAAGGCCGCTTTTCTTTAGTAGTAGGTGATTGGTGCTCTCGTCATTCATCGCTTCATGTACGGGAGATCTTATAGCCCCTCTCCTTTGGGGTTCAATTGCCTCTTATCGTGGTGTTGCTCTGCACTGTCTACAGCCCCATCTCCTTTCAGGTGATGTTGGCATCAGGGTTACTGGTCTAGAGATGCTCATGATGGGAGAAAAAAATGCAGCCTGGAGATGGAAAAAACAGAATTGATCGTAGGATGGATTATTCAAGCAGCCTCAAACCTAGACCATTGAGGTTTTAGGCAAGGGTGTTGCAATGGCATTGCACCTTCTTCTTACTGTAGCTTTAGGGTTTAAGAACCTATCTTGTTCAAGCAGAGTCATCAATCGTGAATAGGTCTTGTTGTCTTTGATCTCCAAATCGATCTCCAACTTGGAACCACCAAAAAATAAACAAAATGAAAATTGAACTTGGAGATAAAATACGAAATCAACTCACCCTCGTACCATGTGGGAATATAAAATAGAGAATGCAAAATCAGAAATCAAGAACAAAGGTGATTTTATGTGAAAAAATACTCCTCCATGAGGAACAGGATGAAACCATGGGAGGAAGCCACAAAGAGTTGGATATTAAAGCCACAAAGAGCTGGATATTCTATTAGAATTCTCAATGAATACATAGGATATGGAGCTCTTTATATAGTCCCACCATTACAACCAAGTCTCACCACTTAGTAATGTGAGACTAAACTACTCTCCTAATTTGTCCTAATTACTCAACTCTCTTGACAGTAATTATAATTAAATTTTTAACATATTTAACCTAACATTTTATTTAGTCATATCTAACCTAACGTATTGAAATATTAAAGGATATGTAAACAAATTTTTCACAGCCAAGCATGACCTATTAATACACCGCCAGAAACACCCGAAAGAACCACTGTATGCCTATACATATGCAGACCACTACTGTTGTTGGGCTTCAATTCGATATTGCTCGAGTATTGTTTCACTAACGATGTATCATGTAACTGCCATTAACAGCCCCAAGCATCCCCTTTGCAACTAGTTGGGGGCTATTCGGGTTTAGATCTACCCAATGAAGTTCTATTTCCATCTAGGGTGTTGGTGACAACACAACTGAGTTTCAACAAGGTCCTAATAGGGCTGGCTATCGAGCCCAACGAGCCGAGCCAGCCCTTGGCTCGGGCTTGTTCGAGCCTAGCCGAGCTGGCTCGGGCTCGGGCTCGATGAGCTCGAGCCCTTATCGAGCTGGCTTGGGCTCGATAAGGCTCGAGTCGAGCCCCTTATCGAGCCCGGTCTGGGCTCGAGCCCAAGGCAAGCTCGTTAAGGAAAATGGGTACTTTTTGGTGGAGAAGTATTTTGCACGTGTTCGAACTCGAGACCTACTCTATCTAAGATCGTATTCCTTACCAGTAGGCCATTGTCCAAGTTGTGTACAAAATCTTAATTATAATATATATTGTAACATTTTATTCGCTTATAAAAAAGAAAAAAATTACTAATTTTCTAATACGTGGGCCAGGGGCAAATGTGTGGGCGGGAATGGGATTTTGAGAATTGGTTCATGACTCATGGCTCATGGAAGGGGCAAAGTTAATGGAGGAAAAATTGCAAATAGCTACTTTTATTTTGTTTGTATTACATATAAATATTATGTGTATATATATTCCTTATCGAGCCCCTTATTGAGTTATCAAGCCGAGCGATGCTCGGCTCAGACTCGGCTCGTTAAGCTATCGAGCCCAAGATTCTGGCTCAGGCTCGGCTCAATAGCCTAATGAGCCAAGCTCACGAGCCCTTATCAAGCCGAGCCCGAGCCTGGCTCATCGAGCCGTGACTCAATAGCCAGCCCTGGGTCCTAAGGTTCCAAGAAAGCCCTTGTGAATTTTTTTGCAACATGCGAATTTGATCGAACAATCTAAATATCGGTTTCTTCCCTTTTTGGAACTCCCTTCTAACAACTTCTAACATTAGAAATGTCTTTAGTTAAATCAAATTAGAAGTCCATGGATACTTAAATAGCTGAAAGCAAGTTACTTGGCCTTAAGATATACCCTAAATTAAGGGAATGATATGTGAGATGTCATATATATTGTACTTTGCAAATAGAGGGTACCAAGCATATGAGTTCAACATGTAAGCAAAAAAGTGACTCTGATTTGGGAAACCAAATTTTGATGAGGCAGATATGAATTTGAGGCAAAAAAGCAATCCATGCTACACAATTCGGAGAAAAGGGTGGAAGAGCAGCAAGCCTTCTCCAATATGCCAAATATCAACAGGGTCATGGCTAATATAGCAACTAAATGAGGTAATTATTCAAAAGCACCTCGAATAGTGTTGGAGTATATGTGCCATGTGTAAGATGGGTAAATGGATCCTTCCGAGATCCATTTACCGCATCCAAGGTTTAGTCCCACATCTACCAGTGGTAGGACTTGGAGGGTCTGTGGAGACTATATAAGAAGCCCCAAACCTCCTGTATCAGATGAGAAAGTTGAATGCAATATATGATCCTTTAAGGCCTTCTCCTGTGGTTTCATCCCACTCCTTAGGGAGTAGGGTTCCACGTAATATCATGCATTCTTCATTGTTCTTTATCCTTTATTTCTGATATGCTTCCGCATTTTTATTTTCTAACATGGTATCAGAGCGGGTTCAATTCTCGAGGATATATTCTTGAAATTTTATTTTGTTCATGTTTTCGAGATTCGATTTTGGCGTTATGTTCATGAAGATTCTTATATTTGAGATCGTTTGTTCAAGTTCTGTCCAAGTTCTAGGGTTTCTATTGGAATCCTAATCTCTGCTCAACGATCATTGTCGATAGTTCCACGATTCTTGGAACCTTAGTTCTGATTCGTTGCTCTGAAAATCTCCGTCGTCATTCAAATCTATCTCCAGCACGTTGAAGGGTTTCATCAGAAACCCCACCGTATCGAAGAAAAGATGTGTTCCTGCTCCAGGTGGAGCTCCATGGTGGAGCTCGAGTCCCTCGTGAAGTCGCCATCTCCTTGCGACACAGATCCAGCAGCAGATACCCTTGGCGATGGCGAAGTCCCTTCCGCCTTCCTCTCTCTTCGCACATCCAGGCAGATCGCCTCGGGACAACCCTGGGGGGATCTTCACGATGGTCAGAATAATCAAAGCCCACGAGGACGTACGGCGAACCCTACAGCAGGCGAAGGGTTGTCTCCCAAGCAGGACTCGCAGATGATGGGAAAATCCGATCTCTCCCATCTATCTGCATGCACGTCCCTCAGCAGTTGATGGGCCATCGCCCAGGCCCCAATCCTCCGCCAACACCTCAGCCGCCGATCGATCTGATCACCTTTCCGTAGATGATGGAGCTCGAGCGGCGCCTCCTATTTCAACTGCCGCACGATGCAAATATCACCTCCCATCATATCTTCGATTTCCAGCATGTGGAGGCGGAGCTCCTCCTAGATCCTACAAATGGCGTCGATGACTCGGGGATTTCCAAGCGGAGGCGGAGCTCCTCTCTTCATACTCTAGCAGCAGCGGCAAGAGAAGACCCCTGCTCACCTTCTCCATCTTCAGGCGGCGCTACAGCGGAAGAACCTGGGCGGCACGTCTTCGAGAAAAGGGTTCCCAAGTGAGAATCCTAAATAAACCCCAAGGGGGCCACCTGAAGTTCGGCCCAAGAAAAAAAAGAGAAATTTTTTTAGGAGGCCGAATTTAAAAAAATTGCGGGTTGCTGCAGTTTGGGCTCAAGTTGGGCCAAATTTCTTTGTTCAAAAAAACGGGTGCGTACAAAAAAAACCTTACGCGAAACAAATGATGAGTTGACTATTAAAAAAAGGAGGAAAATAGCCTAAAATTGGAAGAAAAAAAAAAAGAAGAAGAGACTGCTAAAAAAATTGGAATAACCGAGAAAATGATGATTAAAAAATTGAAAAAGCCGAAAAATGATTATCGGCTTATGTGATTCAAGTTTTCTCCATTCTCTTAGGCTCTTAGGCGTGATTTCCGATAGATGTCTTCTTTGCGATGCGGCAGTTGAGTCTGTGGAGCACCTATTTTTTTATGCCCTAAGGTAGTTGAGATTTGACAGGGAGTTGATTTGGGTTGGTGTAGCACTGTTAACCTCCAATCGTTCTGGTCTTCGTTTCGGGCTAATAAGGGGAGGTCGAGGCTGGAGGTGCTTTATCCGTTGCCGTGCTATGGACGGTTTGGCGGGGGAGAAATGATTTATTGTTCTCGGGCCAAAGGTTCTACAAGGAGAATGTGGGAGCTTTTGCAAAACACCTGGTGAGGGATTGGGCGTCGTAAAGACTTTGTAGTGTGGTTTTTGTTGTTTTTCTTTTTGTTGTCCTCCCTGTCCCCTCCTTTTATTGAATAAGATTTTTTAGGAGTGCACCGTCGAGTGTATTCCCCTTGCTTCTGGATTTCAAAAAAAATGTTCCTCCTCTTCCTAGCGTGCGTCCACCTCTGTCCATTCCTATCTCGGTCGTCACGCCAACGTCATCCCCAACACCACCACTACCACAACCACCTATTATGCCATTACCTAAATACTATACGCATCGGTCAGGTCCTGCTCAGGTTGCACGTCAATCATCTATTACGCCTCAGGTATGTTCAGATGTTATTACTAACGATGGGTCGGATAGTGTGCTTGTGCAGGATTCTTCTTTGCAGGAGGAATGTGCACCGAAGAGTGCAATAGATGATGATCTTGATGTTCCTATTGCTATTCGGAAGCAGAAACGTACTTGTGCATCTTATCCCATTGCTTCCTAGGTTTCCTTACACCGTTTCACAGGAGACTTCCAGAAATTTGTTGTGGCTTTGTCTTCCGTGGAAATACCACGGAATTATCAGGATGCTATGAAGATAGACTGCTGATGGTTGGCTATGGAAGAAGAAATGGCAGCTTTACAGTCACGAGGTACATGGAGCTTGGTTCCTGCTCCATCAGGCGCATCGATTGTTAGTTGCAAGTGGGTATTCACAGTAAAGTACCACGCAGGATGGGAGCCTTAGCCAATGACCGGTACAAGGCAAGGCTAGTGGCGAGGGGCTTCACTCAGACATATGGTGTAGATTATATAGATACATTCTCTCCAGTGGCTCGTCACTCTACTCTTCGCATTCTTCTATCTGTTGATGTGGTACGTGACTGGTTCATATTCCAACTTGATGTCAAAAATGCATTCTTATATGGCGATCTGCAGGAAGAAGTCTACATGCAGCAGCTACCGGGGTTTGCTGCTGAGGGGGAGAATCATATGGTGTGTAGACTTCACAAGGCGATATATGGCCTTAAACAGAGCCCAAGGGTGTGGTTCCAGAGCTGTCCCATCTAATTGAACGATAGGCATTCAAAAGATCAAATGCAGATCACTCGTTCTTCATTCAGAAGACTTCTAGAGGTATGGTTGTCATCATGGTATATGTTGATGATATTTTGGTTACAGGAGATGATGCTCATGGAATAGAGATGGCAAAATCATTTTTGAGCCGTCATTTTGTCACGAAGGAAACTCGGATGGTGGCTTACTGGTAAGGAAGGCAGGCTTCAAAGAGGAGGTTGTGAGTTCAAGCCTAGGTAACAACACTTTTATTCTTTTTTAATAGATTGGGGAAGGCACCATAGCGTGTTACCCCCTCTTTTGGTCCTCAAAAAAAATTATCACGAAGGATCTTGGTATCCTACGATACTTTCTGGGGCTGGAGTTTGCCAGGAATGCACAGGGTCTTATGATGACCCAAAGGAAATATATTACAGATTTGCTAGTTGAAACGGACATGGTTGGATGTAGACCCTCGAGTACTCCTATGGATCCAAGTATGAAATTATATGACAATGATACTGAGGAGGTTGACAGGAGAAGATATAGAGAAATGGTGGGCAAGCTTCTTTACATCACTATAACTCGACCTGATATTGCCTTTGCAGTAAGTCGAGTGAGCCAGTTTATGGAACAGCCAAGACAGATACATATGAATGCCATATATGTGATACTAAGGTATCTGAAGTCTTCTCCATGCTCAGGATTGTTGTTTAGAAAGGACACAGATTTATCCATTTCGGCATGTGCAGATGCAGACTATGCAGGATGTCCCAAGGATAGAAAGTCTACTTCAGGCTTTGCAGTTTTTGTGGGAAGCTCTCTGGTTTCTCGGAAAAGCAAGAAACAAACTGTTATGGCTAGATCTAGTGCTGAATCTGAATATAGGGCAATGGCACAAGCAAGCATGGAGATGATGTGGGTTCGAGTTGTACTACAAGACTTGCATATAAATGTACCTCTACCCATGTAGCTACAGTGTGACAATCAAGTTGCCTTGTTCATTGCCAATAATCCTGCATATCATAAAAGAACAAAACATATTGAGGTAGACTGTCACTACACTAGAGATATGATCCAGAAGGGCCTGATTTCTACTTCACATGTTAGCTCAAGAGAACAGACTGCCGACATCTTCACCAAACCATTGCTCAGAGGACCATTCCAGAGATGTTCTTCCAAGCTGAGCATGATTGATATCTATGCTCCATCTTGAGGGGGAGTGTAGAGATAATTATATAGTCAGCGTATCATTTATTCTATTTTTATTTTCCCGATAACCTACTATGTAATTTACCCATGGGTCCTCTCTATATAAGAGAGCATAGGGTTCTATGATATAATAAATTGTACTTTTCCACCAACAAGGTTTTCTTTTAACTTGTGAGGCATGATCGTTTGCTTACAAAGACACATAGAGGCAAGATCCTTCGGACCAGGGACATAGAGTTCCCAAGATGTGGCAACAATATCGAAGAAATGGATCACCTCTTCATCATATGCGAACACTCGACAAAAATATGGGATTGTGCTGAGATTCCTTGGCTTATAAAGGAGAATTGGGCTGCATTTTGGAGCTCCATGCGGACTTATTGCAACAACTCTCAAAGGGACTTTATGGTACCTTTTGCACACCTTTGGGCGATTTGGTGTACACGGAATGAGCTCATCTTTCGTGGTTGGTGTTTTTATTCGGAAAATGTACTAGCGCATAGCAAGGCTCTCCATTTAGCAAGGTCATTTGCACTTTAAATTTATATATATATATATATATATGAGAGTAAAATGGGGTTGCCCACTGGGGGGAGCTAACTTGGCTCTCCCTGCTCCATTTTTCTTATTTTTATTTTTTTTGAAAAATACTTCAGTTGATTTTCATCATTATATCCTTATATTATGTCATTCAAATTTCATGCGAAACAGAGACGTCTACTGCCTCCATCTAGATAAGGTCAATTTCAACAATTTTACGACCGTTAAAAACGAATGTTTAGATGGAGGTCGGCGAAGTCATTGTTCTTATGAGACTTGAATAACATAATATAGAGATATTGATGAATTTCTACGGATTCATTCTTTAAAAAAAATAAAAAAGGGGGGGGAATTGGGTGGGGGAGGGGGGCAAGTTAGCTTCCTCAAGGAGACAGCTCCATTTTACCATACATACATACATACATATATATATATATTTGCGGTGGGACCCATTCTTGGGGCTACACAATTAAAAAAACAACCGATTAGTATTTCGTTTCTATCCTGAATCAGTTCTCAATTCATTCTGAAAGCCCAAAAATTTACCTCCTAATGAGTTTGTCTTATTAACTTTGTTGATTAGCCAAATGTGATCTTCGAAGCCCTATACTTTTCTGCAATTTTAAACGTACGAGGGTATCTTTAGGGGCCGTCATATTTGGTTCGCATGCAAACTCGATTCTCTTGCTCATCCCTCTTATGTTGGTGTCTAACGATTACTGTAATCGACTCTTTCGCAACAAAAGCGAATATCATAAACGAGCTACGTAAAGTTTTCTACCATCCGTTTACCTTGAAGAGGAGAGCACAGGACTCGACACCAATTAGAGAGCACTGGAACGTCCCGACCACATCCCGAAACATGATCTCCATCTTGTAGCACTCCCTGGCGTCCTCCACGAGCACGTCCACCCTCTCCCTCTCGGGCATTATCTCCACTGCTACATTGACCCAAGACGAGAGCACCTGAAGCCACTGCTCCTCCACCAGGTATCCCACGTGCAGCACCGTCCCGCGCAGACGGTTGCGGGGGTCGGCGGCGCGCGGGACGACGTCGTCGGAGGAAGGCGAGAGGGAGAGGGTCGCGCACTGGAACGTGGGGAGGAGGCCGTCCCCGGAAAGCTGGAGGGCGAGTTGGGCGGAGTGGAGGGAGTCGAACTGGAGGCGGGCGTAGCCCTTGGACTTCCATGTGGGGCGGTGGGTGGCGATCTTGCAGGCGAAGACGGGGCCAACTGTGGAATCGAAGAAGGCGGAGAGCTCGGAGGCCACGGCGGAGTAAGGGACGTTGGAGACCCTCACGGTGGCCGTCCCCATGCCCCTGCCCATGACCGCCATTGTGCTGCGACTGCGACGTGGGGTTTTTCGTCGGGTTTTGGGACTATGGTTGTTTGCGTTGGACTGCCGAAATTAACTGCTGCATCCACGTTGATGGTTGGCAGGGTTTGGGTAAACCCTCACTCTCATATCTGCTGCATCCACGTTGATGGTGGTCTGATACTATTTATGGCATGTAGTGATGCTATGAGTGGGAGATATTATTGTTGTAATTTCGACTAATACAATTGTCAATTTCCCTTCTGACTTACTCTTCGATGTACATTTAGCTTACCCTCGATGGATGAACTCTTTCTCACCCCCTTCCGGATCTATAATTCCCCTGCTCAGACTGGATTTGCTTTCTTCTTCCCGCGCAAGAAAGAAGCCCCTTATATATATTCCGCAAGTACCAGTCCTGACCCTAAAAAAATCTAGGTTCGGAATCTCGGAAGAGAATAAGTGCATTTATAATAAGGAAGCTGGCAACCCCCTTTTTCATAGTCTCTTCCCTCCCCGCGATGCCTTCTTGGTCATCTAGACCCTCCCTCGTTTACACGTACTACCTACCTGCATCTTTCTCGTTGCGAGACTAGGAGGCAGTGGAAGGTGCGCTCTATGTCATTGAAAGTCGAGTCCCTTTTTCAGTCTAATGCCAAATGTGAAGCAGTAGGAAAGAGTACAATTGATTGATCTAAGGACACCATGTCTCCTGCGGAGATCTCGCACTGTCCCTTGCTCTTCCTACGTATATAGTGATATGTGGAAGCTGTAGTACCGACCCCCTATTCATGTTCAGCGACGGGGAAGCAAGCCAAAGGGTCACTCACTGCGTTGAAAGACCTCGCCTGTGGCTCAGAGTCCTGGAACGGGCATTTCTGTCAAGTAGCATTCGCGAGACCTCAAATATGATCATAGATAAAAACTTAGAAAGGGGGGCAAGGCCCACCTCACCACTCCTTTCCCACTCTGACTTTCTAGTAAGAAATTCTCCACTTTGCAAAATTTATCAAACCCTATCCACGATCACATAGGGGAGGTCTCTCGAGATGCATCGTTGGACAATAGATAAACTGAGAAAATGCTACGGATATTCAAAAAAGCTAGAGGGGTACCTCGATTCAAAAGCACCCCACGATTCCTCCTTCCCCTTCTCGGGTACAGAAAGAGAGAGGGAGCTTGCCTTGGCAAGAAGCTGACATGGTCAACAACATATTCGCTAGTATATAAATATGGAAACAATTATCAATGAGAATGGTGTTCATGTGCCATATGATATAGGCCTTCTGAGTACTCATCCTGAAGATGCTATAAATCCTCATGATATAGTGAGTTGGTTCTCTAAGGATCATATTCATCTATCCTCATTTAACGATCGTAGTACTAGAATACTCTCTGACTTCATGAAATGTGTCAAATCAATATACTGTTTTTCTAGTTTCTGAGCCTAAAATCAGACCCTCCGTACCACCAAGGACCATGTGATAACGGAACCAAGTCCACCTTTTTGAAACCACAGGATAGAACCCCTCCACCAAAGGCACAAGCCAAGATGAATTATATATCTATTTCGTCGGAGAAAAAGCCAGATGGTAGAGTTCGGGTACATCCGATCAGAGCCGAAATCTCAGCACAGGTCAGAACCCCAAGAGAAGAGGGTCGAAACCCTCCCGGAAACTCTCTCAGGTCCCCAAGGCCACAGACAGGCCTCAAAACCAAAGAGAAATCGGAACGGAAATGGTCCCCTATAAGGGTAGCCAGGGTGAAGCACGAATGATAGATCATTTTGGTTTCTTACCTCTATGCCCTTTCATTTTGCAAATACAGTTATATCCTACAATTTTTCCAATAAAACTTGTGCCTTTTATTTAAGGATGTAAAGAGATAGATATGAATATAGGTGTTACCATATCTTTATTTATTTTTAAATATGAATATGAATGTGGAGATGGATATCGATGGATGTTAAAATTATGTTACTATATCTTTAAAAAACAAATTCGGATGTCAACCGGATATTGACTGCATACAAATAATATTAGAAATAGAGATTGGGGAGCTTACACTATGGTGCATATAACTTTACATGCACCGATGCTACAAACACCCATTTTTTAAAAGAAACCTCGAGCGGTTTACTTAGAATTGTTATTATAATATGTGTTTCAAATTTCGTGAAAAATAGGTATTCCTAACATGTCGATCCGGAAGGGCTAAATTCCAGCAATTTTGTGAACCCCCTCGGATCCGGGTACCCGTTTACGACACTTTCGCGGCATTACATTCGCATGAGATCGCACAAAGTATTGAAAATGTGGGAAAATTTCGCATGTTTTTGCCATGACATTCACGTTCAGATAAATAAACCACATAGACAAGTAGGACAAGTACCACCAACATTTCATTTATAAATTTTCATATATTTACAACATGTACAAGTAGTCTGCCAGCACATACAGTATTCCCAAAATTTTGTATATAAGAGAAAGGGAAGCATTTATATCATAAAATGAAGCAAAAACTGAGACGAGAGCAACATATTGTCTGGTATATACACAGTCACCAGATGTCATCAATAGCTACTGAGCAGCAGGCTCCTTGTCTGCCAAAACATGTTAGGAACGAAGAGACAACAGCGGTTGCTGATACTTCCCAAAAACTTATAAAAATAAGCAGGCATTTAATATATTCAAAAGCAAGCAAGTAGAAAGGCATGAACAATTAAAATTTATTTCTACTTGCATATGTAAAAAGGTTTTCAACTTGCTGGTAAACACCTCCCATGATCACCCATTATCCCAACATTTCCATATATAATATATTGTATAATATAATTGATTATTCATGAGTGCATTTGTGTGTGTGTATTTTCATATTATTATAGTCATATTATTTTATTAAAGTCACTTTCAATCAATCTCAGCCTTGATTGTAACTCCTTCAAACCTCAACTGCAACTATCTCAGGTGTAAACCTATATGACCTAGATGTAGACATAGATGATTTAGATGTAGAATCGTCAAGTCTGCTGGCGAAATAAAAACTCAAGCGGTGAGGTAGCCTACAAATGGCTCTTCCATCTCGCCCTCTAATTAGAAGTGTGGTCCAATCGAGGGATAGGTCTACTCAAAAACTACGACACTGAGACAGGTGAGGGAGACTTTCCGGAAAAGTCACTCTAGAAAACTGCCCGACCAGTAACGAGCAAATGAGCTCGTACGGAAAACTAAAATCGAGGATCCCCCGCATGGGTATCCTAAAATAAAGGGTCAACGGAACTGATCAAAAGTCGGGATCCCAACGAGGTGTAAAAACCCTGCGAGCTCGCGTAAAAATCGTGAAAAGACTGGGATCCTAGACCTGCGCACTAAGCGGTCGCTGCCCTAACTGGGCTTCCTTTCCTCCGCCCAGTTGAGGGTCACCGCACCCTCGCACAATCAGGTGTAAGATTCGTCGTGACCGCATTCTAAATTATAAGCCATCACTGATTCACTATCATGTTCACTTATTTGTCTACGCATCCTCTTCTCAATTCTGTTTATGGTTAATTGTATAGATCGAGATCTCTTGGTCAATAATCTTATTGACATTTATTAGAGTTAAATAGATTCACACCTTAGATTCCCTTCCGCCTACAACAACTATAGATACTCCTTAAATAATGGCAACATCATAGTGAGTCAACTTCTACAACTACAAGACAAACCACATGAGCCATTCTGTATGATGAGATTTACAATTTGAATGGTTAGAACAATACCAAAGCCAAAGATTTCATTTATCATGGAAAGAGACTAAATACAAGCATCCACATTATCTTAACATTTAGCCCAAGTGATGGTTATTATGTATAAAAGATGACTACTTCATGAAACAACATGAGAACGGTTCCAACCCACACCAATTATCATTGATTGCTATAATTTAGATCACATCTGATGAACATTACGAATCTGCGATAAAATAAGATTTTCACAATTTGATATGAAATAGTATTACTGGTTATTTTAGATTAGATCATAAATTATCATTTTTAATTTCATTTATCATGAATTTGTATATTATAATTGATAATGAAACTTCTGTAATTGGTATTCATGCCTAAAGATTGGGAGTCCCTGTAAATTAGGACAACAATTAATATGTTATCCATTTTTATAGGCATCATATAGAACTAAAATCATTCTTGTTTGATATAACAAAGGTTTAAATCTCCCATTACAAAATAATTATTTTGTATTAGTTTTAATACAATAGTTTGGCATGATTAACTGTAAGATTTGTATATCACTCAGACTTCGTGGTGGGGACTAAATTTAAAGGAGTCGATTGACTGAAGAGTATACAATTAATCATTTCAACTAATATATATATATATATATATGTATGTATATTATTTTTTAAACTACTTTAAGCTATTTAGAAATTCACTTGCTATAACTCATTTGCCATCAAGTGGGATTATTTTTCAGTGATGACTATTATATTTCTTTGTAAAATTTTAATATTCAACCTCTATTACCGATAAACATTATTCTTAATTCTTAATCACCTGCCAACATGATTGTGGGTTGTGTTCTGTTCGGGAGATTAACGAACAAAGCAGAAAATCAGTAAAACATACACCCCTAGATGAGCATGCATCATGTAAAAATACCCCATGAGCCTTTACCAACATGAAACCAACTTTATGTAGGTTAAAACATACAACCAATTAAACCAGAGATGATCCCAGTTAGTAGTATATTTCAATCTCAAATTTTATTAGGTCATTCCTGATCAATAGTAACAAGGAGAAACAAGGAAATGAGCAAGCAAAGAAATGAACTGCTTTGTACTCTCAACTTATGGGAGAAGTCCATAGAGACAACAAAATAAAGTTAAAATTTTACATGTATGGCAGCAAAATAGGAGGGGAGGGATGGTTTCTTACTTTAGATCTCCAAATGGAGCTCACAAGCATGTAGTGGCTGATCTAAAGCAATGTAGCAGATCCTACTGTTTGGACAGTAACTGCAGGGACTTCGGGAGGTCTTCCAGCTTTAGTAATGTTTACAGGATCAACTGGTTGTAGCAGTTGATCAAATTTCCCAAATTTCCAGCAACAATTGAGAGGACGTGGGGGCTGGAAACCCTCTCCCGTTGGAGACTTTGTGAGGGAAATTTGGGGGAGAAGTGAGGAAAATAAAGAGGAGAAAGAACTCCTCTCGTTGGGGAAATTTGAGGGAATAGGGAAGGCAAATTGGTGATATTTATGAGGAAGATGGGACTTCAAATGGTTGACAAGTGTAAAATGGAAGAGCCCAAATGTGGGTTGCCCATGCTTGTACGTGGTCTCAAATATATATATATATATATATATATATATACATATATATATATATATATATACAGCCGTTTAGTTTACAAAAGTTAATATGTATATACTTTATATTTTTTTTTAGTTTTGAGATATTTAAAATTCGTCTGCATTCGCGTCTCGAATGTCGGATTTCTATGCGCCACACCTTGATTTGATCATCTCTGAATGATGATAAAATGAGTATAATGTTGGTATATTTTCGATCGAGTTTGAGACCCCGAAATTTTCGAGATACAATTTTGTTTTACGGTTAAATTTTGCGAAATTAAAATACCAAACGACTTCCGATTGGCGAACGGTCGATTCCGTTGGTCTTGTTTTATCAGTATCGTTCATTTAGCGGTTTCTGAATTTACGGCGCGGCTTTTTCATGGCATGCATTACGATGCGATCGATTTTTGATCGATTTCGCCCAAACGACTTTTGATTCACGATCAATTGATCGATTTAGGTTGTTTAGCGTTGACCAGCAACTTTATTGGGTTAATCGGACCCTAATCAGATCGGGTTCGAGTTTACGTGGATTTCGGATGTTATAAATTCTGAGACCATTAAAATTTCGCAGTCTTGATGGATGGGTTAGAAGTCTTGAAATAAGTCAATTTTTGAATGACGTCATAGTGATATATGGTGATTTAAATCCCACATGATTTCATTTCAAAAAAATATTTATTTGTCAATAAAACAACCTCAAATAAAAATATTTCCTTCTCGAAAGTTGTGTATAATAATGTATATTAATTTATAAAAATAACAGAAAAATTATTAATCAATAAATAAATAAATACCATGAACCTAAAAAGCCTAAAAGTCCAACTTCCCAGGTTCATACTATTTATAAAAACTCTAAATTGACCAATCTCACTTTTAAACTTCATTTTATAATTAATACTATTTATTAAAAATTCCAAAAAAGTGGAATAAAAAGTACGAGTTTTGGTGTTTGGGCCTCTTTGTATATGTGTACGTCATGTATATAAAACTTTTTTATTTTCTATCTATTATTTTTAACTCCAAATAACTTAATTCTTTTTCTGAAATATTCATAAAAACATAAAAAGTAAAAAAATATAATTTAAAAATAAATTTCAATAAACACCAATAAATCTTAAAATCTAAAAGCAGTAAAGCATAACTTTCGAACCTTATAACTCGGCCGTAGGAACTCTGATTTGAGTGTACTCACTTTTAAAATTCGTTTTGTAAAATTATCTCTCAAATAAGAGTGTTTTCACTAAATTCAGAGCTAATATGTAAAAAGTAGGTTTTGGGACCTTATGGGTATACTTGTATATATGTATATATTGTATTAATTTTTATTTATTTATTTTCTTATTTATTTGTGCACAAATTGTATTTTTAAATATTTTGTATATATTCATTTTAATTATATAAAATAAAAATAAAAATAACAAAATTAGAAGATAATCAAAAAATTATTCATTATATATGTATTTTATACCTATTAATAAAGGTTTTGATTTATTTTACCTTATTTAATTAATTTATTTAATTTATTAAAAACTACCATAAAATTATTTATTGAATTATTAATATTATTTATTTCCATTTTTTTGCAATTTAAAATCATTTATTATTTATCTTATTTATCATTTATTTAGTCTGTTGTTTTGTCCTTTTCCCTATTTCGTCCTTTTCCTCCTTCATCCCAAATAATCTACTCGTCGAGCCGTTTTCTCCCAATTTTCTAGAGCGGGTCGTTGATCCGATCGATTTGATTTCTTCACCGAAATAAAGATTAACATAACTTTCATTTTTGCCCAAATGAAGTTTCAAAATTCCCGTCTCGTTTTGCGTGCCGAATTTTCATTTAGAAGTTGGTGTTTCGCATCTTATAAATAAGGGTCCATCTCCTTCTTTTTCCCATCTTTGGCCAAATTCTCCATTCCGGTGTCGTCATTCCTCTAGAGTGACAGCATCGAGTAAGCGTTGTTGAAGCGAGGAGAGGTACGATCCGGCCTTTGATCCGACGATCTGTCATCGTGCTCTGCCTTCGGCAAGCCCAACCTCCGGCCAAGCCGACCTATCGAGGCAATGACCTAAGGATCGTAGCATCCTCAGCCCAGGCACTTCCTTCCATCAGGTAATGGTAGATTTATTCTTCTTGCAATTTTTGATTTAGATTTCATTTCAGTTGCAAAAACTCATTTCCAGCATCCCCTTCGATTTCAAACCCAATCCATCGCCAACACATTTCTTCTCGTCGATCCCATTCTGATCATCACCTTCCCAGTCTCCCTCTCCATTTCTATTCTTCTTCCAGATCTGATCAACTCCGGCCATACACGGTGGCCGGAGATCGAGCTCTTTCCTTTCATCCACGCATGTGCTTATCATTCACCTCCTCTTGTTTTTTTGGACCGAGCTTCGAGCTCGAGTCATTTGTCCGTTTACAGGTCCAGGATCTTCAATCGGTCACATTTTCAAATTACACAACAATGAGATCATGATCTTGACCCGCCATCAATGGGAGTCTAGCTTACTTGAGCTCCTTCATATCGCAGTAAAGCCACTATGCATAACTCTTGTACGTCAAAGTAATGACATCCCTTTCAGAAATAATACATTCAATCTGCATGCTTAAGTCAAAATAACATTAAGATTACATTAAATACTGTGGATTGCATTGAATTTTCATTGGTTGAAGTTAATCTGAAGTAGAAATCTGATTTGAACAAAGGTTTTGCTATACACCCGTCATGACTATTTGGTGTGATTTCCATGAACTTTAAAATTATCATATTGGAAAGGATTCTTTATGATTAATTTGAAAATCTAGATCTAACATCAACAGAGAATTACTGAGCATGTAATCCTCGTTCTTATTTGAATAAAATCGAGAAAAAGTTATTCCGTTTGCAGCAGGGGAGTCAAAGAGAGCAGCCTCTCTGCCCCTCGTTCAATCACCCAGGCATCCGAGTAGCACGAAGCGTGTCATCTGATTTGAGAGGAAGAACTCCGAGGAACTCGATCGCAGCATCAAACCCACACGTGAACGGCAGTCGAACCTTCGTCGCCTCCGATCGCGACTATCCGACATGAAACGACAACGTCGTCGCCTGATTCAAAAGGGGGAGGAACTTCGTCTCTTCCAGATCTATTGTGAGCCACCTGATCAGTACCGCATCCGAAAGCCTTCATCAAGCCTCACATCAGCAGGCCAAGTAGCCGGCCCCGTCGCTTAGACTGGTCACGTGTGCCTCACGCGCATGCGAAATTTCTTTTGGGTAATTTGCTCTTAAAGACTTCCTTATTTGTAATAAGTGCACATAAGGCCAAGTTGTTGCTTGCTCATGTGATACAAACATTCTTTTCTGTGACATTTGCACAAATATCTCGCAATAATTTATATGTTATCATTTGCTTGAAACTTTTCAAGAAATTACATCTAGGTCCTTTTACTCCATCATTTGATTTCTTACTCATTTTAAATGAAATAAATATTATATTGTCTCCAAAAATTCTACAAAAATTAGATCAAGTTCCTGCAGTGTAGTTATTCATCATATATATTTTTATTGCAATTTATTTTGTTTTGACATTTTTTATAATTCAAAAACTCCTAAAAAGTGTCATGTTTACAGTATGAAAATCATAGAAATTCGAAAATAGTTTTAAAAATTCCAAAAAATTATTGATAGTGTGTTTTCATTTGTTTTAATTCTTGTACAAATTTTATCTGAAAATACTTCTTACAAACCAAAAATTTTGCATATTATTGAAAATCTTAAAAAATCGTATAATTTTATGCATGCTAAATAAGCTAAAGCAAGTAACAGCTCAATCTAAATATAGCAATTAAAAATATTTAAAGTGAATAACATGTTCTCTTTTTGCATATAAGATTTGTATCTTTTGAAATATTATATGCTAGCTTATTATTAAATCTCTTCAAATCTGAACTGAAACTATCATGTCAAAAGGAAAGGCAAAACTAGAAAAGAAGGGGGCAATAAAAATTTCAACATAAAGTAATCTAATAACTATTTATTACAGGAAAATCAAATACTCCTACTCATCATTTATATCTGGAATATGACCTTATAATAAGCTTAAATAGAGAAGAAACTCATATGTAAATGCATCGATAAGACATGCTAATAAAAGCATATGTGTGATATGTTGAATATAAATACAATCTTGACTATTATAAACAACTTAATATAAATTGTCCCTTCGATAGTATGAAATTAAAATGTGATCAAAATAATATTATTAAAGTTCAAAAAGTAGGTATATACTTATTCTAAGTAGGTTGCATGTTGGTTTAGATGAGTAATTTTTCAAGAGATAAAAATTTGAAACATCCACGAAAATTGATCGTGTACTTGTCGAGTAATTTTTCAAGAGATAAAAATTTGAAACATCCACGAAAATTGATCTTGTACTTGTCTTGTAATAATGCAAGATGAGAGAAGCTCGCTTCTTTCTACTTCTTTATAATATTGTGTCCATTAATAATCGCATTTTTTACTTCTTTATGCTATTGTACATGTCCATTAATAATCAACTCTGAATTGTATCAAGAATCGGAAGATTCATGCACGACTTCTACAAGAATTCTCATGCTCAAATCTAAGATCAAGGTTAAGAAAGAGTCCTTGGTTGGTTTTCTAGAACCTAAATCAAGTAGAAGAAGAGTGTACTGATATAGCTTAAGAGGATCAGAGAAACTTCTCAAGGAACTGATATGTTTTCCCTCTACACCAATTAATTGATGTCTACCGTTGGTTGCCTTCCTAAGGGTGTCTAGTGACTTGTTATAGATGTTCTTTGACTTATTTTCAGGTGGTGATCTACTCATGGGTGTTGTCAGTTTTTGAAAATATGTTCGGATGTTGGATCACAAAAAAGATCAAGAACCTAGAAATATTGTGTTTGATTTAGGGCAATCAGGGAATGTTACCGGGATCTTGGTGGCATACGAGGTTTCCTTCAAGGTCTTATGATATTCAATATACAATTAGCTTTGCCTCCTTGATGATTGTTGTTCTAGGCAGGCATTATTCTCAACACCTATGATTAGTTTGACGACCGTAATATCAAGGGCTTTATCCGAGGAAAGACAGCAGTAGGGAGCTTGGTGTCTTTTAGCGAGTCCTTAGTAATAAAGGCTTGAACCAAAGAAGCATTGGGGCATCCATCGACAAGTCAGCCTCTGAGAATTCACGGTAGTTAGCCTCGTAGTGAAGTGCTCTAGTGTAAAATGTGTCATCATCAGTCAGAAGAGGCGTTTATTAATCCCGCTTGGGAAACATCAATGCACGTGTATCCCATTATAATTAAGAAGTCGTTCTTAGCCTCTGCTAAGGCAGTAACTGCACTATTTGATTGAGTGCTTTTTGATCTCTTATAATTATGTCAAATTACTGTAGTTTATATGAAAAAGAAGCAACCAACTAAAACCCCCAAAAATATGTCAATTAAGTATGGTGAACTTATATTCTACTTGGTAAGTATACCAAGGTTGAACTCAAGGAGGCGGTGAAGATTTTGGATATGACTTCAGTTATTTAAGTATATACAAATTGATGTACCACATATCAATAATATGTAGGGAGGGTGACGAGTAGCCATTCATATACTTCTATTCTCCCATTTTGCATTTAAATCCCCATCAAAACACATGAAAATGATGCTAAATTGTACAAACTAATATCCATTATTCATATGTAAATAATGCATAATTATATGTATTTATATCCAAAATAAAAAACAAAGAAAATAAAAGGAAAATAGATGAAGTATCAAAGATACTAAATGACCTTAAATCTCGAGTTTAAGTCAATATTGACTTAGTCGACAAGGAATAAAGTAGGGGGTGGTAAGGGCCAAATAAACATCATAAAGCACTAATTCTATACTCTATAAATTTCCACTTTACATTATTTTGTCCTTTATTTCATGCACTCCAAACAAACAAATGTTCAACAACTTGTACATATTAATATATATAAATATTTGTCAATAAAAATCATGCACGGTGCAACTGAGACACACAGATGAAAATCTGCATATCAAACTTCACATATTAAAATCTCCTCTGTACAAATTCAAATTGAATCCATTATATTTCAAATTAAATTACCTATTTAATGAAGGTGATTTCATTAAAAATAGAGTTTAGATATAAAACACAGCTTTCTGGGGTACCAGTATACTATGTATCTATATAAAATATTCATTTATTTACTCTTTATATTTGTACTCTCATTGTATTTTTATATAATTGTATATATTATTTAAAACATATCTAAAATATAAACACACAATAAACCACTAAAAAGATATTAAAATAAACACACATTAAAATATATAAGTATACTATACATATAATGCATATACATACAATAATTTATGTATGTAAGTAAATTCATAAAAATAAAATAAAATATGTAAATAGGCATTTAATATTGTTCTAAACATATAAAATATGTAAATATGGTAATAAATATTTAAAATACAAAATTAAAATAAAGTACATAGAACATAGATAAATATACCTATAAATATACATTTAAATATTACCATCATACAAATAAGGTTGTAAAAATAAATAAATAAAACAAAAAAGTGGTTTTTTATACTTTGAGTTCTAATTAATAAAATCATTTTCTATCGATTATCGAATTAATAAGCCTTTTATTTTTTATTTTGTCATGTATGGTTCTACGTGGACCATTGGGCGCCCTTCTTGTCATGCCCCGTTGGTCAACTGACCGGTCTCCACTCTGACTTCTATTAGAGCACGAGAACTACTATCTTCTCCAAATTACCACTCTCCCTCCATGTCTCCATCTCCCTCGAGATCCTCACCTTCTGACCACACCAAATCCCTCTTTCATACCCACTCTCTGGACTCAACCAACCTCTGTTGCCCTTCACACAAATTCCCTCACATGACTGGCATTAACATGTCTATAAATAAAACCCAATCCCCCTATTTTTTTTAATTTTGCTCCATCGTCTTTCGATGTAACCCCAAAAAGACCCCTCTATGGTCGAGCCCTTGTTGACAACAGGAGTTCCCCAGTCCTATTGGTGGGGATAAGGGCAAAGGAAGGTTACGATCCAACCATCACTGGAGCTCCACTCAGGCGAGGTTCCTAGCTTCTAGCTAACCTTGTTGAGGCATATTTTCAATTAAATTTAGTTTGCATTTTCCATTCCAAGCATAGATTTAGTGTTTGTTTAGCTTAATTTCCAGTTAGGTTAGCTTTAATTAATCAACGTGTAGTTCATCGAAGCACTAGGCTATGTCCATGTATTTACTATGAATCCGACCGTTCCAGACCCACATGAACACTCCATCATCTCCCCCCTCACTTCTTCATAATTTCCCCTACTTAGATCATCTAGATCATGCACGGATCGAGCACTCGAACTCTGCCTTTGCCGTTCATTGTACGCTCATCACCACCTCACCCCCTTGCTCTATCAGCTCCATCATTGGGTCAAGGATAAATCTCTCAAGCCCTGTGATTATTTTATGTAGGTCAGAGGTTTAGAAGCACACCTGGGAAGAGAAATAATGGAAGGAACAAGCTCCCAGGTGGCTGTACGCAAATCGACCTCCAGGCCTCTTTACAATGAGGACTGGATATTCTCAAATCTTGCAGTAGGTGCGGGATCACCATAGGAGTGACTTGAGTCGATCAACTAGGGAGGAGAATGTAGAAGCATATTGTAATCAAGGATCGAAGCTCAAATTGTTGGACATGCGAGCCCACGACAAGCCATTATGCTATAAATATTATTGCAAATATCATTCCCTGAACTAAAATGAAGAATAACTAATTTACATAATAGGTCCCTTAGTACAATTAGTGTTATGTACCATGGCCATCTTGATAATGATACAGATGTTGATTCAATTAATGAATCATAGAGGCTGGTGCTTGAATGGATATCTAAAGAGTTAGATTGAGGACTCATCAAGTACCATTAAATGATTATTAAGAGATGATCTTCAACCCGAGTAGGAGATGGCAATCCTTTCTCATTTGGCTCATATCTGACCGACCTCTTGGTGTAGGTCCTCTGTATGGGAATAGAGATTCGAATGTGTCAGATTAGTTAGGTCAAAGAGTGATGAATCTCCATCTCATCACCTTTATTATATCATTTTGGCCTTAAAAACCCTAGCCAATGCATGTAAATAACATCAATTTGCACCAAATAGCATCTATTATTTATTGTCTTATTGTGTATAAAATAGGGTTTAATACCAAAATTATAGAATAAAGAGAAGAAAAGAAAAAGGAATAAAATATTGACAATATTTTATGACCCTAAACTCCGAGATCAAATCAAGAATTGAATTGGTCGACAAGGAATAAAGTAGGGGAAGATAAGGTCCAAGAACTCCATTTATTTATTCTTTAATTATGCATCTTTGGAACCTATTTTATTCTTTATCATTCATCATCAAATAAAGAAACTTTGTACATAACAGTTGTAGATAATAATGCAGATAAAAATACAAAATTGAGTTTGTACAAAAATAATATACAGTGTTCATTTTGTATACAAAATAAAAAGCCAGAAACCAAACTTCACAGACCCATATCTCTCAAATGAAAACTCAAAACATAGCAAAATCACTCTAATTATACATAACTTTTCACAGGCTATTTAATGGTGGTGGTTTTATATTTTTTGGAGTTACTGTATGAAAGTTAGGTTTTTGGTCCCCTATTGTATAGTCTACCGATTAAAATATTCAATTTATTCATTATTCATTATGTTTACAAATTCATATTTTTATAATTTTGTGAATATTATTTATAACATATGTGCATATTAAAACTAGAATAAAACCAAAAAGAAAAGGAAAAATAAAATAAGTTTATATAAAATACATAGACATAATACCTATGTTATTATATGTATATAAATAAAAGGGGAAACATATTCTTTAATTCTTTTATATTTTTCTATTATTTTATTGTAAATATTATATAGATTCTATTAAAAATATAAAACTAACATATAACTCAATAAAATACATTTAAATAAAATAGTATACATAAAACATAGGTAAAATACCTATAAATATACCTACATAATACACATATTTATTTAAGTGTACAAATTACATCATAAAAATAAAATAAAAATATATTTATACTCAAAAAATAAGTTATAAATATATAAAATAAAAGAATAATATAATAAAATAAAATACAAAATAAAAATAAAAATATCCAAAATATAGGTAATTATACCTATAAATAAGTTATTAAAAATTAACTACTAATAAAGTACACCAAAAAATAAATAAAAATCATAATAAAATACTACATAAAATAATAAAAATTTCTTATTTTATACACAAAAATCAATAAAATCATTTACTATTTTAAAATAATTATTTTTGAATAAAATTGTTGTTTTGTCTTTTAGCGGCCTGAGCTGGGCCAATCAGAGCACGGTATGCGTTGACCTCCAGTCAACTGCTCTGTCCCCAGCCGCCTGGCATGACAGGCGTCTATCAAGCCGTCTTCTCCCATTTCCCCCTTCCTAACCATTGATGTTCTCCCTTCGATTCCCTCACGAAAAACCTCCCGCCATCATCCCTCAATCACGCCACCACTTTTCTAAGGTCAAACATGCCTCGATTTAAGCAAATACTCTAGCCTAATAAGCCTGTGTCTTCTTTGTCTATAAATAATCGCATCCGTCTCCCTTGTGAATTTGATCCCCCTTCGAGCTTCACCAAGTATCCTAGTGAGTGAGACGAGGTCCAGGTGACAGCTGCGAGCCCTCTCGCACTTGGAGAAGGCGTGACTAGGACGAGGGGTGATCCGCGGTGGTTCTCCGACCACCCTACTCCCTGGGCGTCCCCCAGGTATAAGAGTTGTTCCTTCCTCGCTTATTTTATGCATTTTAATAGTAGATTTAATTTCTTGTCATTAGATTAGGATTTAGTTAAGCAATATAGCCTTAATCGCTCTGCTCGTACTTCGTCGGAGTCGAGCTCTGGGAAGTTCCTCTGCGCATCATCGTTGCCGCTCCGACCATCTGAGCACTGTCATATCACTCCCTATCGCCTTCCCCACATCCCAGGCACCTCCACTCACCCTGATCCATCGTGGGTCAGGAGATCGGGTCTTCTTCCTCCGCCCATCACCGAAGACCTCCGTCGCACCCATTTTCCATCCATTTCGACCAAATAAGACCCTGGGGACCGTTGTCTTGTTGCGCATAACCTTCCTGCAGGTCCAAGCATGCCAAAAGACTCGCAATCGAGTCGATTTTAGCGAAGAACAGGTACATGGAGCCCACCTTCTTCCTCGACCTCGCATGAGCACTCCAGGGATCCAGGTGCCTCGCCGAAGGTATCCTCCGATGCGGGGGCTTCCAGGGATGTGAAGGGACACCTGGCGGCACCGGAGGAGGCCTGAGGAGCTCGCTACGGTCGATCAAAGCTTGCCAACGGTGAGCTTCTTCACAGTTCTTCCAGTTCTCCTCTCAGTCGTCCGATCAAGAGGGAAGCAATAGGTGCTAAAACTACTGTTGGATCACGCCCCGTCGCGACCATCAGATCAGCCATCTGATATAATCTAGTGCATTGATCCACGAACCGACACCCACCATCGGATGTGTGACACGTGGATAAGTGAAGCGACATCCGTCGTCCGCTCGTGCCTTTTAAGGTGTAATTTTCACATTATACCGTGCTGCTTATTTTGCATTTATTAGTAGTATTGTAAATAAAATATACCGTGTAAACAAAATTGGGACTTTTGGACATGGACCCCCTACATTTCTTGTATTTATTGTTTGGTCCTTCCCTACCTCACGTGTAGTCCCATGTGAGGGTTGCAATATTTGTACGAATGCCCTAGATCATTTTGTCAATTGTAAAGTGATGCTCAAAAATAAATAAATATCTTTTTATGTTGAAATATTTGCATGCGCATCCCTGTAGTTTATTTTAATTACAAATATACCCCCGTCAGGACACAGTATTTTGTGACTTTTATCTATTTATTTAAAATAGCTAACTTGCTCCAAAAATAAAACAAAAATAGTGTTAGATGCTTTATGCCTTGCAAATTCAACCCTGCATTTGTTTAGCAATTTTGTGCATTTGATAATATATAAAAAATGAAATAGGAACCATTTCTTCCCTGTTTAACTTGTAAAATACAAAAAAATATAAAAACTTTTTGAAAAATTCCCAAAAAATATATTAGGTATATTTTGATATTTATTGAGTCCAGAAAAAAATTCAAAAAATAAGAAAAAGAAAATTAAAAAAATCAGAAAGCTCTAAAATCTAACAAAATGGTATAAAAATTCCACAAAAATACCAAAAATATGTTTTTATGATTTATAATTATCTATATATTATTATTTATCTATTGAAATTAATTTGGGTAATTTTGGGACGTATTTATTATTTTTAAAACCCAAATCAATTTTGGATATTTAATTAACCCTTTAGTTGATATAATTTTGTCTTTAAAAATACATAAAAACTAGCAAAAATTTATGGAAAATACAAAAACATTAGAAAAATATCAAAAACCCCAAAACAATTTATCTTATAACTTTTGTTTATTTTAATAGCATTTATAAATATTTTTCTATACATTGTGTAAATAAAGCCTTATATAGGCTATTTTTTATATAAAAAAGAGAAGATAAAAAGACAAAAAGGAAATACAAAATATGGAAATTAAAAATCAAATAAAAATATAAATAAAAATATAAAAAAATGTAAAATTAAAAACCCACAAAAGAATTATACAAACGAATGACTTGGTTGTACAAAGATAACCGTAGGCTACCAGTTTGTTCTCTATGATTCGACCTCTACATGCTTGACTGTTATGCATTTTAACTCCACATTTTTGTTGCTTAATTACTTGATTATTTGTCGGGGGTTATCTATTCATTAATCAGGGATTTAGTCTGAGGGCGCCTCAACGACTGTCCTTCTCGCCTTGTGTGGAATGACATGACTTCGGCATAATTTTTGGTTTATCAAATGGCACTGTTGCTGGGGAGCAATGAACATAGCCTATTTTTACTAGTCATTTTTTGTATCATGATTTATCTGGTTTATTTAATTTATTATTGTGAATATTTATTGATTTATTTGCAAGCAATTCTTTGATTATTGTTGTAAATATTCGTTGCTATTATAAATATTATTGGTTTGATTATTTGTGCTAATGCCATATTTTTGCAACTTTGATGCAAGGGCCCGCCACGCAAGGACGGTTTCCTGGGTGACTGATGCAGCCAAGCTTGGAGGAGGTTGGTCTTCTCCTCTTGACCAGCTGGAGAGAGCACCAAGGAAGCAGAAGGAGGGATTATCTTAGAAAAAAATTCAATAATGTAATTTTATGGTGAGAGAGAGAAAATTTTGTCATGTAATATAACTTGGACTCTACTCTTCACAATGAGGTCCAGTGCCCGGGTGTCTGTTCACCTGGGGGCCTCATCGTAGTTTTCCATGTTTTATCACCTTCTTTTATTTTGTTTTCCGCTTTTTTGAGCTTTTCGCCTTATTTTACTTTGTTTAGTGTTGATGGAGCCCCTAGATTTAGGCTGCTTGATTCGTTAACTAGGTCCACACATTAATAAGAATGCATGTTCCTATAGTCTATTACGTATGGATCTAGTCAAATTAATAATGCTAGTAATTCAGATCTGAGACCACATGCCGCTAGATGTCGTATACAGCGTGTGCAGGACCCGTTGTAGCGGACACCGATCGGCATCAGAGACCGGACCTTCGTCTCATTTCTGAATAACTAGCAACTGATTCTTCCCGATTAATAGCAACTACTGTTTAGGGCGATTTTGTTGATTTCACCCCACCATGAAGATAGGTTTAATAATTCTATTTTGCATACTGCATGGAGAGACCTGGGATGCAATGTAAGTCTTCTAACTCAACATGCATCATTAGGTTCAATGGCGAGATTTCCATCATTGAATCGACTTGCACAACTTTTTTGCTTTCTCTTTATGATTTTGAGCACCTAGAACTTAAATGAAAATCTACAAAAATGTTAAGTGCTTGTATGAAAACAGACTCAAAAAAAGTGAAAACCAAAAATTAAAACAAGGGGACTGCTAAATAAACTTTGACCTTAATTAAAATCTATAATGGATCATCATTGTATTGGGTTCATAAAGCCGTCATTATTTTCAGGTACCTTCGGAGGAGACCAAAACCCATCCCATGAGCGAGGCACGTCCCATAAGTAATAGTGCCCAAATCCCAGTCTGTAATTGCTTTTGTATCGCCTAGATTTCAGAGGTAATGGCGCTTCTATCGTACATGACCGAGTAGGACCTTGTCAACAATGATGTTCCCGCCTTTTTAAAGTACTGAGCATAGGCCACGCCTTCACGGGGGGTATCTGTCTCGTTGGTTTGCGTCCGAGTAGGTTCTTGTACGCTCACGGGTGATTCTGTTCCGAGCGAGAACCGAAGTATTGGTTTCGCCTATTAGCTTCCTCCCTCTATTCTTTGGTTGAGTAGGGATCCAGGAAGGGTTACAAGGACCTCAAAAAGTGTAGACTATAGGTTACAAAGGAGTAGGACAAGCATGGGATACTTTTCTGGTGGTACTCTCTCTTCTATAGGGGTAGCATTCTAAGGACTTGTTATAAGATATGGCTGAAATAACAAGTCTAACACTGAAAAGATAATAAGTAGCCAAACCTTCATGGCTTCACATGGCGTGAGTTGGTGAACCCAATTTTGTATTGTGTTTGTATGGATCTAGATTAAGGTTCAAAGATCGAGTCCCGCGCACCAGCGCACATTTTTGTCGTGTATTTCTCCCTTTGATCCCCCGCTCAGTTTGGGCCTTTCTACTATTTTGCATTCCATTTTTTCCTCGTTAATTACTGTATCATTCCTTTTACATCTACTCCTCTCTTGCTTCGCGAGGGCGATCCATGGATGTTTTAGTCGTGATCCTGCCGACACCTACATCGATTCCATGGACTCAACCTTGTCAATAATTCGGGGAAATTCCCGAGAACCCCATCCGGACCTTGTGGGTCAATCTCCAGACTCCTCGTCTTCTACCTTTCTTTTTTACCTCCCAATAAACTGGGACCACTCTTGTCCCACTTTCGCCGTTGTGAATGAAAGTCGATTACAGTCCATATCCTTTTCCATTCACAACACTCTGGAATTGACCTTGATTCCAGACTCATCAGGGCAACTTAGATACGATTGCAAGTGGTCCGATTGGAATTCTCTCATTCTGCAGATAGAAGACAAACCAAGCCCTGAATTCCAATCCGGAATTCATCTCCTCATATTCAGACCCTGATATGGCTCGTCAAGGAAAGGACAAGGGTTAGCAGCCCCCTCAGCCAGAGCAAGGACATATGCCTGATCAAAATCAGGTCAATGCACAATTGTTGGCATCTATCCAAGCTATCCAACAACAGCTGATAGAGCAAGCCCTAGCACAGACTGCATTCCAGGAAATGCTAAATGTTGCGATGAACAGACCCGAGGGAGGAGGAGGCAGATGTGGAGGAGGTGGTGGACCCCCTGATGACGAGGAAGAACCTGAACAAGGGAGGCCCAAACCTACATTGAAAGAGACATACAATCCTGGAGACAACCAGATGACCTAGTGGATCCTCATTCCACCGGTGAATGCTCACTTTGAGCCGAAGCCTCAATTTCTCACTCTTCTTCCTTCTTTCCATGGAAATACGAATGAAGAGCCTTATATCCACCTGCAGCAGTTTTCACGCATCTGCCGTACTACTCACTACACCAATGTCCCCTTGGACGTTATCAAGATGATGAAATTCCCATTCAGCCTACAGGACAAGGCCCTCTACTGAGTCGTGACAACTTGGGAGGAACTGAAGTCTGCTTTCCTGCACAAGTTTTACCCTCTCGGTCGGCTCAACCAGATGCAGCAAGAATTAGTAACTTCTCTCAGGGAGCGTACGAGTCTATTCATGAAGCCTGTGAGAGATTCACATATCTACAAGAGAAGTACCCTTACCATGAGATTCCGAGGACCAGCCTAGTCCAACACTTTTTTGGGGCCTGAACATAAAAAGTCAAAGGCTCGTCAATGCAACATGTGGGGGCTCACATTTCAACAAGGATGAAGACGTCATATGACAGATCTTCGAGGAAATGGCCGAGGGAGAGGCCGCCCTATCTTCATCCAAGGCATACCAGAAGCAGCCCCAGATCCTCCAGAAGCAAGTACACATGGCAGCATCCCGAGAGGCGGAGAGAGATGAGAGCTCCAACCTTAGCATTATCGGGGGCCATCTCTCGAAGGTTGATATCATTGAGAAGCGATCGTAGGACCTCGAGAAACTCGTTGTAATCGAGAAGAGGACACAGAATCTTGACAAACTGGATCAGATCACCAAGCAGCTGGAACTGTTGGCGGGCACTATCAATTCTGTCCAGTCGGCACCACCATTTATAGATACTTTAGTTGAGAAGAAGGACGATTCATCACCGCCACATCAGCCTCAGCCGAGCCAGCAGCCACTGGCAGTCCAGCACATATACTATGTGCAGGCGCCGGACCAGGGCCTGTCGCAGCAGCGATGGTTGTGTACCAACCAGATTTCCTATCAGCATCCGATCCAACATTCCCACCACCACCCCTGATTCAAGAAGTTAACGGGGTTTAGAGTAATGATACACAACCCGCCCGTCCTACTGGAATACCTTAAGGCCATCTATCAGCCAACTGACAGTACCACCAACCTCAAGATGGTCGTTTTGGGCAGTCCTCACAGCTGCCACCACAATACCATCAGCCTCCCCAGTATGCCAATCATTGGAGGCAGAATCAACATTATCAGCAGCGCAGTACCGTTAGCCACAACCATTCCACTAGTATGCGGCTGCCCCACCTCAGCAGTACCAGCAATATCCTCCTCCCTCCTACAATCAGTTTCAGCTTCCTCCACCACCGCAGCACCATCAGCAGTCATTGCCTCAGCTTCCACACCCGCAGCAACAACGTGGTCTGCACGCTGAATCTTCTGAGGCCACTCCCATGAACCCGACCCTGGACTGCTTGGCCCAACTTGACAAAGGCCTAGCAGATATGACCAGGAAACTCGATGACCTGACCACCATTCCGATGCAGGTCGAAGCTAACACCAATAGCTTCAAAAAGAAGGAGCAGATAGGATGTGATGTCCTGTCTATGTCTGTAGAGTCGGATGATTGTACTTTTATTTTAGCTAATGATGTAACTCTCAGGAGCGGTAGGGCCTTGTCTCCGCCTGCCATCAACAGAGGGGTGAATAAAGCTTTTGGTGAATCGTCATCTTCTTCATCAACCGTGCCAGCTACAGGGACGGGTGAAGAAGAAGAAGGAGAAGGAGGAGCCATTCCATCAGTCACCTACCATCCACATCAACAAAGAGCACAAAAAATCAGCAAAAACAAAAAGAACAAAAAGAAGATCGTCGACGAAATGAAGCCGCACCAGCCTTGGAGGAGCTGCCAGCAACAGCAGATCCATTGCTAGCCGACGGAGTGGAGGCCTCACTTTTTGCCCGTCCACCAGCACCAACACCTTAGCTTCCAGATTGTACACCTTTTTGCAGTCCGGATGTACAACAGTCTGTGGATGATGATTTTAGTGTAACTAAGAACTCTAATTTGGATTCCAGCTATGTACATATTCCTTTTCTTGATACAATAGGAAAATCCAAAAAAATTGCAAAAAGAAAAAGTGCATTATCTGATCCTGGAGTTGTGGATATAATTAGTAACTTAACTATTGAGATTCCTCTAATGAAGGCCATGTAGTACATGCCATCTGTGAAGAAAGGTCTGAAAGAAGCATGTACAAGCAAGCGTCGGCCAACACGCAGGAACATATGCAAACAGGTTAAGAAGCACATTCTCACCATGGCCTAGGGATGAAAACGGATCGGATACGGATCGGATATGTCTATTTCCATATCCCTATCCGCTTCATCTCTATCGAATACGAATACGAATACGGATATGATTCGGATATGCATTATGGAAACCATATCCTAAAATATTATTTTGTACTATCGTTTTCAAAATTTACCTTCAAATAAATTTCAGGAATAAAGGCATCATTAAAAATAAAAACATGTTATAAGATAGAATTCTTTATCAAGTGTATATATATATATATGCACATAAATAAGTCACTCTGTTAAAACCCATAAATTCTTTAAAATTTTAATTCTTCTAAAATAAATAAGCATGCTTGTGTAAATAGCTATACATATTTTTGTGCGTAAATTCTTTTTTATTTTCCAAAATTCTTTTTGCAAAAAATTCGTTTTGTTTTCAAAATTCTTCGAAAAATTGCATCATTCATTGTGCATGGCATTTGCATATCATTCATATTCTTTTTGAGTGAGCTTGATGATTGAACAAGCCCAATAAAGTCAAAGATTGGAGCTTGGTTGGACCATACTGCATCTAACTGCACTGGAACCTTATGGGAACTAGGTTTAAGGTACTTCAGGTCCATTAGGACTTAATTCTTTGAGACTCAGGGCTGGGTTCAAGTCACCTCAACTAACTAACTAGAACTTTTCGAGATGCTCGCATGACTCTTGTCGGTCGTGACCTAACTTGGACAATTGCATCTTTCACTTGGCTCAACTCAGTTGGAGTGGTGAGGGGGTTGGATTTGCCAGTCTGAGACATACACGGGTGGAAACATTTGTCCTCGTCTAGGGAGGGAAGTGCACCCCAACCTGGTCCAGTCCCAATGAAGTCTTAAGATAGGAGAGTGTGGGTTGCAATAAGGCTTCAAAAGAGGGATATTCTTCAGGTTCAAGAGGAAAAACTCCTTATGTAAATGCTGCTGTGAATAGTATGTTGAAAAAAAACTCCAAAAAAACGGACAGGCGTATAAATAAAAATAAAAGTGCCTGTCGGAGTATGTATATATGTTGTAAAGAAAATATGCAAGCTTGAGCATCAATGTTATACAATGTGAGCCTGTAGCTGGATGACTTGACTACACCGGTCTGGCATCCCAGGATAGGTAGCTACACTAGCTGCCATCCATTCTTTTCTTCACCTCCTCCTCTTGAGTTGGATGCCACTTGAACTTAGAAGGGAATACCCCCTCCTCGAGGACAGAGAGCTGGATTGGGGAATCATTGGGTTGACATTCTGGAGAGTCGGTCTCTTTGTCAATTCAGTTGGGGAGAGCCACTATCACTTACATTGTACAAGTCAGCTTCATAGTCATAAGGGTTTGCGTATGATGTAGGCTAGTTCTGACCTGGCTATTGAGGTGGTTTGAAACGAGTTTTGTGACTCTTGAAGGCTGTTGTGCTTTAAATTTGGTTCCCAACCAGGTTCCACACACATTCTCACATTAGGTCTAACCTGAGCACCAAACTCCGATTTTGTAAGAATAAGTTTTATAACTGAAAGCAATTCTCTTCACTCTTTCTTTATCTTTTCTTTTTCTTTTCTTCTTTATTCTTTTTTGATACTTATTACATAAGTGTTTGCTAGGGACTAGCAAGGGAAAGTATAGGGGGGTGATGAATCTCCATTTCTATCATTTTGGCCTTAAAAACCCCATTAAATGCATGTAAATAGCATCAATTTGCACCAAATAGCATCCATTATTTATTGTACTTATTGTGTATAAAATAGGGGTTTTAATACCAAAATTATAGAATAAAGAGAAGAAAAGAAAAATGAATAAAATATTGAAAATATTTTATGACCCTAAACCCTGAGATCAAGTCAAGAATTAAATTGGTCGACAAGGAATAAAATAGGGGAAGATAAGGGCCAAGAATACCATTTATTTATTCTTTAATTATGCATCTTTGGCATCTATTTTATTATTTATCATTTATTCACCAAATAAATAAATTTTGTACATAAAAGTTGTAGATAATAATGAAATAAAAATACAAAATAGAGTTTGTACAAAAAAATATACAGTGTTCATTTTGTATACAAAATAAAAAGCTAGAAATCAAACTTCACATACCCATATCTCTCAAATAAAAACTCAAAACATAGCAAATCACCTCTAATTGTACATAACTTTTCACAATATATTTAATGGTGGTGGTATTATATTTTTTGGAGTTACTGTGTGAAAGTTAGGTTTTTGGCCCCCTATTGCACAGTCTACCGATTAAAGTATTCAATTTATTCATTATTCATTATTTTTACAAATTAATATTTAGATAATTTTGTGAATATTATTTTTAACATATGTGCATATTAAAACTAGAGTAAAACCAAAAAGAAAAGGGAAAATAAAATAAGTTTATATAAAATAGATAGACATAATACCTATGTTATTATATGTATATAAATAAAAGGGGAAACATATTCTTTACTTCTTTTACATTTTTTTATTATTTTTTTAAATATTATATAGATTCTATTAAAAATATAAAACTAACATAAAACTCAATAAAATACTTTTAAATAAAATAGTATACATAAAACTTAGGTAAAATACCTATAAATATACCTACATAATACACATACTTATTTATTTAAGTGTACAAATTACATCATAAAAATAAAATAAAAATATAATTATACTCATAAAAATAATTTATAAATATATATAATAAATTAATAAAATAATACAATAAAATATACAAAATAAAAATAAAAATATACAAAATATAGGTAATTATACCTATAAATAAGTTATTAAAAATTAACTACTAATAAAATACACCAAAAATAAAATTAAAATCATAATAAAATACTACATAAAATAATAAACATTTCTTATTTTATAAACAAAAATCAATAAAATCATTTACTATTTTAAATTAATTATTTTTTAATAAAATGACTGTTTTGTCTTTTAGCGACCTGAACTGGGCCAATCGGAACACTGTCTGCGTTGACCTCCAGTCAACTGCTCTATCCCCAGCCTCCTGGCATGATAGACGTCTATCAAGCCGTCTTCTCCCATTTTCCCCTTCCTAACCATTGATGTTCTCCCTTCGATTCCTTCACGAAAAACCTTCCGCCATCATCCCTCAATCACGCCACCACTTTTCTAAGGTCAAACATGCCTCGATTCAAGCAGAAACCCTAGCCTAATAAGCCCCCATCGTCTTTGTCTATAAATAATTGCATCCGTATCCCTTGTGAATTTAATCCCCCTTCGAGCTTCGCCAAGTATCCTAGTGAGTGAGACGAGGTCCAGGTGACAGCCGCGGGCCCTCTCTCACTTGGAGAAGGCGTGGCTAGGACGAGGCGGCGGTCCATGGTGGTTCTCTGACTACCCTGCTCCCTGGGCGTCCACCAGGTATAAGAGCTATTCCTTCCTCGCTTATTTTACGCATTTTAATAGTAGATTTAATTTCCTGTCATTAGATTAGGATTTAGTTAAGCAATATAGCCTTAATCGCTCATCCCGTACTTCACCGGAGTCGAGCTCTGGGAAGCTCCTCCACGTATCACCGTTGTCGCTCCGACCATCTGAGCACTGTCATATCACTCTCTATCGCTTTCCCTACATCCCAGGCACCTCCACTCACCCTGATCCATCGTGGGTCAGGAGATCGGGTCTTCTTCCTACGCCCATCGTCGAAGACCTCCGCCGCACCCATTTTCCGTCCATTTCGACCAAATAAGCCCCTGTGGACCGTCGTCTTGTTGTGCATAACCTTCCTGCAGGTCCAGGTGTGCCAAAAGACTCGCAATCGACCTTACCTGAGCACTCCAGGGCTTCAGGTGCCTCGCCGAAGGTATCCTCCAATGCGGGGGCTTCCAGGAACTTGAAGAGATGCCTGGAGGCGCCGGAGGAGGCCGGAAGAGCTCGCTACGACCGATTAAAACTCGCCAAGGGCGAGCTTCTTCCCAGTTCTTCCAGTTCTCCTCTCAATCGTCCGATCAAGAGGGAAGCTTCAGACGCTATAGCTGCCATCGGATCTCGCTCCGTCGCGACCATCACATCAGCCATCTAATCTAATCTTGTGCATTGATCCACGAACCGACATCCACTATCGGATGCGTGACGCGTGGATAAGTGAAGCGACATCTGCCGTCCGCTCACGCCTTTCAATGGGTAATTTTCACATTATACCGCATTGCAGCTTTTGTATTAATTTTTTTACTGTAAATAAAATATACCGTGTCAATAAAATAGGATTTTTTGCACATGGATCCCCACGTTTCTTGTATTTACTGGTTGGTCCTTCCCTACCTCACGTGTAGTCCCACGTGAGGGTTGCAATATTTGCACGAATGCCCTGGCGAATTTTGTCAATTGTAAAGTGATGCTCAAAAATAAAATAAATATCTTTTTATGTTGAAATATTTGCATGCGCACCCTTGTAGTTTATTTTAATTGCAAATGTACCCCTGCTAGGACACATTATTTTGTGACTTTTATCTATTTATTTATAATAGCTAACTTGACCCAAAAATCAAACAAAAATAGGGTTATACGCTTTATGCCTTGCAGATTCACGCCCTACATTTGTTTAGCAATTTTGTGCATTTGATGATTTATTATAAATGAAATAGGAACCCTTTCTTCCATGTTTAACTTGTAAAATACCAAAAAAATATAAAACTTTTTGAAATATTCCAAAAAAAGATAGTAGGTAAATATGATATTTATTGAGTCCAGAAAACAAAAACTCCTAAAAATAAGGAAAAAATTAAAAAAATTAAAAAGCTCCAAAATCCAACAATAAGGTATAAAAATTCCACAAAATACCAAAAATATGTTTTTATGCTTTATAATTATCTATATATTATTATTTATCTCTTAATATTAATTTGGGTAATTTTGGGATGTATTTATTATTTTTAAAACTCAAATCAATTTCAGATATTTATTAGTCCTTTAATTGGGATATTTTATCTTTAAAAATAAATAAAAATTAGCAAAATTTTTTGGAAAAATACAAAGACATTAGAAAATATTGAAAACCCCAAAACACATTAGAAAATATTAAAAACCCCAAAACAATTTATCTTATGAATTTTGTTTATATTTAGTTGCATTTATAAATATATTTCTATACATTGTGTAAATAAAGCCTTATATAAGCTATGTTGTTTTTATTAAAAAAAGAGAAGGTAAAAAGACAAAAAGAAAATACAAAATCAGAAAATTAAAAATCAAATATAAATAAAATAAAATATAAAAATATAAAAAAATATAAAATTAAAATCCACAAAAATATTTTTACAAATGAATGACTTGGTTGTACATAGATAACAGTAGGCTACCAGTTTGCTCTCTGTGGTTCGACCTCTACATGCTTGATTGATACACATTTTAGGGTAGAGACAAAAAAATTTAACTCCATATTTTTGGTACTTAATTGCTTGATTAATTGTCGGGGGTTATCTGTCGATTAATCATGGATTTAGTTTGAGGTCGCCTCAGCGACTGTCCTTCCCGCCTTGTGTGGAATGACATGACTTCGGCATAATTCTTGGTTTATCAAAGAGTTGACTTAACGAGATCGAGATAACCAAAGACCTATGTCGTATGTTGTCATGATATAGGCATGCATCCTCTGACCGGAGACAGATGTGTTACTATATGTTTGAGTATGTACATTTGGAAGACCAATAGACTGATGACCTAACCATGATCTATACACCGGCGCACTGGTGTGCATACACGGGCATATGAGTAATATGATCTCTCAAAGGGATCATACAGGTTCATTGCTGAACTGGAAGACATGATCTCACTCATGAGATACTGGGAAGAATCAAATTCCACGTGTGGTCATCTCGCTTTAGAAGCTTGACTGAATTTGTAAGGTTTGATATATGCTTTTGGAAAGTATATGATCAACACCTAGGTATGATATATGATTTTAGAAAGTATATGATCGATACCGACTCCTAATGATCGAATGAGAACCTTAATGATAAAATCCTGAAGGAGACGATCTAAAAGAAATCTAAAACTTCAGATATGTTATGGGCATTCCAATTTTCGAGGCGAGGCCAATAATCAAACTGCTACTGATTGGCAAGTCTCTCGCCAACCCCTTTCTGTCCTCCTATCTGATAAGGATGTGCTTCCCGCCCACCGACTGGAATACAAAGCTTGGCTCGAATGAAAATGAACGAGATTGCCTCCCTCAACATCCTCTCGTCTTTATTAGAAATTCTCCCCAAGTAGGATTTGAACCTACGACCAGTCAGCCGACTGCTTTACCGTCGAGCTCTTGGGGCGGCATGCAGGATGTACATGTATTAAGAACGCCTAAGGGTGATGTGATCATAGATGATTGTATAACCATGACGTTTCCATTCCGAGTGAGTGATGAAATATGTCTGGATTTTAGTGACTCCTCTCATAGAAAAGTAATTTGATCTTAGTCCAACTGATAGACGTTGATCTGAATGTGATTCAGATGTAATGAGAAGATTGGATTTGGGGTCTTGATTTAATCAAGCATCTATGGGAGGTCCGCAAGGTCTGGATTTGAGATGTGATCTCAATATCCAAGTCATTATATGTGGAACAATACAATCACCCTGTCCTTATGTCCAAGTATCCGCGGAGAAAGCGCATTATCCTTGAAAGAGTTCATGGATAATTTCATTGTTGATATATTTGTCCGAGCATTGAGATAATGATAATTAAATGTGATTTAATTACCATGAATAATATAAATTTGATTCATATTATAAGGAGAGTTGTCTGAGATAATTAAATGTGATTTAATTATCAAAGATGTGTATAATGTAAATGTGACTCATATCATTTGGGCATAAGAGAATAGAGATCCAAGATGATTAAATGTGATTTAATGATCGTGAAAATGAGTAATATGGATAGCACTATCCATATTAATCAGATATATTATAAATATAATTTATAATATATTAGAGAGAGCATATTGTGATTTATATTTGTCAATTAATTATTTATGTGAATTGTATTCACATTGGATGATTAATTGAAAATATAATTTTCATTTTGTTTTGGGTTGTGAATGGGATTCTCATTTTTCCAATGACATGATTGCAATGTTCACAAGATAATTATGAATTATTTTTAAGAAATTATTTATAACAAATGATGTCGTAAATCTTGGAGATCTCATGAGATAATGAGATCTCATGATATTTTCAAGAGATGACCCATTCTATCTCAAATGAGTAGCCACCCCCCCCATCAGGGGATGGGGTTAGCCTCCTCATTATCTCAAGACTAGTCAAAGTGATTTAAATTTGAAATTAATTATGTTGATTTATCAACGTAAATTAATTCAAATTAAATCATTTGTTGTTGTGTTTTTACAACAACATCATGGTCATTGAAAGAAACACAAATCAATCTCACCCATTGATTATGTGTTGTCCACGGATTGGGATCCATGGATTCCCAACACCCTATACAAGAAAAGGCATCCCTTTCTCCTCAAGTTACACGATTACGACATACGCTCTCTCCCTCTCTTTCTACAAGCCAAATTCTCTCCCCCTCTCTCTCTCTTGTGGCCATCCACCAAGGAGCCATAGAGAGAGTCACTATCGCCGCATCATCGTCGTTATGCTACCCGATTGTCTGGTGGATATCCGTCTACTTCGGTACGCTTCGCTCATGAAGAAGACGTCGGATCTCATGCGGCGAGATCATGAGATTCGTCGCTTGGATCATCAACATGGATTGCGAGGAGCATGCGTCTCATCAACGTGCTCGCAAGTATCTCCTCCGTAGGATTGGACTTGAGACAGGAGGTCTCTTCGTTTAGAGACTCGATCACAACCACGCTTCAAGAGGTAACCTTAATACCTATTGTGGTTTAGATGAAATGATCCAATAAATATTCTTGGATCATGTGGTTTCATCACATTAAAAATTTTAAATTCCGCTGCATTGAGCCACTAGTGCGACTAGTCGCTCCTGATCGCATACGATGCGATCCTCATGCTTCCGTGATGCACTTAAAGATCTCCCTATATCCTTCAAGTGGCATTATAGCCATATTTGAGGTTTTGGATACGATCCATGAACCTAGGAAGACTTGGGCTCATTATAGATTGCAAAAATTTTATCGCATTTCATTTTTCGCAGCCTTGTTTTGTGAATATTTTCGGCCATGTTTAAAATATTTAAACATGAAAATATCATTTGGATAATGTTCTCCATTAATTAAGGGAACCGTAAAATTTGATTTTGCGTGATTTGTAATATGATAACTCAAGATATGATCATTTTAATGAACCTATATCCAGTGTTTCGGGGATAGTGAATCATGACGTAATTAAAGAGTTAGTTACTATTTTGATATGCCTAGAAATGTATTATTATCACTTAATTTCTATTATAAATCAAATTAACAAACTTTGTAAACTTATTTTGCTTAATTTGGATTTAAATTGATTAAGATATGCTAATTTTAGTAAGTAGGGGTCATTGATGGAAATTACATACTTGATCATGAACCATGTGATTGTCATTTAATTTTTATAGAAATTAATGGTTTATTTCTTGAGATAATTATTGATAAATATTTGTGAAATATTTAATGATGATAATTATTTCATTAAATGACATTGTACTAACCAATAACTGATTAAATATGATCTAGATCACAGATTTGTTACATCATACACTTTCCAACAAACAAGTTGCTTGAATAGGATTGGGGATTTGTTTGGCAAATCTCCTTATAATGTTAATCAAAATGGCTTTGATTATTATTATTATATAGTATAACTTCGGTTGAAAACTGATTATCATCTCAAGTACAAAGTGATTGACTTGGCGTTATCTTTTCCTGAGGCGGATATGGTGTCTAGTCGAGGAGCGTTGGGGTAGCAGGTTGCACCATGTGCGGTCTGTCCCACTCCCGTCGGTACTGGACAAGACAACGGGTAGGGAACGGATAATGCTTGAAAGATCATTATGTATTTTTCTAATTTTTAAAATTCAAAATAATACGTATTTGAGATAATACCATATTTTCAAAAACAATTAAAAAATGTTTGTTGGATATTAATTAGATCATTAATTTAATATGATTAGATTAATTGGAATCCAATTAAAATTAAAACACTCTATCATTAATAGAGTTGTTATTTCCTTGGAAAATTAATCACAATGAATATGATTCATAATGATTAATTAAAATTAGAATATGAGGTGGAGGATCACATAAGTGGCATCCATGGTCTCCCGTCAAGGCAAAGGGTTCCGTCGCTAGAGATTGTATGTCGGAGATGCTTGTCCAAAGTGACAGCTCCTGCATACAAGCCATTTGGATCAGGCTCTTTGCTTCTCGAAAGAGTAAGGACGTATGCATAGTGACCCCAATATCGGGTCCTCATATTATTAGGGCGATATTGGATTGCGCATAGTGAGTTGTATTCATGTTGATGGTTAGTTCAATCAATGACGGGTCAACATCACTTTAGGGGTGGTGGGCCCAGGTGTTAAAAACTGAATTGGGAATGCAAGTTGGACTTGCAAGGCGGAATGTGTTCTTGCTTCTTTTTATCCGAGTTACATGTTTTCATATTATTGGGATGTGACAAAGATAAGAAAGGAGATCCCATATCTTGCTTGAGATATAATGGTAAGTATATCTCTTACATTGAAAGTGATTAGGGAAATGAACTTTCTGTGTTGACAAGGCAAAACAACTTTGATATAAAAATTCCTAAATCAAAGTAAAATGTGTATGTGTTTATATTTATGCAAATTTCTTATTTCAGATAATCCTCATTAAACCCACTCATTACTATACTCAATAATAACCAGTAAAATATCAAGGATTGGATATATGATCAAGGTATTGTACTTGAAGTTGGACACATATTGTATGTGGTTGCAATGTGCAAGTTCCCGTATAATAACGAGGAATGACAATTAAATAGACAATAAGACAACAACCTAGGGTTTATACGTCTCTATAGTCTTGATCTCTCATCGAATGTACTTTGGAAGTGACATGTCGATGATGATCGCAATTGTCAAATAATCCTTATAAAATCTAAGAAGATGTTTCTGGCATACATATGTGCTCTTGACATTTAATCATGAATGACATAGTTCACTACATTATGCAGAATGGTAGCTCTATAAGAGATGATGCATTCAAAATATTTAAGTACCTACCTGAACCTGTCTTTAAGAGTTAAGATGTATGTAGATATGATGATTGTCAGCATTCTACTATCTATACTCTACTTATTCATGAAACTTCATAATATTCATATTGTATTTACTAAATGAAGCGTGTATAAATGTCGAAATACTCTTATCTTGAAATCTTTTGAATTCAACATAAGAGATCCTTTGTCTTAAGCAATGGTTGTTTAGAGATGAAAGGAGCACAATGGAAGCATGGGTCAGACCCAGGTTAGAAGGAAAGTCAAAGAGTTGGCTGTACTTCTATGGTTTCCACACACATATGACATCCAAAGGGTCAGATAAATGCCAATACTGCAATGAGCTGATGAGTTGATAGTATGACTATCAAGTCTATCTAGGATCCTTAGAGAAGGACTCGGATAGTGCATCAAATTAATCTACATTTAAGCATTAAAATTGACTTTCTTATTGGGTAAGATTAAAAGTCTAATAATTGTATCTCATTCTTCTAATAACACTTGCAATTGGTTGCATATATTTTTAAAAGAGTAGAAAATTTGATCTTAAGGTTGAATAGTCATCCACATGGATATTGGTACAATTGTTGCAACAATCTCTATTGGATTGATAGATCATATTTTCAGTGGGAGAGCCCTTAGTTAGAGAATGTCTCTTGACATAGATATCAGAATACACTCGTGGTTTATTTCAAAGTGTTGGAAATAAACATGAATTCTGGAATAGACCTATCATAAAGAGTTATTATGGATATATTTCAGATAGTAATATAATATCTGGAGGACTCTACCAAATTAGAAAATTAATGAATGGTTCATTAACATTTCTAATAATGAATTTAAACCTTAACAAAATCAATATGAGGACATAGATCATTTGACGATGATCTGGCATCAAATCTTGGACATATGTCTATTGATGAAATGAATAGACTAGTAAGATATTGAACTTTAGATTGTCTAAAGGTTCAAAACTTACATACTTATGAATAGAGATTCAAAGTAAAATGTCTAATACACCCTTCTCTGGGAATGGTGTTAGATGCCAAGGTATTCAATATCTCATACATATTGACGTATGTGGATCATTTATATCATAATAAACATTGAGGATCTGTGATATAATTCGATGATTATTAGTGATATGAGATTTCTTCCCTTCACCTTAGAAAGCTTTGAAATGTTCAAAGATTTCACAATTTTGGTTTAGTACCAAAGTTTGAAGGAAGATGAAATGAATTTGATCTAACTTAGATAGCAAGTACCTATTAGATGAATTCAAACAATACCTTATAAAGTAAGGAATACCATTCTATCTCAATCCTTCTAATACACCTAAATTCAATAGAGTTGTAGGGAGATACAATTGGATCATGTATGACATGATTGATAAATGATGAATCTTAGCATAATTACCTCTTAGTTTCCAAGGTATATATGACTACAATATATATCCTTAATTATATTCCATGCATATCTAAATCCGCATCCTTATAAGCTATGGTTTGGAACCTAGCCTAGTGTTGGACACTTGAGGATTTAGGGTTGCTTGGTCCATAACTTTGTCATTGATAGAAGTAAGTTGGAATCTAGCACAAGAGAGTGCCACTTCATTAGGAAAATAAAGGATGGTATTGGATACCTACTTTCTGACATTGAGATTCTTAAAAGATCTCATCTATAAGGATGTGATTCTTAGAGGATGACTCTCTTGAGAATCAAGATGAAAATGAAGTGAATGAACTCATTTAGTCTTGAGAAGATAACGAAGCTCCTGAAATCGTAATTAAAAGGACAATTAAAGATGAAACACTAATACCTCTTCAAATGAGTTTGAGGATGGATTCCATGTATCAGAGAAATCTGACAATGATCGAACTTCATGTGATGAAGCTTCTGAAAAGCATGTCATGGAAAGATGGATGTTAGCAATTAAGTCTAAAGTAGACTTCGTATGCAAGTGTTGTATATGGACCCTCAAAGATCCACCTATATGGGTAAGACCCGTTAAGATATAAATGGATCTTCAAGAGAAAGAGGGAACCGAATGAGAAGGTAGACACCTTTAAAGCGGGGCTCGTAGCCATGAGCTACTCACTGAAGAGAAGACATCGCTTGCAATGAGACTTGCTCTCCATTGACCTTGCTTAAACCCACTGGAATATTGCAATCTATAGCTATACAACTTGACCATGACATCTTCAAGATGGAAGTCAAGATTGCATTCCTCTATGAATACCTTTCCGAGGTTATTCATATGAAGTAGCCCAAGGCTTCATAGTTAAGGAAAGCAAAATGTGCAAGTTAAGAAACTCCATCTATGGACTCAAATAAGATTCTTGTAGTTGGAACATCAGATTTGATGAAATCATAAATGTTATGATTTCAAATAGAATCTTGATGAACCATGTGAAGCTTAGTGGGAGTGCCATTATGTTCATCGTGCTAAATGTAGATAATATCATAATCATTTGGAATGATATAAGGATGATAATAAGTGTTTTATAGTATGGCTATTCCATAGTTTGAGATATGATCTCAAAGATACCTCTTAGATCTTAGTTATGAAGTTGTTTAGAAGCAAAGAGAAGAGGGCATTGGAACTGCCGCATTAATGGTACACCTTGGACATATTCTATTTTCTGGAAAATTCCAAGAAAGTCTTCTTTTCCTTAAGATGTGGTACTGACCTATCTGAAGGGATAACAACTCAAAGAGTTGAGGAAGTGAATGCTAAAACTGCTTGCCCTTGTGCGTCAGTATGAAAAGCCGAGTGTATGAAAGCCATATGACTGCCATGCAGTGGGAGCAGTAAACTGTTACTAATCCTACTATGGAAACAAAACACTTGATTGCAGTAATAATAAAATCTTCGAAGATGACAAGACCTAGAGATAGTGATATCAAAGTCTTATCTTCAAGAGCTTAAGACTTTATAGATGGAGATCTAAAAGGTCTTAATTGCGGATACCTTAGGAGATAGAGATCTCTAGGAATAAGGGTATTTGGATAAGGATAATAGAAATTACATACTGGTTATAATAATTATCAAAATGTAGTGTCAAGGACACTATAACTAACAAAATTGAGTATTGGTTGCATAAGATGCAACATTCGCATTGGATGCGAGCATTGTTACTGGAGATATGTAAATGCCGTAAAAGAACTAGGTATAGTCTCTTGGGAACATAGTGACTGATCAGCTTACGTAGCTATTTTTCTAAATAGCATATGATTGTCACATGAGTGCGGGTTTAAATGATTAGCCCATTAATGGCTCTTTGGACTAGTGAGAGATTGTGGGACATGCAAGCCCACGGCGAGCCATTATGCAATAAATGTTATTGCAAATATCATTCCCTGATCTGAAACAAAGAATAACTAATTTGCATAATAGGTCCCTTAGTACAATTAGGGTTATGTACCATGGCCATCTTGATAATGATACAGCTGTTGATTCAATTAATAAATCGCAAAGGCCGGTGCTTGGATGGATATATAAAGAGTTAGATTGAGGACTCATCAAGTACCATCAAATGATTGTTAAGAGATGATCTTCAGCCTGAGTAGGAGATGGCAATCCTTTCTCATTTGGCTAATATCTGACCGACCTTTTGATGCAGGTCCTCTGCATGGGAATAGAGATTCAGAGGTGTCAGATTAGTTAGGTCAAAGAGCTGACTTAACGAGATCGAGATAACCAAAGACCTATGTCGTATGCTGTCACGATATATGCATGCATCCTCTGACCGGAGATAGATGTGTTACTATATGTTTGAGTATGTATATTTGACAGAGCAATATGTTGATGACCTAACCAAGATTTATACACCGGCACGCCGGTGTACATGCACGGGCATATGAGTAATACGATCTCTTAAAGGGATCATACAGGTTCATTGCTGAACTGGAAGACATGAGCTCACTCATGAGATATTGGGAAGAATCAAATTCCACGCGTGGTCGTCTCGATTTAGAAGCTTGAATGAATTTGTAAGGTTTGATATATGCTTTTGAAAAGTATATGATCAACACCTAGGTATAATATATGCTTTAGGAAAGTATATGATCGATACCGACTCCCAATGATCGAATGAGAACCTTAATGATAAAATCCTGAAGGAGACAATCTAAAAGAGATCTAAAACTTCAAACTTGTTTTGGGTCTTCCAGTATGCAGGATGTACATGTATTAGGAATGCCTGAGGGTGATGTTATTATAGACGATTATATAATCACGACGCTTCCATTTCGAGGGAGTGATGAAACAGGTCTGGATTTTAGTGAGTCCTCTCATATAGAAGTAATTTGGTCTTAGTCCAACTGATGGACGTTGATCTGAATGAGATTCAGATGTAATGAGAAGATTAGGTTTGGGGTCTTGATTTAATCAAGAATCTATGGGAGGTCCGTAAGATCTGGATTTGAGATGTGATATCAATATCCAAGTCACCACATGTGGAACAATACAATCGCCATGTCCTTATCTCCAAGATCTGGATTTGAGATGTGATATCAATATCCAAGTCACCATATGTGGAACAATACAATCGCCATGTCCTTTGAGAAAGTGCATTATCCTTGAAAGAGTTCATGGATAATTTCATTATTGATATATTTGTCCGAACATTGAGATATTGATAATTAATTGTGATTTAATTGTCATGAATAATATGAATTTGATTCATATTATAAGGAGAGTTGTCTGAAATAATTAAATGTGATTTAATTATCAAAGATGTGAATACTGTGAATGTGATTCGTATCATTTCGCATAAGATAATAAAGATCCAAGATGACTAAATGTGACTTAATTATCATAGATATGAATAATGTCGATAACACTATCCATATTAATCAGATATATTATAAATGTGATTTATAATATATTAGAGAGAGAATATTGTGACTTATATTTGTTAATTAATTATTGATGTGAATTGGATTCACATTGGATGAGTAATTGAATATAATTTACGTTTTATTTTGGGATGTGAATGTGTTTCACATTTTTCCAATGGCATGATTGTAATGTTTACAAGATATTTATGAATTATTTTTGTGAAATAATTTACCACAAATGATGTTGTAAATCTTGGAGATCTCATGAGATCATGAGATCTCATGAGATAATGAGATCTCATGAGATTTTGAGGAGATAGATCCATTCTATCTCAAATGAGTATCCGTCCCCCCTTATTAGGGGAAGAGGTCAGTCTCCTCATTATCTCTAGACTAGTCAAAGTGATTTAAATTTGAAATTAATTATGTTGATTTATCAATGTAAATTAATTCAAATTAAATCATTTGTTGTTGTGTTTTTACAACAACATCATGGCCATTGAAAGGAATACAAATCAATCTCACCCATTGATTATGTGTTGTACATGGATTGTGATCCATGGACTCCCAAAACCCTATATAAGAAGAGGCACCCCTTGCTCTTCGAGTTACACGATTATGACATATGCTCTCTCCCTCTCTCTCTCTACACGCCAAATGCTCTCTCCCACTCTCTTTTGTGGCCATCCACCAAGGAACCATAGAGAGAGTCACTATCGTCGCAACATCGTCGTTATACTGCCCGATTGTCTAGTGGATCTCCGTCTCCTTCGGTGTGCCTCGCTCGTGAAGAAGACGTCATATCTCGTGTGACGAGATCATGAGATTCGCCACTTGGATCATCAACATGGATTGCGAGGAGCATGCATCTCATCAATGCACTCGCAAGCGTCTCCTCTGTCAGACTGGACTTGAGACAGGAGGTCTCTTCAATTAGAGATTCGATCGCAACCACGCTTCAAGAGGTAACCTTAATACCTATTGTGGTTCAGATGAAATGATCCGAGAAATGTTCTTGGATCATGTGGTTTCATGACATTAAAAATTTTAAATTCTACTCCATCGAGCAATTAGTGCGACTAGTCGCTCCTGATCGCATACAATGCGATCCTCACGCTTCTGAGATGCGCTTAAGGATCTCCCCATATCCTTCACAAACATGAAAGAGTTCTTCCATGTTCTTGTTGGACCCCAGTCGTCCAATCAAACTATGACCCAAATATAATTTGGGTCATTGAATTTAAATGAAGTGTCGCCCTTCTTGAGTCGTCAGATCCAACTAAGTGCCATGTGGAGCGCCTTGAGCCACACATCACTGACGCATGCATCTCTCACACAATCTATGGGTATATTGCATTATTCCCCCATATTTTTGTAATCCTAATTAGTCCTATAAATATTTATATAGCATAATATTTTATGTAGAAATTACAAGTAGGACCTAGAACTTCTATAATGATTCATATAGGTCCTCACATCTCACGTTTAACATCGCGTGAGGTAATGTATTGTTTGCAATGATATCCATAAAGTTCTTGGACTTATTACAAAATGGATTCAAGGTTTTTATAAATTGCAATTAGGTCCTTGAACCCATGGCATTTTTTCCTTTTATTTTGTTCAATATAAATATTTTTATTGCCCGAAAATTGCAGGAAAATTATGTTGAAAGCATGGACTTATGATTAAGCTTTCATAATGTTATTTTGGTATTTTAATGCATTTCCTCTTTATTAAAAATAAAAAATGTTTTCTCCCTTTTTATGATAAAACCCATAAAATAATAAAATCATTTCCAAAAATCCTAAAAAACTATATTATATATTATTATATTTTATACCACATATCAAAAAAATAGTAAAAAAATATAAAACCTAAAAAATCACAAACCCCTAAAAACCTTATAAAAATTATCTAAAATTCTCGAAAAAATAAAAAAAAAACAGATATTTTTTAGTTTCTAATAGTTCCTTATTATATATAGTGTATACTAACAGCAGTTTTGAGTAAATTTTGGACATATTTATATTTATTAAACTCAAAATAAACTCGAATAATTAATCCGCTCATTGTTTTATTATATTTATTACTTTAAAAATACCTAAAATTAAGTAAAAAATCTATAAAATACTAAAAATACAGAAAAAAATATAAAATCACAAAAACATTTTGTTTCCTATATTTTGAGTATTGACTTAAATAAATATATATATATATATATATATATATATTATACATATTATCTATATATTACTTATAGGGTGCATTTGAATTGAGATGACACCTTTCCTTGGTTATGGAAAGGTGCCGTTTTAAGCTGTCGAATGTAAGATGAACGAATGAGATAAAAACCACCTAGTGGTTTTGTTTAAAACTAACCTTCCTAATAAAGGGGTGCATTAAATAAATGATATATTTAGATAGTAATACATCATCGATCCTTCTAAAAATAGTCATATTACAATAGATTTACATAAAATTAAAATCTAAGTGGAAGAAACCTTTACAGAAATTTGAATGCAATTTTATATAAAGTATTTATATCATACACAATATCACAATAATTTACATTTGGTAATTCTAAATTACTAAATGTTTTCGATTTGTTATTTTGTTAAACAAAACAAAAAAGTACACATTCCAATTGATTTACGTTTTATTGAATCTCAAATTTGAAATAAATCGATACGCGAATTGAAAAAATACACTATATATATATATTTATTTTGCATAAACAAACACAATTTTACAAAAAGTAGATCATAATTTACTAAGATATTATAATATTTTGTACTTTTGCAATGATAACATATTTTATGTAAATAAAATGTATTTTACACCAACAGAATATAATTTACTAATTGATTCTTCTCTTATCGATATGTATGTTATGTCTACCATTGATGTATTCCTTTTCAATGTTTTAGGAAGTTTATTAGTTTTACAATTGTTCTCTATATAATACAACTAAATAATTTATTTTACAGATAGCGAATTCATTTTACCGAAACTGTGTGATTATACTAGTTGTTTGTGTTAAAAAATTACATCTATTTTGCGTATTAGTTTAGTATTATACATAAAGTGCATTTATTTTACATTCCTTGAGTTATTATCTAGATATAGATAAGGGAAATTAGGTTGACATGAAATTCCTCTTTATCATTTATAGATGTATTAATATAAATAAAATGATAAAAAATCTGATGTAAAAATCCTTATGTTGCTATTTATTAAATATACTTTTTTATCTTATTTTGCATTTAGAATTTTTCATATAGTATTTTTTCAAAATTTCTAAAAAATATAACCAATATAATTTATATAAAGAAAATATTTTAACTAATAAAAATAAATATAATAAGGATTTTATATATGACAGAAAAAAACTGAAGATTATGAATGCATATGCCGTAAAGTTTGGTTTCTATGTACCAGGAAGCATATACAAGAAATATTCAATAAATCAAAATCTGACAGCAAATATAGCTACGGGATAGCAAAAAAAATGAAGAAATATTGATGAAATCAAAGATAGGAATTTGAGAGCATTGATAATAGGAAGAAAAAAAACATATACTATGATTGATCATAAAACGCGAACCTGGTAAGACATACCGATGAGTACGATTACGTAGTATTGCCTTTGAAATGGGGAATATAGCTAACAAACGTATAGTAAATGTAAAATAAACTTGTAAATGATTCAACCGGAATGAACAAAAAGGCAACTGATGTTTTTGAGTAAGAAATAATTACCAAAAAATTAATATTCCATTCATTAATCTATAATTAATTTGTAATTTAAAAATTTAAATTATTTCTATATTTAATAAAAACGGAAACAACCATTTACTTTTTAAAAATGATTATGAACGTGTCGACAACCTAAAAAGCGGGATTTTTAAAAAGATCAACTACAATATTAGGAAAGTAGAAATAGGAAATATATTCTTTTAATAATATTAAAGGATACCTAATTGATATATAGAGAGAAGAAAGGGAGCGCATATCGGTGACGACGACGAAGAAGGATCTCATCGTAGCGGACGATTCAGGGGAGAGGCTGCATTCACAAAAGAATCGACTAAAGAGGTAGGGTGACAGAAGGCGACGATGGAAGAGATGCAGCCACGCTTGGATGAAACCAGACGGAAACAAGAAGATGATTCTGACCAGGATAGTGATGGTACATGTTTAGAACTCCGGGTCCATCGTCATAAACCAAATTACAGAAGTAAGTAAAAGATCAAAGTAATTAGAAGTATTTAATAGTGTTTTTATAAATTATAGCTCTCCTAATTGAAATGAACAACAAGAACAGACCTTCCAATTATCAAAATAAAAGAGGCGTCTGATGAAAAGGAACTTTTGAAGGGTGAAGATGATTTCGAGAGTATGCAAATTACTACTTCTTTAATATAAAATGCATATTTATTTTAAAGCTAGTTATTCATTATTTATTGCAAGCACCAAAATCATATGCGGAAATGTTTTTTTATGGCTCTGCTTACAGGCAAAGGCTATGTACAACACAGATGTTACATTGAACACTTTGTGCATTTTATTGATAACCATAGACCAATGTCTAAACAACATACACTTTTGACAAAGACTGCATTTAGTAAGCTAGTCAATATTGGACATATGAAATCTAACGTAAAAATCTTCAATGGTTAGTTGAACAATTCCAAGGTGGAAGAAACTTCAGATTGGAAATAAGGTTGTAAGCTTCAGTGATGAAGAGGTGGGAGCAATCTTGGGACTACCTAGCTCTGATATCTCAATCACAGTCAGGGATAGACATCTGCAGTGGAAATCATTCATTTCACATGAACTGTTTGAAGAAGGAATGGTTTTTAATAGAAAGAAATTGTTCAACATTCTAGAATATTATTACAATAAGTATGATGACAACTCAGTGTCTATCTATGTAACATGTTTGATACTTTTGATGTTTGCCACATTCCTTTTCCCTGACGGTTCTTACTCTTTTCTAAAAGACTTATTGCACTACGTAGAATCCCTTGAAGATATACGATTCTTTAACAGGTCTGGCGTTGTTGCAAGAATGATATTGTTCAACATGGATGATGTAGTGAGTAGAGTTCAAAAGAGAAGAGCTGGATCATCAAGGGTAACACTAGGTTACCTTACAGGATCTGTTGCCTGTTTATACATGAGTTCTTTGATAATATTTTTTATAGATATGATCAATAATAACAATTACTAATACAATATCTGGATCAGATATGGATGATGGAGTACTGCTGCAAAGACCTTGTGGTGAGCAGAGATCTGAGATCATGGATTAGGAAGTGGGTTGGTCCAATAAAAGGGGTTTCCAGATCCTTGATTTCGATCAACAGTGAACATGTAAGTAATGTTAATATGAAAAATGATAGACTGTATGTTTAATAATTTCAACAGGTTAAAGACTATGTAGTTTTCTTTATGTAGATATTTCCTGCATTGCAACTACATACGAATGGAGTAGTTAAGATAGAAGCTGATGAATATGTTTTTCCATTCGAAAAATTTACCATGTGTGGTTTTACAATGAGGAAACCACATATTGTGATAATGAAACCCATCCCAATACCACAAGATATGTCAATAAGGATGGAAGACACAAGATAAATGAATTGTGTGTCAAAAATCTGTTGTTAGTGTTCCCCCTCAAGACGTCGTAACAAAAAAACACCAAAAAAATGTATGTGTGAAGAATTTGCCTTTGAGATAGAAGAGCTGAAGGAAATAATTAAAGATATGAGTGAAACCTCTAGAAAAAAGGATGCAAAAAACATAAGAAAGACTTCTGAATTGGCGGATGAGATTGATAAATTGAAATATGAGAATCTGGAGCTGACTGAAAACTAAAATCATTTCACGTTCATGGGAACATAAATGTTGGAAAAAATGATTTCCAAGCAGTAGATACATCAGAAAAAAACAATGAAAGTACTATTGAAGGTAACATTGATAACCATCATGGAGACATGTATGCACCGACATGCAAAGGAGCTGATATGAAAGATGGAGTTTTAGAAGATAATGACACAGATCTTGGAGAAAGGCTTGAAAATTTAATATCAGAAATCTGTGATGAACATACAATTGAGAAATCCCAAGATACAAGTAATAAAGGATCAGCTATGAACATTGACATGCCTTCATTTGATTTAAAAATTGATGACAATGCACATTTAGAAAATGTGCAACCAGAAACTGCAACAAGGAAAAGGAAAAAAGATAAAGTCATAGTGCAACAAAGTTCTATAATTAAAAGATTAAAAGAGAGAAGAGAAGCCAAAAAAGCTTTAGCGGATTCTATGAAGCAAGGCAAGCAGGAGCAAGAAGCAAAAGTTTTTCTACGCTCGAATATTACAATATTTGTGGAGAGAAGAGAAAGGAATCACCCGTGGATGATACGACAAGTGAGGTAAGCTAAAAATTATATCAGAACTTATTTTATATTCATTATATGCAAGGTAAATAGAATATTGATTTTTACTATGGCACAAAAAGCATTCGAGATTCTGTATGTTTATAAAAGTAATTTTTTCTAACATTATTTTAATTGATTGAATGAGAATCAATACCTATGCGATATCGTGACTGATTTTATTGGTTACGAGAGAGTATCAGAACAAACGAAGAAAACAATTTAAGAATTTCTACGAGATCCTGCCGACAAGTAAGAATTTTTATCTAATTTCAATAGCTAAAGTTATATATTTTTAACTATAAAAGGAAAATATTATTAAAAAATACTTCATTCAGATTGAATGCAACATACTTTACTCCGGGGAATTGGAGTTGTAAAGGGAGAGAGATCCACAATTTCTTGTACGAAAGAATGACAGAAGATTCGATACGTAAATGTAAATTAATTACTTTTTTAAAGTTATTTACGAATCAGATATTTTTGACATTACAGATAATAGACTTGTTTATGGACGTGCTGACACATAAATACTGCACCAAGGATGATCATGTTCCGTATCTCTTCACTCCAATATTCCAAATGGTGAGTTTCTATAAACTGATATTGATTTTTTTTAAATGTAACATTGAGTATCATAATATGTTATCCTTAATTATATTTTCAGCAATATTTTGTCAATATTGTGGTTAATTCTACCGAACACGAATTTGATAAACTCGAAAAACTATATGAAGAAGGAATACATATACCAGAGCTGGAGAAGATTTTCACAGTTATTCATAAAAGAAACCATTGACATCTTCTTGTCACTGATTTTACAACAAGAAAGTTCCTTTCATACAATTCTATGAAAGGAACAAGATTCCATAAGAAGGATATATTGAAATGGGTATGAAATTAACAAACTTTTAAATTTTATTAAATAATGTATTTCAATGGTTACATTTTTTATGTTTGATTTACATTTCAGTATGGATGGATTTCTGAGTATTTCATGGACAGCTTGCCAGACGAATGCCTTGTAGGATGGGAAATCATATATGTGCCAAATTGCCCGCAACAACCATTGCAGAGTCTTGACTGTGGTGTCTACGTCATGAAAATGATGGAGTACCTGTGCGAAGACAGGGCGTTGGATTTCAAGTACGAAGATATTGACAGATTTAGAGCTGAAATATCTTCAACATTGTTAACATGCGGTCACATTGAGAACTCAACGACACAGTGATGAAACATGACAGACATAATATAAACTCACCATAGCTTTTCTGTAGTTTAAATTGGATCTATTTATTATTGCAAGGACTTAAACATGTTATGTTACTAGAATTTCTATTTCAAACTTCTTCTTTAAACCGAAACACTTACTTTGAAGTGCATGATTATCCCATGTTATAGTTATGCCAATGGCCCTATTTTCTTAAACAAATTTAAATACTTTTGATGTGGTACTGAATATTTACATGTTTGACATGCATACAAACTATGCATTTTGATGGTCGAAAATGTATGTATATAATGTAAAAGATTGTAAAGAGTTTTAAAATATTGCATAAATGTGTAAATCATTACACAGATATGTAAATTATTGCATAGATGCGTAAAATATTACATAGATGTATAAAATGTATAGCTCGACATTAAAATAAAAGTAATATGACACTTAATATATAATAAGAATTTATATTACCTAGATCTTGTACAATAAGGATTCATATTACCAAAGCGCTGAAAGGTGTTCTTGAATGTTAATATAGGTTGTATGGGTAAAGATTGTTGTTGACGAAAACTTTAACAGATGTAATGTCGACATATATGTATATTTGGTATTTCAGCATGGATGGCTTTCTGAGTATTTCATGGACAACTTTCCAGATGAATGCCTTACAGGATGGGAAATCATATATGTGCCCGATTGCCCGCAACAACCATCGCAAAGTCTTGACTGTGGTGTCTACGTCATGAAAGTGATGGAGTACCTGTGCGAAGGGAGGGCATTGGATTTCAAGTACGAAGACATTAACATATTTAGAGCTGAAATAGCTTCAACATTGTTAACATGCGGCCACATTGAGAACTCAACGACACAGTAATGAAACATGACGGACATAATATAAACTCACCATAGCTTTTCTGCAGTTTAAGTTGGATCTATCTATTATTGCAAGGACTTAAACATGTTATGTTACTAGAATTTCTGTTTCAAACTTCTTCTTTAAACCGAAACACTTACTTTGAAGTTCATGATTATCCTATGTTATAGTTATGCCAATGGCTCGCATTTTCTTAAACAAATTTAAATGCTTTTGATGTGGTACTGAATATTTACATGTTTGACATGCATACAAACTATGCATTTTGATGGTTGAAAATGTATGTATGTAATGTAAAAGATTGTAAAGAGTTTTAAAATATTGCATAAATGTGTAAATCATTACACAGATTTGTAAATTATTGCATAGATGTGTAAAATATTGCATAGATGTGTAAAATGTATAGCTTGACAATAAAATAAAAGTAATATGACACTTAATATACAACAAGAATTCATATTACCTAGATCTTGTAAAATACGGATTCGTATTACCAAAGCGTTGAAAAGTGTACTTGAATGTTAATATAGGTTGTATGGGTAAAGATTATTGTTAATGAAAACTTTAACAGATGTAATGTCGTCATATATGTATATTTGGTAAAATATTATATATAATTTTAAAATATTTCTACAAAGTGTAAATTATTGTATAGAATTGTAAAATGTATAGCTATGATAGTAAAATAAATGTAATATGACAATGAAAGGTCTTCTTGTACGTTAGGGATTCACATTGCCAAAGCGCTGAGAGGTCTTCTTGTATGTTAATGTAGACTATATGCGTTAGGATTGTTATTACGAAATATTTATACATATAGTATCGAAAGGTTTCTATATTTTGTAAAATATTGCATATAGTTGTAGAATATTGTAAAGATATTTAAATTATTGCATAGCTAGGTTAGTAAAATAAATGTAGTGTGACACTAAACGATCTTCCTGTATTTTACGCATTCACATTACCCAATCGATGAAAAGTCATCTTGTATGTTGATATAGGTTGTACGTGTAATGATTGGTGTTATGGTAAAATTCATATATGTTAACGAAATTCATGTATAATTAGAACATGGCCCTAATAAACAACTGAAAGGGCTTCTTGTACGTTACATATTCAACTTATCGAATCATTTAGGAGGTAGCAAAAAAAGAATGACACATATATTCAAAAAAAAGGACAGAACTTATAAGACTGAAAGTTCATGTTGTACGTTAAACATTCACATTACAAAAAGCGCTGAAATGTCTTCTTGTATGTTACGAGTTCACATTAACAAAGTTCTGAACTTCACCAAGAAAAATTACACAGTATTTGTGATCTATAATAACTGAACAAAGTATAACTAGCAACAAAAAATATAGAAAATATCAAAAATAAGGACTGAAAAAAATAAACGAGCAAGCTCCAATGACGCTGCAAACCTAGCCGTAAGATGTAAGCCTACATAAAAATTGGATATTAATAAGAATATAATAAGCTACAGACTTCGGTTTGTATAACTGAATTATATATAAGATACAAAATCTTACATGAAAAGAAAAAAAAACGTAAAATCTTACATGAAAAGTATTTCAGAACTTTATACTGATGTCAGACCGTCATTGCCTTCGTAAGTGAGAAAAAGATTAATGAACTGTTACCAAAAATTGATCAATAAAGAAGGTAAAAACTTACCAGGTATCGTAGAGTTGTTATTAGGTCAGTTTCTGTAATCATGCCCAACATTGTATTTGAGACAAGATTTGCATTGTCGAGCTCTATTTCTTCTCAACTCAGATTCAGATCTAATACGATTGCCAACACCCTTGGGTCTTCCAACACGGCCACTTCCTTTCGTTCTCGCAACATTTGGTTCTTTAACACATGGTTCAATAATGAGATCTGGATCATTTGAAGTATTCCTAGTTGTAAAGCTGGAAGATTGTTTGTTACTTATCATAAGATCAATATTGCAGCATAAATCACTTAATTTTTCTTTAGGACACAAGAATATGTCCTCATCCTGATCCACTGAAGCTGAAATAATATGCGAACAAAGCTGATTTAGCTGTGACGACCTTTCTTGATGTGCAACTTGCACATAAATAGGATAATTTCCTGATTTTTTTAATGCTCATTGTCCACCTTTTCAATATATATTCATGATTTAGAAGCTCAACATTCTGTATTTTCAATACTGCAAGTATATGCCTACATGGATATCTAAAGAATTGCATATTCTTGCAAAGAAATCCGCTTGGCATAGACGAAGAAACACATAATTCTTCTTCGAGTTTCCCAATATATGACACAAAAAATTGATTGTAATCCAAAGAGTTCGACTGAATTCGAATATTCAAGTCCTTTACTTCATTCAATTCAAACCGAAATTTGTAAAATATGAACTTAGTGTAAACACGAACCATCTGTTCCTCCATCTTCCATTTGAAATTTGTTTTTGGAGTGTATATTTCACCAATGTTATCCATGTCATTCTCTCTTTCTCTACGTCGTTGAATTGCGCTTTGAAATTTACACACAAATTCCAACAAAGAGTTCTGTTTAGTGACATGGTGTTGTAAAAAAGCATTCATACTTTCACTCCTCTGGGTACTGCGTTGTCCAGCCCAAAAAAATCCTTAAGATATAAACTAATCCATTTATATCTAATGCTATATTTCTCATTCAACCATACGTTTGATGATAAAATCATATCGATCAATAACCTTGCAACAGTTTTGCTCAAATTCACTTATAGTTATACTATTCCATACAACTATGGATAATGCTGAAAGGACTTTATTTATGTCTTTAATCTTTCCAAGCTCACTTTTTAGCTTAGCCATTATATGCCAAGTGCAGAATTTATGAACAGTATGTGGAAAATAATTCCTAACAGCTGCACAAATTGCCGGGTCTTCGTCGATGATTAAAGAAATTGGATGTTTCCTCATTACTTCAAGAAATCTCTCAAATAACCACGAGAATGAATCAGTTGTCTCTCTGCTCATGAATGAATTTCCTAATAATATTGTATAACCATGATGATTAACCCCACAAAAAGATCCAAAAACCAGATTGTATTCATTGGTCCTATATGTTGTGTCGAATGATATTGTATCACCGAATAATTTGTAATATTCAGTAGAGGCACTGTCAATCCATATACACTGTGTAAGCCTGTTATCATCATCAGTTGTGTAAGCATAGTAAAAATCTGGAGCAGTGACCTTACAACTTTCAAAATGCTTAATTAGTAGGTGAACATCCATCCCAATACGCTGTTTTTTTGCTTTTTTGTTTAAGTTGTAAATATCTCTAACAATACTACCAACTTGACCGTTGGACATGTTTATGAATGCTGACTGTTTGGATACATGTATGTTCACATCATTCATCGACTTCACTAGCATTTTTGTGACTTTTGAAAAATGTCTATTTGGTCTGAGGTATATACGTTTAGATGGAGAAACGAGATTGTGATTGTGTCCTGGTTCAAAATGAGAAACAATCCAGTCCTTGAGATCAGACCTAAAGGAAATTGACATGAAAGCTTTGCATCCAGACCGTGATAATCCAACGCGACGCTCCTCCCTGTAAAAAATGCAATCATCGCTATCGTCACTTATTGCATTATCATTAATCAATGTTTTGTTTGTAGTTTTAGAAAACCCCTCTTTCCAGCAAACAAAGGATTTGAAGATAATTATCCTTTCCTTAGAAAGCTTATCTGTACCAACCTGGAGCTTGCTTTCCTAACATTAAATCCAATTTCTGTTGCATATGTCTCGTAAAATTTATACGCATCTTGAATAGATCCAAAAGTTTGGCCTATATGAGGTGTATGGACATTGACAATTTCATTGATTGTGTAATCGCAACCTGTTGGTAATTTTAAAATTTGAGATGTATTAGAAACTAATTAATAAAAATTAAAAACCTCATATTATATAAAAAGATGTTAAATTAATATACAACCTAACCAGAGAGGAATAAACTTAAAACTATATGTTTAAAAATATAGATGTCATAAATAATGGATATATATTTTTTTATTGTAAAATGTGGTTCTATATTGTAAAATATGGTTCATGATTGTAAAATAATTTCTGATAAAGTAAAATATAGAGATCATTAAAAAATTGTAGTGAATATATGTAAAATTATATCGTATATGAAAACTGTATAAGTAATATAGAAAATCAGGTTGAAGTATTTACGCATCTTGAATAGATACAAGAGTTTGGCATATATGAGGTGTATGAATATTGACAGTTGCATTGATTGTGTAATCAGAACCTGGTAGTAATTTTAAAAAATAAGTTGTATTGTAAATTATGGTACAATATTGTAAAATATGGATCTTGACTGTAAAATATAGATCTTGATTGTAATATAAGTTCTGCTAAAGTAAAATATAGATAAAGAAAATATGGAACTTGATTGTAATATAAGTTCATTAAGAGTTACATTAAAATGTGGTACTATATTGTAACATATGGATCTTGATTGTAATATAAGTTCTGTTAAAGTAAAATATAGAGTTCATTCAAAAAAATGGATTTAAGAAAACCTGATGTTTGTTTATTGTAAAATAAGGAATACTTTAAGATACACTGTAAGTTAAAAGTAGAATGTTATCTGATAAAGGAAAATAGAGATATCATTTGTAAAAGTGACAGGTATATATGTAAAATCATATAATATATTAGAACTATGATGCTTTGAAAATCTGTGGCATTGAGAATACCTGACTGATGCGAATTATGATCAGTTCCTTCCAGAAGTCCATTAACTTCACCATCTTCGACAGATATTTGAATAAATTTATATATTAGAGCTAAAAATGACATCCGAAAAATATAATACAATTACCTGAGACATTTCTCTATCAAAAGAACAAGTTGCTATTTCATCGAAATTCATTGAAGATCACGGTGGTTGATAAGATATAGTGGAATAAGAATTAGAGATAGGTAGAGAAATTTTCGAAACCCAATATGTCGAACAAGGAGAAAATGCAGTTTAGGAAATATGGAAATTTAATGAGAAAATAACTAATGTGCTAAAAACATGGGATCTGACTCATTCATTAAAATGTCTTCACTACAATAAGTTTCTAAAAATAGAATTTAAACCATTAGACTATTAGTGGTTTTGACACTCGGTTGGTGGTTTTTAAGTGAACCGTAGATTACAATCGGACGGATGAAGAGACTTACCGCACGGTGATTGAAAAGAGGCGCCACCTCAATTCAAGTTTTTTCATTACTTATAATATCTATACTATCTATATTATTGCATATAATTACATATTCTATTTTAATGATAAAAAATAAAAAATTGCATATTAAAAATAAAATATAAAATTAACAATTAACATTATAAAATATAACATAATTAAAAATCCATCAAAAATAATTTATAATTGAAAACCCACATAAAAATAAGAAAACCCAAGAAAAATACAAAAATACAAAAATAACTAATAACTATGGCATGCACTCGTTTGCTCTCTGTGTTCGACCTCTACAATAACTTATACCTACAGACAACTATTGTAAAGTTACAATTAAATTTTAACTCATATTTCACATTATTGATCGTTTATCTGATTAGTTGTATGTTAATTGTTGTTTGATTGATTCTTTAGTTGATACAATGATTAGGCTTCCAACATGGTTAGGAATCCTATGCTAAATCCATGTCAACAAATGGCACCATTGTTGTGGAGAAACATAGTGTAGTTTATACATACATAATATCTGTATTGTTTTATTTCATTTATCTGCCTTTTATTTGATTTGATATAATTGTTTATATGTTCTAATCATTATCTCTTGATTCATTTTGTTGCAAGGATGATGAATCATATATCACCCTAGTTAATTCTTGCATATATGTGCCATGTTATAGTCGAGCAATATGAATCATTCAAGAAATAACCACAACTAATTAATCAATTAATGCAACAGTGGTTTATTATTTATTTAACCTGGGCAAGCCCAGGGTTGAACTCAAAGAGGCAAATGAACAACCTAGATACATGTCTATCAAATTTCGAGCAAATTTATCGAGGCAGATTTTTTGGTTATTTTATGCAATATAAGGATGTAAATGCAAAATCGGTCAATTTTGAGGACGAAAATGCAAACAATGATCAAATATGATCCAAAAATTATGAAACTAGGTCGGTATGTAGAGAATGATGAAATTAACACATCGTATTTTTCTTGTAATTTTTTATGCAAAATAAATACTGAATTTATGAATGCGAAAAATGTGAATCTAGGTAATTAATTATAATAAATATAAAATCGACTTATTTTCATAGAATAAAATTATCTTAGATATATCACTATGTGATCTATCTTAAAAAATTCCTAAACCCTAAAAAATGCGGAGATTTATACATATTAAAAATTAATTACCGCAATACACTTTATAGAGCAAAGTGTGCATTCAAAAGCAATGATTTTTAAGCATAATAAAGAAATCAACTAAATCTAACGAATCTGAATTTTTGGTAAATTTTTGATCTATGGTAAATTTTATATGAATTTCATAGCACGGAATGGGTAAAATATGCAATTTTTTTCCAAAACGTTAATAATTAATTAACCACAGATGTTAAAAATATAGGGAACATGCCATAATGTAAAGAAATTGTTAAAGAATAAAGTGCTTATTTTTAATGAATAAAATAATGTAAAATTGAGGTTGAAAATAAAAGGAAAACACAAGGTTCTCTGTGCAATCAGAAAATAAAATAAGCAGAAATGTGCTGACGAGGAATGAATTGTCATTACCCATAAATAGGGGGCTCTTCGTGCAATTTTTCCACAGGCACGTGCCTCTCACATGAGCTGCTGAACGGAGGACCCCTTTGTTATTTGCTTGGAGAATCAGGATGCGAGCGTAGTTTTGTTCCAGGGAGGGTGTGCATTGCACGTGACTTTAGTAAGTGGGGACTTTCTTGTTATTTTTTAAAGGCACGAGGAGCTGGACATAACTTTCTCACGCCGCACGTGAGGTACATGTGAGGATCGGAGGCTCGACTAGTGTCGCTCATGTGTTGAACAGTGCCAGCTTCAGGGATGCTTCGAAGGCCAAGGCTAAGCCTCGGCGGGCGAGGGTTGACGGAGCAATCGATAGCGAGGGCGACTCGCCTGGAAGCTCCTCGCTCATTGATACATGACAAAGCGAGATGATGCGAGTGATGAATCTCAGATTCATAACTCTAGAAGTCATGAATTAAGCTCAAATCCCTAAAATTCATTGGCATTTCTTCAGTTATTCTGCATAATTAGAATTCATGCATGTTTTGATAAGAATTACATTTTATCACTCATAATTGCACAAAATAAAAAGCCAAAAATCCCAGCCAAAATGACCTGTAAAATAGCCTAACTTCTCTGATTTTTAACTAATTCATGCTAACTCCAATTGACCCAAAATCATCCCACTGTGTACATATCACTGGCAAGAATAAATGAAAAATAAAAAAAAAATCACAAACTTAAATAAGTGGACCAAAAACCCAAACCCTAGTTCTAGGATTCTTGGACTAAAACCTTGATATCTTCCTCATCCAGTATCCTATTTTGTCCTACTTACTTTGAACTAATGTACATTCAAATACCTTCAAAACAAGACCAAGTTCAAGTGAATCGGAGCTCGTATGTGAAAGTTGGGTTTTGGGCCTCTTTTGTACATTTTGTATTTTAGCGATTTTGACCTATTATTTTATGGACATAATTAGCCCATTTTATTTTATTTCATTTTCATTTTTCTTCTTTGATAAAAGTTTGTATTAAAATGCACAAAAATTCAAATCCAAACTGAGCTTGGAATCCAAGAAACTAATTGAGTCCGAGTCTTCACTAACTGTCTGTACAAAAATTATCTTTTTCGTATTTTATTTTATTTCTTCTATTTCTAACTTAATAAAAATCCAAAAAATTAGATTAATGTGTAAATATTTATCTTTGATTTTATCATATTTTTTCTGGATTTTTTTGGTTTAAAAATACAGAAAAATTATAAAGCCCCAAAATCAAGGTATTCTATGTACATGGGATACCCTAAAAATAACACTTTGCAGAAATGATCGATTTTGGTTTTGGTCTCTTCATGAAAGTTGTAGATCTCATCGGGTTGAGCAACATTTGTGAAGAAAAGTTTTCGATCTGAGGTCATTTGCTATCTATTCCAGATATTTCTGTGTATTTATTTTTTTCGATTGTGGGGCTGACATGTGGCGTCTCCTGGAGCCACCACGTGTCACCCATTTTTGGGATTTACATATATTAGTTTTATTAAAAAATTATTAATTACAAAAAATTTAAAAAATAAAAATAAACCCCCTGCCACGTGGCTTCATCCTGGCCGTCCGATCTCGGCCGATCGGACGGCCACTGTTCATCTCCTTCCTCCGTCTCCTCCCCTTTCCCAAACATCCGCCGCCACCTGCGAATCCCGACCCACCTCCGCGATCTCCGTCGCCTCCTCCTCCTTGGACGAACACTGCCACTGCCTTCCCCCTTTCCTTCTATGCCATCCGCCCTCCTTTTCCGGCCGCGAATCGCCGCCGCCTCCCGATTCCAAACAAATCCCCAATCAAACCCAATTCCTGCCATCTATAGCCATGCGGCACCCAATCAGACCCCCTTCGCATCCCGATCAATCGTCCCTCCCCGCATATCTCGTGGTCAATCAGATCGTCGGACCATCTCTGATGCCTCATCAAATCTTCAACCCCTTCCTAATCGATTACCACAACCGCCATCAAACCCCCTTCAATTCCCTGCCATCTCTAGATCCTTCATTGCCCGCTATTTAAACGACGTTGTCCCCTCCATTGAAGCCATCCACCGTATGCACAGGTGAGCAGGGGACACTGCTGGTGACAACCTGGTGCCCCTTCTTCCCCGGCGAGGTCTGAGTCCAACAGGACTTGTTGCAGTCGCCCTTCCAGGTGACCTGCTTTGCTCTGGCACGCACGCCGTCGAGCCAACGCCAACGATGCTACCGCCTTCGCCCGATCGGCACCTTCATCCACGTAGCTCCGACATCCTCGCCACTGCCTCCTGGCCGGAGCCAGGATCCATCGTCATCAACACGGTTCATCTGCTCCATCAACGCTTCTCCAATTGCCACCTCTTGTGCCTCCATCGACAGCCGCAGGAGCCGACGTCCTTTGCCGCATCGGCAAGCGACCTTCACCCCCAGGCCAGCTCCGTCGCTCCTACAGGAGCTTCGCATCCTCCGCGCGACAATGCTTCTCCGCCACCTTCGACACCGTAGGAGGCGATGCCTCTCCCCGTTGCAAGCCAACGCTGGGCATGAAACCCGAGGCCCCCATGCACGTGAGAAACACGTGCATCGAGGGAACATTTTCATCCAATCCCCTGAAGAACCACTCAGCTGCACAACAGTCCAGAACCTAGGGGTCACGTGTGTACGCCCTCGCCAGTTTGCCTAATTCCGGATCTAGCCTCGCCACCTACGGGTCATGTGCCTGGCACGTGAATGCTGAGAATTTTGCATAAATCACCACATTGCTTTCGGTAATTACACTTTAGCCCTTGTTCTGCATTTTCTTTATTACTTATATATTGTAATTTGCATTGATACCCCTCTATTCCCCTAATATTATGATCAACATTTTCGCATCATTTTATTTTTATAAAAAGAACATTTTGTTCTTCTACTAATTCTCTACATCTTGGCATATGTTTGACATTTTTGTGATATGTAATTAATTAATAATTAATTATTTGTGGAAAATTACATATTTTGCCCACTTTTTACTTCAAAATTCATAATTAGTTAACTATTGATATGAAAATTGCTGAAAATTCATATATTGTAGAATTACTTGTATGTTACATTGTACTCAAAAAGAATTGCAATTGCATGCACGGTTTGCCCTATAAAAATCATTTTGCATATTTCAATCTTTATATTTTAGTAGGTATTAAATCTTGTACTTTTGAGGTTTAGGATTTTTCTAAGATCCATGACCCAGTGGTAGATCGAGTAATTTTATCCTTTGAAATATTTAGGTTTAATATTTATTATAATTAATCGTTGAAATTCACTTTATTTGTATTCATAAATTCATAAAATATTTATCTTTCATCCAAAAATTCCAAAAACATTACAATATATTCATTTCATCATAATTATCATCTTGGCCAAGTTTCATATTTTTCGGACATTGTTTGATCGAAAATTGCTTTTTAGTCCCTTAAAATTGGTTGTGTTTGCATTCTGCATCCTAAAATTGCATTAAAAATACCAAAAAAAATACCACCTCAAAAACCGTGTACGAACTTTAAAAGACAAAATTCTAGGTTGTTCAGATGCCTCCTTGAGTTTGACCTTGCAACTTGCCCACGTAAAATAAACAAAAACCACGTGATTGAAAATTGAATTAATTAATTGTGGTTATTTCTTGACCGATTCTGATTGCACGCCTACAACAAAACAACATTAATTTAAACGCTCGATAAATCACACAAATTAATTAGGGCAAAAATGGAGTCGTCAGATGGTGCCGTTGCTGGGGAGGCAAACGACTTATATTTTGTCTAAAAAGTTTTGTATTCGATTTTCCGCATTCGGGTAGTCTGACCCCCGAATTTTCATTGTAAATCATCCATTTCCCCCTATATTTATTTTATTTCCAGCATTTATTTTCTATTTTAATTTTGATTATTTTTTGTATCACTATATTACACTCTCTGTCTTATTTTCCTTGCAAGGTACCCGGCGTGTGTGGAGCGGTTTTGCACAAAAAAATCGACGCATCTTCACCGACGTTCAAAAAACTACAATTAAATTAAGACCGAGTCGAGTCGTGAGCGCAGAGTCTAGTATTTATTTTTCTACAAGTTTGATTTTTGTAATTAATTGCTCATTTTTAGCGTTGTCCGTTTGGACTCTCGCGTGTATAACAAGACCTTGAACTTTTTCTGTGGTTTCTCGTGGCCTGTTTCACTCTCTAGTGAGGGTGGGGCTCGACTTGAGTGGTGCGTAGGTTAGACCTGCACATACGGCTATTAGAGCTTCTATAACTTTTGATTGTGCTCGTAGAACCTAGGACCACACTTCATTTAATTGAGACTGCTAAATATAGCTGATTTTAAATATCCCATCAAATCAAGAATTTTTGTGGGAGAGCAACCCTGACCTTGATGCATTTATTTGTCTGAGTGAGCGAGAGACCTCTTAATGTTAAAGCCCAAATCCGAATTTTCGTATTGACTACTAATTCTATAAAAATGATTAGCTACTTCTCAGTTTCGATCTACGGTTAGCCGGTAAATGGTCCGGATTTCCTTAGCAGAGTGGGTGGTTTAAAGGATACTACGTAAGGCTCCGTCCTTAAGTAACACGGGTAGCCGTTTTACGGTCTGTACTTACACCTATACTGGCTGAAAGTAGGTAGAACTAGTCATAAGAATTCAGACCAGTCTTTAAGAAAATCTTCGACACCTGACATCTCGCTAATTATTTTCCAAGATTGTCTTATCACCAACTAAAATTGAAAAGATAATTCCGAACTCTTACGGCTTCATTGTGTGAGTTGGTGAACCTGGGTTTGATTTGTGTTTGCCTTGGTGTGCGTGAACCGATTTCAAAGATCAAAAGCCGCACATTTGTACCATAAATCTCCTTGATAAAAATTTCTTTTGAATATCCTGTGCATTTGCACCTAGATCAACCATGTCGATTCATCATCAACCTCCTTTGACAAAAACAAGACAGTGGTCTGAGTACCCATCTGATCTATATTATGAAAATGAATTTGTCTCGGTCAGGCCCAAATCATCTATACCCTCTTCTTTCTAGACTCCTCCAACATTTGCGGGAGACTTTCACTCTCGGATGAATGCATCCCTCTCGTTGAATTCCAAGCCACTCTACTCGAATCATCCAATCAAAGTCACCACAACACCATATTCTCCCACTCCACCACTTGTGACTGCACTACCATCTTGGGATGATCTGACTTATGACAAATTTCTTTCTACAACCTAAGAACCATTTGAAGAGCAAACCATCGAAATTCTTGATTGGTCGGGAGACCAAACCCAACCACCTTCATTCTTTCCTCACAATCTTGTTGGGACAAGTCCACAATTCACGGAAATGCATTCAGACTGGACCATAGGGAATAATATGATGGTCCGATCAAACCACAAGGAGAGGTCCGCACCTAATGATGAACGGGGTTGGATTGACCATGACGACAAAATCCCTATTGATCGACTCGAATACCACTCCTTCGATCGGCCTACACATACATAGGATAACCCTGATAATATCGACACTTATGAACCATGTATGATTCCATTGTTTGGGGTTACGATCAGTCATGACCATGGAAGTAGACTCTACTCAAATCAGCATTGCATGCCTGATTCATGGCATGCTGAGTATGAAACCTACAGATTCTTGCAAAATCCTTCCACTGAGCAGACTCCTTCCATAACTTTTGAGGAGTAATTTTCAGAAAATAACGATCATATATTGGACATTCCTAGAGAATCTCCTCCCAGCTCATACAGGAAAATGGAAGATGAAATGACTGGATCTTAAATACAAGACCAGACACCGACTGCTCCCATGATTGATCATGAAAAGATTTTGGAAGATGATATTTCGAGGATAAATAAGAGATTTAAATTAATGGAGGATAAATTTAGAAAGTTTACCGGCCTATTAATTTCACTCTCTGGTAGCTCAGATATAAAAATGGATGAGGAAAAGATTGGATATCATGTTGAAAATTCTGACGATATGCAGAAACCTAGAGAATATGTTGACTCTGACAGTGACATTTCTGCCTATTACTCCTCTAGGGATAAATCTGATTCTGATTCTGATTCTCACTAAACACATCAAAGACCCTGCTCATCTACGGAAAACACCACATCCACACCACACAGAAAATACCAAAATAATTGAAATATTCAAAAACACCCAAAAAATTGAAAATCGAAAAAAATACATAAAAATTAAAACTAAAGAGACCTGAAGAAGTTGGATCCTGCTCTAAGGGAAGCACCAATAAAAGACTGATTTTTGAACTTCCCTTTATACATGCCATTGAACACTTCCCCGACCTGAAAGGATTTGTAATGAACAAATTAATGATGAAAAAGTCGTGCAAGATAAGAACAAAGACTGAAAGACATATCTTGTCAATGGCCTCCTCCTTGGTGTTGAGGAGACAAATCAAGAGCAACATATTGAAGCGGTTGCCCAGATTTGATTGTGGAATCAAAGACACAATATTTACCCATGCTCAAATTGATGACGACTCACCAATTAATATCCTCCCGACCTCTGTATTTAACGAGCTCAAACTCGGATCTATCAAAAAGATACGAGAGATCGTTCAACTGGATGATCGATCGATAAAGCGACCAAGAGGAACCATTTCTGTCAATATTAAATTATAAGGTGTTCTGCTCAAAATAGACTTCACGATCATTGATATTGAGCATCAAGGAGAATTCACCCGGTCTCCAATTGTTCTCGGAAAGCCATTCTTGGCATTGGCTAAGGCAATTATTGAGTGTGAGACTTGGGAAATCAATTTTACAGCATTGGGAGCACTTCGATCTCAACAAGTCTTTGAGGAACCACGATTTTCTGAGGCAACCCACGAAGCACTCGACAACCGTAACCATCGAGCAGTAAAAGAGCCCTACCCCGTTGCTATACCTGAGATAGCGGTTGTTGATGAGGCTATTGGTTTAGAGACTCTCCCCAATGTTCCATTCGCAACTGCTCTCACCATGGAAAATTGAATATATGACTCATATGATCCTGAGACTTATGCATGGGCGCACCCTGAGTCGGCCTCAACCTTCTCTGACTACCTTGATCAAATCAACCCGACACAGGAATGCTCCAACATCAAGTTAATTGAGAAGGAACATGTAGAGATTCTCCCAATTATTACATTTCCCGCTGCTTTGGAAACGTGTTTCTTATATGATCCTGAGACATATGCGTGGGCTCACCCTTAGTTAACATTCTCTGACTACCTTGACCAAATCAATCCAACTCAGGAGTGCACCAACATTAAGAAATACGCAGGACGAACACCGACCAATGAGAAATATTTCAATGTTTATTCATTTGGAGACTCAAGTGTCAACACCTCATTCCCAGGACCTACACCTTCACGAAACAAAATGACTGCTTCCTCATCTAAAAAGAAAGTCGCCTTCGACCTTTTGGAAGAGGAATCGTATGATGATCCCTCATCAGATCCGGAAAAGGTAATATACATGAGTCATGTCTGTTCAGCAGTCCTAAAACCATATCTTCGCAAGGATCCAAACTTTGATTCTTGTTGGACGACTCCCGTTCCGCACTATTATTCGTCCAAAGTCGTTTCTCCTGGTCTCATTAAATATACTGGAATAATTTTTTATGAGCTAACTAAGACCGGTGCTTCAGAATATTCATCCAAGGACAAATCGCTTGATCCCAAGAAGGAACGAATTCTGAGAAAACAATTGAAGAAACTAAAGACCAAGAATATATGGAGTGCCTCCACTTTCGAATACTATTCCTCTAAGGATAACTCCGATGATGGTTATCTTTCATCTGATTCATACGCTTCATCTACTATCCAACATGATTTCTCTGAAGATAACACTGATAATGGTTGGGAATCATATGCTTTATCTCTTTCTTATCATTACGATCTCCCACCACAGGCTCACAAAAAGATCGACCGAAAATCACCTTAATCATCGGTCTCCTTGTACATCTTCTTCCTCTACTTAGGCCAAGGCCTAAGTATAGGAGAGACCGATGCCATTTGTATGTACCACTCTCTCCTTCTCACAATCATTCCATCTCCACCCTTCTTCCATACTTAAGCTGGCCAAAGCCTAAGTATAGGGGGAACCGATGCCCATCTGTATTTACTCTCATTCACATCTCCTGACCACCTCAATTTCTCTCTTCTTCTATACTTAGACCATTCACAACCTAAGTATGGGGGGGCGATCCGATCTATCTTTTTATTTTTCTTTTTCACTCTCTTACGCTTAGCCCGAGCTATGTCTTCTCTACGTTTCTTGTGCTCTGAGGATACAACACTCGCTAAGTATAGGGGGGTGTGTATATACTGTGTATATATTTTACCCATAGCTCGTACTTTCATGTAAGTCTATATGTATTTACGGGGTGGGTAACTAACTTAAAAAATGCTACTAACACTGATTGTGTCTAACCAAACCAAAATTTTTGAAAAAAAGGCTTCTTATTCATTTTTTATTAAAAAATCCAAAAAAATGTATCTGCATTTCACACACCTGCACTTCATCCAGCATTACATGCATTTGCATTTGTGAAAAGTCCTTGGGTTCTGAACCGAGTCATGAGCAGAAATCGAGAGTTGTCTGGACTTGACCTTAATCCACCTAATTTCAGAGGAACTCCACTGAGAAATAGGATTTTAGAAACTTGAGGCCCATGGCTTAATTCTTCGAGTTTTACATGACAATATGCAGCGTTTGACTCTTAGTGTCTAACTTGGTCTCTTCATTCTGGGTATGACTTTGGAATAAGGAATTAATTTGTACTCTCGCACTATGCACTTAGCTCAACTCAGACGGGGTGTTGGAAGACCGTGTGAGTTTCTTTTCTGGTAGCATGGAAATGTAAAGACCAGAGTACGTGTTGAAATAAAGCTTTGGAAAAGGGATAGACGGTTGGGCACAATTTTTTCTAAGATCCCAAAAATGTACAGAAAAAAGATTCTATATCCGTAGGGTCACAATAAGATCCAAGCAGAGCTACCAAAAATCCAAATACAAAGAAGCCACTACCAAATAAATATCTGACCAAAAAGGTCCAAGCTTCAAGAAAATCGACAGATCTTGGTGGAGACTTGGCTAAACTGGCCGGCTTCACAAGGAGAGGTTACTACACTGGCCACCCTCCAATTCTTTTCTCCTTCTTCTAATTTCTTCCTCTATTCGATTGTGAACACAACACGACAGACCTTAGAAGGAAACACCTGACTACCCAAGGATGAGTTACTGGAGAGGAGGTTTGCATGGTAGTCCTACATTATGGATGGAAAGAGCTAAAATCCTTCACACACATGAGTCGATTGTTCAATGTTCATGGGGTGTGCTTTGGGAGGAGGATTGATCTAAGATGACTTCTGAGCCAAAACTATGACAATGATGTGTTGAACTTGAAGGCTTTTGATTTTAAAATTCTAATCTCACAGAAGTCCACCAAACTAATAATCCATAGGTTAAGTCTAGCTTCATTTTCACTTTCTTCTCATGGTCTTGCATGGAACCCAATCTCATTTCACCTCATTGCATTGCTTTTGATGCTCAGGGACGAGCATGATTTAAGTACAGGGGGATGATGAATCTCAGATTCATTACTCTAAAAGTCATGAATTAAGCTCAAATACCTAAAATTCATTGGCATTTCTTTAATTATTTTTCATAATTAGCATTCATGCATGTTTTGATAAGAATTGTATTCTATCACTCATAATTGCACAAAATAAAAAGCCAAAAATCCTAGCCAAAATGACATGTAAAATAGCCTAACTTCTTTGATTTTTAACAAATTCATGCTAACTCCAATCGACCCGAAATCACTCCACTGTGTACATATCACTGACAAGAATAAATGAAAAATAAAAAAATCACTGACTTAAATAAGTGGACTAAAAACCCAAACCCTACTTCTAGGATTCCCAGACTAAAACCTTGATATCTTCCTCAACCAGTGTCCAATTTGGTCCTACTTATTTTGAACTAATGTACACTCAAATACCTTCAAAATAAGACCAAGTTCATGTGAATCGGAGCTCGTATGTGAAAGTTGGGTTTTGGGCCTCTTTTGTATTGTATTTTAGCGATTTTTGACCTATTATTTTATGGACATAATTAACCCATTTTATTTCTTTTTTATTTTCCTTCTTTGACAAAAATTTTATTAAAATACGCAAAAATCCAAATCCAAACTGAGCTTGAAATCCAAGAAACTAATTGAGTCCGAGTCTTCACAAACAGTCTGTACAAAATTGTCTTTTTCGTATTTTATTTTATTTCTTATTTTTCATTTTTAATAAAAATAAAAAAATTAATTAAAGTGTAAATATTTATCTTTGATTTTATAATATTTTTTTCGGATTTTTATCTGGTTTAAAAATAACAAAAAAATTATAAAACCCAAAAATCAAGGTATTCTATGAACATGGGATACCCCAAAAATAACACTACGCAAGTGATTGATTTTGGTCTCTTCATGAAAGTTATAGATCTCATCGAGACGAGCAACTTTCATGAAGAAAATTTTTTGATCCAAGGCCGTTTGTTATTTATTCCATATTTTTCTTTATATTTATTTTTTTCGAAAGGTCGATCAGGCAACAAGGAGGCAAACAACTGCTGGTTCTTGGGTGCATGGATGACGGACTCTCGGGCGGTCGAGGCTGTGAGCAAAGCACATAAAGTTGTCAAGGGCGGTGCAACACTGCTCGTTATCAATGGTTGGCTCTAGTGGGATGGCATCTGGCGGACGGGCAATGGCTATGGCACTAATTAGTCGGGCGATGGAGGAGGGGCGGTCAGTAGCGTTGGGCTGCAGATGGTGGGTAGTTGATCGATGTAGATCGGGTGGAGCGAAGGCGATGGGCGTGTGTGGCGACGATCAATGAACACAAGGAAAAGGAAGGGTGTTTGCGAAGGTGGAAGGTTGAGCGACAGGAGAATCGATGAACGAGGAAAAATGTAGAGGAGAAGAGAGGAATAAAGAAAGTAGGGAGAAGAAGATCATTACCTAGGGCATAAGGCTCGACGGCCAAAGGGGTTGATCGGAGCAGGTTCTCGACGGAGGAACATATTACGTCAAGGACTAGAGGCCTTGGATCACGCCAAGGGGGAGGGCGGAGGTCTGGGATGTCACCCAAAGGTGATCCTTTTGCAGAAGCTTGTTGACGGTGGATGGTCGGGCCGTCAGCTGTATTAGGGATTGAGTTGGTTGCGAGATGACTGGAGAAGGCGGGTACGTCAGGTAGTTGGACAAGATGAGATAGGAGGTAGGCGATCTGGTGATGGTCGGAGATACTAGGTTTGGCCATTGGAGAAGATAACGAAGATGGGATAGAGTTGATTAGGGTTCGGTGGCTAGAGATTTATGGATAGAGATAAGAAGAGGGTCGTCGGCTGTTGGGAAGAACATAGGGTAGGCGGTGGGAGCTCGATGCGACAGAGCGAGAGGTGAAGTTCAACCAAGGGAGTGGCGGTTGGAGGCTCATAGCGCGTAAGGACGGGGGGAGAGAGCCTCACGTGTAAGGCACGTGAGTAGGTAGCACATGTTGAACACGCGATGGGTAGGAAAAGAGGAAGCACATACTAGGCTCATGAAGAGAGAGACAAACACATAACCAGGTCCAAGTGGACCAGTTGTGTGATGCCACGTGGCAGATTAACTGTGCATTGACCAAGACTTAAAATGCAGAAATAAATCACTTAAAAATAGAAGATGGACCCGGATGGAAAAGCACATAACACAAAAAATGTTCGTTTAAATGCAACATACAATGTTCATGAATGACTTGAATGCAAATGAAATGATCCATGTAAGATATGATTTTGGTAATAATAATTTTTTGCTGTGAATTTTTTATTTGATTTTCTAATGGTAAATAAATGATGAAAAAAATCAAACATACTATGAAATGATGAATTGAATTTGATTGACATTTTTCAGGAATTTTTATTGGATTAAAAAAAGTCAGAAAAATTAGAGAAGTTAATTATGTAAAAGTGGATCAGATTAGAAGGCTCAAGTCAGAATTGGTCTTTTTCTTTGCTTTTCTGATATTTTTTGGATTGTGAACTTTGTATATTTTATTAAAGCATGAAATGAAATGATGAAATGAAAAATAAATAAATCAAAATGAGTGAAATATGCACATGAAATAATGAGTCAAATTAGCAAATATATAAAATGCATTGTTAGGTCCCAAATCCGTAATTATCATAAATGGACTCCGATTCTTTTGAATTTAGTCTTGATTTGCAGATATTTGAATGTACATTAATTCAAAAGTGAGCAGCTTCATTAGGACACTGTATGAGAGAGATACCATGGTTTTCGTCTGTCTTTTCTGAAATTAGGTTTTGAGAATATTCCGCATATGCACAAGTTAGCCTTTTTAGGATTTTTCATGGATTAAGGTAAGTGATATGAACATAATGAAGTTAGTTTTATGTCAATTAGAATTAGCATGAATTAATTAAAAATCAATGAAGTTATCTGCTTTTTAGGTCATTTAAAACTTGGATTTTTGGCTCCTTATTTTTATGCCATGATTAATGATACAATACCGTTATTATTTAGACATGCATGAATGTTAATTATGCAAATTAGTTGATTAAATGCAGATGAAATTTGGGAAACTAAGCTTAATCTTTTAGAATGATAAATAATAGATTCAACCTCCCTTTACTTAAACCATGCTCATTGATGAATCCCTGCTGGATCATCATTATTCTCTGTTTTTATCCTTGATTAATAAGAACCTTATGAGAAATCTTCATTAACTCCGCATCTTTGTGAATGAATCAATCACGTATAAATAAAGATAATCTAATAATTTATTGTATTTAATAATTAATATTTTCTTTATTTTCTATTTTTATTAAAATCCTTATAAATTAGAATAAATATTGTATATATTATTTTGGTTTCAAAAAAAAAGATAAAAAAATATAAAAACCACAAAATTAAGTGTTTTTTAGTTATTAAAAATACTTGCAAAAATTCTTCATTATACAAATGACATCTTTCTGATTTTTGGCATGAAACTTGTAGATCTCGTCGAGATCTACAACTTTCATGTTTTATCCTTTTTCCAATTCATCCTTCTACTATTTCTTTTTGATTTTGCTTTATTTTCTTCATTTCAGAATTTTCTGATTGGGCCATGTGGCGCCCTCTGAGCTGCCCATGTGGGCCCACCTCTCTTGCCACCCGACCATGTTCTCCGCCCTTGGATCACCTTCCACCCGCTCCCATCTCATCCGTTCATCTCCTGATCATCCTCAACCATTAGATCTTCCCTAAGATCTGATCCTAGCCACTCTCTTCCACCTCATTCTGAGCCATTGGATGCCCCGGCATCCATTGTCTTCCACCACCAACGCCTTCCCTCCCAGGCATTCCACCTCACAGCACCTTCTCCCCCTTCCATTTTTGGAGCTCACATCAGCGGCCATCTCCATCACCTAACCCACTCCCTATATATCTATCACTCCCCTCACCCTCGCCCAACCATTAATCCCTCACACCCAACCTTCTAGGTCTTCACACCGGTCGTTACATCTTTACCGCCACCACCATAACATACGACCTTCTCCGCCTATATCGATCCCCCTCCGCCACCGATACTCGACATCCACCATTCAACGGGAAGTGACCCAGCTTCCTCTGCCCTCTGGCGACAACGAAGGGAGGTTGTCTAGGTGATGACGACCTCCCAACCCTATGTGTGATCCATGGTCTCTCTAGACATGTCGTGGCTACCCCTGACGCCGCCAAGCCCGCTAGCATAGATGACCAGCTTGAGCAATGATGCCGAGCATCTCCGGAAGCCATCTTAAGATCCCCCGCCGCCGTTCTTCCTCTTCAACCTCCCAGGTATCGTGCCTTGCTTTTTCTTTCGTTTTTCTCCTAATTTTTCTGATGTATGCACTTCACCTCACTGACACCCGTCCCTCACACAAGCTCTGTCGTTTACCCTTCATTCACGTCGACCACCACACTCATCCTCTCCCTCTGTCAGGACCCCTATCCATGTCTCACCATTCCTCTGCCATCACAGCGGAGGAACCCACCGAGCCACCACCTTCTTCACCTCCGCCCGGATCCCATCTCGCTCACCTCACACGCACAGACCCCACTTCGGCTACTTCTCTAATCCCTGCAGGTACATATGTCCTCAATGGCCGGAATCCGCATCCCATCGTCGATCTCCAGCTCAACCTTTGGTGATGCACCATCACCCTGCCTCTCTAGTAGCCTCCGCACCCCCGCCTTGCTGCCATCTTCCTCGGCCGCATGTCAGCTTCCTTCTCTAATCCTCATAGGACCACTAAAAGCAAGGCGGAGCTCCAAGCCCATCTCCGGAGCCCAGGCTTAATGCCGCCACGAGAGGCGGAGCAAGATGCTATAGGCGCCATCCGATCATCTGCATTGGACAGCCCAAACGAAGGCCCGATCCTCCACGCCTATCCTCTAGTCTTGGGTGACCAAGCCTCTCCCTGAACCACTTGTATGTGCCACGTAGCCCGAGCCTAGGCTGCCTCCTAAACCTAGCCCCCGCACATGCCTCGCACTGTGGGGTGGGTAAATTGCAGAAAAGGGCCCGGAGTTTTCAAGAATTACAATGAGGTCCACACGCGCGTGCCTCACGTGCGTGCCTGGATATTTTGCAAGGACACTCTGCTGGTTTATCAAAATTGCAAAAATGCTCCTATACGTAGAAGGAGAAATTTTAGTAGGGCCCCTCTGGCTTTTTGAAATAACAAATGGGTCCCTCTAGGGATTGATTGGTAATATTATTTTTTTTCATGCATTTTCACTACATTTATGCCCCTGCATTGTTTTTAACATATCTTGAGCATATTAACTCCAAATCACATGATTTCAGTTTCATTTTGAAGCTTGTTTCATTGTCTTTATAATGGCACATATAATTTCATGTTTTGATACTTTATTAAAAAGGCTATATTTTTATGTGCTCAGTGTCTCCTGCTCTTTTATTTAAATGATATTAATCTTTTTTAATGCTCAATTCTACTATGAAATCGATCCATATTTTCTTGCTCAATGATTTGATTATTTCAGGGCATATTTGTGTATCATTTTCTGATAACATATCATTCATATTGCATTTCATTTAATTACATTTTAAAAATCAAATAAAAATGGCATGTATCATATGAACCGGTTCTTGCATCATTTTATCTGCATATCATTTTGCATATCTCATCAGCATGAAGACTTTGGATTAGAAAACAATCAATTATTAGTTAATCAACAATTTTCGATAAATTGATGAAGAGACTTGCATCCCTGTGTTCGATCATGGTGTACTTGCCAAGTAAAATAATCTCCACATATTCGAAAGTGTGGTTTTTGATAGACCGATTTTATCTCCTATACTATAATCATCGGCAATTAAAGAGGCGATTTTCACGTTCATCAAATGGCACTATTGCCAGGGACAGGCCTCATCTTTATTTATTTGTTTAATTTTATTGTATTTCTTTTGATGTGGATATTTTTAAAATTTTAGTTCTTCTCATCGAGTTGTTTTTGCATCAATTGTTTATTATTTTCCTGGATATTTTTTCTGACTATTTCTTTGTGACAGGGCCCATGGAGACCGTGGACACTCGATCTACATGGAGGTGTGGAGTTGGGAGCTCCCGCTGCGAGGATCCGCAAAAGAAAACAAGAAGGATTCAAGGAAGATTCATCAACATTTTATTCATGCATTTTATTGTACAAAAAAATATATGTATCATGTGCATTTCTAGCGATCCTCCTTCGAGGGTTCGTGTGTGTAGAAAAAAGTAGATAACTTGATGATCAACCCCCCCCCCCCCCACACACACACATCCATCTATGTATATTTGTACCCCCCCACATCTCCATCATATTCATCTGTAAAAAATTCACCACCCCTCCCCTCCTCCATCTCCAAATGTCCATACATCTGTATAAATATACCCTCTAACCCTAACCAATTACGGGTCCCCCAACCCCAAATTTCACATCCGATACTGAGGCTACTTTCAGCCTAAGTATAGGGGGACCCAACTAAATCAACCTTCCCTCTACCTGTCTTCTTATACTTAGGTCATCTGTGACCTAAGTATAGGGGGACTTCCGAGTCAAATCTGTTATATCATCTTATATTTAACCGAAGCCATGGCTTCATATCACTTGTGCTATGAGGACATAGCAAAAGTTAAGTACAGGGGGGTCTACCGTATATTATTGTATATATACTTTAGCCATAGCTTGTATGTTAAATTTTTTGAAAACTTGTTTGAGCTAGGGTTTAGGTATGCTGCTGAACTGATTTTTGAAAAAAAATTGTAAAAATATTTTTAAAATTGAGGGATTAACTTTTTGTAAATAAGACTAACTTTATTCAAAAACTCCAAAAAATCTAAAAAAATTGAAAATTTTTAATGGTAGAGTAGCTACTCTTCAGTGAGGGAACTACAGTCTCCCTTAACAGAGTGGGTGGTTTAGAGAACACTGTCTATGGCTCTGTCCTCAAGCAACACACGTAGACGTCTAACGGTCCGTACTTACACCCTTACTGGCTAGAAGTAGATGCTCCTATTCATATGAGCTTGGGCCAATCATTATCTCTCTTAAGAATTAAAAAATGGAAAAATTCATAAAAAATTACAAAAGATAAACATCAAAAAAATCACTAGCTAAGGAGTTGGTGTATTCCTGACACATTCACTATCACTCAAAGATTGAGTATTTGAAGACACTTGATTTCTGAGATCATGAGAATCTGAGTTAACATGCCTTAGTCATTAGGATTTTTAAACTTAATAATCCACACTTCCCCAGTTTGAGGATTTGAGCACTATATTACACTCATCATCTCTACCTTCTAAAGAATATGATCAGCACATCACTTTCACAACTGCATGACTAATGCGATGAGTTGAATTATCACTTGAGGAACTAGGACTGGTGATTTGGGTTTAGACCTGATTTAATGATACTCAAGGATGGGATAAAGTCAATGAAGGCTTCAAGAAACCTGAGTGTCAGCAAAACCCTAGCAAGTATGTCAAAAAGTTCGCATGCTATCTTTGATATTTACCTATGTGCCAAGGTGTGATGAAACCTAAATTAAATTGTTGACCAGTGTATGCCAACTTTTGATAAAAGCAGTGGTGCTAGCCAAACAATGAAATGAAAATTTGAGAGAAGTTCTCATACAAAGAAAAGCTCATTCATCACAAATACAATTTCTATGAGCTTCCACCAAAGGCGAGCGCTCCCAACCATTTCAAAGTGTCTACTTGGACCAAATGCTATTAGAACCAAGGAGTCGGGATAACATCAAAAAGGGATCTGCATCGTATAGTGATACAAGTATGGGTGTTGAAGGTATCTTAGATACTCAAAAGAGACACACCCCAGTGTACTCCCAGAAAAACAAGTGCAGACGACTACAAACTCTTTTAATGGACACATTGATCAACAAAAAAATATACATGTGTTGAGTAATAAGGCACTCGAGAGGCCCCTTGTTCCAATGTGAGGGAGAAAAAAATGGACATAATTCTATGCCCTCCATCATCTGGTCGTTCATCTACACTTTTAAGTCTGACAAACTAATGAGATGGTAGATTGAATGCAAGAACCGACTTATTCCCTAGTGTTGAGGATTAGGTCTAGAGGAGAGTCTCTTGGACTGGAACCTAGGGTGACATCTTGACTTGACTCTCATGAATGCAGTACACTAAAAGGCATATCCTTATATTATATGTACAGACAGAGAGTCCGATAAATAGAGAAGTTGGATTCCTTTTGACTAAGCATGATTGAGCCAAGAATTTTAGGATCACTCAAATTGAGGGTCTTCGACGAATTGAGCATTGAAAATTTCACATGCATTGTCAGGAATTGATCCAACTCCTTCATTCTTTAGATGCTCGAGGACGAGCATAGTTTAAGTATAGGGGTATGATGAATCCCTGTTGGTTCAACATTATTATCTATTTTTATCCTTGATTAATAAGAACATCATGAAAAATCTTCATTAACTCCGCATCTTTGTGAATGAATCAATCACCTATAAATAAAGTTAACCCTATAATTTATTGTATTTAATCTCTAATATTTTCTTTATTTTATATTTTTATTAAAATCCCTAAAAAGTAGATTAAATATTATATTTATTTATTTTGGTTTCAAAAAGAAATTAAAGAGATAAAAAATGTAAAAACCACAAAATTAAGTATTTTTAAGTCATTAAAAATACTTGCAAAAATTCTTCATTGTACAAACGACATATTTTGGATTTTTGACCAACATGAAACTTGTATATCTCATCGAGATCTACAACTTTTATGTTTTGACCTTTTTCCAATTCGGCCTCATACTATTTATTTTTTATTTTTCATTATTTTTTTCATTTCTGAGTTTTCTGATTGGGCCACGTGGCGCTCGCTGGACCGCCCACGTGGTCGCACCTCTCTCAGCCACCCGGCCTTGCTCTCCGCCATTGGATCACCTTCCACGCACTCCCTTTTCATCCATTCATCTCTAGATCATCCTCAGCCATCAGATCTTCCCTAAGATCTGATCCTAGCCACTCTCTTCTGCCTTATTCTGAGCCATTGGATGCCCCAGCATCTAATGCCTCCTCTGCCTCCACATCACCTTTTCAGTCTCAACCATCAAATCCTGCTTCAGAATCCATCAGGGATGTCTGCTTCCGCCTTTTACCTCCTCGTTGGATAAGATCCTATGAAGCTGATCTAGGCCCCTCGTATGCGCCCTCGTATGGGCCGTTAGATCTTGCTCGTTGGATCACAAGATCCAACGGTCCTCGCTGCGTCTTCCACCTCCAACGCCTTCCCTCCCAGTCGTTGCGCCTCACAGAACCTTCAGTCCCTTCCATTTTTGGAGCTTACATCAACCGCCATCTCCATGACCTAACCCGCTCCCTACGTAGCTATTAATCCCCTCACCCTCGCCCAACCATTAAACTCTCACAGCGGACCTTCTTGGTCTTTACTCCAGCCGTTACATCTTCATTACCACCACCATAACTAACCACCCTTTCCGCATATATTAAGCCTCCTCCGTCACCGATACTCGACATCCACCATTCAGCGGGTAGTGACCCAGCTTCATCCGCCCTCCGGTGACAGTGGAGGGCAGTTGTCGAGGCGATGACGACCTCCCAACCCCAAGTGTGATCCATGGTCTTTCCGGCCATGTCGTGGACACCACAGGCGCTGCCACGCCCGCTGGTGTAGCTGACCTACTTGTGCGATGATGCGAGCATCTCTGGATGCTCAACTCAAGCTCCCCCGTCACCGTTCTTCTTCTTCAACCTCCCAGATATCGTGCCTTACTTTTTCTTTCATTTTTATCACAATTTTTCTTATGTATGAGCTCCACCTCATCGTCACCTGACCCTCTCACAAGCTGTGTCGTTCACCCTTCATTCACGTCACCACCCCGCTCATCCTCTCCCTCTGTCAGGTCCCCCATCCATGTCGCACCATCCCTCTGCCATCACGGTGGAGGAACCCACCGAGCCACCACCTTCTTCACCTTCACCCGGCTCCCATCTCTCTCACCTCGCACGCACGCACCCCAGTTCGGCTACTTATCTAACCCTTGTAGATACATATGTCCTCAATGGTCGGAATTCACATCCCCTCATCGATTTCCAGCTCAACCTTCGACGACGCACCATCGCCCTTTCTCTCCAATTGTCGCCGCACCCCCACCTTGCTGCTATCTTCCTCGCCTGCACGCCACCTTCCTTCTCTAATCCTCAAAGGACCACGGGAAGCAAGATGGCGCTCCAAGCCCATCGTCGGAGATCAGGCCTCTCGCCACCGCGAGAGGCGGAGCAAGATGTACATGCATCATCTGATCATCTGATCGGACGACCCAGACGAAGGATCGAGCCTCCACACCTATCCTCTAGGCTTGGGTGATCATGTGGCACGAGCTTGGGCCGCCTCCTGAGCCTAGCCCCCTCGCGTGCGGGAGGAACTGGGTAAACTGCTAAAAAGGGTCTGGAGTTTTCAATAATTACAATGAGTTCCAGGTGTGCCTTCCTCACGTGCACGCTTGGACATTTTACAAGGATACCATACCGGTTCATCAAAATTGCAAAAATGCCCCTGCGCATAAAAAAGGAAATTTCATTAGGGCCCCACCAATTTTTTAAAATTACTAATAGGTCCCTCCAGGGACCTATTTGTAATATTTGTCTTTATTTTTCATGCATTTTCACTACATTTATGCTCCCGCATTGTTTTTAGCATATCTTGAGCATATTAACTCCAAATGTCATGATTTTAGTTTCATTTTGAAGCTTGTTTCATTGTCTTTCTAATATCATAGATAATTACACAATTTGACACTTAGTTAAAAAGGCTATATTTTTATGCGCTTAATGTCTCCCACTCTTTTATTTAAATGTTATTAATCATCTTTAATGCTCAATTCTACTCTGAAATCCATCCATATTTTCTTGCTCAATGACTTGATTATTTCAAGGCATATTCGTATATCATTTCCCTACCAGCATATCATTCATATTGCATCTCATTTAATTGCATTTTAAAATCAAACAAAAAATGCATGCATCATATGAACTGGTTCTTGCATCATTTTACCTGCATATCATTTTGCATATCACATATGCATGAAGATCTAGGATTAGAAAATAATCACTTATTGACGGGTCCTAAAATTCCCTATGTTAAATGTCGTGATTTATCATTCGCTTAATTTATGTGTCATTTCGTTGTAGGCGGGCAATCGAAATCGATCAAGAAATAACCACAATTATATTAATCGATTTTAATCAATGCGGTTTTATGTTTATTTTACTTGGTCTAGTACCAAGGTCGAATACAAGGAGGCAAATGAACAACCTAGAATTTTTTTTATCAAAGTTTGTGCACGGTTTTTGAGGCGGTCTTTTTTTTGTAATTGTTTAATGTAATTTGAGATGCAAAAAGCAAATTAAGCCAATTTTAAGGACTAGAAAATGATTAGCAATCAAACGATGTCCGAAAAATGTGAAACTTGGCCAAGATGACAGTTACGATGAAATGAATGCAATATAGTTTTTTTGGAATTTTTGGATGCAAAATAATTATTTTATGAATTTGTAAATGAAAATGATGCGAATTTCAATATTTAATTATGATAAATATTAAACTATTTATTTTCAAGAGATAAAATTATCCAAGATCTATCACTAGATGATCGATCTCAGAAAAATCCCGAAACTAGAAATTATGAGATTTTAATACCTATTAAAAATTAAATATTGAAATATTCAAAATGATTTTTACAAGGCAAACCATGCTTGAAAATGCAATTCTTTTTGGGCACAATGTAAAATACAGCTAAATCTACAATCACTGATTTTTTTGGCAATTTTTAGAGTAACAGTTAATTACCTATGAATTTCCAAGCACAGAATGGGTAAATTATGTAATTTTCCACAAAACAATTAATTAATAATTGACCAATGATCACAAAATGTCAAGCATATGCCAAGATGAAGAGAATTCATTGTTGAACATCATGCTATTTTTTAAATAATAAAAATATGAAATATAGATGGCCAAAATTGAGGGGGAACCCAGGGGTATTATTGCAAACTACAATAAATAATTAATAGAGAAAATGCAAAATAGGGGTTCAATTGTAATTACATAAACTCTTAGGGGTATGTTTGCAAATATCCTAGAGGGGCACGTGCTATCCACGTGCCTCTTGATGGTTGGTGTTCTTCTACGAATGGGATGAACTCCGGGGGGGGGGGGGGGATCGACAAAAATTCCAGAAAGTCACGTGTGGAGCACGTGACTTCAGGATGGGGCGCTTGATGTTTTATGGGACTGCTCCAGGGGCATCGGTGCAAGATGTCCCCTCCCGTCATGTACCTTGCACGCGGGGAGGGTCTCGGGCGTCCTGCCCGACAGTGAGGCGCAACGGTGTGGCAGAGTGGTGGAGGAGCACCGGAGGCGGCCGGTGGCTGTGCCCCTGGCGAGGATGTTGACGGTGAAGCACCTGGTAAAGCTGCGACTGGGGGGGCATGTGTCGATGACAATGAAGTCGTTGGAGGAGCTGGTCGGAGAAGACGCGACGAAGGATGAGATGAATGCCAAAGAAGGTATGGGCGGTGCTGTGAGGTCAGAGTAGTGTTGGAGGCATTGAAGCACGATGAAGAGTAGATGAACATCGTTGATGTCTGGAGATGGAGCACGTGCCTCTAGTGGCTAGCGGTGGCGGCTCCTCGACGATGCTGTCGGTGCAAGGGTGGAAGAATCGTGGGCTCGACGGAGTTAATACCGGAGCGAAGCAGCAGGCACATGGGACCCGGAGCTAAAACGAAGATGCTTGATCCTCGGATCTCGTCGATGAAGAGAGCACAACGATGCAGTCACCACCTTGCGCTTGGACTTTATGTATAATCGGTGGATGGGGGACGAGATGGACAAGCGGTGGTGTTAAATAGGAGAGATGGAGGAGGCCGGAGATGGAAAGGGTCGGAGACGGGGATCTGACAAGATTGCGACTGTGCGAGATCCATGGAGCAGAGGAGATGCGGCGACGGTGAGATAGGCAGACGGAGATCGCGGGGAAGCGCGGGCAGTGGCTGATTTGGAAGGTCGGGCGGTGAAATCGTGAGAAGGGCGGCGCGCGATGCTTCCCAGATTGGGAAAGGGGTTGGAGGAGGACAATGGACAGGGGTTGTCCGATCGGCCGAGATTGGACGACCCTGCTAAGGCCACGCAACATCAAAAGAGGGCTGCTGGCGGAGCATGTGCATGGCACGTGCGCGAGAGGCACGTGTGATGCACGTGTGGTTTTTTATTTTTGTATATAAAAACGAGATTAAAAACCCCAAAAATGGGTGACACGTGGTGGCTCCAGGAGCTGCCACGTGTCAGACCCACAAAAAATAAAAAATACCTTAATAAATATGTAAAAAATAGTAAATGACCTCAGATCGAAAAAGTTTCTTCACAAAAATTTCTCATCTCGATGAGATCTATAACTTTCATGAAGATACCAAAATCAAAATCGATCATATGCATAAAGTGATATTTTTGGGGTATCCTATGTACATCAAATACCTTGATTTTTGGGTTTTATATTTTTTTGTCATTTTTTAACCAGATAAAAATCCAAAAAAATATGATAAAATCAAAGATAAATATTTACACATAAATCTATTTTTTTATTTTTATTGAGTAATAAAAAGAAGAAATAAAATAAAAGACGAAAAAAAGACAATTTTTGTACCGACTGTTAGTGACGACTCGGACTCAGTTAGTTTCTTTGATTTCAATCTCAGTTTGGATTTGGATTTTCACGCATTTTAATAAAACTTTCATCAAAGAAGACAAATGAAAAAGAAATAAAATAAAATGAGTTAATTATGTACATAAAATAATAGGTCAAAAATCGCTAAAATACAAAATGTACAAAAGAGGCCCGAAACCCAACTTTCACATATGAGCTCCGATTCACTTGAACTTGGACTTGTTTTGAAGGTAATTGATTGTAAATTAGTTCAAAAGTAAGTAGGATCAAATCGGACACTGGATGAGGAAGATATGAAGGTTTTAGTCCGGAAATCCTAGAACTAGGGTTTGGGTTTTTGGTCCACTTATTTAGGTTAGGGTTTTTTGTATTTTCATTTATTCTTGTTAGTGATATCTACACGGTGAAGGTGGTTTCGGGTCTTTTGGAGTTAACATGAATTTGTTAAAAATCTGGAAAATTAGGCTATTTACAGGTCAATTCTGGCTGGGATTTTTTGCTTCTTATTTTGTGCAAAAATAAGTGATAAAATGCAATTCTTATCAAAACATGCATGAATGCTAACTATGCAGAATAAATGAAGAAGTGCCAATGATTCTTAGGGATTAGAGTTTAATTAATGACTTTTAGAGTGATGAAACTGAGTTTTATCATCCCCCTATACTTAAACCATGCTCGTCCCTAAGCATCAAAAGAAATGCAATGAGGTGAAATGAGATTGGGTTCCATACCAAGACCATGAGCTGAAGGTGAAAAATGAAACTAGACTCGACCTTTGGATTATTTGTTTGGCGGAACTTCTATGAGACTTAGAATTTTAAAATCAACAACCTTCAAGTTCTACACATCATTGTCACAGTTTTGGCGCAGAAGTCATCTTAGATCAATCCTCTTCCCAAAGCATACCCTATGAACATTAAACAATCGACTCATATGTGTGAAAGGTTTTAGCTCTTCCCATCTAGAATGCTGGACTACCATGCAAACCTCCTCTCAAGTAACTCGTCCTCGGGGAGTCAGGTATTTCCTTCCAAGATCTGTCGCACTGTGTTCACAATCGAAATGGGGGAGAAGTTAGAAGAAGGAGAAAAGAACTGGAGGGTGGCCAGTGTAGTCACCTCTCCTGGTGATGCTGGCCAGTGTAGCCGAGTCTCCACCAAGATCTGATGGTTTCTTGAAGCTTGGACCTTTTTGGTCAGATATTTATTTGGTGGAATGCTTTTTTGTATTTGGATTTTTGATGGTTCTGCTTGGATCTTGTTGTGCCTCTACGGATATAGAATCTTTTTTTCGTACATGTTTTGGGGTCTTAGAAAAAATTATGCCCAGCCGTCCATCCCTTTTCCGAAGATTTATTTCAACCCATACTCCGATCTTTAGATTTCCATGCTACCAGAAAAGAAACTCACACAGTCTTTCAACTGCTCGTCTGAGTTGAGATAAGTGCATAGTGTACGAGTAAAAATTAATTCCTTATTCCAGAGTTGTACCTAGAATGAAGAGACCGGGTTAGACACTAAGAGTCAAACGCTGCACATTGTCTTGTTGAACTCGAAGAATTAAGTCAAAGACCCGAAGCTTCTAAAATCCTATTTCTCGGTGAAGTTCCTCTGAAAATTAGGTGGATTAAGGTCAAGTCCAGACCACTCTTGGTTTCTGCTCATAACTCGGTTTAGAACCCAAGGATTTTTCATAGATGCAAATGAATGCAATGCTGGATGAAGTGCAGGTGTGTGAAATGCAGACATTGTTTTTACTTTTGCTATTTTTTTAATTTTTTGTGCAAGGAATTTTTTTTGAGATTTTTTTGAAAAGTTTTTTTAATGCAAAAATGAATAAGAAGCCATTTTTTTCAAGAAATTTGGGTGGACACGGTCAGTGTTAGTAGCAAAACTCTTTTTTTTTGTTTTGTTTGTTTTTTTAAGTTAGTTACCCACCCCGTAAATACATATAGACTTACACGAAAATACGAGATATGAGTACACAGTATATATACACACACCCCTATACTTAGCGAGTGTTGTGTCCTCAAATCACAAGAAGCGTAAAGAAGACATAGCTCGGGCTAAGCGTGAGAGAGTGAAAAGAAAAAGAACAAGGTACAATGGTCCGTCCCCTATACTTAGGTTGTGAACAGTCTAAGTATAGAAGAAGAGCAAAAATGAGGCGGTCGGGATATGTGAATGAAGAGAGTATATACAGATGGGATTCAGTTCCCCTATACTTAGGCTTTGGTCAGCCTAAGTATAGAAGAAGAGTGGAAATGGAACGATTGTGAGAAGGAGAGAATGGTATGTACAGATGGCATCAACCCCCCTATACTTAGGCCTTGGCCTAAGTAGAGGACGAATATGTACAAGAAGAGCGATATGGTCGGGAGGGAGGGAGGGTAGACGATGATTAAGGCGGTTTTCGTCCAATCTTTTTGTGAGCCTGTGGTGGGAGATTGTAATGATGAGAAGGAGATGAAGCATATGATTCCCAACTATTATCAGTGTTATCCTCAGAGAAATCGTGCTGGATAGTAGATGAAGCGTATGAATCAGATGAACGATAACCATCATCGGAGTTATCCTCAGAGGAATAGTATTTGAAAGTAGAGGCACTCCAGATATTCTTGTCTTTTAGTTGCTTCTTCAGTTGTTTTCTCAGAATTTGTTCCTTCTTGGGATCAAGTGATTCGTCCTGGGATGAATTCTCTGAAGCTCCAGTCTCAGTCAGCTCATAAGAAATTATTCCAATGTATTTGATGAGACCAGGAGAATTGGCTTTGGATGAATAATAGTGAGGAACGGGAGTCGTCCAACGAGAATCGAAGTGTGGATCCTTGCGAAGTTATGGTTTTAGGACTGCCAAACAAACTTCACTCATGTATATTATCTTTTTCGGACATGATGAGGGATCATCAGATGATTCCTCTTCCGGAAGGTCAAAGGTGACTTCCTTTTTAGATGAAGGAGTAGTCATTTTGTTTCGTGAAGGTGTTGGTCTGCTTGAGTCTCCAAATGAATAACCATTGGAATTTTTCTCCTTGGTTTGTGCACGTCCTGCATGTTTGTTCTTAGTTTTCTGGATGTTGGTGCACTCCTGAGTTGGAATGATTTGGTCAAGGTATTCAGAGTAGGTTGAACCAGGGTGAGCCCATGCATATGTCTCAGGATCGTATAGAAAACACTTTACTATGGTGAGATCTGCAGGAATTAAAATAGTGGGGAGAATCTCTGCATGTTCGTTCTCAATTGACTTGATGTTGGAGCATTCCTGTGTCGAGTTGATTTGATCAAAGTAGTCAGAGAAGGTTGACTCAGGGTGCATCCATGCATAAGCCTCAGGATTATATGAGTCATATATTTGATTTTCCATGGTGAGAGCAGCTGGGAATGGAGCAGGAGGGAGAGCCTAAAAAACCAATAGTCTCATCAACAACCGTTATCTCAGGTGTAGTAACGGGGTAGGGCTCTTCTACCGCTTGATGGTTACGATTGTCGAGGACTTTGTGGGTTGCCTCGGAAAATCGTGGTTCCTCAAAGACTGGGTGAGATCGAAGTGCTCCCAATGCACTGAAATTGATTTCTCGAGTTTTACACTCAATAATTGCTTTAGCCAATGCCAAGAATGGATTTCCGAGAATAATTGGAGACTGGGTGAATTCGCCTTGATGCTCAATATCAATGATCATGAAGTCCACTTTGAGCGGGGCACCTTGGAATGTAATGATGATCGAAATGGTTCCTCTCAGTCGCATTATCGATCGATTAGCCAATTGAACGATCTCTCGTATCTTCCTGATAGGTCCGAGTTTGAGTTCATGAAAGACAAAGGTCGGGAGGATATTAATTGGTGAGTCGTCATCAATTCGAGCATGGGTAAATATTATGTCTTTGATTCCACAGTCAAATCTGGGCAACCGCTTCACTATGCGGCTCTTGGTTTTCCTCCTCAACACTAAGGAGGAGGCCATTGACAAGATATGTCTTTCAGTCTTTGTTCTTATCCTGCCCGACTTTTTCATCATTAATTTGTCCATTACAAATCCTTTAAGGTCGGGGAAGTGTTCAATGGCCTGTCTAAAGGGAAGTTCAAAAATCAATCTTTTCTCGAGTGCTTCCCTTAGAGCAGGATCCAAAATTTTCAGATCTTCTTCATTTTCAATTTTTAAGAAATTTTCTGATTTTTCGAGATTTTTGGTGTTTTCGATGTGGTGTGTTGATGTGGTATTTTCAGTAAATGAGCAGGGGCTTTGATGTTCCGAGTAAGGGTCAGAGGCATAGTCATCCTTAGGGGAGTAATATGTTGAAGTGTCGCTGTCAGAGTCGTCCCTAGGGTGAACATATTTTCTAGGTTTCTGAATATCCTCAAAATTTTCAACATGAGATCCAATATTTTCCTCATTCATTTTTATATCCGAGCTCCCATAAAATAAACTGAGTCAGTCAGTAAAATTTCTGATTTTTTCCTCCATTAATTTATATCTCTTAGTGATCCTCAAAATGTCATCCTCCAAAGTCTTTTCATGATCAATCATGGGGGCAGTCGGGGTGTGTTTTTGAGATTCAATAATTTCATCTTCCATTTTCCTGTATGTGTTGGGAGAAGAGTCTCTTGGAATGTCCAATTTATGATCATTATTTTTCGAAAATTTCTCCTCAAAAATTATGGAAGGAGGCTGCTCAGAGGAAGGATTTTGCAGGAATATGTAGGTCTCATACTCAACTGTCGTGACTCAGACATGTAATGCTGTTCTGAGTAAAGTCTACTTCCATGGTCATGATTGAACGTATCCTCAAATAATAGAGTCATACAGGGTGCATATGTATCGATATCATATGTCTGGTCCTCTGTATGTATAGGTTGGTCGAAGGACTGGTATTCATGTTGGTCAATAAGGATTTGATTGTTACGGTCAATCCAACACTGATGATCATTAAGTGCGAGCTTCTCCATCTGGTGTGATCGGGTTTGGTCTCTCGGCCAGTCATGAGACTCGAAAGTGATTCGATCTTGAAATGGTTCATTAGTTTCGGCGAGAAACTGAGAATAAGACGACTTAGTCCAGGATGGTAAGTGATCATGTGTGGTCGAATGATTCGAATGGAATGGCTTGGAATTCAATAAGGGGATCGGATTCATTCAAGAATGAGAATGTCCCTCAAATGTTGGAGGATTATTGAAAGGAGAGGGTTTGGTCGATTTGGGCCTAACCGAGACAAATTCATTTTCACAATATAGCTCTGATAAATTCTTGGATAAATGTTCCATCATTTTTGAAAGACCTGAAATTCATGATGATTTGGATTTGATCGAGACGAATTCATTTTCATGATACGGATCTAGAGGGTACTTGGACAAAAGTTCCATGATTTTCAAAGGAGATTTATTGGTTGACATAATGGATCTGTTTCAAATCAAGAAAGGAGATTGATGGCACAAGTGTGTGGCTTTTGATCTTCGAAATCGGTTCACACAAACAAATCAAACACAAATCAAACCCCAGGTTCACCAACTCACACAATGAAGCCGCAAGAGTTCGGCTATTATCTTTTCAATTTTAGTTGGTGATAAGACAATCTTGGAAAATATTTAGCGAGATGTTAGGTGCCGAAGATATTCTTAGAGACTGTCCCGAATTCTTAGACTAGTTGCACCTACTTTCAACCAGTATGTGTCTAAGTACGGACCGTAAAACGGCTATCCGTGTTACTTAAGTACGGAGCCTTACGCAGTGTCCTTTAAACCACCCACTCTGCTAAGGAAATCCGGACCGTTTACGGCTACCCGTAGATCCTCACTGAGAAGTAACTAATTATTTTTTTAGAATCAGTAGTCTAAATGAAAATTTCGGAGTTGGGCTCTAACCTTAAGTGTCGTCTCTCTCTCACTTAGACACATAAATGCATCCAAGGTCAGGGTTGCTCTCCTGCAAAAATTCTCGATTTTATGGGTTAATTAAAGTTGGCTATATCTAGCAGTCCCAATTTTAATTAGATGATCATTGAAAAATTAAGTGAGCACAAATACACGTCTACCATCTAGTTCCAATTTCCTTTTAATATTATGTGACAAAACAGGAGGGAGAAATTCGGGAAAAGCTGATGCACATGAAAAATGATGATGTATGCTCAGTTAGAAGATTTACAGTGATTCCTCGCAATCTCCATGTGGGATGCAATACAAGAATTGAAAAATTATTCTAAATGAATGCAAGCCGATGAGAAACCGTACCTAGCAGAAAGTTCCATTAGAGGGGAAGAAATGAGTTGAATTTGACTGAATTGAACGATCTAATGTGCATCTCAATCAAAGTGAAGTGTGGCCCTAGGTACTACGAGCACAATAAAAAATTTAGAAGCTCTAAGAGCCGTATGTGCAGGTCTATCCTAAGAGCCACTCAAGTCGGGCCCCACCCTCAACGGAGAGTGAAACATGCCACGACACACCACAGAAAAAGTTTGAGGTCTTTTACACACACGAGAGTCCAAACGGACACCGCTAGAAATGAGCAATTAATTACAGAAAATAAAATTACAAAAAAATAAAATCCTAGATTCTACGCTCTCTCACAACTCGACTCGATCTTAATTTTTAATGCGGCTTTTCGGAATTTGGTAAAGATGCATCGGTTCTTGAAAAACCGCTCCACATACGCCGGATACCTTGCACAAAAAATAAGAGAGAGGGTGTAACAGAGTGACACAAAAATTAATAAAAAATAAAATAAGAAAATAAATACCGAAAATAAATAAAAATAAATGCAGAAAAAATAAGAAAATTTACAGTGAAAATTTAGGGGTCAGACTACCCGAATATGAAAACCCGAACAAAAGTTTTAGACAAAATCTAACCCGTTTACCTCCCTGGCAACAACACCATCTGACGGGTCCTAAAATGCCCTACGTTAAACGTCGTGATTTATCGTTCGCGTAAATTATGTGTCGTTTCATTGTAGGCAGGCAATCAGAATTGATTAAGAAATAACCACAATTATATTAGTCGATTTTAATCAATGCGGTTTTATGTTTATTTTGCTTGGGCAAGTCCCAAGGTCGAACACAAGGAGGTAAAGGAACAACTAAAATTTTGTCTATCAAAATTCTTGCACGATTTTCGAGGTGATCTTTTTTTTTTTAATTTTTTAATGTAATTTGCGATGCAAAATGCAAATTAAGTCAATTTTAAGGATTAGAAAATGATTAGCAATCAAACTATGTCCGAAAAATGTGAAACTTGTCCAAGATGACGATTACGATGAAATGAATAGACTATATTTTTTGGAATTTTTGGATGCAAAATAAATATTTTATTAATTTGTGAATGCAAATGATGCGAATTTCAATATTTAATTATAATAAATATTAAACCTATTTATTTTCAAGTGATAAAATTAACCAAGATCTATCATTAAGTGATCGATCTCAGAAAAATCTTGAACCTTGAAAATATGAGATTTAATACCTATTAAAAATTAAATATTGAAATATGTAAAATGATTTTTACTAGGCAATCATGCATGCAAATGCAATTCTTTTTAGGCACAATGTAAAATTCAACTAAATCTACAACCAGCGATTTTTTTTGGCATTTTTAGAGCAATAATTAATTACTTATGAATTTTCAAGAACAAAATGGATAAATTATGCAATTTTCCACAAAACAAATAATTAATAATTAACAATAATCACAAAAATGACAAGCATATGCCAAGATGTAGAGAATTAATTGATGAGCATCATGTTATTTTTTAAATAATAAAAATATGAAACGTCGAGGTCCAAAATTGAGGGGGAACCCGGGGGTATTATTGAAAATTACAATAAATAATTAATAGAGAAAATGCAGAATAGCAGTTCAGTTGTAAATACCTATACCCCTAGGGGTATGTTTACAAATATCCCAGAGGGGCACGTGCTATGCACGTGCCTCTTGATGGCAGGAGTTCTTCTGCGAATGGGATGAATCCGGGGGCGATCGACAAAAATTCCAGAAAGTCACGTGGGGGAGCATGTGACTTCTGGATGGGGCGCTTGATGCAATATGGGACTGCTCCAGTGCATCGGTGCAAGATGTCCCCTCCTGTCACATTCCCCGCATGCGGGGAGGGTCTCGGGCATCCTGCCCATCGGCGAGGTGCAACGACGTGGCGGAGTGGTGGAGGAGCACCGGAGGTGGCCGATGACTGTGCCCCTGGTGAGGATGTTGACGGAGAAGCACCTGGTAAAGCTGTGACTGGGTGTGTGTGTTGATGACGATGAAGTCGTTGGCGGAGCTGGTCGGAGAAGACGCGATGGAAGAGGAGACGAACGTCGATGAAGGTGTGGGCGGTGCTATGAGGTCGGAGTAGGCTTGGAGGCGTTGAAGTACGATGGAGAGTAGATGAACATCGTTGATGTCTGGAAATGGAGCACGAGCCTCCAGTGGCTGGCGGTGGTAGCTCCTGGACGATGTTGTCGGTGCGAGGGTGGAAGAATCGTGGGCTCAACGGAGTTAATACCGGAGCGAAGCAGCAGGCACATGGGACCCGGAGCTGCAATGAAGATGCTTTATCCTCAGATCTCGTCGATGAAGCGAGCACAACGGCGTTGTCACCACCTTGCGCTTGAACTTGATGTATAATCGGCGGATGGGGGATGAGATGGAGGAGCGGTGGTGTTAAATAGGAGAGATGGAGGAGGCTGGATATGGATAGGGTCGGAGATGGGGATCGGACGAGATTGCGGCTGTGCGAGATCCGTGGAGCAGACGAGATGCAGCGACGGTAAGATACGCGGGCGGAGATCGTGGGGAAGTGCGTGCAATGGCTGATTTGGAAGTTCGGGTGACGAAATCACGAGAATGGCGCCATGCGACGCTTCCCAGATTGGGAAAGGGGATGGAGGAGGACGATAGGCAGGGGCCGTCCGATCGGTCGAGATCGGACGACCCTGCTAAGGCCACGTGGCATCAAAAGAGGGCTGCCGGCGGAGCACATGCGTGGCACGTGCACGATTTTTTATTTTTTTTATAAAAATGAGAATAAAAACCCCTAAAATGGGTGACACGTGGTGGCTCCAGGAGCCACGTGCCAGCCCCACAAAAAACAGAAAATAAATACCTTAATAAATATGTAAAAAATAGTAAATGACCTCGAATCAAAAAAGTTTCTTCACAAAAATTGCTCGTCTCAATGAGATCTACAACTTTCATGAAGGTACCAAAACCAAAATCGATCATCTGCACAAAGTGATATTTTTGTAGTATCCCATGTACATAGAATACCTTCATTTTTGGTTTTATAATTTTTTTATCATATTTAAACCAGATAAAAATCTGGAAAAAGTAATGATAAAATCAAAGTTAAATATTTACACATAAATCTATTTTTTTTATTTTTATCGAGTAAGAAAAAGAAGAAAAAAATAAAAGATGAAAAAAGAAAATTTTTGTACCGACATTTAGTGACGACTCGGACTCAGTTAGTTTCTTTGATTTCAAGCTCAGTTTGGATTTGGATTTTTGCATTTTTTAATAAAACTTTCATCAAAGAAGACAAATGAAAAAGAAATAAAATAAAATGAGTTAATTATGTACATAAAATAATAGGTCAAAAATCGTTAAAATACAAAATGTACAAAAGAGGCCCAAAACCCAACTTTCACATATGAGCTCCGATTCACTTGAACTTAGTCTTGTTTTGAAGGTAATTGAATGTACATTAGTTCAAAAGTGGGTAAGATCAAATCACACACTAGATGAGGAAGATATGAAGGTTTTAGTCTGGAAATCTTAGAACTAGGGTTTGGGTTTTTGGTGCAATTATTTAGGTTAGTGATTTTTTTTGTATTTTCATTTATTATTGTTAGTGATATGTACACAGTGGAGGTGGTTTCGAGTTATTTGGAGTTAGCATGAATTAATTAAAAATCAGGGAAGTTAGGCTATTTACAGGTCAATTCTGGCTGGGATTTTTTGCTTCTTATTTTGTGCAAAAATAAGTGATAAAATGAAATTCTTATCAAAACATGCACGAATGCTAATTATGCAGAATAAATGAAGAAATGCTAACGATTCTTAGGATTTAGACTTTTAGAGTGATGAAACCGAGTTTCATCACTTATTAATTAATCAATAATTTCGATAAATTGATGAAATTCAGTCGATCAAAAACCACACTTTCGAATATGTGGATATTATTTTACTTGGCAAGTACACCATGATCGAACATAGGGGCATAAGCATCTTCATCAATTTATCGAAAATTATTGATTAATTAATATGTTATTATTTTCTAATCCTGGGTCTTCATGCAGATGTGATATGCAAAATGATATGCAGATAAAATGATTCAAGAACTAGTTCATATGATGCATGCCATTTTTGTTTGATTTTTAAAATGCAACTAAATGAAATGCACTATGAACGATATGCTAGCAAGAAATGATATACAAATATGCCCGGAAGAATCAGATCATTGAGCAAGAAGATATGGATCAATTTCAGAGCAGAATTGATCATTAAAGATGATTAATAGCATTTAAATAGAAGAGCGGGAGACATTGATCACACAAAAATATAGGTTTTTAATAAAGTATCAATGAAATTATTTATACCATTAGGAAAACAATGAAACAAGCTTCAAAGTGACACTGAAATCATAAAATTTTGGAGTTAATATGCTCAAGATATGCTAAAAATAATGCAGGAGCATAAATGTAGTGAAAATGCAAGAAAAATAAAGACACACATTACAAATTGGTCCCTGGAGACACCCAATTGTAATTTCAAAAGTTGGAGGGGCCCTAATGAAATTTCTCCTTTTGCATGCAGGGTTATTTTTTTAATTTTGATAAAGCAGCAGGGTGTCCTTATAAAATATCCAGGCACACACGTGGGGCAGACACGCATGGACCTCATGTAATTCTTGAAAACTCCAGGCCCTTTTCAATAATTTACCAGTCCCTCCCGTGCAAGGCACGCTAGGGGGCTAGGCTCAGAAGGAGACCCAAGCTCGAGCCACGTGGCACATGCAAGTGGTTTAGGGAGCAGCTTGGTCACCAGAACCTAGAGGATAGGCATGGAGGCTCGGGCCTTCGTTTGAGTCATTCGATCCAGATGATCGAACGATGCCTGTAGCGTCTCGCTCTGCCTCTTGCAGCGGCGAGAGGCCTGGGCTCCGGTGATGGTCATGGAGCTCTGCCTTACTTCTGTGTCCTTTGATGATTGGATAAGGAATCCGACGTGTGGGCGAGGATGATGGTAGCAAGGCGGGGGTGTTGCGACTATTGGAGAGGCAGGGCGATGGTGCGACGCCGAAGGTTGAGCTGGAGATCGATGAGGGGATGTGGATTTCAGCCATTGAGGACTTATGTACCCGTAAGGGTTAGAGAAGTAGCTGAAACGCGATGTGTGCATGCGAGGTGAGAGAGATGGGAGCTGGGCGGAGGTGAATAAGGTTGCGGCTCGGTGGGTTCCTCAGCCGTGATGGCAGAGGAATGGTGCGACATGGATGGGGCTCCTGAAAGAGGGACATGATGAGTGGGGTGGTCGGCATGAATGAAGGATGAACGACGGAGCTTATGAGAGGGTTGGGCGATGGTGTGGTGGTGTGCATACATCGGAAAAATTTGGAGAAAAATGAAAGAAAAGGCAAGGAGTGATACCTGAGAGGCTGAAGAAGAAGAACGGTGGTGGTGGAGCTTGTTCTGAGCATCCGGAGATGCTCGGGGTCATCGCTCAAGCTGGTCATCTACACCAACAGGCTTGGCGGTGCCTGGGGAGGCCGCGACATGGCCAGAGAGATCATGGGTCACACCTGGGGTTGGGAGGTCGTCATCACCTCGACAACTGCTCTCCTGAGCCTAATGAGGGGCTTAGATCAGCTCCGTAGGATCTGATTCAACAGTGAGGAAAGTGGCGGAAGTAGATGACCCTGATGGATTCTGAAGCGGGATCTGATGGTTGAGACTGAAGAGGTGGCGTGGAGGCGGAGGAGGCGTTGGATGCTGAGACATCCAATGACTCAGAATGAGGTTGAATAGAGTGGCTAGGATCAGATCTTAGGGAAGATCTGATGGTCGGGGATGATCTGGAGATGAAAAGATGAGATGGGAGCGGGTGGAAGGTGATCCAAGGACAGAGAGCAAGGCCGGGTTGCAGAGAGAGGTGCGGCCCCGTGAGCAACCCAGAGGGTGCCACGTGTCCCAATCAGAAAATTCAAAAATGAAGAAAATAAAGCAAGATTGAAAATAATTAATAGGAGGTTGAGGTGGAAAAAGGTCAAAACTTGAAACTTGTAGATCTCGATGAGATCTACAAGATTCATGTTGGTCAAAAATCCTAAAGACGTCATTTGTACAATGAAGAATTTTTGCAAGTACTTTTAATGACTTAAAAACACTTAATTTTGTGGTTTTGATATTTTTTATCTTTTTAATTCTTTTTGAAACCAAAATAAATATATACAATATTTAATATTTTTTAGGGATGTTTAATAATAAAGAAAATAAGAAAAATGTTAGTAATAAAATAAAATAATTAGGGTTAGATATTTTGTGTTAATTATAGGAGTTTGAATTATTTATCAAAAGTGCAGAATTAGTGAAGATTTCTCACGAGGTTCTTATTTTTCGAGGATAAAAATAGAGAATAATGATGATCCAGCAGGGATTCATTACTCATCCATGAGCACTAGAGAATGAATGAATTACTTGAATTAATCCCTGACTGTGCATGTAAAGTACAAGACTCGATCCGTTGAAAAACTCTCGGTTTTAGTGATCCCAAAATTCTAAACTGAACCATGCTCTAGTAAAAAGGTATCCAACTTCTCTAGCGTTGAGACTCTCTTTGTATACATATATGGTATGGGTATGACATTTAGTGTGGACTGCAGTCACAAGAATAGAGTCAAAAAGTCACCCAAAGTTCCAGTCTAATAGACTCTCCTAAGAAACAATCCTTAACACATAGGGAATAAATCAGTCCTTGCAAACAATCCATTGTATCTTTAGTTGTCAGCCTTAAAAGTATAGATGGAAGGCTAATTGATGGATGGCATAGGTTTGTGTAATTTTCTTCTCTCCCTCTCATTGAACAAGGATCCTCTCGAGTGCCTTATTAACTCAACACATGTATTTTAGGTTGTTGACCAGTGCGTCCGTCAAGAGAGTTCGGAGTCGTCTGCACTTGTTTTCCTGGGAGTACACTAGGGTGTGTTTTTTTGAGTACCTATCATACCTTTAACACCCAGACATGTATCACTATACGATGTAGAGCCCTTTTTGGGTGCTAGCCCGACTCCTGGTCCTAGTAGCTTTGGTCCAAGTGAACACTTTGAAAAGGTTGGGAGCGCTTGGCTTTGTAGGAAGCTCTTTGAATTTGTATTTATAATGAGAGAGCTTTTCTTTGTATTTGAATGAGAGAACTTCTCTCGAAATTTATTTCATTGATGGTTTGCTAACTCTAGTGCTTTTACCAAGTTGGCGCACACTAATAATTTATTTATTTTTATCACACCCTAGCACATAGGTTTATATCGAGAGATTAGTACAAGAACCTTGTTCTCATACTGGTTGAAGGCTGACTCTGGTTTCATGAGGCCTTCATCAATTTTATCCCATCCTCAAGCAACATAAAATCGGATCCAAACTCAAATACCTCATTCAGTTCCTCAAATAAAATCCCAACTCATCCCATCATAACTACAGTCATGCATGTGAGGTGTTGATCATATTGTTTAAGTAAGAGACTAAGTATGCAATATAGCACAAAACATCTTTTGAACTCAAAAAGTGTGAATAATTAAGATATCGACCCTAATGACTAAGGTTGGTTAACTCGAGATCTTAGAACCTCATAAACCAATTGTCCTTGAACTTCACAAGTCTTGTGTGAAAGTGTAAGTGCCAGGGATCCATCCAACCAAGAATGCATGGATGAATGAAATGCAAGACCATGGAGTGCAAAAAAATTAATGCAATATTTTTGGTTTTTTAAAATTTTTAATGTAAAATAGATAAGGTGTCGATTTTCATTTTTTTCAGATTTTACAAGTTAGTTACCCACCCTGTAAATAAAATATAGACTTACGCGAAAATACGGGCTATGGGTAAAATATATACAAAGTATACATACCCTCGTATACTTAGCGAGTGCTATGTCTTCACAACACAAGAGCACAGAGGAGCTGTAGCTCGGGCTAAGCATAAGAGAATGAAAAATAAAAGAGAATTCCGCCTACCCCCTATACTTAGGCTTAAGTATTGAAGAAGAGCGAGAATGGGGCAGATAAGAGAAGAAGTGGATGAGAAGGGTATGTGCAGCGGGCATCGGGTCCCCCTATACTTATGCTAAAGTCATCCTAAGCATGGAAGACGAGGCGGGGGTCCAATGAGATCTTGAGAATGTACAAAGAAAATGAACAAGAGAATGCGTGAAGAATAAAGATGAATATGTACAACTGGTGTCCGACTGCTTTTCTTCATGTAGGGTTATCTGGTGTGTATTCAAAGTGCTCGTTCTGCATGACGTTGATGACCTCGACTTGGACTGACTGCTCTTTAGAATCAACGTAATGCTTCAGCAGCTTCCCATTCACTAAAAATGTCTATGTATTATCTCTGAGATATGCAATGTCAACACTTACACAGTTGTGAACATCTATGATAATATAGGGACACGCCCATTTAGATTTTAGTTTATTGTGAAACATCTTCAACCGGACGTTGAACAACCACACTTTCTGCTTAGGGACAAAGGTCTTATGCCTTATGCATCGATCATGCCATCTCTTGTCCTTGTCCTTATAGATTACACCGTTGCATACACCCAATTTCAGATTTCTATTAGCTTGTTCAAATTCAGGTCAAGACAAAGCTTCCCTAGGTGACAACTCTAATAGATTTTCTTAATTGCCCATTTTGATCAAACAAGAAATAACCACAATTGATTTCTATTAACTAGGTGATTTAGGATTCATCAGATGGCGTCATTGCAGGGGAATCAGAATCAATCAAGAAATAACCACAATCAATTAATCAATTATTGCAATGGTATTTTATTTTTTATTTAACCTGAATAAGCACCAGGGTCAAACTCAAGGAGGCAAAGGAACAACGTAGATAAATGTTTATCATATTTCGAGTACGATATTTGAATCAGTTTTTTGTTATTTTTTATGCAATATAAGGATGCAAATACAAAACCGACCAATTTTGAGGACTAAAATGCAAACAATGATAAGCGTGGTCCAAAAATTATGAAACTTGATCGGGATGTAGAGAATGATGAAATGAGCACACTATAATTTTTTTGTTATTTTTTAATGCAAAATAAATAAATAATGAATTTATGAATGCGGAAAAATTGAATCTTGGTAATTAATTATAATAAATATAAAATTGACTTATTTTCTGGGAATAAACTTATGTAAGATATATCACTATGTAATCTATCTCAGAAAAATCCCAAACCTTAAAAATGTGGAGTTATATACCTATTAAAATTAAATATTACGATATACAAAATGACTTTTACAGAGCAAAGTATGCATGTAAATTCAATGATTTTTTAGCATAATAAAGAAATCAATTAAATTTGGCAAATTTGAAATTTTGATAATTTTTAGAGCTATGGTTAATTTTATACGAATTCTGATTACGGAATGGGTAAAATGTGTAATTTTCACCAAAATATTAATAGTTAATTAACCACAGATGTTAAAAATATAGAGCACATGCCATAATGTAAAGAAATAGTTGAAGAATAAAGTACCTATTTTTAATGAATAAAATAATATCAAATTGAGGTTCAAAATAAAGGGAGAAGATAGGGTCTTTATGCCAATTCAGAAAATAAAATAAATAGAAAACTGTTGTTGAGGACTAAATCGTCATTACCCAGAAATAGGGGGCTCTTCGTGCAATTTTTCCATGGGCACATGGCTCGCGTGAGCTACTGAACGGAGTAACTGCTTGGATAATGAGGGCACAGACGTAATTTTATCCCAGGGAGGGCATGTGTTGAATGTGACTTTAGTAAGAAGGGACTTTCTTGTTATTTCTGAAAGGCATGAGGAGCTGGACGTAATTTTCTCATGCCACACGTGAGGTGCACATGAGGAATGGAGGCTCGGCTAGTTTCGCTCCACGTGTTGAGCAGTGGCTCCTTCGGGGATGCTTCGGATGACCAAGGCTAAGCCTCGACGGGCGAGGGTCGGCGGAGCAATCGACGGCGAGGATGACACTCCTGGAAGCTCCTCGCTCGTCGACACAAGATAGAGCGGGAGGATGCAAGTGGCTGAAGGGGCAAGATCGATCGAGTAGCAAGGAGGCGAGCAATTACTGGTTCTTGGGTGCGCGGATGGTGGACCCTCGGGCGGTTGAGGCAGTGAGCGAAGCACGGAGGGCTGTCGAGGGTGGTGCAGCACTGCTCATTATCGAAGGGTGGTTTCTGGTGGTCGGGTGATGGTCGCTGCACTGAGGAGCCGGTCGATGGCGGAGATGAAACTGGTAGCATTGGGATGCGGATGATGGGTGGTTGACTAGTGTTAGAGAATACCATATATTATTGTTCCTTTATTTACCTCTATTTCCTTATGTATCACTGTTTCCTTATCAACTGTTTCCCGATGTAACCCCATAGGGGTATTTATGTAAATCCTCCTCTGAGCACCCTAGGGTTTAGTCCTATATAAGGACCCCTAGACCTCACAGAATAAACATGGTCTTACATTCTTAACATGGTATCAGAGCATGTTCGATCCCAGCCCTACCCCACCTACCAGCCTCGTCCAATCCCGTAACCTAGGGCATCCGCCGCCCTAGGCCATCGCGCCGCCCCTCGCCAGGCGCACCTCCGCGCCCCTCGCCCCTCCACGCCCCCCCTCGCCCCTCCGCGCAACCATCCCCTCCGCGCCCCTCCTCCAGGCGCCCCTCGCCCCTCCGCGCAACCATTGCCCCCGACAGGCGCACCTCGCCTCTCGCCCCTCTCCGCCTCTCGCCCCTCCAGGCGCCCCGACAGGCGCACCTCCAGGAGCCCCTCCGCCCCTCGCAGGCGCACCCGCCCCTGCCCCTCGACAGAAGCTCCTCGCCCCCGCCCCTCGCAGGCGCACCCGCCCCTCGCGCCTCCCGCCCCTCGCCCTCCCGCCCCTCCGCCAGGCACACAGACGCCTCCAGGCGCTACTCCAAGGCGGCTCCCGCTCCTCGCCCACGGCCCCTCGCCCACGGCTCCAAGGCCCCTCGCCCACGGCTCCAGGCGCTCCTCCAGGCGCTACTCCAGGCGCCTCTCCGCCCAACGGCCCATCACCCACGGCACCAAGGCCCCTCGCCCAACCTGCTCTCCAGGCCCCTGCCTCACCCCACGGCCCCTGCCTCCAGGCCCCTGCTCTCCAGGCACCTGCCTCACCCCACGGCCCCTGCTCTCCAGGCCCCTGCCCAACGGCCTGCTGCAGGCTCCTGCCTGGGCTCCATGTCTGCCCCTGCCCAAGTCATCCTCGGCTACTCCTGCTACACGGCCCCACGGCTCCAACGACCTCTTCGGCGTCCTCCTCGCAAAGGCTTTGGATCTATGCGCTCCAGACCTCCAACCGTAGATTGATAGTCTTGCACGGATACATCGGAATGGTTTGCTAGCTGCATATGATCTCTATTTCCTCTGCATACTAGATCATTGTATTTTTTGATCACTGCGGTCACCATGACTTCTGCTCCTGCATCTTCGGACTCCAAGCCCCTGTACCCTACTTCAGCGATGATGGTACAGGGCACTTCTATCAAACTAAAGGGCTCGGAGAACTACGTACTATGGTCTCGATCCTTTAAAATATTCATTGGTGGCCAACGCAAGATTTATATTCTAACTACCAATCCGCCTGCCGAGACAGACGCCAACTACGACACCTGGTACGTCGACAATTGTCAGGTCATCACTTGGATGACAAATAGTGTTGATCCTAATATTGCATCAAATTTGCTCTACAAAACAACTGCAAAAGAAATGTGGGAGAGTCTTGAGAATACATACTCCCAGAAAACAACCAAATCCAGGCTTTCTGACATTTACACAAAGATTTGGTCTGCAAGTCAGGGAGAAACCTCCTTGATAGAATACTACCGGCTCCTAACAGGATTATTTGAAGAATTGCTTATTTTTCAACCTGCATGCTGTGACAAGCAAATAGGTGAAAGAGCAGAATGGCAGGTGTACCGTTTTCTATCAGGCTTACACCCTCGATACAAATATGTTAAAGAGCAATTCTTGACGGCGGCTGCCCTACCATCTCTTGAAACTATTTTTGGCAGATTACAGGAACTGGAGACCCCTAACCAATCACCTACTACAGACACTGCTGCTCACTTTGCTGGGGGACGCCCACCTTTCCAAGGAGGACGAGGGCGTACGTTTGGTCGCGGTCGAGGACGAGAACAGGGACGTGGACGTGACTCGGGACACGGCCGTGGTCGTGATTTTTCTAATGCTCGTTATCCAGCATGTACTCATTGTGGCCGCTGGAACCATCCATCTGACAAATGTTGGGCTACCTTTGGCATGCCCAAAGCTAATAACGCATATGAGGCACCATCTTATGACACGAATTATGATACTATGGAAACTTCACAAGATCAGTCTCTCACAGAGGCTTCAGGATCTTTTACTGCTGCAGAATGCGCTCGTCTTCGCCAGCTCCTTCAGAACCCAGTTACTGAGACTACGCATTCAGGCCCTACTACGACTCTAGCAGCCACCCCAGGTACAATTGCAAGTTCTGCCTCCACCTCTACTTCTACCTGGATCATCGACTCGGGTGCCTCAACCCACCTCACAGGAGAACGTAGTCTCCTCACCTCTCCCAGAGAGCCTTCTTCGGTGAAGCACGTTCGTGTGGCCAATGGAGCCTATTCACCTATCACTGGTGTGGGGACCATGGAATTTAGCCCTAGACTCAGGCTAACGGATGTTTACTGTGCTCCTGCTTTTCCTCTCAGTCTGCTGTCTGTTCACAAATTATGTACAGAACTCAACTGCCGTGTGATTTTTGATGATTTATGTTGTTATTTTCAGGACATCCGGACGAGACAGATCTTTGGTGGGGGACATGAGAAGAATGGCTTATATTACCTTGACATCCCTTCCAACTCTGGTTTCGCTGGCGCAACCTCCATCTCTGCTGATCCTCTTCTGTGGCATCTTCGTCTGGGTCATCCCTCTGCTAAAGCTCTTTCCTTAATGTTCCCTGAACTGTCCATACTTAAACCCTTCGAGTGTGAGGCATGTCAGTTCGGAAAACATCACCGTGCATCTTTTCCTGCTAGAACTGAACCCCGTCGTACGATATCCTTCTCTTTAATTCATTGTGATGTTTGGGGACCTTGTCCTGTCCGAACCATTGGTGGACACCGCTACTTTATTGTCTTTGTGGATGATTACAGTAGATCATCCTGGGTCTATCTTCTTAAAGAACGCTCAGAAATCAATAAAATTGTCAAAAACTTTTTTGCTTATGTCAAAAATCATTTCTCATCGAATATTCAGGTCTTCCGATCAGACAATGCCTTGGAATTAACTCAACGAGACCTTTCTGATTTCTTTGCTTCCCATGGGACAGTACATCAAACATCTTGTCCTTATACCTCTCAGCAGAATGGGGTGGCAGAACGCAAACTCCGTCATCTTTTAAACATTGCACGCTCACTTCTCACCCAGATGAAAGTTCCCAAAACATACTGGGGTGATGCTGTTCTCACTGCAGTCCACCTTATCAACAGAATTCCTTCTCTTACTATCAAAGGCTCTACACCATTTTCTTTGCTTCACCCTAATGATCTTCCCTTTCCTCTACCTCTACGGATATTTGGGTGTGTCTCCTTCGTACACAATTTCCACACCAAAGACAAAATATCCCCTCGTGCGATCAAATGCATTTTTCTTGGTTACTCCTACACTCAAAAAGGTTACAGATGTTATGATCCTGTTGACAGACGATACTACATCTCTGCAGACGTAACCTTCTTTGAACAAACCAGCTTCTTCACACAACCTGTCACCAATGTCCCTTTATATCTTCCTCCATCACCAAGCATCCAAACCCATCCATCTCAGACCTCATCACCAGATGTCCCTCTATCCATACCTCTGCCTCAGGATGATATGCCAGCTTCAACTGTCCCCTCCACTACTGTCCCGGATGATCCCGACAACCTGTCGATCTCATTACGGAGGCAAAAGAGAAAGTGTACCACTTATCCTATGTCTAAATTTACTACTACTGCTAGACTTTCATGCACTGACAAACAATATGCCGATGCACTAATGACTATCTCCATTCCTAAAGATCATCACAGTGCTTTCCAAGATGCAGGTTGGAGACAGGCCATGAATGAAGAAATAGATGCACTCATATCCAGAGGCACATGGGATCTTGTGCCATGTCCTACAGGTATTAAGCCAGTTGCTTGCCGATGGGTCTTCAAGACCAAACAATCTCCAGATGGTTCTATTGACAGACTTAAAGCCAGACTTGTGGCAAAAGGATTCACCCAGACATATGGAGTCGATTACTTTGAGACATTCTCTCCTGTGGCTAGGATGGGGTCCATTCGCACAATTCTCTCTGTTGCCGCTAACAAGAATTGGCCAATTTATCAGCTGGATGTAAAGAATGCCTTCCTATACGGTGATCTCGAAGAAGAGGTCTATATGATGCAACCGCCGGGTTACTCCGTCGAGGGGGAGTATGTATGCCGACTTCGTAAGGCCATCTATGGCCTAAAACAGAGTCCTCGAGCCTGGTTTGACAGACTTACCAGTGAAATCAGCTCTCTTGGTTTTCATAAGACAACATCTGATTACTCTGTGTTTATTAGACGACGATCCACTGGTACTGTGATACTTGCTGTCTATGTTGATGATATGGTGGTCACTGGGGACGACGACAATGGAATTCTCGAGACCAAGGCCTTCCTTCAGAAGGTGTTTGTCACCAAGGACCTTGGACAACTCCGGTACTTTCTTGGTATTGAGGTGATACGTACTGCAGAAGGACTACATCTATCACAACGAAAATACTGCTTGGATATTCTTACAGAAGTCGGTTTACAAGGATGTAAACCATCTGGCATACCTGCAGAAGTACGAAAACACGATACATCCACTGATCCTGAGTTTGAAGACACTACACGATACAGAAGCCTTGTGGGTAAACTAATCTACCTCACCGTTACCAGACCGGATATATCTTATGCTGTAAGCAGAGCCAGCCGCCATATGGGGAGACCTCTTTACAGTGATTGGCAGGATGTCCTTCTGATCCTTCGCTACTTGAAGGAATCACCAGGGCAAGGACTCATCTATAAGGTCAACGGTCATACTGATATTACTGCTTATGCAGATGCTGACTACGCCAGTTCCCCTGAGGATAGACGATCCATTACAGGCTATGCTATGTTTGTTGGTGGTAACCTTGTTTCATGGCGAAGCAAGAAGAAAACCGTGGTCTCCAGATCAAGTGCAGAGGCAGAATATAGGGCAATGGCCCATGCTGTTTGTGAGATTACGTGGCTTGTATCTTTTCTACGAGACCTTGGGTTCCCTGCTACTTCTCCTATACCGCTATACTGTGATAACAAGTCTGCTACCTATATTTCCACCAATCCTGTATTTCATGAACGGACAAAGCACATCGAAGTTGACTGTCACTTCATCCGAGATTCAATACGGGGAGGACAGATCGTCACACCACATATCTCTACAGATCTTCAACTTGCAGACGTATTTACTAAAGCATTACCAAAGAAGCGTCTTTTATGGATATCTTACAAGTTGGGCATGATTGATGGATATGCTCCAACTTGAGGGGGGGTGTTAGAGAATACCATATATTATTGTTCCTTTATTTACCTCTATTTCCTTATGTATCACTGTTTCCTTATCAACTGTTTCCCGATGTAACCCCATAGGGGTATTTATGTAAATCCTCCTCTGAGCACCCTAGGGTTTAGTCCTATATAAGGACCCCTAGACCTCACAGAATAAACATGGTCTTACATTCTTAACAACTAGTGTAGACGAGGCGGATAGAAGATGATGGAAGTGTGTGGTGGTGATCAGTGAACGTGGGAAAAGGAAGGGTGTTCACGAAAGTGGAAGGTGGAACGAATCGATTGAGATAAGGTGGGAAGAATCGATGAATGGGGAAGAACGTAGAGGAGAAGTGAGGAAGAAGAAAAACAAGGATAATAAGATTGTTACCTAAGGGTAAGGCTCGATGGCCAAAGGTTCTGGTCGGAGCAGGAGCATGTGCTCGATGAAGGAGCACACTGCGTCAAGGCCTAGAGGCCTTGGATCATGTCAAGGAGGAGGGCGGAGGTCAGGGTTGTCACCTCGGAGGCGATGCTCTTCCAGAAGCTTGTTGACGACGGATGGCAGATGACTCATCATGGTGAACAGCGATGGTTTAAATAGGAAGTAGAGAAAGATGGTTAGATCGTCAGTTGTATTAGGGATTGAGTTGGTTGCGAGACGACTGGAGAAGGTAGGTACATCAGGTGGTTGGACAGGAGGAGATATGAGGTAGGCGATATGGTGGTGGCTGGAGATACTGGGTTCCACTGTTGGAGAAGATAACGGAGATGGGATAGAATTGGGTATGGTTCGATGGCTGAAGATTTATGGATAGAGATAAGAAGAGGGTCGTCGGCCATTGGGAAGAAAAGAGGGTAGCCAGTGGGAGCTTGATGCAGCGGAGCAAGCGGTGAAGTTCGGCCAAGGGAGCGACGGTTGGAGGCTCAGAGGAGGAAGGTGGCTTGCGCATAACGCGTGAGGATGGGGAGAGAGAGCCTCACATGCACGACACGTGAGAAGGTAGCACGTGCTGAGCATGTGACATGTATAAAAAGTGGAAGCACGTGCTGGGCATGTGAAGAGAGAGAGATACAGAGGTGTAACCATGTCCAAGTGGACCAGTGGTGTGATGCCACATGGAAGAGTTGATTGTGCATTGACCAAGACTTAAAATGCAGAAATAAATCTCTTAAAATTAGAAGATGGATGCGGATGGAAAAGTGCATAACACAAAAAATGTTTGTTTAAATGCAATAAACAATGTTCATGAAGGACTCAAATGCGAATGAAATGATCCATTTAAGATATGGTTTTTGGTGATATTTTATGTGTATCTATTTTTTTTGCTTTGAACTTTTATTTGATTTTCTGATGGTAAATAGATGCATGCAAAAATCAAACAAGCTATGAAATGATGAAATGGATTCAAATGATGTTTTTGGAGTTTTTATAGGCTTTAAATAGGTCATAAAAATTAGAGAAGTTAATTATGTAAAAGTGGATGAGGTTAGAAGGCTGAAGTCAGATCTGGTTTTTTTCTTCACCTTTATGATATTTTCTAGATTGTGAATTTTGTGTTTTTATTAAAACATGAAATGAAATGAAGAAATGAAAAGTAAATAAATCAAAATGAATGAAATATGCGCATGAAATAAAGAGTCGAAATTAGCAAATATGTACAATGCACTATTAGGTCCCAAACCCAATTTTCACAAATGGGCTCCGATTCTTTTGAATTTGACCTTGATTTGTAGATATCTGAACATACATTAATTCAAAAGTGACTAAAGTTCATTTGGACATTGTATGAGAGAAATCAAGGTTTTCATCCGTCTTTTCTGATATTAGGGTTTGGGATTATTTTGCATATGTACAAGTTAGATTTTTTTAGGTTTTTTCATGGATTAGGGCTAGTCATGACATAATGAATATGTTTTATGTCAATTAGAGTTAGCATGAATTAATTAAAAATCAGTGAAGTTAGCTGCTTTTCATGTCATTTTACACTTGGATTTTTGGCTCCTTATTTTATGCCATGATGCATGATAAAATGCAATTATTATTTACACATGCATGAATGTTAATTATGCAAATTAGATGATTAAATGTAGATGAATTTGGGTATTTGAGATTAATTTAACTCTCTTAGAAAGATAAATCATAGATTCATCAGAAGGCTCGCCGAGTGAGGGCGGTTTTCTAAGAGACGGGTGCACCCAAGTAAGACAGAAGCTGGCCTATTCATACCAGGTGAAAGAGCGGTTGAGCGATGTGTCTAACATCCGATCTTGGAGGGCATGCGGTGGCTAACAAGTCATACCCAACAATCATTGATCGACGCCTCTCTCGGCTCTCGACAATCAACTCAAGTGCAGTCTCAACAGCAAATCCACAATAATAATTAATCAAATAAAATGTAGGTGAGCTAAAAATTATTATACCCTACAAAATGTGTACAGTATGCAAGCAGTAGGGGTCGAACCACAGAGGAGCACACGAGGCAGAGAAACAAATATGAGTAGACAACTTAGGATATTTTTTACTTTCAATTTAAAGTATTTTCAAGGTTTTTAGTTTATATATATTATGTTTTTAAATTTTTGCAAATTTTCACTATTATTTTATAAAATAGAATATAGGATAATATCAAACATATATTTATATATAGAGTATATAAAGAAAAGTAAAAAAGAGATGTTTTTGGATTTTTCAAATATAATAAATAAGCTAAAAAATTTAAGATAAAAATATTTTTAGGTTTGATAGATTTTTATCTATTTTAACAATTTTTGGATAATTTTTGAGAATTTTTATGGATTTTTAAATTAGGTAGTATACAAAATAAATAAAATAATAAATTGGGTAACTTTAAATGGGCTTAATATCTATCAAATTAGATTAATCTCAAATTCAATTTTCCTGATTACTAGGCACTCCAAAGAAAACTTAGTAACTTAGAAAAGTTTTTTGTGATTTTTTTGTGACTTTTTAGAATTTTTATAAGGTTTCTACTTTTTTCATTTTTTAGAGTTTTAGTTAATATCGTTCAGCAATATTTGGTTAGAAAATCAAATATTCTTAAATAGACACATAATATATATTTTTTGGAATTTTTCAAAATATTTATATTTTTTATGGATTTTTATATCCTACACAAGAGAAAATGCAATGTTTTATATTTTCATAAATAGTAAAATAATTTTACCTATCTTAAGAAAAATATATGTGAAATAATATAGTTACATGCACTAATATAATTTTCCTATAATTTTTAGATGCAAATTAATATTTTTTATAATCAAAATACAACTACAAATTAAATCTGCAGGACATAGACCTAATTACAATTTTCAAGAAGTATCAGAGCATTTAATAGCATTTTCAACAAATCCAGGGGCATACATTAAATATTTCCACATTTTGAAACATTGCATGCACTAGTAGAGATATAAATGCAAATATAAAAAACAATAGGGCCATGCATGCAAATTTACCAAAAATAAAACACGTGATATTTGAATTTTTATGAGCTAAAATAAATACACATACCTACGTGGGTATTTGCGTAAAATTCTTGCCCTCTCACGCGTATTAACACATGAGGTGACATGGAATGGACTAAAGTGCAAATAAGAGAAAGCTTGGGGTCCTTAAAGTAAATATTATAACTTCAAATGAAAGTTTCTGAACTAAATATAAAATACAAAAAGTAAGGGTGGAGGTTGCAAAATACCCCTCAATAGGTGTTGAATATGTGAATCATCACTCTAAAAGATGAAAATAAATCCCTGTTTCCAATTCCTTGCATTTAATCAATTAAGTTGCATTTCTATCATTCATGCATATGCATTTAATAATCATGTTTTAGCATGCATAATTGCATTTAATAAGAAGCCAAAGTCCTTATACATTATCACCCATAACTTCCACTATTTTTAATTATTTTTCACTGACACCTAATTAAATAAAATTAACTTTATTGTGAACATATTATTAATATTAATCAAGGAAAAACATCAAAAAAATAACTTATATATTTTCCCAATAAAACCCAAACTCTAATTCTGAGACCAAAAGCCTTAAATGACAATATCTCTCTCATACAGTCTTTTATGAACCCCTACTCACTTTTGAATTAATGTATGTTCAATTATCTACAAAACAAGAACAATATCACAAGAATCCGAGTTCATATGTGAAACTTGGATTTTTGGACCTCATTGTATATTGTACATATTGTCTGATTTTTAACCCTAATATTTTATGTACAAAATTAAATCTTATTAATTTATTTTCTTTGATTTATGCTTTAATAAAGTATATAAAAATCAAAATTGAAGTAAAAATCAAACATAATAAATCACTCTGATATGTATATATAGTTTGCATATATGTCCCCTTATTTTATTTTTTTATTTTTGTAATAATTAAAAAATAAAAAAATAGATCAATGCGTATATATTTATTTTATATTTTATCTTATTTTATCTTGACTTTTACTTTATTTTAAAAAATACAAAAATGTAAAATAAAAAAATGTGGTATTTTATATCTATATAGTACCACCAAAAATATGTTTTGTATAGATGGTCTCTTTTGATTTTGGGTCCTTCACAAAAGTTGTAGATCTCGTCAAGACAAACAACTTTGATGTTGATCACTTTTTTATTTGGCCTTATTTTCTATTTCTTTTTTATTTTATTTTGATTTATATTTTGAATTTTCTAGGGGTGACACGTGGGGGCTCTTAGAGCTGTCACGTGTCGCCCCTATTTTCTTTCTTTCTTTCTATCTTTATTTTTATTTATTTATTTCCTTTTAATATTTTATCTGACAAGTAGCTCAACCACGGCCATTCGATCTCAACCGATCGAATGATCGTGGTTTCTCCCCTTCCACTAGGCCCTCGCATGTGCAACACACGTGTCCCAAGCACATCATGTGTTGCCCCCTCATCTCTCTTCCTCTACCAATCGTTCTTCCCCTTTCTCCACCGCTATGCGTCGCCTCTGCTTCGCCTTCGTCGTTACGTATCACCTCCACTTCCTTCGCGCATTAGCACTTGAGGTGATGTGGAATGGACTAAAGTACAAATAAGGGAAAGCTTGGGGTCCTTAACGTAAATATTACATAAATATAACAACTTCAAATGGAAGTTTCTGGACTAAATTAAGAATACAAAACATGGGGTGAAAGTTGCAAAATACCCCTCAATAGGCGCAGGTGGACGGCGGATGGAGCGCCACTTATCCATGTGGCATGCAGAGGACGACCAATGGCGTTTCACAGATGGAGGGCAGAGATTAGATGCTACCTTCTGATCTGACAAATATGGAGAACTTGATCGGATGACTACTGCACACCTGGGAGAATGTTCTTGATGCAATGGCTAAGAGAGGACTTGGAAGTATAGGGAAGAGCGCTCGACAGGGCGAAGCTTCGATTAGCCAAAACTCCTGATTCCAAGGTTCTCCTGGCCTATTGAGCGGCTCAAAATGCTCCTTACATGATTTCACGTTGGCTGGAGGTCTCAGATGAATCCAGATCTCGTTGAGGAGAGATCTGGAGCTCGATGAAGCTCAGAGACCCGGAGCTTCTATCCAGGACCAAATCATGCCCCAAAAGGGGCTATTTGTTGCTCCTGCCTACACGAGAAGACTCATGGGTCAAGGATGAATCTCTACGACCTGTTAATTACTCGAAAATATGGTGGAATGGAGGTGGGGAGCTACTTTGGCGAGAGGCATAGGAAGAGTACCGATCTCTCAGATTTGAGTGAGATATGGGGTGGAAATGAGTCATGGCAAAAGAAGATGAGTAGGGGCGAATGTGGAGGTGATCAGGAGGGTCAGAGAATGGTCAGATCATGGTGAATAGAGGTCGGAGCCTAGAGCTCCAAGGAACTATGATTTTTAGATTTTAAGATATAAAAGATGAAATCAAATCAATGAAACACATAGTTACATGACTGCTACTGCTGATAATGGAAAAGGCAAAGAAAGAAGCAACTCATTTACCTAATGTGGTCGAGAGCAGGGATCACAAGGAGGAGCTTCGGCGAGGGGTTGAATCAGCTCTGATATGCGTCCTCCTCTCTATGAATCAATGGGGATCTCTCCCTGTCACAGAGGACCACTCCAAGCTTCAATCCAAGGGGTCAAAAGTCGATCAAGAGGTATTAAAAACTTAAAATGGGAGGAGGTGACAATATATATAAGCTACCTGATACCATCACTTAGGTATTTTGATGGAATCAGAGTAGACTGGCAAACGACTCTTGATCCCGTGAAAGATCAGAGTTAGTTGAAGGTTTTACAAAAATAAATTGAGGGTAGAAGGAGTCTTGATTAATCAGGAAAATGAGGTGAAAAGGGTTGAAAACACATGACGGATCGGTCCAAGCGGGGAGTTGACCTCAGTCAACAAGGCTGCTCCCTCATTGGTCCATGTTATCCATAAAGAGACAAAACATAAATGAAAATAAAATAAAATGAAAATAAAATAACGAATGATTTAATTATTTTTTCTTAAAACATGAAAGTTCTTTATTGTATGTACTATTTTTTGTTATTTTCATTTATTTTTATATACCTGTTTATAGGCATAAAAGCCTATATAATATGTATTTGATTTTATTTTGTATTTTATGTTTTATTATTTTATGCACATCATTATATATTTATAATATCTTTAAATATGTATTTACGTATTTTTATTTTATTCTTCTAAGTTTATCTGTCTACTTAAATAAATATGGGTATGTACACTATAAGTAAGGTAAGCCCATGTATTTTGTTACACTATTTATTTTAATGAGTTTTAAATGCTTTTATTTTATATTTGTTACTTAAATTTATTTCAAATAATATTTAGAAGTGTATGAAAATACAAAAAGCTAAAAATACAAAAAATGAATATAATATACAAGTATACAATACGATAGGGATCCAAAGGCCAACTTTTGCATCTAAACTCCATTTTTAATGAAATCACCTTCATTCAATAGATAATTTAATTTTATGAACAATAGAGGTGAGTTTGGTATATTTTAAGTTCATATGAAGGAGATAAAAGTCTATGAAGTTTTGTTTACAACTTTTTCATCTGTGTGTCCCAGTCACAATGTACATTATTTTTATATGCATTGTTTTTGTATTTGTATAGACATTTTTATGTATATGTTTTGTAGTGAAAATATTTTTATTTGAAGTATGTAAGAGTGTGTAAAAATTCATGTAAGTTTGAGCTATGAACATTGTACAGGCAACCTAGGGTTTCTACGTGGCAGTGTTATTCTGTCTGCATTTATTTTCCCTTATCTCCCTATACTCCATTCCTTTTCAACCAAGTCAATATTGACTTAGTCTCGGGGTTTAGGATCAGATAGTATTTGCAATACGTCATATTTTTCTTTTATTTTATTTATCCATTTATTGTGCATCTAAATACAAGTATTTAAGCATTATTTACAGAAAATAGTTAGACAATTAGTTTGTACGAGTTATCTCTATTTACATGTATTTAGCTAGGGTTTTAAAGATGAAAAAAGGAATAAAGGTGAACGAATGGGTATTAATCACCCCCATACTTACCTTTGCTAGTCCCTAGCAAACATTAGGAGAATAAGTGATGCAGAAGAGAAATAAAGAAAAGAAAAATAAAGTAGGTTGAATGATCATGTTTTTTTAAACTTGTCTTTACAAAATCAAAGTGTAGAGCTTAGTTAAGACCTTTAGATCATTAATTTGTTCGGAATCACACTGAGGTTTGCGACTCAACAACCCTTAGATTCCATGATCCTTTATTCAGTTCAACTCAATAGTCTGGTCAGAGCTGTCCCTTCAGATGGAAACTCTTGTAACCATGAAATGACAAGTACCAAGTGTGTGGATGGTGTTACCACTTCTCAGATAAGTTGTTGAGCTATCCAGTGGCCTCCTCCTCTGGTATTTCATCTCAGGGGGATGGATATTTCCTTCTAAGTTCAGGTGCATGCTAGTTCACAACGAAGGAGATAAGAAGCTAGAAGAAAGGGAAAAGAAGTGGAAATGGACTAGTGTAGTAGCATTTCCTTATAAGAATTAGGCCATTTCTGAAGCTCAAAATTTTTTATTTTTTTGGTATAGGCTTCTTTTTGATATTCCTTTGCGTGGCATTGCACTACATTCTTATTTACCCTGACAGATATAGAATCTTTTGGTCCGCCCATGTTTTGTTATCTTAGAAAAATTATCCTAGCACACCATCCTTCATCCGAAGCTTCATTTCAATCCATTCTCCAGTCGTTATATGTCCATGCTACCATAGAAATAATAGGTCGAAGTACATATTTCAACAATCTCCAAGAATGGTTCCTGAACCACCCTTAACGAAGCGGCCTAGTATGGCCCAGACTTAGACTCCCGGATCTTTCAACAACTCATCTTGGTTGAGCTAAGTGTTGCATGCGAGCTTCAAAGTCAAGCCACTGTCTCAAAAATCATATGGATGGCATGAAGGGTTCTATTTAGTTATATTGAATTGACTCATGAATTCAGTCTCACTGAATTTAATAACTAAGTCAAAGTGACATGAAGCGTCTCAATTCCAGTCCTTAACAAGTTCCTTTGAAATTAGGTGGATTGAGGCCTAGATAAAGATCCAATATTCAGACTTTATTTAGACTTGCTCAATTGTCAAAATCATTCGGAAAAATACGTATGCAATGCAAGGACATACTTTTGTGAAGATATTTTTTAATTTTGAACTTTTTATGGGTTTTTTTAAAAGGTTTGCAAATTTTTGTGGGGTTTTTAAAATATTTTGTATTTTTTAGGTATTTTTGTAAATTTTCAAAATTTTATGGGATTTTTGAAAAAGGTAAAAGAGCTAGTGAAAGATAAAAGGGTTACAGTGTTGGTGGTATGTGTGTTATTCTTTACAGATGATTTCTTCTATACCCTTACACTGTGTTTTAGCCATATTATTGAAAATACGCAAGTACGAGTTACGGCTAATGTATATATACATATATACAACCCCCTATACTTAGCTCGAACTATGCCCTCGTAGTGATCAAAGAGCATAAAGGAAGACATAACTCGTGCTAAGTATAAAAAAGTGTAGACTACAAGACGCAAAGAATAAGAAGTCAATCGTCTCCTATACTTAGGATTAACTAATCCTAAGTATAGCAGACTGTACACAAAGTGGGGACGGTGGAGGGTTAGAATGTACAAACTCATCGGCTTGTCCTGTCCCCCCATACTTAGGGTAAAATATCCCTAAGTATAGGCAGAATATCAACAAGTTGAGAGACAAGTGAGGAATCAAAGAACGAACACACGAGTCAGTCAAACCCCCTCCCCCCATACTTGGGATAAGCATATCCTGTGCATAAGAAGGATGGAAGGGATGGCTGAGTAGACATAAAAATAGAAAAAGAAATGAAAAGAAGAAAAGAAGAAAAATAAAATGATATTTTTGGATTTTAATGTGTTTGGTCCTTCATCATTTGGAAGCTATTCCTGGTATAATAACCTGAACTGAGTCTACAACGGATAGGAAAGTATCATGCTCAATATATGGTTTTAACAGATGTCTGTTGACTACAAAAGGTCGTGTTTCATATGAAAAGCCATATATTACAATGCTACCATTATCATGCACATTTTTCAGGATGAACGGAGGAGGGGGAGGAGATGGAAGAAGAGCGGAGGAGGAAAAGGATTACCTGCGGATGGTTTTCACTGAGGATGAGCTATGTGAAGCAGCTCCGATCGTCGTTGCCTCCATTTCTCAGCGAGAAGATTGAGGCTCTACATCATGCAAGAATGAGTTGAAATGCGAAGATTGCTTCACAGATCTCACCGGAATCGGAATGGCCGTCGTCACTCAAGAAGTCCTCGACGAGCTGTCACTGGGGCAAGGCTTCAAGCTAGTGGCTCTCTCTCTCAAGAACGACACCATTTGAAAAATCGCTAAATATCCTAGTAGTCGATCGCTTAATTAATCAAAAAGACCACTTAATTAATTTCTCAATTAAAGCGAGCAGTCATATTTTTAATCCTAAGGTCAAACTCAGAGAGGCCACTGTCTCCATAGGTTGGTTAATATGTAATCTAAAACCTAGGTTTTTGTAGAAGTATTTTTTGTAATTTTTTATGCAGTTAATGATGATGTGCAATTGCATGCAAGTTCGGGACAAAAATGCAATTTTCGATCAAACGATATCAAAAAATCCTCAAAGTTGGTCGGAAGGTGAAAAATAATGAAATTAATGCACTACATTTTTTGAATTTTTAATACAAAATGAATTTATTTTGAGTTAAATATGCATGCAGGGTGATTTTTCATAAATCAATTATAATAAATATAAAACATAATTATTTCTTGGAAATAAAATTATCCTTGATAGTTCTAATCAATATGCATCCATGAAAAATAATAGATCCTAAAAAATGGGTCTATAGCCTATTAGAAATAAATTACTCAAATCACCATTTCATTTACTGTGATCTTGTATGTGTGCAAATGCAATGATTTTTAGGCACAAAATAGAACCCACTTAAATATGGCTACTTGAAATTTTGGAAAATTTTGGAGAAACAATTAATTAAATATCAATTTCAAATCAAACACTGGGTAAAATAAGCCTTTTTTCACTTAATTAATTATATTAAATAAACCAATACTCACGAAATCAAACAATCATCCACAATGATAAAGCATAAGCTTTTCTACAAGAGGCCATTTTTGAAATTAAAACATACTGCAAAATAATGTCCAAATTAAAGCAAAAACACAAGGGTATGAGTGCAATACATAAATTAAAAATGACAATTAAACAAATATGTTGAATGGATTGATATGCAATTACCCAACTAGTGAGGGTCTGTTTGTAATTTTACATAGGTGTACGTGTCACGCACGTGCTACTGACATCATTAGGTTGACGGGTTTCTTTATAATTACTGGATCTGGGTGGGGGGCTTCGGTGAAATTCCTCCAAGGGGCACGTGCGTTGCACGTGCCATGGTTGGGTGGGCATCGGGGCAATTACCCCCCACCGCACGTGCCATGCACGTAAGGGGGAGGGGAGATGGGAATGGATACGACTCGACTACCGAGGGTGTCTAGGCAGTGGAGGTCGAATGCGAGGTGGTTGGGCGATTATCGGCTGGGCATGTGGAGGACCGTTGAAGGTGGAGCCGGTCGGTGGAGGTCGAACACAAGGCAAAGCGGGTGCGTGTCTCGAGGTAGCGAGGCAAGGTTCGAGGCGATTGAAGTCCCCGACGATGCATACCTGGGGTCTTCAGTTGGTGATGGTGGTCGAGGGGATAGGGGCGAAGGAGGTTGAAGCGAGGGCGGAGGGGATCAAAGGTGTCAGAGGTGGTTCGCGGTGGGGATTTGGTGAACGGTGATCAGTGGTGTGGCGTACAAGGAGGAGGCGATCAACACGGGAGCGGTAGTGGAGGCTGAGATAATGTGAACGGAGGAAGGTGCCGATGGAATGGTGGTGATCGAGGAAGGTTGTTGATTTGAGGGGGAGGATATTGAAGAAGAATTGAAGGAAGAGGCATGCGGGTGGATGCACCGCCGCGAGATGCCGACACAAGGTGCATAGGCGCAACAGGAGGTGAAGCGTAAGGGGGGAAGAATGGGAGCACCACGTGGCGCGCATAGGGGTGACCATGTGGCAGAACATAAATCAAATTTAAAAATAATAATGATTAATAATAACAATAATTAATAATTTAACAAATAAAAAATAAAAAATAATTATTATTATAATTTAAATAATAAGATAGAAATGATAAATAACTAAATAATAAAAATAAATAAGTACAAAAATAAATAAATACATAAAATAATAATAATAATTTAAAAAATAAAATTAAAAGAATAAAATTGGGTGACATGTGGCGGCGGCTGCCACGTGTCGCTCCCAAAAAATTCAAAAATTAAATTCAAAGAAAATAAAAATTAAATAACAATGAAGTCAAATAAAAAAGTAATCAATAAAGTTATTTGTCTCGACAAGATCTACAACTTTCGTGAAGGATTCAAAATCTAAAGAAATCATCTGTATAAAAAGTATTTTTGGCGGTACTCTATAGATATCAAATACTGCATTTTTGTATTTTGCATTTTTTATCATTTTAAATAAGATAAAAAAAATCAAAATAAAATCAAAGAAAATATAAAATATATATTTACAACATAATCTATTTTTTAGATTTTTAAAAATTAGGAAATAAAGAAATAAAATAAAGGGGGCATATGTACAAACTAGATATACATACTCATATTAATTTATTTTCTTTGATTTTTGCCTCAATTTTCATTTGGATTTTTACATATTTTATTAATACATAAATCAAAGAAAATAAATGCAAAAGAAATAAACTCAAAAGAGTTATTTTTATGCATAAAATAATAGAGTTAAATCAGTCAATATGTACAATATACAATAGGGGCCCAAAACTCAGGTTTCACATATGAACTTCGATCTTTTGAATTTGATCTTTTTTTGTAGATAATTGAGCGTACATTAAATAAAAGGTGAGTAGGGGTCCATAGGAGACTGTATGGGAGAGATATTCATGTTTTACTGCTTTTTGTCTCAAACTAGGGTTTGGGTTTTATTGAGCAAATTTAAAGTTAGTATTTTTTGGTATTTTTCTTTAATTAATGTTAGTTATATGTACACTATAGATTGATTTTATTTGATTCTTAGTTATTGATAAATAAATAAAAATAGGAGAACTTAGGGTAATTAGGGTGATAATTTACAAAGAATTTAGGATTCTTACTTAATGCAATTATGCATGTTAAATTTTACTATCATCTACATGTGCATGAATGATAATAATGCAAAATAAATAGAGAAATGCAGCTAATTACTCGAGAACGAAGCTCTACTTTCAACTTTTAGAGTGATGAATCACAGATTCATCAACCCTTATACTTAAATATTGCTTATCTCCGAGTAACTAAAATGAAATGCAGAAGTGAAATGATTTTGGCAAGGTCATGAACAAAAGGTGAAAATGGAGCTCCACTCGATTTTTGGATTAATATTGTGGTGTAACTCCTTATGAGAATTAGGGTTTTAATAACGATAACCTCCAAGTTTGCACAAGTTAATATCCCCACCCAACTCAGAAGTCATCTTAGTTCAACATCCTCCTTAAGCATACCACATGAACACTGAATAATTGTCTCTGGTATGAAGGGTGTTATATCTTCCCATCCAAAATGCTAGACTACCATACAATTTCCTCCTCCAGTAGCTCATCCTCGGGGAGTCAGGCATTTCCTTATAAGTTTAGGAACGTGTTAGCTCACAATGAGTAAGGGGAGAAGTATAGAATAAGGGGAAAAGAAGTGGAGAGTGGCTAGTGTAGTCTACTCTCCTATGAATCTTGGCCGGTGTAGCCAAGTCTCCACTAGATCTGCATGCTCTCTGAAGCTTGGACCATTTAGGTCAATTTTTTTTGGAAATTTGCTTCTTTCTGGTAGACATCGTGCTTTCTCTGCATGGATCTTTTGTGCCCTGGAAGATATAGAGTCTTTTAGTCCTCCCATGTTTTGGGGTCTTAGAAAAATTACGCTAAGAGTCCATCCCTCATCCAAAGCTTTATTTCAACATAGTATTCCGATCTTTAGTTGCACACACTACCAAAGACAGGATCACACAATCTTCCAAACACCTCATCTGAATTGAGCTAAGTACACAATGTAGAGTACAACATAATTTCATATCCAAGAGTCTACTCAAAATGAGGTGTTCAGGTTAGACACTAAGAGTCAAGCCACCGCCGGCCAGCAGGGAACTTGGAGGATTAAGTCTATGACCTGAAGTTTCTAAAAATCCTATTTCTCAATTCAAGTTCCTATGAAATTTAAGTAAATTAAGGTCAAATCATGTGTTGGACATGCGAGCCCAGGATAAGAATTATGCAATGAATGTCATTGCATCATTCCCTAATCTGAAATAAAGAATAATTAATTCGCATAATAGGATCCTAAGTACAATTAGGGTTATGTACCACGACAATTTTAATGATCATACAACTGTTGATTCAGTTATTGAATCATAGAGGCTGGTGCTTGGATGAATATCTAAAGAGTTAAATTGAGGACTCATCAAGCAACGCCAAATGATTATTAAGAGATGGTCTCCAACCTGAGTAGGAGATGGCAGTCCGTTCTCTTTTTATTGATATCTGATTGGCCTCTTGATGCAGGTCCTCTACATAGGAATAGAGATTCGGAGGTGTCAGATAAGTTAGTCAAAGAGTTGACTTAACGAGATCGAGATAACCAAGTCTTATGTCGTATGTTGTAATGATATAGGCATGCATCCTCTGATCGGAGACAAATGTGTTACTATATGTTTGAGCATGTACATTTGGTAGACTGATAGGTTGATGATCTAATCAAGGTCCATATACCGATGAGCTGGTGTGCATACAAGGGCATATGAGTAATACGACCTCTCAAAGGGATCATACATTTTCCTGCCTTTGGGATATTTGCATGTTCCTGCCTGGACTTTATTGTTGTTATCGAATGAAGTTTTATAAATAGGAATTACATTTATACCCCTGAGTGCCTGGTTCACGTGCCGTCCACGTGCAGATCTGGTTACTTTGCAAATCAAGCCCTAAACTATTTCCACGTGTTACTGTTTGGCTGAAAACTTTCTAATAATTGCATTTATGTCCTTGTGTGCTGTGTGCTTGACTTTTATTTTAATAAATAGCAAATTTCGTCCAAAAATCATGAGATTTTGATACATGGCTCCTGCAACGGTGTAGAAATTTCCATGAATTTTTGGATGCATTTTGGTTTCATTTTGTATTTTTAAAAATTTAAAAACCTCAAAAATTACTATTATTTGTGTTTCAAAATCTATTAAAAATATTAAAACCCCCTTAAAAATTCCAAAAAAATATTGTTTGTGTGTTTTGACTTGTTTTGATTTCAGCCCAATTTTTGTCGCATTAGCATTTATAAAAACCATAAAAATTGAAACATTAAAAATTCATAAAAAATCAAAAAAATGTATTTTCTTCTTCTATAGTTAGATTTTTATTTTTAGTTTATCATAAAATTATTGCTCGAATTTTATAGGCATTTTAAGTATTTTTAAATTGCCTTTAGAGCCAAGCTGTACAGTGGCTTTTATTCTTGGCTTAATTTTATATTTAGAAATTAATTAAAAATAAAAAATCCAGGAAAAATACCAAAAATACTTGAATATTTCTAAAACCCAAAAATATTTTATTTGATTTTTCTGATTATTTTTGATACCTTAAATAATTGTTTGTTTATGTATTTTTGATTTCTTTTACACCTTTTCTTAATTTTAAAAATTACAAAAAACTTGAAAAAACCTAAAATCCACTAAACTCCTTTATTTCTTTATTTTATTTGGATCCCCGACTACTTCGTAGCCCACGCATACCGTGATCCTTGAATTCGACCCTGGTAGCTATACCAGGTAAAATAAAATAGCGAGACCACTATTTGAGCTTGATTGATTGATTTATATCTCTATTGTGGTGGTCTTCTTTTTCTTCATTGAATCTGATCTGAGTGGTTGAGGTCACAACGACCAGTGACACATTTTACCCTTAATCGCTCGGGATTTTCGGGTCATCAAAATGGCGCTGTTTCCACGGAGCACGGCTTAGTAGTCGGCTTCCTTTCTTTTTCGACTTTTCTTTTCCTTCTTTTATTTTCTTTTTCTTTTTTTGTGTTTTTATTCCTTTTTTTATTTGTTTTTATTTTTGCACTTATTCTTTTTTATTTTATTTTATTTTTCATTCTTATAATAATTATTGGACTGACACATCTTCTGTTTTAATTTTCTTGCGAGGGCCCGACGATCGAGGGCGGCTTTCTTTGGAAAGACAACGCACCCGCAAGACTTGGAGGCGACTTGTTTCTGCATCGAGTCACAGGAGAGCGTGAGAGAGGAGGAGCAAAAGTGTGGGGAGTGTTAGCTTAGCATAGCTTAGGATTTTATTTCTGACATTATATTATTATTGTAATAGGACAGGACAGACACTCTCGACTTTGGTGGATTTCTTGGGTCTGTTTCACCGAGCACCGGTGTGCTCGGGGGACCTCACCGTGATTTTTGTCAGTTTTCATTTTTGATCGCCTTTATTTTCTTTTGATTCTCGAAGGTTTTAGCCTTAGACTTAGGATTTTCACTTGCCTTGTGACGTACTTATTAAGGCCCAACCCTAATTACATTTCTGCTCCTATAGATCGTAATTAGACCTTATTAATTAATTCACTAATAAAAAAGTTAACTCGGTCACCTGAGGGGTCACGTGCCGCTAGAGGGTATACAGCACTAGCAGGATCCGTTATGGCAGACACCGATCGGCATCAGAGACTGGACTCCGACCCCTCTTGTTGACCCGTTAGCTATTGTGCTTCACGAGTAGAAATTATCTGTTTAAGGCCGATTTCTTCATGTATCATTTAGATAGTTTTATTTCTGTCTTTAAATTTATGCGTGGATCACTTTGCATGTAGAGAGTTGGAGTCAGGTACGCATCTCTTACTCTGCATGCATCATCATGGTTAGTCGTGCATCGGCTTTTTCGTCTTCTCCCTCTATTTTTGGACTTAATAATAATCAGGATAATCAAAGAATTCGTTAGGCGTTGTTTTATTTGAAAAATACCTATAAACAAAAACCATAAAATTGGGACTGTTTAAGCAAGCTTGACCTAAAAAACACTTCACCAAAAAAAATTTGGGAGAGCAATCCCCTCCTTGTATGGTTTGAATGAGCGAGAGAGTGACCCGTACCCTAGGCTAGAGCCACATCCGACCCTTCTTCAGACTACTGGTCTCAAGTTAGTCGTTCTCCAGTGAGGATCGCTCTGGTCTCCGCTAAAGAGGGCAACAGTATCCTTAACAGAGCGAGTCGATCAAGTAGTTGGTAAATGGTCCGTGACTTGTACTGGTTGGGAAAGATCTAGCTTTGGATCGGGACAGTCTCCTAGGGGTGTTGGATTCCCAACAGCTCGCTTAATCGCTCTGAAAGATTGTTTAATCACCTAATAAAATTGACAAGATAAAAGACTGAACCTTCACGGTCATCAGCTCTGAGTATGTAGGTGAATCAGGGGTTTACTTGACCGATCTTGTTTGCTTTTCCAGATCTCATCCACCTTCACTCACCAAATCAAGATGATGGGTCAGAGGTCCCTTAGGCAGCCTCTGGCTGCACCACTTTTGAGCACTCTGGCCCGCTCATCTAGGTTGGTTCACGAGAGTCGAGACCTGCTCTCTGAACCTGAGTTCGACTCCACCCTGTTCTCCCTCGACCACCCTTCTACCAGTCCTGAGGTGCCCGAGCAGATACCACATCAGCCAGTTGATTTATCAGCACCTGAGTTTGGGTCTTTTGCCTTTGCAGCGACCATGGCCAGCAACGAGGAGCGCACCGATGGACCCAGTGGGAACCAGACATATGTATTGGATCAGGGTGCCATCAACAACACCCTATTAGCCTCCCTTGAGACTATGCAGCGACAGATTCGGGATCAGGGGGCTTTCATGGTGGACATGCGTCGCGAGATGGAGCAGATGTGAGCCGACAGAGAGCAACGCAGACCCAGTGGAGGAGGAGGAGGAGATATTCCCGATGATAGAGAGCCTGAGTAGCCGTCGTAGCCAGCACCTGTACGACCGATGAGGGAGTTGCACAACCCCTGGTGCAACTCTCACCCATAGATGAATAGTGTTGTTGGCCATTTTGGGAGATTTCAAGCTCCTACCTCAAACGATTCAGCTTCTTCCCCGCTTCCACGGACTTGCCACAGAGGAGCCGTACCTTCATCTCCAGGAGTTAGAGATGATCTGCAGTATTGTCCACGATCGTCTTGTGGACGAGGACACCATCAAGATGATGGACTTCCCTTTCTCCCTTGTAGACAGAGCAACGAACTGGTTGAATCATTTAGGGAGATTTGTCACCACATGGGAATAGCTCCGGAACGAGTACTTGAATAAGTACTATCCACTCGGCCGGACGAATGCAGCCAGGGCCCTAATTAGCAATTTCTTTATGCTCCCCAATGAGCAATTTCACGAGGCATGGGATCGCTTCAGGGAGATTACAGACTGGTGTCCCCATCATGATATATCGAAGCCCAATCTCGTCCAGAGTTTCTTTTACGGGTTGACACCGGAGTAGTAGGGGCTAGTCAACGCATCCTGTGGGGGTTCATACTTTACCAAGGATGAGGATCAGGTCTGGGTCATCTATGAGGAGATGGTCGAGAACTACACGGTGATGTCCCAAACCCGATTATACACTCAGGGGAAGCCCACGCCATAGGCCGTGTCCTATCAGAGGATAGCACGGGTAGATGCCGGTCCATCCACGTCATTAGCAGCCGCAGCACATGCAGAGTCGACGGCCGCTGATATGGGGAATATCAACGAGAAGTTGGATTGGATCGAGTTGAAGAGAAGAAGCAGTGCCAGGGCATGACGCAGATCGACCAGATGACACAGACGTTGAGTGACCTGAAGACCCAGATCATGTGTCTCCAGGAGGCACAGACGGCTTCTCAGCCCCGTCTCAGGTCATGGGCAGATACCGGTAGCAATAGCTCGACCCAGCCCTCTTCCCACTACCGATAGGTGCATCACATTCAGGCGGAACTGTTCTAGCAGCAGCAACAGTATGTTCAACCGCCACCATCTCAGGACAGCCAGATGGTGGTGTATTAGCTGAACCAGCCCCTGGAAGTTCTCCCCCTACCCACCTACGAGCAGGAGCCGTTGATGGATGTCAACGGGATTTGTTATGACCGACCTCAGCCTGGGATCCGACGAGATCATCCCGGATTTCGTTGGTCGACCGGAGGTACCAGTTCCCAGCAGCAGCCTCCAGTTCAGGGTGGCCAGTACGGCCAGCAGCGAGAGCAGCATCAACAGCCCCAGTTCTCATAGCAGCCACATCCACAGCAGTATTCCCAGCAGCATGGTCCTCATCCCTGTCAGTAGGGACAATCATGGAGGCAGTAGCAGCAGCCTCAGCAGCACCAGTCTCATCCCCAGTATCCCTCTCACTCCCAGCAGCAGCAGCCTCACTTCCAGAGAGGCCACCTGTCATGTTCTCATGGGCCCGTTAAGAGAACCCAGCCTTAGATGATCTAGCCCGCCTCATCTGCGAGCAGCAGGCTACCTTCATACTAGAGATGGATGAGTTTCGACAGGAGATGAGAGAGATCATCAAAGGAATGGCCGCCATCCCTTCCCAGATTGAGCCGATCCCGAACAACCTCAAGAGGAAGTCTGAGCAGGTAGAGTTTACAGAGGTTACCTCTCCTAGTGATTCACTTGGTGGTATTACTGCATACACTTTTGATGCTGACTTTGTTACACTTGGGAGCGGTAGGATGCCAGTCGGAGGTGCCTCATCTGAGCGATGACCCCATGCAGCTTCAGGAGCGCCAGACGAGGAGGAGAGAAGTGCTGATGCCACCCATGATGATGATGATGATGACGGTGGTGCTGACGCTGCCAAAGATGTTGATCCAGCTGACGGTACTGAGGTTGTCACTTCACCAGATGCAGGAGGTGGTGCTGATGCCACCAGAGTTGATGTTGAGCCAGAGCGCGGTGCTGATGACGCAAGTCCAGATGTCGTAAGTGATACTGAGGCCACCAGTTCTACTCCTGTTGCATTTCCTTCTGTTCGTGTATCTCAAGTTTGTCCTGATAATAAAGGAAAGGGTTCTTCATTTACAAGTCCATCTGTGTTATTTGGAGATGTTTGTATGCATTCCACTTTGCCGCAGCAGCAGGGACCCGATCCTAGCCCTCCATCTGAGGAGGACCCAGCCATCCCCTTTCCCCAAGCACTCCGCTTGGCTAAGGGGACTAAAAAAGAAATCCAAAAAAATCCCATCAGTTAGAGTTCAGTCAGCAGATGATGGACAGATTTCACATACATCTGACTCTATAGGAGGCCTTGGAGCACATTCCCCTCTTCCAGAGGAACCTTAGAGACATGACTCCTATTCGCAGGAAGAGGAGGAACCACCAGTCAGAGATCCATGTGCTCACTCATGCCACCTGCTTCGCCATCCAGAACCGTCTGCTAGCCAAGAGGCCAGATGCAGGAGCTCCTTATGTTAGATGTCACATTCATGAGCAGAGGTTCGATCGGACTCTATTAAACAACGGTTCTTCCATCAACCTACTTCCGGCAGCCTTACTCGACTGATTTGAGTTTGGCCCTCTTCGACAGAGCAGGATGGTCCTTTAGTTTGTTGATCGATCTGTCAAGAGGCCGAAGGGGTTGCTGAAGGACATGGTCGTCACAATTCAAGGCTTGAAATTCCCCGTGGACTTCGTTGTGTTGGACATGGAGATCCTTGAGTCTGTGACAGATACCCCCATCATTTTAGGACGCTCGTTCTTGGCCACATCCAAGGCAGTGTCCGATCAAGATAGCGGGAAGGTGTACTTTCACGTCGAGGGTGAGAGTATACAAATAGAGACGATCGATGAGATCAGGGCACGAGATTCAGCTTGCTCAGAGCCGCTCACAGATTCAGAGTAGATGGCAGAGGTAAAGCGAGACATCCACCAGGATTGTAATTTTGTGATTACAGATAATGAGGCAGTTTGGTCCGACCCAGTTTCACGAGCCATCCTCTCACCTTCAGAGTTCGCTGATGCACAAATTCTAGTAGAGGAGAGCTTGGAGAGTGCATTCCTGGTACAAGATACAGTTCATGTAGCAGATCGCGTTCCTGATAGCGTGGCAGTTGATTCTTTTGATACAGATTCAGATCCCTCAGAGTCAGACGTTGATTGGGTAGAGTTTGATGATATGATTCCATTTATGACTTCCACAGAGCCAGCAGTTAGGGTGGAGACCGATCCCATTCAAAGCACAGACACACCAGCAGAGCAGTCTTCACCAGATTCTCAGATTCAACGAGAGTTCTCCCATGCAGATTTTGTCACGTTCACTCAGACTTTTCAGAGTCCATATCCGCCAGCACCCAGTTGTCCAGAGCAGAAGCCCTTTCCGTAGTCGCTGAAGTATAGATTCCTTGCAGGCGAGCATGAGATGTACCCAGTCATTATCTCAGCGGATTTGACTAGAGAACAAGAATCTCGTTTGATGGAGGTTCTTGAAAAGAACCGCAAGGTGATAGGATAGAGCGTAGACGATCTCCAGGGGATAAGTTCGGCTCTTTGCTCCCACCATATCTATCTCAAAGAGGATGCCAAGCCGTCGTGTAAGTTCCAACGATGGCTGAACTCGAATCTTCGAGAGGTTGTTATGAAGGAGATTTCAAAATGGTGGAGCGCCGATTTTATCTACCCCATCTCCGACTCCAAATGGGTTAGTACATTACATGTGGTGCCCAAGAAGGCGGGCATCACTACAGTTGTGAGTGAGTCTGGAGAGGAGATCACTACCCGGGTATCCACTTCTTGGAGGGTTTGTGTGGACTGTAGACAATTGAACCAGGCCACCAAGAAGGATCATTTCCCCCTGCCTTTTATTGATCAGATTATAGAGAGGCTAGCAGGGAAGAGTCATTACTGCTTTCTTGACGGGTACTCCGGATACAATCAGGTGGCCATTGTGCCCGAAGACCAGGACAAGACCACATTCACATGTCTCTTTGGGACAACGCTTTCAGACGTATGCCCTTTGGTCTATGCAATGCTCCGGTGGCATTCCAAAGGTGCATGTTGCCCATCTTTTCGGACATGGTGGGTGAGTGCTTGGAGGTCTTCATGGATGACTTTTCGGTCTATGGCGATGGGTTTGATGCTTGTCTTGACTGCCTAGACTGCATCCTTCAGCGATGCATCGAGGTCCATCTTGTGCTATCCTGGGAGAAGAATCACTTCACGGTGACTCAAGGGACAGTGCTTGGCCATATCATCTCGAACAGGGGAATGGAGGTTGATCCAGCCAAGGTGGATATCTTAGGAAACTCAGTCCACTGTCCAACTTGCGACAGTTACGGTCTTTTCTGGAGCACGTCAGTTTCTACCGATGATTCATTCATGATTTCAGTAGGATTGCCCGACCGTTGACTGATTTGCTAACCAAAGACACCGAGTTCATTGTGGATGATAAGTGTCTAACGTCATTTGAGTCTCTCAAGAGTCTAGTTGTTGAGGCTCCTGTCCTCCAGCTGCCTGATTGGTCTCTCCCATTCGAGATCATGACGGACGCCTCCGATTTTGCTGTAGGGGTCGTGCTGGGACAGAGGAGGGATGGAGCATCTTTTGCCATTCACTACACTAGCCGTACATTGGATACCGCCCAACGGAATTACACCATCACTGAGAAGGAGATGCTAGTCGTAGTCTTTACCCTAGATAAATTCAGATTATACATCATTGGATCCAAGGTGACTATCTTTACTGACCACACCGCCATCAGGTACCTCATGGCAAAGAAGGACGCCAAAGCGAGATTGACTATATGGATCCTTCTACTCCAGGAGTTTGATATAGAGATTAAGGATAAGCCTGGAGTTAAGAATGTGGTGGTGGATCATCTCTCCCGATTAGAGCACCTTGAGGATTCTGAGCAGATTGACCCTATTTCTGCGACCTTCCCAGATGAGGCAATCCTTACTATCGCGTCTCTCCCGTGGTACATCGACATTGTTAACTATCTTGTTGCCAAGAAAGTTCCACAAGGTTGGCCCAGGCAGCGACTTGAGACTTTCCTCGCGAAGGCCAAGTTCTACCATTGGGAGGATCCCGTCCTTTATCATGAAAGAGGGGATAGCATCTGGCGTCGGTGCAATCCTCAGGAGGAGCACCATAGCGTCCTCACTTACTTCCACAAGCTTGAGGCAGGAGGACATCACTCTGGAAGGAGAACCACACAGAAAGTGCTCCAATCCGGCCTATGGTGGCCTACCCTCTTCAAGGATTCTGATGAATTCGTGAAGAGGTATACTGACTGTCAGAGGATGGGCACTTGTGGACAACGTGATATGATGCCGATGCATCCCATTCATTTCTGTGAGGTTTTTGACGCATGGGGCATCGATTTCATGGTCTATTCCCTAAGAGTAGGAGATTCGAGTACATTTTGTTAGCCGTGGATTATGTGAGTCGTTGGGTCGCGGCCATCCCCGCCCAAACCGCAAATGCTAGGACTGTATGCCGATTTTTGAGGAAGAATATCATTTCACGGTTCGGGGTGCCTAGAGTGTTGATATCTGACGAGGGGCCTCATTTCGTCAACGACAAGGTAAAGGCCCTTGCTAGCAAGTTAATCATTGACCATCGAGTAGCCACATCATATCATCCTCAGACCAATGGTCTTGCTGAAGTGTCAAACAGGGAGATCAAGATTATTTTGCAGAAGGTCGTCCGCCATGACCGAAGGGATTGGTCATAGCTTTTGGACTCGGTTTTATGGGAATATCGGACGTCCTTTAAGACTCCTTTGGGTACATCTCCCTTTCGCCTCGTTTATGGCAAGCCCTTCCATTTACCTGTTGAGCTGAAACACAAGTCACTTTGGGTTGTTATGGACATACTTTTGGATCCAGTGAGTGTAGGAGACCAGAGGAGGGCAGAGTTGGCAGCCCTGGAGGAGCTTAGAGATGCAGCCTTTTCGAGCAGCCTACAGTATAAGGAGAGAGTGAAGAAGTGGCATGATTCTCATATCAACCACAAGCAGTTTGAGCCAGGACAGAGAGTATGGTTGTTCGATGCTAGGCTTAGATTATTTCCAGGGAAGTTACAAAGCAAGTGGAAGGGACCATACCTGGTCCGAAAGGTACATGACAACGGAAGCATTGACATATCTGAGATGTCATCTGAGTCTACCTTTCGTGTTAACGGGCAACGGCTCAAACCATATCTAGATCATGAGCCACTGGTGTTGACGTCTCCCCTATTCATTTTGTGAGAGATGTGGTCTTTGACTCACATCTATTGCATCTCACGCCTGATTATCACTGTCTTCTTCCTTGTATAGATCCAGATGACCATATCACACTATTCAACAGTCCAACACCCCATTTGCATCTTTGATTATGCTATACTTAGGGTGTACCTTACCCTAAGTATAGGGGGGTGTGAGACTTTTGATTTTTTTGATTCTTTTCTACCTTTGTTTTGCTGCCTATACTTAGGGATATTTTATCCAAAGTATAGGGGACGTAGACCCTGTACATTCTCCCACTCGGATTTCCCTTTGTGTATAGTCTACTATACTTAGGATTATTTGATCCTAAGTATAGGGGGAAACCCCGAGAGTCTTTTCCCATTCTATTCTTTCATTCGTCGTTGTAGTATAGTTTTCCTTTTTACTTCCCTATACTAAGCACGAATTATGTCTTCTTCATTGCTCTTGATTCACTCTAAGGGCATCGTTTGAGCTAAGTATAGGGGGTATCGTATATAGTTCATATATACTTTATCCATAACTCGTAATTTGTGTGAGTGTGTTAATAAATAAAATGGCTAAAATCCATAAAAACCCATAAAAATTAAAATTTTTCTTGTACATAAAATTCTTTATTACACATACATAGCTATGTATAAAATTATTTGTGTACAAATGTTTGTAAAAATGTTTTGTGTAAAGAGTTTGTAAATATTTTCGATATCAAAATTATGTATATAGTACAAAATTTTTGTAAAATGTTTGAAAAATAAAAAGTTTGCAAAAATCCTTTTATAAATATGTGTAAATATTTTGCAAAACTTCTGCATACATCCATGTATTCAAACATTTCCAAAAATTTTGCATTTGTACAAAAGCATCTTTGTATATATTTGTACAGTTTTTCTGAATCATAGTTGACATTTAAACTAGCCTGGAATTGAATTGAAAAATGGAGCTTGGTTAAGGTCTTAATCCACCTAATCTAAGAGGAACCTTATAGGGCTTAGGGTTGAGACTTTTCAGGTCCATGGTGACTTAATTCTTTGAGTCCACTAGGCTATGATCATATGTCATCTTGATGAGCCTAAGTAGGACACTTAACAACACACACATGACTCTCATATATAATGGCTTTACTTGCACCAGCACTTTACACCTAGCTCTCTACAGATGAGGTGTTGAGGAGGTAGTCTTCTTTGACTTGGGGTAGCATATGAGGGTAGTACTTCTAGGCGGAACCTCTCTTCTTCTTTTAGTGAAGGAAGTGCGTCTTAACTTGGTCTGGTGGCATTGAGGTCTAAAGACAGGAGTTGTGGGTTGCAATAATGCTTCAAAAGAGGGATAGTCTACTGGCTCAAGAGGAAAAACTCCTTATGTATATATGTTGCACCATGTAGATATGTTGTACATATGCACATCAAAAAAATGTGCTAAAAGAAAACTCCAAAAAGTGGCGGGTCTAATAGAAAATGAAATTTCCACCGGAGTGTATATAGCCAAATAAAGCAAAGCTTATGTTACCCAAGCCCATCTCATGAAGCTTGCAGCAGGGAGACTTAGCTACATTGGTTGGGCTCCCTAGGATACATGGCTACACTGGCCATGGTCCATTCTCTTCTTCCTCCTCTTCTTGAGATAATTGAACTTGAACTTAGAAGGGAATACCCCGCTCCTCGTGGAAAGAGTTGCCAGACTAGGGTATTAGAGTTACCTTGTTGAGGAGGGTTGTCACTTTGCTATTTCTGAGATGGGGAGCTACATATCACTTACACAGTACAAGAAAAGATTCATGGTCATCAGAGTTTGTGTATGTAGACTTGTTATGATCTGTATTGTTGAGGAGTCTTGACCATAGATTGGTGGAACTTAGAGGCTGTTGAGTTTTAAACCTAAGTCCAAACAAGGTTCCGACAAATTTAATGAAGACAAGTTAAATAATCAGCCTTGATTCACCTTCTTCCTCTTCTTTTTCTTTTTCTTTCTCTTTTCTCTTCTTCTTCAAATAAGTGTTTGCTAAGGGACTAGCAAAAGTAAAGTATAGGGGGTGATGAATACTCATTTATCACTCTTTATTCTTTTATTTTAGCTAAATATCTTGGCAAAACATCATGTATATAGTTGTAAATATAATAAATTATCAATAAGCATGCATTTGTTAATAATTAATAATTAGCATGTATTTATGCAAAAATAAAAGAATAAAGAATGAAAGAAAAAGAAGGAAACATCTAGAATAAATATTGAGTGACCTGAACCCAAGAGAGGGTCCAGACTAGACTTGATTGCCAAATAAAATAAGTAGAGAGAGATAAGGCCACTCTACCTTGTGTATATTCCTTCTTATATGTATATATTTTATTCTTACAAAAACAAAAATAAAATTGTATTTCTATTCCCTCGTATATATTTCTAAAAATAAAACAAAATTAATAAAATAAAAATAAATGAATTCTCTCTCACCTTGTACATAATACATGTATATATGTACTATATCCCTATTTATTTCACATCTATAAATAATTCATAAAAATAAAATAAAAATCATTTTATACTCATAATAATATGTTGTAAATAAATAAAATATAAAATTGGGGTATGTTTATAAAAATAAGAAAATAAAAATAATTGTACAAAATACATAGGTAAATTATACCTGTATATAATATAATATAATGTATATAGATTAAATTATTTTTCATAAAAATAAATAAAAATCACAAAAAATAGTTTGGAAAATAATAAATATTTTTCATTTTGAACATTTTTTAAAATAAAATCATCTTCTATTTTTAATTTATTTTTCAAATCTTTTTGACATGTCTTTTTTCTGATTGGTCCAGGAGGGATGTTGACCCCGGTCAACTGCCCCTCCCGAACCTTCTCCTTCGTGAATCTGGCTTTTGCTCTATTTTCTCCCATTTCTCTTATCTGGATCCTACTGCCTCCTGCCCCGATTTCTTCATCCGCACCTTCCACTTGGATCCAAGACCCTCGCGGATCCCTAGGAAAGGGCGGATCCTTCTCGGTTCGCGTGCCCACGCCCGATCTTATCAGCCACCTAGGGTTGCCTATATATGCTTCATTTTATTCCCTAGAGCAAAATCTCGTGCCGCACACTTCCCTTCTACCCTAGAACCTTTCCCCTTGGTGACATCAATCGGATTGGGCCTTTGGTGGTCGGAGAAGGCCACTGCAGCCGACACTCGAGCTTCATGGTCGGAGTTCCGTCGCAACGAGCCTCCCTCGCCTTCCGCAGCGAGGTCGAGGCGACGACCCCCTTCGACATCATCCCCTGGATCTCACGATTCGGATAAGACCATCAGGTAGCCTCCATTTCGATCCTAGTTTCGTATCTTTTGAATCTTTCATCCGCCGCTCCGCCAACTCCGACCCGCCGGTCAGAGACTCATCAACCACCCTTATCCATTCCGATCGACACATATGTTCACCGTCATCCTTCGTGTGTAACGTGATCTCCGGACCTTGGCTCTCTGAGCCAGGATTAGGCTTTAGGTTCCCTCCATCACTCGTCGGGAACCCCCACCTCCATTCGTCGTCGCTTCTCTTTAGTTTTAGTCAAATAACCTTGATTGGAGAACTCCTCCGAGTCCGAGCTTTCCCCCGCAGGTCTTCGCGCGCGTAGATTCGCCCCCATATCACCTTCATCCTGCCTCGCCAGAGCTTGCCCAGGTCACGTCCACCTTCCAGGAGATCTGACCGTCGGCGGGTTCATCGGACCAGTCAACCCGACACGGAGGAGCAATGCGAGTCGACCGCCACCGTCCGATCGTTCATCGGAGCTGCCAATCTCCCTCAGTACTCCAGTGAAATTCGCCTAGGCAGAGTTCTTCCGGACCTTCCCTCTGCCGTTAGATCACGCCCTTCGCCCAGATTGCATCACAGCTGTCCAGAGCCTGTACCTGTCAGGCCGTTAGATCTGACATCTAACGTCCTCCGTACGCCCACGTTCGCACCCTCCTGACGGTCGTTGGATTCGCCAGCTGTACGCACCAGAGCTGCATGACATCATCCAGTCAGAGCACGGCACCAGTCACTCCACGCGTGACGCACGAGCGGCTTGGGTAATTTGCTCTGCTACCCCTGCATTTATTTCCTTTTATTAGTTGGTCTGTAAAATAAAAAGTACACAGTGAGACTTTTTGCATCTGTGCCCCTTATGTTTTCGATATTTGCACTTTAGCCCTTCTGTATATGTAGCACGCGGTTCTACACGTAACTTTGGGATATTTGCATGTTCCTGCCTGGACTTTATTGTTGTTATCGAATGAAGTTTTATAAATTGGAATTACATGTATACCCCTGAGTGCCTGGTTCACGTACCATCCACGTGCAGATCTGGTTATTTTGCAAATTGAGCCCTAAACTATTTCCACGCATTACTGTTTGGCTGAAAACTTTCTAATAACTGTATTTAGGTCCTTGTGTGTTGTGTGGTTGACTTTTATTTTAATAAATAGCAAATTTCATCCAAAAATCATGAGATTTTGACACATGGCTCCTACCATGGTGTAGAAATTTCCATGAATTTTTGGCTGCATTTGTTTTCAATCAGTATTTCTAAAATACAAAAACCTCAAAATTTGCTATTGTTTGTGTTTAAAAAATAAAATAAAAATATTAAAAACTCCTTAAAAATTCCAAAAAATATTATTTGTGTGTTTTGACTTGTTTTGATTTCAGCCCAATTTTTGTTGCATTTGCATTTATAAAAACCATAAAAATTGAAAAAAATAAAAACCTTAGAAAAATTATTAAAAATTAATAAAAAATCAAAAAATGCATTTTCTTCTTCTTTAGTTAGGTTTTTATTTTTAGTTTATCATAAAATTGCTGCTCGAATTTTATAGGCATTTTAAGTATTTTTAAATTGCCTTTAGAGTTAGGATGTACACTACCTTTTATTCTCGGCTTAATTTTATTTTTAGAAAACTAATTAAAAATCAGAAAAATCCAATAAAAATACCAATAACACTGGAATATTTCTAAAACCCAAAAATATTTTTATTTGAATTTTCTGATTATTTTTTATACCTTAAATAATTATTTGTTTGTGTATTTATTATTTCTTTTACACCTTTTCTCAATTTTAAAAATTAAAAAAATTGAAAAACTTAAAATCCATCAAATTCCTTTATTTTTTTATTTTATTTGGATCCCTGACTACTTCGTAGCCCATGCATACCGTGCTCCTTGAGTTCGACCATGGTAGCTATACCAGGTAAAATAAAATAGCGAGACCGCTATTTGAGCTTGATTGATTGATTTATATCTTTATTATGGTGGTCTTCTTTTTCTTGATTGATTCCGATCTGAGTGGTTGAGGTCGCAACGACCAGTGACAAATTTTACCCTTAGTCTCTCGAGATTTTTAGGTCATCAGTCGTTGTCAGCATTGTGTGGTGAAGGGATCGTCCAATGAGGGTCGACACACAGCTGCTTGCTCGGATAGGTCTTGAGAACAATTGAACTAAGCTCACTCGTATAAATCACCGCATCCAGACCCGATGAGGAATCCTCAGAAACTTCCTTCTTTGGTATGTCGAAGGAAACTTTCGTAATTGGTTTTCTAGAACCTGAAGCATTGAGAGGGAGATAGTGATGCTTCTTGAGAGGTCAAGGGAACACCTTGAGGAATCGATTTTCTACTTCCTCTCACCGGATAACCAACTAGAGGATGGAGCAACCATGTTTTTGGAAAGGTTCAAATTGGTTGTGGTTGTCTCCTTTGTTGAAGATCAAGGATGTGGTGCGATGCTGACCATAGGTTTCTCATCAGATGAGTCACCATATAGATTGTAATATTGATATAGGGCCAACATACGACTCGGGTATGTGCTAGTATTCTTACTTGGCTTGGCATTAGTTGTTTCATGTGTCGGATCATTGAAATGGTCAAAACTATCAGAAAAAAGTTATGTCTGACTTAAGGATAGCTTCGGGTTTTGCATCCTCTATCGAAGATGTCATGGTGGTGGTGATGCAAGTAACGGAAGTTGTGGATGTGTGGGGAGTCTTTGATCTAATGGTCAGCTCGATAGTCGGTATCTCGGTCTAGTAGAGAGATTGGACTCATCTGTCTCTCAATGGACACTGATGTCAACAACTATGTTGGTTGCCTTGGGTTGGGGTGTGTCCTCAAAGGCCATATGCGATAAGTGTGTACTCGATGCAGGGAAATCAATCTCCCTAGTCTTGCAATCTATAGTCGCCTTAGACAAGGCTAAAAGTAGCTTCCAAAAAATAATTGTAGGCTGGGTGAACTCTCCTCGATGCTCAATATCAATGATAGTAAAGTCCACTCTGAGTGGAGCACCTCAGAAAGCAATGATGGCTGAAATGGTTCCTCTCGACCATTTAATGGATCATTCAACTAGCTGAACAATCACTCTTGACTTCCTAATTGGTCCAAGTTTGATCTTATCAAATACAGAGGTTGGGAGGTTCCCAAGGGCCTGTTTGGTTGCAGGGTTGGACAGGGTTGGGCTGGGCAGAGGTACCCCTGTGAATAGTAAACTGTGAGGAGGAGAACCCTGTTTGGTTGGAGGGGTAACCCGGGTTGGGCCAAGCCAACCCTGTCCAACCCTCCAACCAAACAGGCCCCAAGAGTTACCAAGATCTGGATTTGAGATATGATCTCAATATCCAAGTTACTATATGTGGAATGTACAATCACCTTATTCTTTTCTCCATGTATCTGTGGAGAAAGCACATTATTCTTGAAGAGTTCAAGAATAATTCCATTTTTGATAATGTGTCCAAGCATTGAGCAAAATAAATAATTAAATATGATTTAATTATTATGAATAATATGAATTTGATTCATATTATTTGAGCACATGAGAATCCAAGATGATTAAATGTGATTTAATTATCAAGAATATGAATATGTGGATAACACTATCATATTATTCATGGATATTATAAATATGATTATAATATATTAAAGAGATAATTGTAATTTGTATTTACGAATTAATAGTTGATATGAATTGGATTCACATTGAGAAATTAATTGAAAATGCAATTAATTTTGTTTTGGATGTGTGAATATGATTCACAATTCATCAATGACATGGTTGAAATTATCATAAAATAATTTGGAATTATTTTGATGAATAATTATACAATAAAAATTATTGTATATATGAATTATTTGTTAAGATTTGAGGTCTCAACAAATATGGAAGATGAGACTAACCTTTCCATACATGGGGAGGACAGTCAAGTTGAGAGCTTTCAACCTGTGGCCGTCCACCCTATGCATGGAAGGTGAGTTGCTCACCTTCCAATCCATTCCATCTTTGTTGGTTTGATTTAAATTGAAATATATTGATTGATTTTCAATATATTAATTTATTTTAAAGTCAACAAATTTATTGTTGTAAATTTAAAACACAACAAAATCATGACCAATAATTGAAAACATAAATCAATGTCAACGACCATAATCTTCGTTAGAGCAGAGAAAGTCCATATATTAGCTATCTTTCTCTTTGAATGAGATCTCAATTCACGGTTTCGGACAAGATGAGAGAGCCTATGGAGCGGTATGCTGACAGTCAGGTCGAGACACTTTTCCCTTGTGCCTGCCTGCCTGGATGCAGCGAGTTGGCGAGTTCTACCCACATTGTAAAAGAGCAAAGCCTTCGCCTATCGTTAGACTTCGGGTAATAACGGCAGCTGAGGGTGCAGAAAAAGGGGGAGAGCTCTCTATTCATGGTTCTTCTGTAGCTGGATCCTACGAAACCACAAGAATCCAATCTGGATTCCAACTCTTTACCTTTTTCAATTTTGAGAAGAGTTGATCTTTGGAGAGCACAGTACAATGAAAGTTGTAAGCAGTGTTCGAGGGGGAGTTCTTGTATATCGTTGGCCACTATGGTAGAAGAAGTTGGGGAGGCCTGAGAGGCGGTGGTTTACCCTGTGGCAGATGTCAGCGGTTCGAGTCTGCTTATCTCCATCTCCAACCCGCGAACTTAGCCGATATTATGGCTATGATAGCACCTAATTTTTTCAATTCGGAAGTTCGATCTAGAATTTCTTATTCATGGGCGTTGATAAAATCCTTCTATTTACCAGGACCTTAGGATGGAATAGCCTTATGAAATGGCGAGGTGAAAATGAAGAAAGGCTGAGGGTGGATACCTAGGCACCCAGAGACGAGGAAGGGCGTAGTAAGCGAGGAAATGCTTCGGGGAGTTGAAAATCAGCATAGATCTGGAGATTCCCGAATAGGTCTTGTGGTCGTCCACATTGTGTTAGAGAAAAAGTTTCTATCATCACTACATCGTTGTGTCGCCGCCTTGACCGCTCGTGGATCTCTACTTTCTTCAATACGTCTCGCTCGTGGATAAGATGTTGGATTTCATGAGACAAAATCAGGAGATTCGTTGCTCGGATCATCAACATGGATTGCGTGAAGCACATGATTCATCCTCACGTTCGCAAGTGCGATCTTAGTTGGATCAGACTTGAGACAGGAGGTCTCTTCGTTTAGAGATACGATCACAAGCATGATTCAATAGGTAACCCTAATTCTCGTATGTGATCTTGATGAAACAATTCAAGAAACGTTCTTGGATCATGTGGTTTCATTAAATAAAATTTTTTAAATTTCCCCACACTGAGCAACTAGTGCGACTAGTCGCTCCCGATCGCATATGATGCAATCTTAACGCTTACGTGATCTGGTTAAGGTTCTTTCCATAACCTTGAAGTGATATCAGAGCCTTGGTCAGGTCTTGGATATGATCCAAAATCCTAGATGAACAAGGTTTGTGTTTGGGATGTGCAGGACTCGTTGTTTTGCATTGGATGCAAGTTTCGAATTGTTTTTCGTTAAAAATAAAAATCCACTGTTTATGCACTGTTTGAGCATGTTTTTCAGTTTTTAAAATATATTTAGAATATTGAAATATGTCTCAAAAACATTAACCTATTACTGATATCAAAAGTATATGAATATGTTTCCAAGAGTTCCCATCATGAAAATTATTTTTGCATGTATTCGTGGATCTGTAAGAAAATTAATTTTTCTTACTGTTTTTCCATCATTAAACATTAAATAAACACTTGTCATAAGTATAGAATCAAATCAGCAAACCATAGGAATTTATTTTGTGCGATTATGTCTCTGTTTGCCCTAGATATTCAATATTTAGTGGAGATGGATCGCAAGATGATTAGATCATCAAATCTCTTTGCTTAATGTGTTTGTTTTTCAAAGGAAATCATGGAAATTATGAATTTTCTTGATTAGTTATGATGACTAATAATTATGAAAAGAATTGATTAATCATCATAGGTCATTGAATGAATGTTTCATAAAAAAACCCTAGTTTATCCTACAATGGTTGTAGGACAACTTTTCTTGCAAAACATGGTTGCTTGATATGTTTAGAAATTTTTTTGGATATCAAAATTATTTTAAGATGCCTAATATTTCTGAGTGATTATTATATAGTATAATGCCAGCCATCAAAGTTGATTGATAGAACCACAAGTACATTATCATTATTTTGTATTATTCTCAACCGGAAATGGTGAAGGTTTCTAGTCCGGGTATACTGGCTTGGTTTACTAATTAGCACCTTGAATGTCAAGTAAATGCTCCCTCCTAGCACAACTCATGTGTACTGGTCGGATCCATTTTTGTGGAAAGAATAATATGAGTAAGTCAAGTTGTACTCTAATTATTAAAATACAAAATAATATATACTTGTGAGGGTGTATGCTATATAGTAATATTAAGCAAACCCTAACTGTTTTGTTGGTTGATTGTGGATTGATAATTAATTTAATATGATTAAATGAATTAGATACAATTAAAATACACTCTACTATGAATATAGTTGTATTTCCCTTGGAAGAATTAATTATGTGAATATTATTCATAATAATTAATTAAAACTTGAACATGATATGGAGGATCACGTAAGTGACATCCATGGTCTCCTATCAATGCGAAGGGTTCTGTCGTCATGTATTGTATGTAGAAGACACATGTCCGAAGTGACAGCTCCTGCATACAAGGGCACATGGATTGGGCTCTTTGCTTCTCTAAAGAGTAAGGTCGTATGCGTAGTGACTCCAATATCGGTTCATTATATTATCAGGACGACTTTAGATTGCACATGGCAAGTTCTATTCCTGTTGATGGTTGGTTCAATTAACAATGGGTCAACATCACCTTAGGGGTGGTGGGCACGGGTGCTTAAGACCGAATTGGGAAATGCAAGTTGTACTTGCAAGGCGAAAGGAGTTCCCACTTCTTTTTATCCGAGTTGCAGTTTCTCGTATTATTGGGATGTAACAAAGGTTATAAGGAGATCTTAGATCTTTCTTGAGATATAATGGTAAGTATATCTCTTACTTTGAACCCAAGGAGAGGTATGGTGGTAGAGCAGTGTGTCTCCACTTTAAAGGATTCGGGTTCGAATCCCAGTGGGGATGCTCCGGACCCCTGAAATTACCGAGCCTACTATTATAAAAAAGCATGTCTCTTACTTTGAAAGTGAATGAGGGCATGAACTTTCAGAGTTGACACGGCAAGACAACTTTAATATAAATTCCTTAACTAAAGTACAATATGTATTTATGCAAACATTTCTTATTTCAGATGACATACATTAAACCCACTCAAAACCGTACTCAACAATAACCAGTAAAATATCATGGATTGGATCCATGATCAAGATATTGTACTAGCAGTCGGACACATAATGTATGTAGTTGCAATGTGCAATTTCCTCATAATAATTAGGAATGAAAATTAAATAGAAAATATGACAACAACCTTGGATTTGTATGTCTCTATAATCTTGATCTGTCATCGAATGTGCTTTGGAAGTATCATATTGATGATGATCCTAATTACTGAAAATCCTAAAACCTAAGGAGATGTTTCGGTATACATATGTGTTCTCAATATTTGATCATGAATGACATGGTTCACTACACTATGCAGAATGGTGGCTCAATAAGAGATGATGTACTCAAAATGTTTGAGTATCTGCATGAGCTAAAGTCTTTAAGAGTTAAGATGGATGTAGATATGATGAGTGTCATCATTCTAGTATATGTACTCTAGTCTTTCATGAGTTTAATGAAGCATATATAAATGCTAAAATATTCTTATATTGAAATCTTTTGGGTTCAACATAAGAGATGATTTGTCTAAAGCAATGGTTGTCTATAGATATAAGAAGTGCAGTAGAAGCATGTGTCTGACCCAAGTGAGAAGGAAAGTCAAAGAGTTGACCGTACTTCTGTAATTTCCATACATATGTGATAAGCGCCCTGCTCCCTTAGTTAATTCGAGCAAATTAATGTCCAAATTAATATTAATCGTTCGTTGCAGTCGGATACGAGAGGCTAGTCAAAAATCACTTAAATCAGATTTGAGTCAATTTCAAGCGGTGATTTTTTTTACTTGGTGGAAGTCCAAGGTCGAACTCAGGGTGGCATCTGTCTCCTTAGGCGAATTTTAGCAAAGATCAAGTGTGTGATTTTCGGGGAATTATTTTTTTGTTCTTTTTCTAATTTCTATGCAGACTCATGCAACCAGTAGGCCAATATAAATTTCAATTCAATTAGGATATCAAATGGAGTCCAAAAATTCTAAAAATTGGCCAGATGATTAATTATGATGAAAATGAGTTACCCTAATTTTTTTTGGATTTTTCAGACACTAAATGAAATTACTGTGAATTAAATATGCAAACAGGGTGATTTTCACTATTTAATTTTTAATAAATAACAAATCACAATTTCTTCAAGAGATAAAATTATCCTAGATAGCACTAATGATAAGGAATCCAGGAAAATTGACAGATTTGAATTTCAATGTGAAATGAATTTATTAAAATTAAAATGAGGAATAGACTCAACAATTTATTTATGCCTCGAAATGTGTGCAAATGACATGAAATTTTTATGGCATGTTAAGATTACTGTCCTTAAGCTACTGTGAATTTTTGGGGATTTTTGGAATCATAGAGAATTAACTATAATTTAAAAGGTGTAACTGGGCAAAATATTCCACAAATCAACCAATTAATTCATTCAAAATTCCACTGAAATTACAAAAACATGACACGTGACTCAATAGACAGAGGACAAGTTTCTCAACAAAATGCAACTTTTAGAATTGAAAAATGAGGTAAAATGCAACCTAGGGATGCGTGCAAACACAGGGGTGTAAATGCAATACAGGAAAATAAAAATACATAAAGTAAATATGCTGACAGGGACTTAAGTGCAATTACCTATTATGCTGGGGACTTGAGTGCAATTTCTCCACGAGGCACGTGCTCCTCACGTGGGGTCTGCTTCACAGGGACCCTTGTGAAATATTTGAAAGTTCCAGGGGACTCTGTATAAATTTCCCAGGCCGCACGTGCTCCTCACGTGGGCGGCCTAGGCTCGGATAGCAGCGGAGGCTCGGAGCTCGGCTCGGGCGCTTCTGGAGGTCTGGAGTGAGGCTCGGGCGATCCGGTCCTAGGCTCGGGGAAGAGGCTCGGGCCGAAGCTGCGTGGCACGCTGTGGACCCTCGGATCGAGCTTGATCCGATGGATGGCGGTGAAGACGCGTGGCGTGACCTCAGGCCGTTAGATCTATGCTGATCCGACGGCTACTGGCTTCGATGGAGCTGCGACGTGGCTGAAGATCCGTCCCTGGATCAGATGAGAGAACAACGGCTGAGAGCTGCTGCGGAGAGGGGACGTGTGGCGAACTGGGCGACGTTGGATCTAAGTGGATCCAACGACGCCCGTAAGGCTCGACGGAGAGGCTACGTGGCTCGCTGAGGACCGTTCGATCGACGTGATCGAACGACAGCTGTATGTCTCCTCCGATGATCCTCCGCCGCCTGTGGAGGAGATGGCGGGGCTCCGACGAAGCGGCCTGTGCTCCGCCCGTCCTTCCTCGTGTCGATGAAGCTCTCCGACTTGTCGGAGATATCCCAGAAGACTCGTGATGTGGCGGCGAAGATCTTGATGGTCTCAGGCACGGCGGAGGGCTATCTGAAGTCTATGGCGATGGAGCTCGAAGTCTGCTCCAGCGAACCTCCATTCAATGAGCAGAGGGGTACCTGCAGGTGTTAGAGGCTGAGCCGTAGCTCGTGCGTGCACTCGTGAAGGTGTGTGGTTGACTGGCGAGGCCTAAGGCGGACGGAGGTGGTCTGGCGAAGGAGCTCCGGCCAAGTGGCGGAGCTGGAGATCGAGGTACGGTGATATGCGTCGTCGGAGGTCGTGAAAGCTACCGCGAAGATGGGAGCTTCGACGCGAAGCTCGGCGGGATGGAATGGAGGTGAGAAGATGACCGGAGGCGGCAAATAAAATGCGGGAAAATCGAAGAAAAAATGAAGAACATATCGGAGAGGGATGGAGGTGTCACCTGGGGATTGGAACTCCTTCTTGGGTTCCAAGTTGTCGCTCGAAAGGCCAGTGGTTCCTTGAGCTCAAGCAGCGGCTCGGTGGAGGAGGGCTGCGACTCGGCGGAGGCCGAGGATCTTGCCGGAGAAGACGGACGTCTTCGCTCAATAAAACTCTCAATTCCTGTCACGAAGTTGAAGCTCAGAGCTCGGGGCGTCTCTCACGAGGGGCGGATAGATGCGACGATGGTCGGAGAGGGCGTATTTATAGGGTGAAGTTGATGGGTTCAGTCGCAGGAAGGTGGAGTTCGAGGCCATCGTGGAGCTACATCGGTGGGAGTTGTGGGAAGTGAGCGAGCTGGCGAGGATGAAGGGAGAGTGGTGAAGATCGTGGCGTGATTGGTGGTCGGAGAAGGTGGTAGGCGTGGTGGCGAAAATAGAAAGGGGGCGGCGTGTTGCGCAAGGTCGAGATCGTGGAGGAGAGCGATCGGAGGTAGGAGACGAAGTCTCCACCGTTGGATCTTGTGATCCAACGGTGGTGATCAAAGCGATAATGGCCGGGTAGGATTGGATCGCAGGCGAATCGATCAAGGGTTGCGATTGCGCCACGTGGTGCGAGGGGAATAAGGCGGGAATGAATGGTGTGGATGAAAGGCTGGGGAGCGATCTGACGGTGGGAATAAAGAGAACATCGAGCGGTTTGGATGAAGGGATTGAGGGCGTGATCAGGCGGTTCTCAAAGCGCCACGTGGCGTGCTCAGCTTGCGGCGCAAACGGAGGGCGGTAATGGAAAGCTGAGGTTGATCGAAGGGATGAGGGGCGCCAAAGGAAGAAGCGGTTGTGATGGAAGATCAGGGATGCGATCTAGCGGTGTACACGCTGCCACATGGCGAGCTCTGGTGAGGGCGCTAACGGGCGGTTAGGATCGGAGATGGAGATGATCGGATGGCTAAAAATTGAGGCGTACGTGGAGGCAGCTAAGCCATTGGATCTAGAGGGTAATCCAACGGCTGTGGCTGCGGGCGGATGAGGCAAGGGCAGCGGCTACGTAGCGCAACCAGAGGGCGCCACGTGGCCTGCTGTGATTGGTGGAAAAGAGAATTGAGTGTAGAAAGAGAAGGGACCGAATTTGGAAAAACTCAAAACATGAAAGTTGTAGATCTTGATGAGATCTACAAGTTTCATGTTGACCAAAGACGGAGATGAGGTCAAGTATGATACAAAAAATACAAAGATACAATTTATACATATATGTAGTATACAAAGTAGCCCAAAAACCCAACTTTCTCATACGAACTCCAAATTGGATGAAATTAGTCTCATTTTAAAGGTCTTTTAATGAGTAGTATTCTAAGGGTGAGTAGACCTATTTTGGAGTTTGTGTGAGGGTCCTATGTGTATTTCATTGTCCAGGGGTTCTAGGGCTTTATTGACTAATTTACAAGGGGGATTTTTTGGCTTTCTTCCCTATATTATTAACTAAGGAGTACATATTATAAGGAAGAGGTTATTTGAGTAAGTGGATATTTTACAAGGGATTTTGGCTTCTTATTTAAATGCAAATGGACTGCTAAAATGTATATATTATGTATGTGTGCATGAATGCTATTTATGCATTATAAAGCGAAATATGCCTCTATTTACTCGGGAACAAGGCTCTATTTTTGACTTTTGAAGTGATGAATCACATATTCATCAACCCCCTCATACTTAAACCTTGCTCGTCCCCGAGCAACTAAATGCAAAAGTGAAATGATTTTGGGTTCCATACCAAGGTCATGAACAAAAGTTGAAAATGGAGCTTGACTCGACCTTTGGATTAATTGTGTGGCGGAACCTTATTGGGATCTGAACTTAAGACCTATCAGACTTCAAGTTCCACAAGTCTTCTATTCAAGACTCCTCAATAGTCAGGTCAGAACAAATCCTCAAACGCAAATTTCTGATGACTATGATTCTTACTTGTACTGTGTAAGTGAGATATAGCTCTCCACATCAGAAATAGCTCGGAAGCAGCCTCCTCTAACAAGGTAACTCAATAACTCGGTCCAGTAACTCTTTCCTCGAGGAGCAGGGTATTCCCTTCTAAGTTCAAGTGCGACCAACTCAAGAGGAGGGGGTAGAGAAAAGAATGGACGGTAGCCAGTGTAGCTACCTATCCCGGGATGCCCGACCAGTGTATCCAAGTCATCCAGCTGCATTTTCTTTGCTAATATACATACTCCGAGAGGTATTATTTTTTTACTTGGACCTGTCTGATTTTTTGGAGTTCTTGTATTTTTTTTGAAACTATATACAAGGTGCAACATGTACATCAGGAGTTTTTCCTCTTGAGTCAGTAGACTATCCCTCTTTTGAAGCATTATTGCAACCCACAACATCCCGTCCTTAGATGTCAACACCACCAGACTAGGTTGAGATGCACTACCCTCCCTAGAGGAGGACGGATGTTTCCACCCGTGTGCTACCCCAAGCTAAAGGATTCTACCTCCTCACCACCTCATCAATGAAGAGCTACGTGCATAGTGCTTGTCGAAGTTAGGTCATTATCTAAAAGAATCCTGCGTATGTCCGAGATATTCTATTTAGACTAATCAAGATGACATGTGAACATAGACTTGCGGACTCAAAGAATTAAGTCACTTGACCTGAGAAATCTTAACTCCAATTCCTATAAGGTTCCTCTGAAATTAGGTGGATTAAGGTCAAATCAAGTCCATCCTCAATATCTATTCATAACTTGGTTCAGAACCCACTAGCTTTTCACTATGCATATGCAAGATATGTTGATGAGATGTGGATGACATGCTATGAAGATGAATGAAAATGCAAGACTCTTTTTCGTTTCTTTTTAGATGCAGAGATGATATGCAAGAGTAAATAAGAAGCCTATTTTCAATTTTCAAATTTTTTTTCGATTTTTACCCACCCGTAATTATTACAAAATATACAAAAATACGCGAAAATACGCGAAAGTACGAGCTATGGGTAAAGTATGTATACATGCCCCCTATACTTAGCGTGTGCTATGTCCTCAGAGCACGAAGAGCGAGGAAAAAGACATAGCTCGTGCTAAGCGTAGGAGAGCTAAAGTAACAAAAATGTATAGAAGTCGCTCCGCCCCCCTATACTTAGGCTCTGGCAGCCTAAGTGTAGAAGAAGAACAAAAATGGGGCGGACGAGGTTAAGAGGGGAAACGGATGAGTATATACATGGCGGGCATCGGTCCCCCCTATACTTAGGCTGTTAGCCTAAGTATAAGTAAGAAGTGAGTATGAGGACCAATGTGATCTGAAGAATATACAGTGAACTGGACTCAGGTGACCCCTCCCCCCTATACTTAGGATCTGGTTATCCTAAGTATAGTCCAAGATAATGGTTCGATGATGTGGGAATGGGTTACTAGAGTCACGGGGGAAAAGATAGGATGTACAAGACTGATGGTATACACAAATGAGTCGGTGTGAATCTTTCAAGATGCTGCTGATGGCTGGAGTTCACTGCTGCAAGGTCTCATACGCGGCTCGATATGAATCTGCTGTATCTGTCTCGCACATGAATACAATCTCCTCAACATGGACTAACTGCTCATTGGATTCGACGAAGTGTTTCAACATCTGTCCATTCACTAGGAATGTCGGTGCGTCATCTGCGAGATCTGAGATCTCAACACAACCACTATCATGCACCGTACGGATGACAAATGGACCCGTCCACTTAGACTTCAACTTGCCTTGGAAAATCTTCAGCCTTGCATTGAACAACCATACCTTCTGTCCAGGAACAAAGGTCTTTCGTCTGATATATCTATCATGCCAACGCTTCACCTTGTCCTTGTACACCAAACTGTTGTCGTATGCGCGGTTTCTGACTTCCACAAGCTCATTCAGATCCATGTCTCTCTTCTTCTGTCCCAGGTGTGTGTTCCAGTTGACCTTCTTGATTGCCCATTCTGATTTGTGCACTAACTCTGCGGGCAAATGGCACGGCTTTCCGAATACCATTCGGAATGGGGAGGTGCCTAACGGTGTCTTGTAAGCCGTCCTATACGCCCAGAGGACTTGATCCAAGATCTGAGACCAGTCCTTCCTGTCCGGGCTGACAAGCTTTTGCAATATGGTTTTCACCTCCCTATTTGACACCTCAGCCATACCATTGGTTTGTGGGTGGTAAGGACTCGCGACACGGTGTTCGATACCGTAGTCCTTTAGGAGTTTATTCACCTCCCGATTCACAAAGTGGCTACCCCCGTCTGATATCATCATTTTGGGGATCCCGAACCTAGAGATTATGTGCTCTCTGATGAATTTACAGACAGTCCTGCTGTCTGCGGCTCGGGTCAGGATAGCCTCCGCCCATCTGGACAGATAGTCTACCGCAAGAAGGATATATTCGAACCCGTGGCTGACAGGGAATGGGCCCATGAAGTCGATGCCCCAGGCGTCAAAGACATCACAAATGATGACCGGCTGCATTGGCATCTCATTCTTGGAACCAACGGTTCCTCCCATTCTCTGGAAAACTGGGCACGACTTCGCGAAGGCGGTGGCATCGCGAAACAGAGTCGGCCAGTAGAGGCCACACTGAAGTACCTTCCATGCGGTTCTCTTCCCGGAGTGGTGTCCTCCTGCCTCCAAGCGGTGGCATAAAGAAAGGACACTCTGGTATTCCTCCTGAGGAATACATCGTCTCCAGACACAATCCGGTCCTTCGAAGAAAAGGATCGGATCCTCCCAATTGTAGTGTCTAGCGTCCGACTTCAGTCGGTCGATTTGGCTCTTGGGCCAATCTTCGGGAACTTTTTTGGAGACAAGATAATTCACGATATTGGCGTACCATGGGAGTGAGTCGATAACAAAAATCGACTCGTCAGGGAAGGAGTCTCGAATTGGTGAAACCTCGGAAGAATTAAGATCTTCGAGACGAGAAAGATGATCGGCTACTACATTTTTCTTTCCAGATTTATCACAGATGTCCAAATCAAACTCCTGGATAAGTAAAATCCATCGAAGAAGATGCGCCTTCGCGTCCTTCTTTTCCATCAAATACCGTAGTGCCGTATGGTCAGTGAACACAGTTACCTTGGATCCGATTAGGTGAGATCTGAATTTGTCCAAGGCAAACACTACCGCAAGCATTTCCTTCTCCGTAACTGTATAGTTACGCTGGGCAGTATCAAGCACTTTGCTTGCGTAGTGAATTGCAAACGGGACGCCATCTCTTCTTTGTCCCAACACAGCCCCAACAGCATAATCAGAGGCGTCCGTCATAATCTCAAAAGGTAGAGACCAATCTGGGGCTTGTAGGATGGGTGCATCCATAATCATTCCTTGTAAAAGCTTAAAGGCCTCAAGACATTTGTGATCTACAACAAACTCCATGTCTTTGCCTAAAATCTCAGTTAGCGGTCGGGCAATCTTAGAAAAATCCTTAATAAATCTCCGATAAAATCCAACATGCCCGAGGAACGACCGCAACTGCTTTACGTTGGTTGGTGGCTGGAGTCGTCTGATCACGTCCACCTTGGCAGGGTCAACCTCCATTCCTCTCTTGGAGATGACATGCCCCAACACTATGCCCTCCGTCACCATGAAGTGACTTTTCTCCCAGGAGAGCACCAGATTAACCTCACAACATATTTTGAGGACTCGGTCCAGATTCCTAAGACAGGAATCGAAAGAATCGCCGTGGACCGAGAAGTCATCCATGAAGACTTCCAGGAATTCACCAACCATTTCGGCGAATACAACAATCATGCACCTTTGAAAAGTACCTGGAGCATTGCATAGCCCAAAAGGCATGCGCCTGAAAGCATAGGTACCAAAGGGGCATGTAAACGTGGTTTTTTCCTGGTCCTCTGGAGCTATGGCTACTTGATTGTAGCCCGAGAACCCATCTAGGAAGCAGAAGAACTCTTTCCCCGATAGTCTCTCTAGAATCTGATCAATGAACGGTAGGGGGAAATGATCCTTCTTCGTCGCGGCATTCAGGCGTCTGTAGTCCACACAGACACGCCACGACGTGGGTATTCTCATCACGATCTCCTCTCCGTTCTCGTTGGTGGTCGTCTGAATTCCCGACTTCTTCGGGACAACATGGATTGGGGCCACCCACTTAGAGTCGGAGATTGGGTAAATGAAACCCGCGTTGCACCATTTTTCTATCTCCTTCTTCACGACCTCTCGTAAATTTGGATTCAACCGGCGTTGGAATTCACGAGAGGGTTTGGCCTCATTCTCCAAGTAAATATGGTGCGAACACAGAGCGGGATTTATCCCGTGGAGATCGGAAATGCTCCAGCCTATCGCCTTGCGGTTTTTCTCCAGGATCTCTAGCAAGCGAGATTCCTGCTCCTGGTCAATTGCGAACTGATGATGACCGGAAATTTCTTGTCTTGGCCAGCAAGGAATGCATATTTTAAGGTTGTGGGTAATGGTTTGAGCTCAGGAATAGTGTGATCGTCTAAGAATTTTGGCTCAATCTGATCTGGTTCAATGTTGGAAGTGGCTGGATCGTTTTCTTTGATAGCTGCCACCAAGTTCGGCTCTGGAGTCGGATCGTCAAAGGTCTCCAGACAATCGGCAAACGCCTCGTCCGACTCGTCATCCTCATCTTCCGATTGTCCTAGAGATGTGAGGACTGACAGGCCCAACTGGGCCTCTACGTCATCGAAGATGTAAGGCGATGCAGGCTCAGAGCTGTACTCGTTCCTGAGGATCTCGTAGACTGACTCATGCACTGGATCATCTTCGGAGGAGATGGACACATCGGTGCTGGCTGGGTTCTGTCTCCATGGCCCAACTAAGTTTACATGCTCGCAGTCTGTTCCGGTAGAAGAGTACTCGGTGCTGGATTCTGAATCCGGTCTCTGCCATCTTGTCTGCTTCATTTCAAGTTCCTCATCTCCGCCTGGAGTTTGGAACTGAATTTTCCCATTCTTATAATCAAATAAGGCCCCTGCTGTTCTGAGGAAGGGCCTACCTAGAATAATCTGGGAATCTCTCCAATTACGAGGGGTTTCCACATCCAGGACAGTGAAGTCCACCATGTATTCTTGCCCCTCGACTTTGATCACAATGTTCCTTAATTCTCCTTGAGACCTCTTGGTTGATTTGTCAGCGAACTGTAGAAGAGCTCTAGATTTCCTAAGAGGTCCGAGATTAAGCCGCTCATAGAGGGTTGTAGGCATTAGATTGATTGAGGAACCATTGTCTAGGAGAGTGCGTGCAAACGCGATGTCATCAACATGACTCACCACATAATGTGCACCCATATCTCTTCGTTTCCGAGGAAACGAGTTCTTTATTGCACAAGTCGTGGCTACTGATAAAACGTGTTTCTCAACACGGCTTTTGGTCTTCCTGCTAACCCTAGTAGGTGTGCATCTCACCTTAAGGTATTTTTGGAATGCAGGGGTCATTTCCACGAACTTGTCAAAGTGGATTGTAACCTTGATGTGTTTATTGCAGAATTCAGCCATCTCAGGGTCATCTTTTTGGATTTTGTGGTTTTCTTCTTTCCACCCTTGAGAGCTCGGGGGAAAGGGATTATTGACTCCAACTCAGGTTCGTAAACTGAAATTTTCTCATTAACTTCGGGAACTGAGTTTTTTACATGACTCTGACTCTGAAACAAACTAGGACTCTGACTCTGACTGAAAAGAAAATGCTGAGGCGAAACCGGTGACGCTTCTTCCGCGACTGCTGGACGATCCTCCTCAGATGGAGGTGCGGGCTCTTCATCGGTTCCGTCTGACTCCATGCAAATGCGAGAATGCTGCTTCGAGGACTTAGATGTCCTCTTCTTCTGCCGACAATGATGGTGGTGATGCTCCTCCTCTTCTTCCTCCGAGTTCTCCTCAGGTAGAGTCTCGGAGGCTCCTTCCTTCTGCGCCCATGCCCGATCAGGTATGGTCACGGTCCTTCCGCTCCTGAGGGACATATGATTTACATTATCGTACGAAAGGATCTCATGTTCAGATAAATAATTATCTGAATAATATACCTGATCTCGAGGTCGGTTCTGGCCCTGGTGTAAGCTGTTCGGGTTGGCCTGAACCTGTGCGGGAATTGGGGTCTTTGGCGCCATCTGTTGGTCCTGGGCACGAGAGACCCGATTGATGTCGGTTCTCATGTCCAGGTAGTCATTCTGTATCTGCTGGACCCTATGAGACAGGGTCTGGATCGCCAAGATGAGAGACTCCAATTCGGTGGGCTGGGCTTGCTGCTGTGTAGATGCAGTTCTGTATTGGCCCTGCTGACCATGCCGATATTGCTGCTGCTGATGGAACGGTGCTGGCCCCTGCTGATAGGTGCGCTACTGCTGTTGGTACCCCTGTTCTGGCCTGGACTGAAAGCGCGGTATGGGGACGGGCCTGGTTTCTTGATAGACTGGGGATGGACGGTGTGGCTGATCCTTCCCCATTTTGACCTGCCTGACAATTGGGTCACGGCTATACCAAAGCCCGTTGATCTCGTACACTGGCGGAGGCTCCTCGTATCCCGTCTCCACTTGTGGGGTGCATGCTGGTTCTGCTGGGTGTAAGTTTGGTCCCAGCTACTCTGAGACCCCAGTTCCTGTTCCTATACAAGATGGACTCGATGTACAGGTACTGGTGGTGCAGAAGGGGTAGGTAGCTTGATCTTAGCTACCTTCTCAGAAAGTTCCTCCACTTGCTTCGGTAGGCTCAAAAGAGACTCCATCTCCGCGACTCTCTTGTGGATCTGCTCGACCATGGTAAGCTTGTCGGCAATCATCCCCATGCTGGGAATGAGGTCCTCGGTCAGATCTGCTACAGTCCTTCGGGTTGTCTCATTGGATAGGATCGAGGGAGACAACTGATAGGCCCTTGTGGCCTGTGACCTGTCGGTTTCCGCCATCTGCTCTAGAATCTTCCACACGGCGTGCTCGTTTTTGTTCAGATAGCTTCCTCCGCAGGCGGCGCTGACTAACCCTTGCATCTCTGGGGTTAGACCACAGAACAAGGTCTGAACTAAGATCGCCTTCGAAATGCCGTGGCATGGGCATTTCTGCACTAAATCATTGAACCTGTCCCAAGCTTCATGGAAAGGTTCACTGGCTCCTTGAGCGAAGCTGGCGATCTTCGTTCTCATCTGGTTAGTCCTACTGAGAGGGTAGAACTTTTTCAAGAATAGGTCCTTGAACTGCATCCAGGTAGTACATACCACCCCTAAGTTCTTCAGCCAATGAGCAGCCTTATCTCCTAAGGCAAAAGGGGTGGCCTTCAGTCGGATATAATCTTGGCCAACATTGGGATGGCTAAGATTGTTGCACACCAGCTCGAAGTCACGGAGGAAAGTGTATGGTTCTTCATTGAGGTTTTCGTTGAACTTCGGAAGCAGACTAAGGAAGTGGGGCTTCAGCTCGAATGCCTGGGCGGGAACTGCGGGTGCTAACCAGTTCTGAATCTCGTTCTCCGCCGGGTTGTAGGTATCGACCATTGGTCGGTCGATTCCTCCAGCTACTATGATCTGTCCCATCCACGCCGTGAGATCTGCATTCTTCTGTTCGGCTTCGGCGAGGCGAGCAAGAATCTGTCGTATTTGGTCCTCATCCGGTGGCATCCTTGGCGGCATCTTGTCCTCTAGTTCTAGGGATTGGGAAATAAGATCAGTGTTAGAGGGCAAATCAAGGAAGGGATTACCGAGGCGATGGTCTTCCTCGGTAATCTCGGAGGAGATGAAAGGGTTGGTTTGAGAGTAACCACCCTGAGTAAGAGGGAACCAAGACTCAAGAGGGTCATGAGTCCTGGGTGGTCCAAGGTGCGCTTGGACCGATGAAGATGAGTTACTTGGGGGACTCATAGAGAGATCGGTAAATAATGCATCGAGATCTCCCCAGTCACTCATCTTAATGAGGCGAGAAGAAGATAGGATTTTACTCCTACCTGAAGCAAGCAAAAATCAATCCAAGACCCTGGGTTCACACTCAACACATTGAAGGACTCGAAATCGAGTCCAATTAATCTTGTAGTTTTTAAGTGTGATTTTCAAGCAAAATTAGCAAGGATTACGCGGCCTATAGGGAAGTCGGCTCAGAGCCGGATGCGTCTTTCCTGTTTAACCTGTCGCCTAAGATACCGTCGCTCCTTCCTTTCTTCGCTCCTATCCCAAGCCGATGGATTCAATGACCACGCCCCTATCTACCTGCAAGCAGGCGGAGGCTGACAAGGCCGGAACTTCACCCTGGGGGGTTACTGGCAGCTTGTCGCAAAGTACCGCAATTTCGCCCCTATCTACTTGAGACAGGCGGAGGCTACTTGGTACTAGTCAAAGAATCTGAAATTATTCGACTTGTGATATTTACTAGGATCAGTTAGAACGTGATATGGAAGGTGGGGATTTGGGCTCTGCCTTAAGGTGTTCACACACACTCAAGTACCCTCACTCAGCCTGAAAACAAGGTCGGGGATTAATCTCCCACAAACAATTTTCAAATTTTATTCCCCTTTTTTTGGTCAATACTGTTTAGCAGTCCCGATTTTAAGTTAGGTTCTCACTGTATTAATCCAACCACACAGCACGCCTATCGTCCAGTCCCAATTTCCTTTTAATTTAAATGTGATAAAATCAGAGGGGGAAACCGAGAAAAGCCGATGCAAGTTAAAAACAATGATGCGTATGCTGAGTAGAGAATACTTACAGTGATCCCTTCGCTTTTTTTTATGCAGGATGCATAACAGAATTGAAAACTTTATCTACATGCAAATGCAGGCGATGAAAGCCGCTCCTAGACAGACAGTTTTATTAGCGTGAAGAACGGGTTAATTTGGCTGAGTATTGCGGTCTAAGTGCGTCTTTTAAGTGAGTTGTGTGGTCCTAATGATTACGAGCACAAGCAATTCCTAGATTGGCTTGGGGAGCCGCTAGTGCAAGCTAATTTACATTCATCCACACAGCACACGGGACACAGTTCCACTATACTTACACACGCGAGAACCCAAACGGGAACCGCTGGAAATGATGCGAAAAAGAAATAAATTAAATAAAAATTACAATGCCTCTCTATTCACTCAATTAAAATGCTCGATCGGCGACGCGTCTTCGACTCCTCGCGTTCCTCGCACAGAAAAAGAGTGAGGTCAGAGAATGACTCAAAAATAAAATGATGCAAAGAAATAAAAGAGAGAAAATAATTACAAGAAAACCGGGGGTCAGACTACCCGGGGATGAAAAATCAAACACTCAAAATATCACTAAAAATTAACCTAAGTCGTGCCTCCCCGGCAACGACGCCATTTTGATAAGCGCCCCGCTCCCTTAGTTAATTCGAGCAAATTAATGTCCAAATTAATATTAATCGTTCGTTGCAGTCGGATACGAGAGGCTAGTCAAAAACCACTTAAATCAGATTCGAGTCAATTTCAAGCGGTGATTTTTTTTACTTGGTGGAAGTCCAAGGTGGACTCAGGGAGGCATCTGTCTCCTTAGGCGAATTTGAGCAAAGATCAAGTGTGTGATTTTCGGGGAATTATTTTTTTGTTCTTTTTCTAATTTCTATGCAGACTCATGCAACCAGCAGGCCAATATAAATTTCAATTCAATTAGGATATCAAATGGAGTCCAAAAATTCTAAAAATTGGCCAGATGATTAATTATGATGAAAATGAGTTACCCTAATTTTTTTGGATTTTTCAGACACTAAATGAAATTACTGTGAATTAAATATGCAGACAGGGTGATTTTCACTATTTAATTTTTAATAAATAACAAATCACAATTTCTTCAAGAGATAAAATTATCCTAGATAGCACTAATGATAAGGAATCCAGGAAAATTGACAGATTTGAATTTCAATGTGAAATGAATTTATTAAAATTAAAATGAGGAAATCACTTAATAATTTATTTAGGCCTCGATATGTGTGCAAATGACATGAAATTTTTATGGCATGTTAAGATTACTGTCCTTAAGCTACTGTGAACTTTTGGGGATTTTTGGAATCACAGAGAATTAACTATAATTTAAAAGGTGTAACTGGGCAAAATATTCCACAAATCAACCAATTAATTCATTCAAAATTCCACTGAAATTACAAAAACATGACACATGACTCAATAGACAGAGGACAAGTTTCTCAACAAAATGCAACTTTTAGAATTGAAAAATGAGGTAAAATGCAACCTAGGGATGCGTGCAAACACATGGGTGTAAATGCAATACAGGAAAATAAGAATACATAAAGTAAATATGCTGACAGGGACTTAGTGCAATTACCTATTATGCTGGGGACTCGAGTGCAATTTCTCCACGAGGCACGTGCTCCTCACGTGGGGTCTGCTTCACAGGGATCCTTGTGCAATATTTGAAAGTTCCAGGGGCCTCTGTGTAAATTTCCCAGGCCGCACGTGCTCCTCACGTGGGCGGCCTAGGCTCGGATAGCAGCGGAGGCTCGGAGCTCGGCTCGGGCGCTTCTGGAGGTCTGGAGTGAGGCTCGGGCGATCCGGTCCTAGGCTCGGGGAAGAGGCTCGGGCCGAAGCTGCGTGGCACGCTGTGGACCCTCGGATCGAGCTTGATCCGATGGATGGCGGTGAAGACGCGTGGCGTGACCTCAGGCCGTTAGATCTATGTTGATCCGATGGCTACTGGCTTCGATGGAGCTGCGACGTGGCTGAAGATCCGCCGCTGGATCAGATGAGAGATCAACGACTGAGAGCTGCTGCGGAGAGGGGACGCGTGGCGAACTGGGCGACGTTGGATCTAAGTGGATCCAACGACGCCCGTAAGGCTCGACGGAGAGGCTACGTGGCTCGCTGAGGACCGTTCGATCGACGTGATCGAACGGCAGCTGTACGTCTCCTCCAATGATCCTCCGCCGCCTGCGGAGGAGATGGCGGGGCTCCGGCGAAGCTGCCTTTGCTCCGCCCGTCCTTCCTCGTGCCGATGAAGCTCTCCGACTTATCGGAGATATCCCAGAAGACTCGTGGTGTGGCGGCGAAGATCATGATGGTCTCAGGCACGACGGAGGGCTATCTGAAGTCTATGGCGATGGAGCTCGAAGTCTCCTCCGGCGAACCTCCGTTCAATGAGCAGAGGGGTACCTGCAGGTGTTAGAGGCTGAGCCGTAGCTCGTGCATGCACTCGTGAAGGTGTGTGGTTGACTGGCGAGGCCTAAGGCAGACGGAGGTGGTCTGGCGAAGGAGCTCCGGCCAAGTGGCGGAGCTGGAGATCGAGGTACGGTGATATGCGTCGTCGGAGGTCGTGAATGCTACCGCAAAGATGGGAGCTTCGACGCGAAGCTCGGCGGGATGGAATGGAGGCGAGAAGATGACCGAAGGCGGCAAATAAAATGCGGGAAAATCGAAGAAAAAATGAAGAACATATCGGAGAGGGATGGAGGTGTCACCTGGGGATTGGAACTCCTTCTTGGGTTCCAGGTCGTCGCTCGAAAGGCCGGTGGTTCCTTGAGCTCAAGCAGCGGCTCGGTGGAGGAGGGCTGCGACTCGGCAGAGGCCGAGGATCTCGCCGGAGAAGACGGACGTCTTCGCTCAATAAAACTCTCAATTCCTGTCACGAAGTTGAAGCTCAGAGCTCGGGGCGTCTCTCACGAGGGGCGGATAGATGCGACGATGGTCGGAGAGGGGGTATTTATAGGGAGAAGTTGATGGGTTCAGTCGCAGGAAGGTGGAATTCGAGGCCATCGTGGAGCTACATCGGTGGGAGTCGTGGGAAGTGAGCGAGCTGGCGAGGATGAAGGGAGAGTGGTAAAGATCGTGGCGTGATTGGTGGTCGGAGAAGGTGGTAGGCGTGGTGGCGAAAATAGAAAGGGGGCGGCGTGTTGCGCAAGGTCGAGATCGTGGAGGAGAGCGATCGGAGGTAGGAGACGAAGTCTCCACCGTTGGATCTTGTGATCCAACGGTGGTGATCAAAGCGATAATGGCCGGGTAGGATTGGATCGCAGGCGAATAGATCAAGGGTTGCGATTGCGCCACGTGATGCGAGGGGAATAAGGCGGGAATGAATGGTGCGGATGAATGGCTGGGGAGCGATCTGACGGTGGGAATACAGAGAAGATCGAGCGGTTTGGATGAAGGGATCGAGGGCGTGATCAGGCGGTTCTCAAAGCGCCACGTGGCGTGCTCAACTTGCGGCGCAAACGGAGGGCGGTGATGGAAAGCTGAGGTTGATCGAAGGGATGAGGGGCGCCAAAGGAAGAAGCGGTTGTGATGGAAGATCAGGGATGCGATCTAGCGGTGTACACGCCGCCACGTAGCGAGCTCTGGTGAGGGCGCTAACGGGCGGTTAGGATCGGAGATGGAGATGATCGGATGGCTAAAAATTGAGGCGTACGTGGAGGCAGCTAAGCCGTTGGATCTAGAGGGTAATCCAACAGCTGTGGCTGCGGGCGGATGAGGCAAGGGCAGCGGCTACGTGGCGCAACCAGAGGGCGCCACGTGGCCTGCTGTGATTGGTGGAGAAGAGAATTGAGTGTAGAAAGAGAAGGGACCGAATTTGGAAAAACTCAAAACATGAAAGTTGTAGATCTTGATGAGATCTACAAGTTTTATGTTGACCAAAGACGGAGATGAGGTCAAGTATGATACAAAAAATACAAAGATACAATTTATACATATATGTAGTATACAAAGTAGCCCAAAAACCCAACTTTCTCATACGAGCTCCAAATTGGATGAAATTAGTATCATTTTAAAGGTCTTTTAATGAGTAGTATTCTAAGGGTGAGTAGACCTATTTTGGAGTTTGTGTGAGGGTCCTATGTGTATTTCATTGTACAGGGGTTCTAGGGCTTTATTGACTAATTTACAAGGGAGATTTTTTGGCTTTCTTCCCTATATTATTAACTAAGGAGTACATATTATAAGGAAGAGGTTATTTGAGTAAGTGGATATTTTACAAGGGAATTTTGGCTTCTTATTTAAATGCAAATGGACTGCTAAAATGTATATATTATGTATGTGTGCATGAATGCTATTTATGCATTATAAAGGGAAATATGCCTCTATTTACTCGGGAACAAGGCTCTATTTTTGACTTTTGAAGTGATGAATCACAGATTCATCAATATGACATCCAAAGTGTTGTATAAATGCCAATACTACAACAAGCAGATGTATTGATGGTATGACTATCTAGACTATCTAGAATCCTTAGAGAAGGACTCGGATAGTGCATAGAAATATTATACATCTACTTATAATCATTGAAATTGACTTGCTTATTAGATAAGATCAAAGTCTAATAGTTGTATCTCATTCTTCTAATAACATTTGCAATTGGTTGCATATGTTTTAAAAGACTAGAAGATTTGATCTTAAGGTCTAATAGTCATCCACATGGATGTTGATGCAATTGATGCTACAATCTCTATTGGATAGATAGACTACATATTTTCAGTGGGAGGGCCCATAGTCTTAAAGAATGTCTCTATGACCTAGATATTAGATTGTATTCATTATTTATTTCTAATCTTGTTAAAAATAGGCATGCATTCTGGAATAGACCCATCATAAAGAGCTGTGATGGATATATCATAGATTGTAATCTCGACGGGGTGAATCTAGCCTACGTTTTTCGGTACATAGTTAGCACATTCGGAAGATGATCTCATTACTATCATCAATCATATATATAGTCGTTGCGGTCCCGCAAGGGAGAATTTCCGCTACCAGCACACGATCCCACTTTTGGCCATTACATCAGTAGAGTCGGAAGAGCACTGGAACTGCCGCCGCACGAAAAAGCAGCTACCCGGGAGCTGTGATGGATATATCTTAGATTGTAATCTAACATCGGACTCTCTTGAATTAAAAAATTAATGAATGATTCATTAACATTTTTAAATACTTAAAAAGTAAACCTTAAAGGATCAAAAGGGGTATAAAGATCATTTGACAATGATCTAACATCAAGCCTTGGATGTCTATCTACTGATAAGATCAATAGACTAGTAAGATTTTAAACTTTAGGTTATCTGAAGGTTCAAACTTACATACTTATGAATAGAGGTTCAAAGTAAAATGTCCAATGCATCCTTCTCTGGGAATGGCTTAAGATTCCAAGGTATTCAAGATCTCCTACATATTGATGTATGTTGATCATCTATATCGTAATAAACATTAATGATATGTGATATCAATTGATGATTATCTGTGATATGAGATTTCTTCTCTTGACCTTAGAAACCTTTGAAATGTTCAAAGATTTCACAATTTTGGTTTAGAAGTGAAGTTTGAAGGAAGATTAAATGAATTTGATCTAACCAAGATAGCAAGTACCTATTAGATGAATTCAAGGAATACCTTATGGAGAAAGGAATATCATTCCTATCTCACTGCTTTTAATACACCTAAACTCAATAGAGTAGTAGGGAGATACAATTGGATCATGTGTGACATGATTTGATCAATGATGAATATTAGCATAATTACGTCTTAGTTTTCAGGTATATATGTAACAGAGACTATAATATATATCCTAAATAAGATTCCATGTAATTTTAAACCTTAAAAACTTCATAAGCTATGGTTTGGAACCTAGCCTAGTGTTGGATACTTGAGGATTTAAGGTTGTTTGGTCCGTAACCATGTCATGGTAACAAGTAAGCTGGTATCTTGCATCAGAAAGTGCTACTTCATTAGGAAAATAAAGGATGGAATTGGATACCTACTTTATGACATTTAGATTCCTAGTATGACATGCATAAGCGATCGAAGTTCACTCTCGACCATTGAGCCGATATTACTAGAGCATATTGATCCAAATATAATAGAAGCTCACGAAGAAAGAAATCTAAAAAAATCGTAAATTATGGTTTTTTCAAAAGAAAAAGGCCGTGAAAAACCTCATGGAGCTGTTGGCTAAGTTCAGAAAGATGTACAACTCTAATAAAGTTGAGCATGAATAAAAATTTAAATCTTCCTTTTTTAAATGAGACCCATGCTTTGATATTTAAGAGTCCCGAGGCCAAAAGGTGCCAAAACCTTCACCTTGCTTCTATAGAGCAAGTGTGCATAGGAAGGTATGTACGCATTTCTCATACATTACGCATATCGATTCAACTTTCCCTTCCATAACCCAAGAGATGGTTAAATTCTTTTGGTATGAACCAAAAGGGAAAGGGATTTTTACCCAACAGACACTATAATCTTTGTCAATTACCTCTACGACCTTTGAAACAACCTAATTCCTTCCTCGACCCTGTAAACTTGCTAACCCTTACCCTACCGACCCTGTGGTTAACCACCATCCATATACCCGTTAAAACCAACCGGATTCTGTTATGTTCTTTTACATTATACACATTTTGTTAATCAAATTTACATTGAGTGCCACTCCCCCTCACCTTCTCCTCGTCATCCTTTCCCACCCAGCACCCACCACCTCCGTGACCTCCGCCGCCTTTGCCCTCCTCCTCCTCGACCTCCCCCCTCGCCTTCCTCCTCCCCGACTTCTATCCTTACCCTCCACCTCCCTGACATCCACCCTCAATCTCTGCCATTGCCTCCCACGCTCCGATTTCACCATCGGCAGCCTCTGTTCCTTGACGTCCTCTACAAGCAGGCGCTTCACCCCTATGTGGACGCCAAACAACAACGGGCTCGCGGCGGTCCACCTCATCAGATCTGACTTGCTTCGGAGTCTCCTGGTTTGACCCGTCCGAGTCGCAGCTCTTGAGTGGCATGAGCTCCACCGGTGGCTTCTCCTCCTACAGGGCTGGGACGACAACTTTTCCCTTGATGCAACACATATTTCTTGGCATGAACATACAATGCAATGCTGATAAACGACCGGTCATTCTACTTCCATGCAGAATAGATCCGAGATCATTCTAATTCCTTGGCAACTTAAAACTTACTTTACACTCACAATTTCTTCTAATGACTGTCCGTATTTGAGTGTTAAGGAAGGCATTATCCTGAGGTTAGTTCATCACCGGTCTGTAGTCGGAGCCCATGTCAGAGGTGGTGCCCGGAAAGAGAGCCTCTCACCGGTAACAGGATGGTCAAAAGCCAAGCTCTTCGCATGGAGATCATGTCCACCACATTCCTCCCCTTCCCACTCATGCACTCCTCCATACTTCACGTCCCCTCTAATGGGCAGCCCCAAGTACTGGAAATGAAGGCATATCTGGTGTGTCCTTCCACTCCTCGGCCACGCCCTCACCACCATCTCCATCTTCTTCGCTCCACCCTCCTTCCCCCTCACTTCCTCAACCACCACTTCCTCCTCCTCTGCTCCCCCACCCACCTCCAACACTGTCTCCATGCGCCTCAACACCGACACCCCGGGGAGCACCATTCCAACGTCGGATGTCGCGTACACATGCTACTCTCCGAACCTAGACCTCCCGTGCTCGTACACTACTTGGATCCTCGAGTAGCGTGCGACGTATGCCTTACACACAGAGTGCTCGGAGAAGGCCCTGGTGAGCTCTCCGGATGCCCTGTGGGTCTTCGTGATGACCATGAGGCCGCTGGTGTCCCGATCCAGGCGGTTGCCGGGGTGGGGCGTTTTGTCGAGCAGTTGGTGGGCGTGGGAGAAGGCAGAGAGGAGGGTGTCAGCATCTCTAATGGGGAGGAGGGTGTCAGCATCTCCGATGAGGAGTCAAGCACCATCAACTTCGGAGAGCGACGAGGGGGTCGTGGAGGCCCGGGGAGGAGCGGGAGAGGGGATGACCTTTGGAAAGAACGTGGGATGGAATATTCACCGTTGGATTTCCATTGGTTAGATTAACTCAAGACTAAGCCAAACAATTGACTCAAATAAAGTTAAAACTGACGGCATGGTCTGTGGGGTAAGACGGAGCAAGTTTATGGGGTCAAGGGGGGAATTAGGTTGTTTCAAAGGTCATGGAGGTAATTGACAAAGATTATAGGGTCTACTGGGTAAAATGCCAAAAGGAAATTTCATTAACATTGCACGACAACATTCGATGCTTTTGTTGCAGTAATGATAGCCATATTAAAAGGACACGTCGCTCCATAAGAAGACACACACCAACTGGTGGGACTAAGGGTGTAAACGAGCTGAACCTGAGTGAACCAACCCAGGCTTGGTTCGGTACGTTTACCATACTTCCAGGCTCGGGTTCGATTCAGCTCGATAAAATGAAAACTGTAATCAGATTCGGTTCGGACTCGGGTAAGATTCGTAAAGGTTCGATTCGGCTCGATAAAGATTCGTTTAAGAATAAATGTTGTGCAGACGTTTCTGTTCAAATGGAAAAACCACAGCCATAGGGAGGGTTTTGTGGGGTTTTCAGAATTGGTAGAGACTTAGAGGATGGATGATTGGATGGGTTTGAGAAAATAAGTGAATAGCCCTTATGTTAATATAGAATATATTTTTCCTTATATATATATATATACAATATGTATGTATATATACTTTTATGCATGTATCTGTGCATATAATCGAACTTTTAATGAACCGAACCTGAGCGAACCTATGTTTTTGGGGTTCGGTTCGTTTATTTAATTGAGCATAAACTTGTGTTCGGTTCATTTATTTTCGAACTGAATCTGAATCGAGCTTTTAGCGAGCCGAATCTGAACGAATGTCGAACCTGAGAATTTTCTGACAGACCTAGGTGGGATAAACCAGCACTCTTCAAACCGTGTAAACACCTCTCCTTCGCAAAACATGGACAGAAATCTGTTGCTAAGGTGGACCATATGCGGTGCCATGGCAGTTTGAGTGCTACCAAGAGATAAAAGGAGGTGGAGGAGACTCTCAAGTCCTCCATCATCCCTCCTCCTTCGACGTTCTATTTTTGCCGAATGAGGGGCTCGACCATTTGAACTCCAACCTTGGTGATGCCAAGTTCGAATCTTTTTCCATATTGGTCTCAAAAAAATACATGCTTGATCTTGGGGGGTTCTGTTTTCCAGAAGACTTTTGTCCCTGTCACTTCACACTTTCAATAGGTATATGTTGCTCACTCTCTGTGTGGAATGCAGTGTTTGGAGCGACTACTAAGAAGGAGATCACTCAAGTGTGGTTGTGAGCGTATGGTATCCCTCTTCATCTCTGAGTTCCTCCACTCTTCTATTTTCTAGTTAGGGTCTTTAGAGAACTTTTTGACTTTGAAATCCCTGATCCATGATACTGACACATCTTATGTTCATTTGCATGCGAAGATTCCATATTTTAGGAAGCCACCCCACGAGATTCACTTTCCTTTTTGTAATATCCAATTTGATGTACCCTTCATTCCATATAGGAAGCCTTTACAATCCTTTAACTTCTTGGATGAACTAGAGATGATACTCTCTTCTCCGAAATGGAGTGGTAAAAGACGTGCGGGAAATTACTATTTCCAAAGAACAAATACTTCTGTCAGCCAGGGAAAGACGGCCATCAAGCGAGAAGATGCGGTGGCTCGCTACCGTGATTTGCGGTCTATGTTGCAAGCATCTGCTTGCCTCTACAATGATCTCACTGAAACCTATCACAGGGATCTGCATCAAGGAGCTACCCGAAAGAAGCACGCCAACTATGCCGACAGATCCTCTGCTGTGGTGCTGTGCCTGCTGCAATCGCTTGAGCCGCTCGATCTTGATCGAGCGGCTCGCACGATTTTACAACGGCGCTCGATCAAGATCGAGCGGCTCAAGAGCTTACCGCAGACTATGCTGCACATCCCCCCGGCAGGATACGATCTCCCTCCCTCTGCCGAAAGGCTCATATGGTTTCCTATCTACAGCTGATAGGATTGAATTCACTGGAAATATACAGGAGGAAGTCTCAAGCTCCATGGACTCGAAAGAAGTGCACTCCTCCCTAATATCCAGAATTCCAGGTATGACTTCCGCTTCTTTCTGGAACACTTATGATAAACATTTCATGCTGAGAAAGCTATATAGATTTTTATACTTATTGTCTGCTCATCCTAAGTTTGTCGATTATTTCTTAACGTTTGAATGGAAAAAATATTCTTTACAGGAACACAAGAGGGTTGAATGGTAGACCTAAGATAAACAGACTGCTTAGATTCTCTCTGAGGACAACTTAGACATTATTTTCATTTAAGAGAGGAAACTGAATGCAACCTCGTAATATCTGACTAATAACATCTCCGAAGGATGGTATTGTTGCAGCAAACCTACGAATGGAAGAAGTGTTCGCCGCATACCTTTGTGGAACTCCGTCACTGTTGATCTCCTTTCTCACTAATTTTTGAGTTTGGGACCATCGCAAACTTTGCGATGGGTGAACTACCCTTCACAAAGGTAAATACTTTGGTCCACTGAAACTAACCGAGAAAAATATCTTTGTTGACTACTTATATGATATTAGTAGCAACCACACTAATATCTTCTTCTTGGGAGGTCTCAATATAACATCCTTCCACGCTGATAGATCCTTTGGGTCTCTTATAAAATGGTTGCTTGGCCTAGGGCATTTGACTTGACTGAACCTATGAACTCTAATCTCCTATTTTCTTAAACTGATTCGCTCACAAATTCAAATTTATTAACTCGATTTGAGAGTTACATATAAATTGACGGGAGACGGGCAACAAGCTACACCGTCAGTCCCTTTTGAATGGCAAAAGGTTAGACGACTGCTTAACTCTATTTTCACCCTCTTAGATATTTTCAGTATTATTGGAACCAATATGATTGGTCTTATACCCTGATCTCGAACTTTCAGAGTAGCATCTATACACCCAAAACTTCCTTTAAATATGAAAAACTACAGTTGCAATATGATGTTATTATTGAGCTCATCTTCAATTCTTGGAAAGAAACATCAAATCTTGGAAGATGAACAATGTGCCTAATTTACCATTATTTACATTGTATTTTTTTTGTCAAAGTTGTAATCTCAAATGCATCCTTAAAAACTTTCCAAATCAAGAATATAAAAAATTCAGCTTTGATCAATCACTTCATTCACTAGTCATCAACCTGATCAACCATTTGTTTAGAGATCGATTGATCATCTATGATCGACCACCTCTTATTCATGGTCTATCATATTTTGAATATTGATTTTCCTAACTGTCATGAAATGATCAATCAACCTGTTGTCATGATCGATCGTATTGGATTTATCAACCATACATCTTGCCTTCATCGATCATATCTCACAAATCTTCACCGATTTGTTATCTATTTTATTTCCAATTGTTACATACTCTTGGAATCCTAGAAAAAGGACCACATACTCTAGTTGGAATGCACATCATTCTACAAATCATTCTTTCTCTTAGAAACACAAAAGAAGCTCTCTATAAGTAATTTCTCTACTCTCTCTCTCTCTCGTTCTTAGAGTTCATTGATATTTTTGATGAGATTATTTTTTGAAGGATAGCTTTGCGAGAAAGCTATCAAGTCAACAATTATTATTTATCAGAACAGAGATATCTTGAATAATCATCAGAATATAATTGCAAATATATTCACGAGTATAAGTACAATAATTATATAACAAATATTACCAGTGAATAAGCAATAATGACTCATAGAATAGTATTACTACTGGCTGACGAGAAAGGACTTGAGGTTTGAATGGTCAGAAAAATGTTAGCAGAGTTTACAAATATTACCAGTTAATAAGCAATAATGACTCATAGACTAGTATTTGTTATATAGTTGTTGTACTATACTCGTAAATATATTTGTAATTATATCCTGATGATTATTCAAGATGTCTTTGTTCTGATAACTAATATTTCTTATATCTGAGAAAAGGTTATCACAAAATAAAAGCTATTATGATTATCTCTATTTCTACCTTTAACCATTATTGCAGGAACTTGTGGTGTTTGATCCTCATATTTGCAGGGGAAGTATTTGTACTTGCAAGTTCTTCACATTCCAAAGGAAGTCAAAGGAAAGCAAAGTTTCTTAATTATTTGCAGTTTCTAAAGTGTTTGATATGTAGTGTTGATCTTCATGTTTGATACAAGGCTATAAAGTTGTACGCTTTTGTAAATGGTTGAGATATCCATGTAAACATCTCTGGCTTTATAAGCGAAGCACTTGGTTGTCTTAGCCAATCGAGAAAATCTCGAGGCGGGAGATTCATGTCGTGATTTTTATTCAAGTGGATTTTCACGTAGTGTTGATTAGCTTGATTGATTGGATATTCTATGCTTGTTACTAATTCCACGAAAAGATTTCAAAATGCTTCAGACCTCTATTCACCCCCCTGTAGTGGTGTCGTGATCCAAGAACTCAGAATATTGGGAAGTAAATTCGAAGTTCCCCCACTTACACGCTTCTAAGAGAAGAGCATCAAAAAGAATTTCATCTCGTTAGATTGAAGACCGTCTAATTTTATACTATAGAGAAATTGAGTCTCATATATAAATAAATAAATATGATTATTTTAAAGAACTATACGAATAACATAACATAATAATATGCCATTTCCACTTCTCAAGCACTAGATATTGCTTTGGTCAAGAAATGTACGATGGGGAATTCACCATTGATGAGGTGTATAAAGCGGCCTTTGACCTTAAAAGAAATAAGGTACCACGATCGAATGGCTTATCTATTAATTTCTTTAAAGATTTTTGGAGTGTGGTTCAGTCTGATCTTTGTTAAACTTTTCAAAGTATTCATTATGACCCCATTACAAAGGATACTAGAGATCTCATCTCATCTGCTAACTACAAAGTCATCGCTTTCTACCAAAGAAAAACAGTGTCTTGATAATTGAAAAGTTCTACCACATCACACTTACTAATAGTGAGCTGAAAATCATATCATGGGATGTTGTCAAGAGGTGCAGACATATCTTCGATCGTCATCTACCAAAAAAGTTTGTCTGCCTTCTAGAAATCGATGTCTACAATGAACTATGTTGCCACTACCAATGAGATCATAGTCGATTTGAGATAATGAAAAATTGATGGCATGATTAAGAACATTAATTTTCAGAAGGCCTTTGACTCCATAGACCGGACTTTCTATCTTAAAACACTTAGGACATTTAGCTTCAAGGAAAAAGTTTTTTTTTTGGATTGGAAAACTTCTGGCTACAACAAAACTTCCAAAGACACTAAGTGTAACACCCCAACCCCAACATAGTGCCACATCTAAAACTCACGAAGTATGTGTGTGGTTTATAAGTGATGGGGATTACTACGTGCCAACTTGGGCTTAAGCATTTTGGGTGGTTGTCAACGGGTCCAATTGGACCCGAACCCAACAAGTTGTCAGGACCCGTTTTCCTTTATAACGGACCGAAAATCTAAGTCCGGGACGTTAGACTAAGATTTTTAGACTCACCAAGGGCTAAAAGTGGTGTGATCCCATGTCCTCTACTTTTTTCAACATTGCCACGTTCATTCTTAAAATAATGTTCCACAATGCCGAAGAATAGTGACAAAATCAAAGCCTTTCGTTCAACTATTGACGAAATGGAAGTTTCTACACTTTAATACGTTAGATGATGTTCATATTTTTGTTGAAAATGAGAATCGTCGATTTAAAAATTCTTTCATATTTAAGGCACTTTCTCCAAGTTCTCCTGGCTTGAAGTGAATTTCAATAAATCATCGTACTTGCTATGCATGATGGACTCCGAACCGAATGGTACTCTAAGCGCTACTGGTCTGATTCGTCAAAATTAGTCCCTACAGTATATGGGACTTGGCCTTCATAACAGAAATCTTCACAAATATTTTTGGTTTAGGATCGTTAATAAGGAGTCCGTAGAAAAAATAATTTACCTATCTCCTCCATATGCAATAAAAGCTAGCTTCCTTTGGGATGGGACCCCGGGATAACACAAACCACATCTTACCATCTGTAGACCGAAGATATATGGAGGATGGGGCATCCTTATCATTAGACTTTAATCTTGCTTCCCTAGCAAAAAACTAGTGCTGTATTCTATTTTATGGAAAGAACTTGAATCCTCCATGAGGGTCTTTGATTAGAGCCAAATAAGGACAACTTGGTTCGCTGCTTCAAGCAAACTTCTCCCTTTAGGCATGTTCGGTACAAGGATAAGGGGCGAGAATAAGGGGCCATTTTCCTCCCGACACGGTTCCCCGTGGTACGATTATTCTCCATTATTTCATCTTATTTCACTCTTATTCCTATCTTTATCCCACCTTACCTACATTTATTTCATCTTATTCTCCTTATTCCTATCCTCCAGCCGAACAAAGAATAGACTCTTATTCTCATTATTCCCAATCCTTATTCCTGCTTATTCCCGAACCGAACAGGCCCTTAAAGTGCGAGATATATTCATTGTAACATAGGCACGAGAGAACAACCACCTTTCTAGCATTCCAAAGTGGACCATAGGATTGAGATGTCAATTGCTCGTCACTTAGGATTAGGATGTAAGCGTGAAAAAAAATAAATGTTCTAGCTTAAAAAAACCCTTAGCACAAGAGGATCATCTTTCAATTTGGCAAAAGCCCCTCAAAATAATCTATGCAAAATATCATCATAAATGGGGTACTTAATCGATGACTTTGAAAACATTATCTTGATGATAACCCTTACTCATTCCTATTTTAGAATTGGGGTCATTTTACAATAAAAGCTTGCTATCGCAACCTAACTAATGAGGGAATTAATGATCTCATTTTTAATATTCTCCAAACAAACACACCTTACCTTGAGTAAGGTTTTTCGGTTGGCCTTTATTTCGTAAGAAGCTTATAACTCATGATACTAAGAGAAGAAGAGGTTTCAAGCTAGCTGCAGCACATATCTAAATGTAGTTCGAGGAAGTGCATCCACCTCCCAAATATGTTTAACCATTTGATTGCATCTTGCACTTACTGCTCTTTGAAAATTATGGTTAGAGTGTTGTCGACGATGTTGGGAAGCTAATTCTCTAAACTATTCTTCTGTTTCCTAGAGGGTTTTTAATTTATTCTCATGTCATTTGCTAATTGTGGTGTTATGCTGGTCTTCCTCAAAGATAGGATTCATGAACCTTCACTCACAGGGAAAACTATGTCTTGCCCTCCCCGCCACTTTGATGGACCTTTTCAGATTGAACGATGCTAACTCTCCCTTGACGATTTCGTCTAAGAAACAACCTTGGGCTAGAAGTCTTTTTTGGGCATCCAGATTCCAACTCACACCTTAGAGATGTTGCTACAAGTATCACCCTTGGAATTTTTGGGCTTGTGATCTGGATGTCATCCAAGTTTGTTGGGCTTACCAGGGTTGACCCCTCGTTCTGTATATTGGCATGAGCATTGCCACGATGGCTGTGATTGTGGCCTTCTTCTTTGTTTTTAGTATACTTGCTCGTTGAATCTAAGTATGTTTGATTGATGTTATAATAATATAATATGATATACCTCCAAGCGTTTGATGATAATTATAATAACAACAAATACAAATACGGTCCTTGGCTCACGGACAACATATCAATAACGTTAATCATATCATCTTGATGAGAATAGGATATCTTTGATAAAGTATTGTATTAGTGAAATTCAAACCCCAAAGTGCCACTCTTTTTATGACCGTGATCCTCCCATATTATCTTAATGCATTGTCACCATAATATAGAAGAGATTTTTACCCGGCAGACCCTATAATCTTTGCCAATTACCTCCATGACTTTTGAAACAACCTAATTCCTCCCTCGACCCCGTACACTTGTTAACCCTTACCCTACAGACCACATGGTTAACCTCCGTCCATTTGCACATTAAATATAATCAGATTCCGTTAAAATAAGATGTGAATTGACGCCTTTATTTCATACATTTACAAAAAATAGCATTTGATCCCCAACCACATACAACCACATTTGCAATGGCCCCATCTCATCATACCCCGTCTCTTCTCCTTCTCCTCGTCGTCTCCTCCATCACCACCACTTCACCATGTTCCTCCGCCCCGTCCACCTCCTCCTCCCCTATTGTTGCTCCGCCCAGCCCCGAGCCTCCCCCTCTCCCTCCCCTTGCTCCTCCGCCCACCGCCCCTCCACCACCTCCTCCCCTCCCATTGTTCCACCTTGAGTCGCTTTTCTGCTGAACCTAACAGCAAGAACAACGTGCATCGATTGAAAACAAAATCCTATAACAACAAGCCCAATTCTATTCTTCGATTGGAATTTTATCACACAACAAACTATAACAGCGTACATCGATCTCCATGCAAAAACCAACAACATCTTCCTTTCGCGAAAAGAATCTCACAAAAAATACACATTTCGAACAATCGGCACAAACCAGAGCAGTTGCACGATCATTTCGAACAAAAACAAAACAGAAAGAAACAGAATCAGAGGATTCGAACGCATTTATCAAGAACGTAAGACGATCGATCGAGCGCACCGGAGTAGTCGTCGTCGAAGTGAGAAGAGTCAAATGGAGGTCGTCGATTCTCGAAAAAATGGCAAAAAAATGGAGATCAACGACAGAAAATCGAGCGGAGGTGCGATCGACCTAAAATAGATAGGATTGCATGCTATTTGCGGAGCATCGATTGATTGAGATGATAGGGGGGGGGGGGAGATGACCATCAACACGGGAATGGGGAGCGGATCTCTATCTATGTCTGTGCCGAGAGGGGGAGAGAGGGGAGCAGGAGTGGTTGGTGTGGTCGTGCTCCTCCTCTTTGAGTCTCTGCCTCCTCCTCCTCCTCCTCATTATCTCTATCACCCTCTCCACCCTCCTCGACGCCACACCCCTCCTCTCTGATCCCTCCTTCCCCTCCTCCTTCCTCCGCCGCCACCATCTCTTCCTCTTCCACGGACCCCGTCCCCTGCACAAAGGCCGACTCCCCTCGCACAGAGGCCAGCACCCGTCCCCTGCACAGTGGCACCCCTCCCTTGCACCGAGGCCGACTCTGTGTCGCCCGGAGGCCGACACCCCTCCCCCGCACAGAGGCACCCGTCAGCGAATTGGGGAAGGGAAGTGAAGATGAAGAAGAGGATAGAAGAAGGAACGAGGAAGAGAGGAATAAATCCAACCGCTAGATTTGACGTGGTTTGATTAACTCAGTTTTAACCACCCAAGTTAGCTCAAGATGTGTCAATTTAACGGCATGGTTCGTGAAATAAGACAGAGCAAGTTTACATGGTCGAGAGAAGAATTAGATTGTTTCAAAAATCGTGAGTAATTGGCAAATATTACAGGGTCTACCGGATAAAAATCCTAATATAGAAATAGGACAGGGTCCATATATATTTGTCGGAAATTCTGCCAACTTGCCGGATGCTTGGAATCCCACGTTTAAATTGAGGTTTTTCTCGTTTATCCCCTCGCTCTCACACACGAATGTTCCACAATTTCTTGCTCTACATCGTATATCTCTTGTTGGGTGCCTTGCGGATATCTACTCCAATTATAAAAATGGTGTGCCGAGCCATAAGCTTCCCAATTCCCTTTCCTCTACCCCGCCCACTAGCCTTAATTACGTGGCAGCACGCCACCGGGGACTCCGTCTATGTCAGGAATTTTCTTTTTTGTACAGAACCCTGCGTCGCGTTCTTATCTTAGTAGTTGGGAATAGAACTTCTCTGATGTGGGTTTTCGTCGTTTTCTGTTGTCGCTGTTATTTTTTATGCAGAGAAGTTATTTGGGTTCCTCTTGGTTGCTCTGCTCTTCTTGTGTTTGGGCGTTCCGGGGGTTCTGTGCTCTCCTTTGTTCGCATGTGGGTATCAGTTCACATTTTTGATTTATGGGTTTTCTTTTATGCTTCGTTGTGATTTTCTAGTTTTATTATTCTTAATTGGGAAATTTTGTGCTATTAGTATTCGTTGCTTGCAGATGATAGAGTAGTTGTTGGTGCTTGGCAATGTGTCTGTTCACTGTGTGCGATGAATGGACAAATGGGTTAATAAGTTGTTAGATTGGAGGAATTAGTGCTTTAGAGTTGATGTATCTCTAGCATGCGATGGTTGCAAAGCACTGACCTTTGGAGGTTTAGCAAAAAAGTTGGTGTTGTTGCTCCTGCAACTCCTCTTGACTAATATGGTTGGAAAGACAACGGCCCCAGGTGGGATAAATCGATCTCTTGTATATGAATGGGATGAGTTTGTGCACTCTCAGGATGATTTGCATGTGCTCTCAAACCGATGAAGTCTGCAACTTTAGACGGGATTGTTTCTCGTGTACCTAACATAATTGAGGGAGATTTTGGCGAAGCTCTAGATATTATTCTTTGTGCACAATATAAGAACAAGTTGAATTTCAAGTTCCAGCAAAGCTGACGAATTCTTTGAGCAATTGTTAGGCTCTGAGAGCATTTATGTGGACGTTATCTTGTCAATCAACATCTTTTTCTTGCTCGCTTGCTGTCCAGTTGTCTGGAACATCACATAGGGGTTAGTACATGTTGAACAAAACCCAAAATTAGAATTATAGTCCCACTAGATGCAAACCACCTCTGCGTGTACTAGTGAAGGTGGGCGCTTAACATCTGATTTGGCTCACAAACCTTTCTACTAGATCTTCTGGCTTTTTAAATTAATCAATCATGTTATGTCATATGTGGATATTTTGTCTAGAATTGACTGAAAGGAAGCGCATCAAGACATTTCTGAGAAAATCTGTAATTTGAAAAACTGATCAAGATGCTCAAATCATCTTTACTCTTGATAGCTAATCTTAAGGTACGTATAGGATGTAGCTTTTTGGAATCATGTGAAGGATGAAGATGGATGACCAATGATCACGAGACCGTGTTCATATTTATTTAAGCACCAAATACATGGAGTTTATCTTGTAATTACTTCTGATAGTCGGAGGTGAATGATAGGCTCTTCACCTGGATTCAGTCTCGCTCCATGTGGTGCATGAAGCATTGGAAATAAGCTTCTTGTTCAAGTTTGCATCTTTCTAATGGCGATTTTAATTAAAGTAGACAAGTTGCAGTATATACTTTTAGTTTAGCATCTCTTGTTGGTGGTGTCAGTTTAGATGGAATTTCTCCGCACTTGCACTGATGGAAAGCCATCCCATTTATTTTTTGGATGTTCGGAAGTCCACAAGATGTCTCCATTCCTGATATTTCCTAATGATGCATGTCTGTAATGCAAGTGCAGGAATTGAAGGAACCAGAGCCCAAGCACTCTTTCTTTTTGCAGAAGGTGGCATTGACTACTTTAGACTCACCATCAGTTACTCAATTTATCTATGATTAGAATTCAATAATTACAATTTTCAGTCGGTGTCCTAGTGGATAAATCTATTTGTTCCTTTTTTTTTGTCTATTTCATTTTCTCTTTGTTAGTGCTATCTATAATGACAAATTGATCAAGAACTTTCAATTAGAATTAAAGTTAGTTAGAACAATTCAATTGGTATTTTGTTTTACATTACGATCCTATCTCGAGAAATGTTCATGTATGATCCATATTGGATTTGCCGATTCTGGCCAATTGCCCATCCTACCTCCTGTAGGTTCTTGACAACCCATCCTTGTCTCTCACTCACCTAGAAAATGACAGAGAGGTTTTGGCAGAAGACTCTCTCTTCTCTCTGTCTGTTGACGTAGCTTATTGAGTAGACGGCTTAGATAAGAATGGATAGGCAGTCTATTAGTCTCACTCTCCAATTTGACCCTTTCCCATACAATGTCGAAGGGTAAAGATGTTAAAGTAAGAGTTATTTTGGAATGTACCGGTTGTACCCGAAATGGTGTCAATAAAGAACTATCGCGAAATTCTAGATATATTACTCAAAACTATCGACATAATATTGCCTTAGCTAGGATTCCTGAGAAGACTAGGGTCCGCATATTGGTTATCAAAGTTGCTTTTCCACACATACGAGGAAGGGATGCTATTCTATTAAGTAAAGCTCTTTATTTTTCAAATGAACAAGAACTAATCCAAATTGATCTTGTAACATATCTGCTACATAGTGAATACGTACATGTAGGATGAACCAAATCCTCATTATTTTTCCCATTGTGGGAGAAGGCTTCACCATTTTTTTATAGGGAGCTTGCACATGTTCTACAGTACTGCATGTACTACCCCTTGTTGGTTCTGGGGGACGGAGAATGCCAGGTTAGCCGAAAGATGGTTATCAAAACAATGAAGTATGTAAGCAACATTCATTTGCATCAAAGGTCCAAAATGTGTAACTGCCACCGTCTGGCGTACATCCAGCAGGAATTGAAACCTACGAATTTGCCAATCATGAGTTGGACGCGTTCACCATTCAACCATGGATTGCCAAGCTAGATAAAAAAGGGACCTCTCTGGAGTGGTGGATGGCGTGGCCGACCTCCTTTGCAATCTCTTTCGCTACAACATCAACAACTCTAGCTATTATCCACTAGTGAGATCTTTCACTCCCATTTTTCACACCAAGAACGTCTTATGGAACTCTTTGACCCCCTATGGCATTATGCAATGACTTTGTAATGATGCACAAACTGATAATTATTTGGTTTGGAAACAAAAGATTAGGTACACCCATCGATGAGTATGTGACACAAAACCAGTTGGTTTTTCGCAAGGATGTGATCTTTTGGGGATGTGGTTTATTGTCATGGAAGTTGCACATAGTGAAACTCTTCCCTACATGATTTCAGGATTTAGAATAATCCGCGTTAAACTTTTTATTTTCTAGTGAAAAAAAGAAAACTTAAACATCATAAAATTATTTAAATGGGTTAGATTTTATTTTGTTATATTTCTTTGTTTATTTTTGTATGTTTTTTTATATATGCATTATAGAGAATTCTAGCTAATGGTAGATGTGAATTGGAATTTGTCTTAATTAATATACCAGACCTCTATATAAAGTAGAGTTCAGGATTGCATTTCCTACACATTTCCTATTTGTAAATTTAACGAGTCCCCTTCAATTTGGAACTTTTTTTTTTGAAAAAGCAGAGGGTGAACTCCTGAATTGGGATTCACCACAATTGTATTAAGAATAGTAAAGGGTTACATCACCTGGAGGGCCAGAAATTGTAAATTGCTTTACAGTGAGACACAACATTCTCAAAATAAATCCGTTGATTTCTAAAAATGAGATCATTCCGCCCGCTCCAAATCGCCCAGAGCGTCGCAAATGACAGAGAGCAGTTGTCGAAGGAGTTGTCCCCAACCGCCCTCACCGAATCCCAGAACTCTGCCGTCCCTCCCGCGTAAAGCCAAGATAAACCCACCTTTCTCCAAACCTGAACCGAAGAAGAACATGAGAAAAAGAGGTGGTCCGAGTCCTCGGCCACTTCCCCGCCTCTGTCGCAAAGAATGTCTGGTACCCCCAGGATCCTTCCCCTTCTGGCCTTGTCACTTAGCCGCCCTCTTCCGAGACTCCATAAGAACACTTTTACCCTGCTCGGGACTTTGCTGATCCATATGATCCTCATATCATGCATAAAATCATTGTCGATGTCTTCTGAGGTTCCCCGCAACTCAAAATATGTCTTTTTGACCGAGAACCTTCCTAAATTCCAGAAGAAATGGTCTCTGCCTTGCGAGAAATCCTCAAGAGACGGCAGCTCATTCTGCAGTCTGAAAAGCTCCTCCACACGCTGTTCGGAAAGTTCCGCAACAAAAATTGGCATCCACGTCCCTGATACACCAGCCTGCAATACCGAGCAACTTTGCTCTGCGGCTAATGCAAACAGTCTCGGGAAGCAGGACGAAAGTTCTCCAGCTCCGCTCCAGTCGTCCAACCTTCAATTTGGAACATATACATTTATCATGCAAGTTGCTAAAACATTTCTCAAAAGGGGGGCGGATTTGCTCCTATCTAGCTCCATGTGCTGGTAGGGCATGGTGTGGTGGGGTGGTGCATCAGGCGGTTCTTCAACTGAGTTCAATGGAACATATGATTAGGATTCAAGGAACATCAATAATATTCAAATAACCTTGACCAAGGCTAAGTTGAAATAAGAACGATTAACAATAAGGAACAATGCCAATTGCTTTCCTACCTGTTTCCTTTTTTACATATTTTAACACTCATAATTGGATTACGTGACATCGGCATGTTACCAATATAAAAATGAAACGTGGGAATCATGCTAAGGTGATTCGGACTTGTGAAAAGAATGCCATCCCATGTTCCGATTTAGGTGTGTGGGAAGTTGGAAGGAGATCCTTACAAGAGGAGACTCGGGAAATCGCGAGGTTTTGTTGAAAGGAGATTATATGATTTGTATACAATTTTCAGATACAAGCCCGAACATTTATCCAAATTAAATTGTTGTAAAGGCAACGGATTTATGTAGCTGACCAGCTTAAAGTGAAAAATTTAAACTGTCTTATTGTTTACTTTTTACTAATCTAAGCTCAGGAAAGTAATTTTTCGACAGTCTGATCACTCGAGAATGTCCCCTTCATCATGATATCATAAAACATGTGAATTTTCTCTCTTAACTGCTGCTAATGTTCTTTGGTTGCAATGTCTTTTTCCTATTTAGTAAGTTCTAGTAAACAGTATATGAAATTGTACATGATGGATAATCATATATAATATAAGAAGCTAGATTGCAAAATATGTTCTTCATTTTAGTTTTCAGCATATCTCTTTTGCAACATGCTAAGGACTAATGATGTAATGCAGATTTTAATCCCTTCAACATGGCAATCAAATTTTTTGGTTATCACCATGAGGAACTAGTCAAGGACTACTTACTAGCAGGAACAGTCGTTCCCTATGCTTCAATAATTGCGGGGATTGTGTTCTGTAAAATGGTATATTCAGTTCTGTCCTAAGTTTTTTAATTCATTTAATTTTTTCTATAATTTTATTTCTTTTCCTAATTTTGTTAATAACAATTAGGCCTATGATCTAAGCCAGTTGTTGTGTTCTTACTACATCAAAGCTTATGCAAGCCTTAACAAATTTCAAAGCATAGAATGGAATAATAGGTGAGTTTATGTTTCTATAATCAACTTAAAACTTTTGCTCATCATTTTCTCTGATTTTTTGGACAATATATGCAGGGCCATGTCGAGTGCTCATGCTGTTTTTATCACGGTTATGTCGGCATATCTTGTATTCTTTTATAATCTTTACTCTCACAATCAAGTTGGGGACCCCATTTCTTTTCGAAGTTCACCACTCTCTACGTTCGTGCTTGGGGTGAATATTCTTTTGATCTCAAACATGCATTCCTTGTTTTTTTCTTGATCACCAAATTTATTATTTAAGCGCCATGTGGATGTTGGATTTCTGCCATATGTTGTTTTAAAGTAAAGAGCAGTTTATGACATGACGAGCTTATATAAATATAATTGGAAGAATACCCAATTCTTGGAATTAAATAAGAAACTTCTGTGTTAGTATTAATTTATATAAAATGCTTAATATCACACAAACTTCATGATTTTTAGCATGAATTATACTCCTATATGGACTATATGCGAAGGGGGCCGTATTTACATCTTAGAGAAATGATTTGCCCTCACAAATGGATATATTCTACTTTTTCAATTATTTACAAACAAAAATGAAAAAATATAAAGGATGCATTGAGTGGCAAAAAGATGATCAAAACTATTAGTTAGGGAAAATTTGTAATTCAAATAGATAGTGGGATGATACTCTTTCAAAGATGGGGAATAAGAGGGAAATAGGTTCTTTGAATTGACATTGTGTCTGGCTGACGTATATTGAACAGGGTCCTAGTGTAACCTTTGAGTTGCTCGGTGAAATGTGTGATTTTGGAAGAGATGCAAACATGGTATTAGTTGTAGTCGAGCAATGAGTCATCTTTATGAAGGAGGGAGGTATATGGCTGTTGTTGTATAACTAACCAATATAAGTATAAATTATCCAAGGATGTATATATAGAAAGCATTGTAATGTCTCGTGATGCCCATCTTACGCCATGGATAAGGAGCCCCAAAGGCTAGAATTTTATCATTTCTTCTGAATGAAAACTTGCAGCACATGGGTCTTCTTATAGGTCATATACTCACACAAGTCCCAATTGCACCACAATAGAGAACATTATTACTTAATTAGCGGATTTAGGAGAAAATTTATTAAGAGATATTTTATCTTTTTCCATTTTATGCATTTCTTTTTCTTTCGATCTTTATTATGTAATTTTCCCAGCAAGGTTCTCCTCTTATATAAGAGAATCCTAGGGCCTCACTTTGAATCAATTTAATTATTTTATTTCCTCATGGTATTAGAGCGACGGTCCTAAACCTGTGTTCTGTGCCCTAATCACCTTCCCCCACCTGCCAGCCTCATCGCGAGATATCGTGCGGCCACATCCACAACCATGTACGCTCCCCCTCTCCGATGGCCCCCCCACGACATTAGGGGATCACCTGGCAGCACCGACAGACCTAACAACAACCCCCAACACCGCCGCCTAAAGGCCCTAGGCCTTACGCGTCCGTCAGATCCAACCATCGACAACCCCCTTTCATCCCTAGGGGCCTGTACGGTGATCCTTTTCAGCCTTGTGCGCCTGTTTCAATGAAAAAGGGTTCTAGTCCTATTACGTTGCCGCCCAACAACTTTCAGGGTACCGGAGGTCTGATTCTCACGAGTTTGTGCCTCTCTGGGTCTCAAAGCGGTATGATTTTTGATCCGTTAGCAGTGAAATCAGACCTCTTCCGCAATTGATGGGAACGGTTGTGGTATGAGTTTGCACACACAACTGATTCCCTATATGTCCATGCATACACACTTGCTCCAGTCTACATCCCTAGCATTTGTCTATTATCGGCATCATGTCAGGGAACAAGGTTGACATCCATCCTCGGGCACCTTCAAAGGTTCGTCGTGCATCGTCAAAATAATGGGATCAACTACGAGTTGTCAGGCATGTAGTTCATGAGCCGTATGCAGTGCAATGTAAAGAAGCACATTCTGACATAGGAGGAGCCACCTGACAAGATTGTGCCTAACGCCTCGTAGGAGGCAGATGATGTGTGCACGTGTGTGTGGCTATCCGATACCCTTGTTGTGGAGATAGCCAATGATATCTTGCATCAACCCACAGTCAAGGCGATGCGGGACATACAAGACCTACAATAGGGCACTAAGGCTAAAGGGTTGGAGGCCTCGATCGAAGGATGAGGATGAGTGGAGAGCTCCTATGGTTGCAATGGGAATCAAAGCGTCTACATATAGAGCTCAAAACAATCTCTATCAATCAAATATCAATACTTCAATAGAAAAAGTTAGCACACATAATAAATGACAACAATCACCAAAATATGTATGTATATGAAAGAAAACCAAAATTTAACACAAATAACATCAGTAGAAACAGAAATGTTCAAGCGGCAATATTCTAACTGGTTAACTCCAATATGTGGAGGTGAGACTTGTAACTCTGCATGTCTATTAAAATTCATGATACCATGATATGATGTGCTTCTTAATAATAAATTAAGTGGATCAACTTTTGTTGCAACTTGTATACCAATACATGTGAATATATATTTGTATAAATACCCTTATTGTTGAATTATAATGTCATTTATCTCCGTCGTTATATTTATTACTGTTGAGATATTTGTATCTCTTATTATTTATTTTCTCATTTTTATTTTTCTCTATTTACCTCTCATGTAATTAACCCATGGCTTTTCTCCTATATAAGAGAGCCCTAGGGTCTCTTCTAATGCATGCAATTCTTTTCTTCCAACATGGTATCAGAGCAACGATCCTAGACTGGGGTTCCCATATCCCACCAACCCTAACCCTACACGCCGTTGCCTCCCCCCTTGCCACGCGCGACATCGGCAAACCCCCCTACGCCCGCACCATGCGTCGTCCAACCTCCAGGGGGCCTCCCAGCGTCGCCTAATCGTCGACGTGCCCTCCCTGTGCTGCCGGGTTGCCACTAGGGATGCAAACAAACGGATATGGATACGGATATAGGTATTACCGTATCCATATCCGTTTTTGAATACGAATGGATGCGGACACGGATATTGACGGATATTAAAACTTTCTTACCATATCTTAAAAAACGGATACGGATGTAAAACGGATATTGATCGCATAGGAGTAATGTCAGAAATACTCTATAGAATCGACTTAAATATATACGAATTGGATGGGAAACACATGATATAAATTTACTAAATGTGTTTGTAACATAAAAATTATACAAATATAGTAAAAGAAGGTATAGAATTATGTTATACAGGGTTAAAATAAATATATGACTATATTTATATACGAAAACAGATATACGGATAAGGATATAAGTGTTTGTGGATATCAAAATGATATCCATATCCCTGTCCATTTTAAAACGGATACGGATACAGATGTCAAAATATGTATAAAATGGATACGGTGACGGATCGGATACGGATATATCTATAACCGTATGCATCCCTAGTTGCCACCGCCCATCGGCTGTCGAGGCTGCTGAACCGGCCTCTCCTGCCATCGGTTCATGCCTCTTCGTGACCCTGCTGCCCGTCTCCGCTTTGTGGGTCGTTCCACATACCTCGGACTGCAGTTCAAACCATTCTACAGGCTTATACAATCTGATTTTATTCGGATTTCGTGATTTTCACCCTATAAATCACGTCTTTCGACTCTAGACTACAACAAAGATTGATGAGGATGGTTGTATGAGTCTACATGTACAACCAATCCTCTATATGATTGTATAGACTCACTCAGAGCAGTCTACTCCTCATTTTTTGTTCCGAGTATCGGTGTTTCTTACCATGTCAGAGAACAAAGATGGCATTTTTTCATCGTCCGGTGTCTTCAAGGGCCTGGCTCCCATCGTGAAGATGGATGGAACTAACTACGAGTTGTGGTCCATGCAGTTTTGCACCCTTATATAGTGCCATAACAAGGAGCACATTTCGACGGATTCAGAACCGGCGGGCAAGTCTGGGGCTAGTGCTTCTTGTAAGCAAGATGATACCTATGCTTGGATTTGGCTCTCCAGGACACTAACTACGGAGATTACCAATGATATCGTCAATCAACCCAAGAAAAAGGCTATGTGGGATATCTTAGCAGACACATATGGGCAGACAAAGAATGAGAATAAGATTCTACAATTGCAGTATGATATTTTTTCGACCAAGCAGAATGGTCGACATCTTCATGCCCACTTCTTGCATCTTAGAGGGGATGTTGAGTGTCCTGCATAGCTTCATGCCTACTACTACCGGCACTGAGCAACTCCAGGCATATCGGAATGCCAGTATGACATGAGTCTTACATCTCTTGACTTTGAGTACGATGCAACACGTACTCAACTATTTACTTGAGAGACGATACTTCCAATGTAGGAGGACTACAAGAGACTGAGCAGGATCACTACTTCATCTACTGGTATGGCCCAGACTCCCTCTGCTATGGTAGCTTCTCGTGGTAAAGAGGATACTTCACAGTTTCGCAAGCGCAGACCACGCGGTCGAGGAGGAGGACGTTGGTGTAGCCCATGCACGCATTGCCACCGTCCTGATCATTCTGAGGAGACATGCTATCTGAAGCATGGTTATCCTGTGTCTGCCCGTGTTGCTGAGCAGACAGAGCCTACTTCTGCTCCTGCTCATGATGTGCGTTTTGATGATATTGTTTCCAGACTGAGAGAGATGATGACTACTCCTACCACTTCAGCTGCAGGTTCTTCAGATGTCGCAGCTGCTGCTAGAGCCTCTTCGAGTTCATCAGGTATTTCTTATGCACTTACCAGTTGTAGCAGTTCAGTTTTGACTAATTGGATCATGGACTGGAACATCTCATCACATGTGTGACGATCGAGCACAGTTCAGTTCTTTCAGGTCTATCCCTCTTGGTAGATCAGTGGTGATTGCTAATGGGGTTCATCTACCCATTGTTGGTCAGGTGGAGATTGTTCTAGCTCCCTCGATGCGTCTGCAGAGTATCCTGTATGCTCCAGCATTTCAGATGAATCTTTTGTCTATAAGACAAATTACAAAGATTTACATTGTCGTGTCATATTTGATCCATCTTCACTTGTGTTTCATGGCATATTCACGGACAGAGTGATTGGATGTGGTCGTGAGTATTATATACTATAAATAAAATAAATTAAGGTACATTGTACATTGAAAAATATACCAATACGGACCCGAAAACCACATTTTTCATATTAACTCCGATTTTAGCGAAATCAGTAATAATTAAATAATATGAATTTTAAGACTGAGTTTACCCAGTTCAGAGTTTATACGGTCGAGTTATGAGGTCCGGAAAATTTTGGTAACGGCTTCGAGGCTTCGGGTTTTATTGATATTTTAATTTACTATATTTTTATATTTTTCTATACATTTTTAGAAGATTTTAGGAAAAGAAATTAAGTTAATCGGGTTTACGGTTATTTAATTAAAAATCCGGGAAGATTTTACATATAGTACAAATATACAACGGGTCCCAAACGCCAAAGCTCACAGGTTTTATTCGAATATATTTTTGATATTTTAAATAAATAGACTAAGTATAAAACGGATTCTAAAATTAAGTTTGGTCCGTTTGGAGTTTACTATAAATAGTTATGAACCTCGGAAGTCGGCTTTTACAGCTTTTTCGTGGTTAATTATTTTTGGTGACAGATTATTTCTGATATTTTTATAAAATAATATATATTTATATGAACAACTTTTATAAAAGAAGTATTTTGGTTTGAAGTTTTCTTGATGATAAATAAAATAGGTGAAATATTTATAATGTGTAAAATGTGTAAATTATATTTTTGGTCTTTGTTTTCTTGATATTTTTATAGGTTAGGATCTTTATCTCCCACTACTTATTTATTTTGTCGACCCGGTCAATATTGACCTGGTCTCGGGGTTAGGATCAGTCTGCATAAATTACATATCTCCAGCATTCTTTTCTTTTCTTTTTCTTTTTATCTTTATTCTTTTATTTTGGATAAAACAAGTGTTAATTTTATAATATTAATGTTTGTGGTTAGAATGATAATTACTTAAAATTAGTGATTATTTACATGTATTTTACCAAGGATTTTAGTCAAAATAAAAGAATATTCATCAGTGAGCAAAGAGGACTTTACAAGCTTGTCCAACCTCCGTGTGCTGGTGCTGCTACCATTCCTTCAGGATTTATTTCTACTTTCATGTGGCATCTTCACTTTGGACACATTCCTCTGCAGAAGCTGTGTCATGTTCTCCCTCAGATCGCTACTCGTGCTATCTTGGAGTGTGAGGCATGCCAGCTTGGGAAGCACCATCGTTCTTATTTTTCGAGTTGTCAGAGTCGTCATAGTATTCAGTCGTTTGAGTTGTCTCATTTTGATATATGGGGTCCTAGTCGTGTTCCTGATCATCAGGGACATCGGTTCTATATGGTTGCTATGGATGACTTCTCTAGATTTTCTTGGGTGTTCTTATTAAAACATAAGTCCGAAGCGGGTCCTGTCATCAAATCATTTCTTATTAAAGTTAAGAATATTTTTCTGCTAATGTGAAGTTTATTTGTACTGACAATTACCTTGGAGTTTTCCACTTTACAACCATATGATTTTCTCAGATCTCTTGGTATTGTTCATCAGACCTCTTATGCTTATACTTCACAGCAGAATGGTGTTGCTGAATGCAAACACCATCATCTTTTGGATGTCACGAGGACTCTTTTGATTCAGAGTCAAGCTCCTTATTCATTCTGGGGTGATGCTGTTTTCACTGCTTTATACTTGTGAACCGCATGACCTTCCACTATCCTTGGAGAAAAGGTTCATTTCTTGATTGTATTTCCCAAGAAGGACCTATTCTCCCTTACTCACAGGGTTTTTGGGTCTATGCCATTTGTCCACAATTTCACTCCTAGTCGTAACAAGCTCTCTCCTAGAGCTGTCAAATGTGTGTTGGTTGGTTATTCTCATACCCAGAAAGGGTATAGATGTTTTAATCCTGTAGGGAGAAAATATTATGTTAGTGTTGATGCCACATTTTTTTGAGTCTATTATGTATTTTTTCTCCTACATGTGACATGTTGTCTAATGTTGATTCTGGCATGGATGTTTTTGTTCCTCAACCTCCGTTATCTCCACCATCTACACCCCATATTGAGTCTTAGTCATCTCCTCCTCCACCTCCACCTCCTCCACCACCTCCACCTCCACCTACCCTGTCACAATTCCTACCACAGTTTTACATTCACAGGTCTTCTACTCGCTCCTCTGCTCATGCACCTTCCGCATCATCCAGCATGCTCAGGTAATGAACACATTGTTTCTACTGATGGATCTGGAGATTTTTGAGTGTTCGACAGGATACTGTACAAGAGGAGTTGCTACCAAATATCAAAAGAGGCTGATGACCTGGATGTACCCGTTGCTCGGGGAAGCCGCGTTGTAACTGTGCCACTTATCCTCTAGCTGTTCATGTTTCATTGGACCATCTTTCAGAGGAGTACAAAAGGTTTGTTGTGGGACTCTCTGCTGTTACTATCCAGCGAACATCTGCACAGGACAGTAGATGGCAACTTTCTATGGAGGAGGAGATGGCCGCTTTGCAGTCTCGTGGTACCTGGAGCGTTTGTTCCTGCTCCTACAGGTACCTCTGTTGTGGGATGCAAATGGATCTTCTTTACGGTGAAAGCAACGCGCAAATGGCAGTGTGGATCACTACAAGGAAAGGCTTGTAGCACGTTGGTTCATCCAAACGTATGGGGTGGACTATTAAGATATCTTCTCTCCAGTGGCCAAACATTTGACACCGCACATTCTTTTATCAGTTGCTGTTTCAAGGGACTGGTCTCTTTACCAACTCGATGTGAAGAATGCATTTCTATATGGCGATTTACATGAGGAGGTATATATGCAACAACCACCAGGGTTTGCTGCTGAGGAGGAGTCTCAGAAGGTTTATAGGCTCTACAAGGCGATTTACAACCTGAAGTAGAGTTCGAGAGCTAGGTACTCGAAGCTCTCAGAGTTGATAGAGCAACAGGGGTTTGCGCGGTCCACTGGGGATCAATCACTTTTTGTTCAGAGGACACATAGAGGTACTGTTGCTATTCTTGTTTACATCGATGATATTATTGTCACGAGTGATGATGAGCAAGGCATTCAGGCTGCCAAGAAGTTCTTAGATCAACAGTTTGTGACTAAGGACCTTAGCAATCTTCGATACTTTCGTGGATTAGATTTCTCCAAGAACCAATGTGGTCTTGTGATGACCTAGAGGAAGTTTGTGACTGATCTTCTACTAGAGACATGTATGATAGGGTGCAAGCCTGCTACTACCCCTATGGATCCGAGTATGAGATTATATGATGATGGCTCTGAGGAGGTAGATAAGGGGAGATATAAAAAGCTTGTTGGGAAGCTCCTATATGCTACCACCACCAGGCCAGACATATCCTTTGCTGTGAGCAAGGTTAGTTAGTTTATGGAGCAGTCCAGGAAGGTTTATATGGATGCAGTCTATATGATTTTGAGATATTTGAAGACTTCACCTGGTACTGGTCTTATATTCAGCAGAGGTACGTCTCTTGAGGTGATAGCTTGTGCATATGCAGATTATGCAGGATTCCCTAGAGACAGGAATGCCTACTTCTGGCTTTGCTATTTTTTGTTGGGAGCTCTCTCGTATCATGGAAAAGCAAGAAGCAGATAGTGGTTGCTAGATCTATTGCAGAATCTGAGTACAGGACCATGGCACAGGGGAGCACATAGATGATGTGGGTTAAATCGGTCTTGACTGACCTTGCCTTTGAGGTTCCTCTTCCCATGCAGCTTTTATGTGACAATCAAGCGACTATTTATTGCCAATAATCTTGCATTTCATGAACGAACCAAGCATATAGAGGTAGACTGCCATTATACTAAAGACATGATCCTGAAGGGTCTCATATCCACCTCCTATATTCCTACTGGAGATCAAACAACTGATATTTTCACCTAGGCTCTTGTTAGAGGTCCGTTTCAGAGGTGTTGTTCCAAGTTGAGCATGATAGACATATATGCTCCAGCTTGAGGGGGAGTGTTGAGATATATGTAACTCTTATTATTTATTTCTCATTTCTATTTTCTCTATTTATCTCTCATGTAATTAACATAGTGCTTTTCTCCTAGATAAGAGAGCCCTATGGTCTATTCTAATGCATGCAATTCTTTTCTTCCGACAATTACTGATTCTCCGTCAAAAGTGCCAAACTCTACATATACCAATATATTGCATTCAAATAACCATTAGTTGACTAAATTAGTTTGCTAAATTATTGGTACATTTATTCTTTTTCTTTTTGCGTTTACTCCAATCTCGCGTTTACTCCAATGTCGCAGTATGGCTACTTTGACGATGGATTCAAATTTTAAATGGTCATGGAATGCGTGGTTGGCATACATGCAAAGGTAATGAATAAGGGTAAAATGAGGGTGCAATATTATCCAAATTATGTCACATGATCGGATTCTGATAAATGGCACAAATCATACAATAAAAAACGTGATACAAAAAAATATGGCACAAATCATACTATAACACATGAACACATTTGACACTGTTCAGAACATAACATGAAATAAGTGACTAAAAAAATCACATTTAATTCAAAGCGGGCGTACGGAAGGCATATGCGACTGTACAGCCTGCATATGCGGTCCACATAAGCGACATGGACGCATAATGGAGGGCTTCATGAAAGCGATGCGCTGAAGGTGCCACACACGCATATGCAGCTGCATAGGTCGATTTCATGAACACTGGTTTCAGTATATTGAGATATTTAGGTGTACATTTATTATTATGTATGTAAGGGTATGTTTGTAATAGTTTCAGTAAACACTAGACTCCCCTTCTATATAAAGGAGTCTCATTTAATGAGAAAACACAAGTGAATATTTCCAAATTCCTCAAGATGATATCAGAACCTTGAGAGAGGAATCCTCTCTCTTGGGATTCTCGTGCCCTAACTCACGAAGCACCATCATCGCCAAGCACCATCGCCTCCGCCTCCTTTACCGTCGCCGCCATCGCCTTCACCCGCACCATCGCCGTGATTACTACACCATCACCTACGCCCTTTGAAGCTCCCTCGCCATCGAGCTCTCTCCGCCTGAACCTCTATCGCATCCGCCTTCGCCTCTGAAGTTCCCTTGCCTGCGCTCCGTCGCCAACCCGAAGCTTCGCCTCTGAAGCTGCTGCATATCTCACTGGAGTTGCTGCCTTCGCACCTCCATAATCTACTGCTGTCTGAAGCTGCTGCTGCACCCCGAGTTACTGCCATCGCCATGCTGGACTTCTCCAACACACCGTGTCGCCTCCATCGCACCTCCAAATTGCGAATGATATCGTGCACTACAAGACAACTAAGTGCATGTGGGACAATCTCTGCAATACGTACTCTGAAGAAAAGAATTATGCCAAAATCCTTCAAACATATGTGGATATGTCTCAAATCAAGCAAAATGGTCTCCCCCTTGCTCAATTCTACTCGGTATTGAACTTAGGATTCCAGAGGCTGAATTCCTATATGCCCATCTGCACGAATCCAATGCATATTTCCTTCAGGAACTAATTGATGGTTGGACTCTTCCTTGGAGTATTGGTCCATACATATGAAGCCGCTCAAGCGCAGATGATCACGACCTCTGAGATTCTCTATGGAAGAGCCTTCAACAGACTTATCAGGTTGTCTATATCCATTCCAGCAGAGACTCATGTTGAGATCACATCAACCATGGTCGTACCCTTAGGCAGAGGCCAGGGGACCTTCTTTCGAGGCAGGGGACATGGTCGTTAGTTTAGACGGGGAAATCCCATGTTCCTTTTGTGACCACATGAGCCATATTGAAGATCGTTGTTGGGGGAAGTATGGTAGACTCTCGATGGCTCATCAGGCCATCCCAGTACATGATGACAGTTTGTCAAGAATTTCTTGAGTATAATATGAGGATCTTATGCAACAACTGAACCAGCATGCGATTGCATCACAACCATCATCGTTGGGGGGGGGGGGAGCTACTACCATGGGCTACTACTACTACTGATTAGTAGCCTTCGTTGATCCCTCATGTACACCTTCTTTATGCTGTACTTGTGGGAGTGTATATACTACTTCTGATTGGTTGGTAGATTCTGGTGCATCATGACACATTAGTAACAACAAAAGTCAGTGTACCACACTTCGAGAGGCTGCACCATGTCGCACCATTATCATAGGAGATGGCGGATTATCCCCCATCGCTGGATAGGGGGAGGTCTAAATGGCTTCAAATATTCGGCTAAACAATGTTCTACTTGCTCCTGAATTTCCTATGAGTCTTTTTTCCTATGAGTCTTTTATCTGTATCCAGAATTACTAAGGAGCTTGATTGTCGAGCCATTTTTGATCTACTGTCTCTTGTCTTTCAGGATATGATGACGGACCTGGTGATTGGCTATGGCCGTGAAGAAAGGGGTGTGTAATACTTGACACAATCTCTGTTTGCGAGTCATATCTCTACATCTACTAGGGAATCTGCTTACACTTGGCACTTGCGTCTTGGCCATTTGCCTCCACCGAAATTGAGATGGATCCTACCTCAAATTCCTATGTCGACATCTTTCCAACGTGAAGCTTGTTAACTTGGGAAGCACCATAGAAGCTCTTTCCCAAGTTTTCCTTCTCATGTCAGCAAGTTTATTTTTGTTTAGTTCATTTTGATATGTAGGACCGAGTCGGGTCCTAGGTCATTCAGGTAATAGGTTCTATCTGGTGGCCACGGATGATTTTACCCGTATTTCTTTTCAAAATATGTACTATTATGAAAAATTCATTATGGAAATGAGAAATGTGTTTGGTTTTCATTTCAAGTCTATTCGTACTGATAATGCTCTTGATTTTTGCAATCAATATCTTCATTCTTTTTTGACTGAGCATGGGATCATCCACCAAACATCGTGCCCATATACATCCCAGCAAAATGGCGTTGCTGAATGGAAGCACCACCTTATTCTTGATGTGGCTCGCACTTTACTACTTTAAAGTGCTACCCCCTCACTTTTTGCGGTGACGTGGTTTTCACAGCCACATATCTAATTAACTGCATGTTGTCCACCATTTTGGAAGAACATACACCTTATTCTTTACTCTTCCCAAACAAAAAGCTATTCCATGTTCCACCTAAAATCTTTGGGTGCACTTCTTTTGTCCATGTTAGAATTATTATATTACAATTATGTTTGTAACCTTTCGGGTTCCGTAACCCTTAACCCTTCGAGTTTCGTAACCTTTAAACCTTCGGGTTCCGTAACCCTTCAGGGGTATTTATGTATTTTTCCTCTTGTACTCTCTAGGATTTTCTCTCTATATAAGAGACTCTAGCCCAATGGAATAGATATCCCATTTGTCTCTCTTCTCCACATGGTATCAGAGCAACGGTCCTAGACCGAGGTTCTGACCTAAAATCCCCACCGCCACCTTCAAGCCTCACAAAAGCCTGCGCGGACCCTCTTCCCTGAATTAGGGCCCCGCGCAAGGCCCTCCAATCGCCTCCAGTGCAGCATCCCTCCCGCTAGCGCTACCCTGCGCTTTCAGGACCTCCTACGAAGGTCGTCAGCCCCACAGCTACCCTCCACGGGTACCATAGGACTCTTTGGAGATCCAAAGCCCTTCTTTAAGGGCAAACGTAAGTCTAGGGCATTTTTTTAGCTCTTATATGCATCCTTAGTTGATCACAGGATCGTCTTTCTATTTTAAGACCACCATGGCGCCTTATTCTACCGAGACAAAGCCCTTGGCCACGAATATTATGGCACAAGGCACTACTATCAAACTCAAGGGCATAGAAAATTACGTGCTTTGGTCTCGATCTTTAATGATGTTCATTGGTGGTCAGAGGAAACTCTACATTTTGACTAAAGACCTTTAGATGAAAAGTACAAAAAGTACGACAACTGGCAAACTGACAACTATTTGGTTATCAACTGGATGACCAACAGTGTTAAGGCTCACATTGCCTCAAATCTTCTTTACAAAAATATGGCCAAGGAAATGTGGGTGGATCTCGAGCAAACATACTCCCAGAAGAAGACGAAGTCACGCCTTGCAGACATTTAAATGCGAATCTGGTCGGCATCTCAGGGTGATTCTACCCTCATCGAGTATTACAGGCATCTATCCAGCCTGTGTGAGGAGCTTGCAATATTCCAGCCCTCATGTTGCACCAAACAGATGCGAGAGCGTTCTGACTGGCAGGTATACCGCTTCCTTGACGGCCTGCATCTAGATACCATGCAGCGAAGGATCAATTTCTTATATCAGACACACTGCCAACAATGAAGGCCATCTTTGGCCGACTTGAGGAGCTCGAGACATCCGTTGCCCGACCTCCCGTCTTACCTTCAACAGAGTACTTTGCACACATCGCCTCATCTGGGCGAGGAGACGTATACGACTTGCGAGGAGGACACGGTCGTGATCCAAGTCATGGCTGTGGTCGGGAATCTGGACGAGGCTGTGACTTTGGTCGTGGTCGTGGTCGAGACTCTACTGCCCCATGCACTCACTGTGGTAGGTGGAACCACCCGACTGAACGATGCTGGCAGAAGTTTGGCGTACCTTCTTATCACGCCAATAATGCTTATGAGGATGCCTATGATGTGGAAGAGGCATCACCTACCTCCAGTGGTAAGACTGTTCATCTTAATGATGCAGATTACTCCCGCCTAATGCAGATCCTTCAGACTCCAAGGCCTATCACCCCTAATAACACTACAACTACTGCTCTGGCCACTCCTTCAGGTACAACAGCCAACACTGCTATCACTCCTACTCCAGCTTGGATTATTGATTCCGGCGCCTCTACTCATCTCACTGGAGAAGGTAGTTTGCTCACCTCTTCCATACCATCTACCTCTGTGAAGTCAGTTCGAGTCGCTAATGGGACTCAATCAAAGATTACTACTGTCGGAACTATAGAATTCTCTTCCAAGCTCCCGACTTTCGGGTGTTCACTGTGCTCCTGATTTTCCTCTTAGCTTGCTATCAGTTCACAAGTTTTGTGTTGATCTTCATTGTTGTGTGATATTTGATGAGCCTTGTTGTTATTTTCAGGACATTCATATGAGACAGATTTTTGGTGGGGGTCATGAGAAGAACGACCTATATTACCTTGACATACCCTCAGACTCCAATTTTGTTGGCGCTGCATCTATCTCTGAAGATCCACTCCTATGGCATTTGCACCTTGGGCATCCCTCTTCCAAGGCCATCTCCATGATGTTTCCTGAACTCTTTGCTATGAAGCCCTTTCAGTGCGAGGCATGTGAGTTCAGGAAACACCATCGAACTTCGTTTCCTGTTCGTACTGAGTCTCGTAGTACTGCTGCTTTCATCTTGTTCACTGTGATATTTGGGGACCTTGTCCGATCCGCACATTAAGTGATCATCGCTATTTTATAGTTTTCGTTGATGATTATAGTCGATCTTCTTGGGTCTATCTAATAAAGGAGCGTTAGGAGATTAATCAAATTGTCAGAAATTTCTTTCAATATGTTAAAACTTACTTTTCTAACATAATTAAGATCATTCGTACTGACAATGCTCTTGAGTTAACCCAACATGACTTGACATCTTTCTTTGCATCCCAAGGAACTGTTCACCAAACATCATGTCCATATACCTCACAACAGAATGGTATAGTTGAGAGGAAACTCTGACACTTGCTAAATGTTGCCAGATCTCTTCTTAGTCTAATGAGTGTTCCTAAACAATATTGGGGAGATGCTATCCTTACTTCAGTGGTCTCATCAGCCGTGTTCCTTCATCTGTTCTCAAAGGGGCAACTCCATTTTCCTTACTTTATCCTATCGAGTCTGTCTCCTTTTCCTATACCCTTTGTATTGCCTTTGTTCATAACTTTCATGCAGCTGACAAATTATCCTCTCGTGCCATCAAATGCGTCTTTCTTGGGTACTCTCGTACCCAAAAGGCTATCGCTGCTATGATCCTATTGGACGTCGATACTATGTAACTGCTGATGTCGCCTTCTTTGAGCAAACAAGTTATTTCACACAGACTGTTAGTGACATTCCTCTGGACATCCCTTCTCCACCAATCGTCTATAGTTGCCAACGTACCTCTATACCTTCTACACCAGTGTCTGTACCTTTGCCTGTCCCTTTTATGCAGGATGATATGACCACTTCGAGTGCTCTCACCACTGTTGTCCCGGATGTACCTGGGGAGCTTCCTATAGCTCTACGAAAGCAAAAAAGGAAATGTACGTATCACCCCATGTCACATTTTACTTCTACAGATGGTTTATCTAGTTGTGACAAGAGATTTGCAGATGCTCTGAATGCTATTACCGTTCCAAGAGATCATTTCAGTGCAATGCAAGATTGTGGTTGGTGACAGGCCATGGATGAGGAGATGGATGCACTTACCTCCCGGGGCACGTAGGATCTTGTATCGTGCCCCCCGGGAGTTCGCTCTGTGGCTTGTCGATGGGTCTTCACGACCAAACAGTCGCCTGATGGTTCTATTGACATGTTGAAAGGCATACTTGTTGTCAAAGGTTTCGCACAGACCTTTGGAGTTGATTATTTTGAGACCTCTCCTGTTGCCAGAATGGGGTCGATACGTACCATTCTCTCTGTTGCTGCCAACAAGGTTTGGCCCATTTATCAACTTGATGTGAAGAACGCCTTTCTTTATGGTGATCTTGAGGAGGAGGTCTACATGATGCAACCGTCGGGGTATGTAGTCTAGGGGAAGCATGTATGTCGACTACGCAAGGCCATTTATGGCCTGAAGCAGAGCCCAAGGGCATGGTTTGACAGGCTCACTGCGAAGATCAACACACTTGATTTTCGGAGGACAACATCTGACTACTCCGTCTTTGATAGACGACGATCTACTGGCACGATCATCCTTGCTGTCTATGTTGGTGATATGGTTATCACAGGAGATGATGTAGATGGTATTCAAGAGACCAAGGCCTTCCTCCAGTAGGTCTTTGTCACAAAAAATCTCGACCAGCTTCGTTATTTTCTTGGCATTGAAGTAATACACACTACAGAGGGGCTCCATCTTTCACAGAGAAAGTATTGTCTCGATATTCTGGTTGAGGCAGGACTTCTTGGATGCAAGCCATCAGGCATCCCTGCAGAAGTGAGAAAATATTCATCATTTACTGATCCAGCTTTTGAGGATGCAACACGATACAGAAGCTTAGTGGGAAAATTACTCCATCTCACTGTTACTAGACCAGATATATCATATGCTGTGAGCAGAGCCAGTCAATATATGGAGAAGCCTCTTTAAAGTCACTGGCAGGATGTTCTTTTGATCCTTCGATATTTGAAGGAATCTCCCGGACATGGACTTTTCGTTGGGTGAATGGACACACTAATATCTCTGCCTATACAGATTCTGACTATGCTAGCTCTCCTGAGGACTGCCAATCCACTACAGTATACGCCATGTTTATTGGGGATAACCTTGTCACTTGGCGAAGCAAGAAGCAGACAGTGGTATCCAGATCCAGTGTGGAAGCAGAATACAGGGCAATGACTCAGGCCACATGTGAGATCACATGGCTTGTTTCTTTCCTAACAGAACTTGGCATGTCAATGGCCACTCCTATACCCTTATACTGCAACAACAAGTCTGCCACGTATTATTGGGGCGAGCACCAACGAGTGCGTCCCCCTTTTTTGAGCCTAAAAAAAAAACAAGTCTGCCACGTACATTGCCACCAATCCAGTTTTCCATGGGCGGACAAAACAGATTGAAGTTGATTGCCATTTTATTCGTGATGCAGTACGAGAAGGACGAATCAACGCTCCACACATCTCCACTGAACTTCAACTTGCAGACATCCTCTTAAAGGCTCTTCCAAGGAAGTGTCTAATGTATTTAGTATCCACGTTGGGCATGATCGACAGATATGCTCCAACTTGAGGGGGAGTGTAAGAATTATTATATTACAATTATGTTTGTAACCTTTCGGGTTCCGTAACCCTTAACCCTTCGGGTTCTGTAATCTTTAACCCTTCGGATTCAGTAACCCCTCAGGGGTATTTATGTATTTTTCCTCTTGTACTCTCTAGGGTTTTCTCTCTATATAAGAGATCCTAGCCCAATGGATTAGATATCCCATTTGTCTCTCTTCTCCACAGTCCACATGCATTCTCCTGGCCACGATAAACTCTCTCCTTGGGCTATGAAATGTGTCTTTGTTGGCTACTCCAGAATCTGAAGGGATATTGATGTTATGATCATGTACATCGTTGTTATTATGTTAGTGCAGATGTAACCTTCTTTGAGTCTATGCCTTCCTATTCCACATTAGGTTCTCGTGTTGTGTTTCCTGATGACATTGAGATTGCTAATCTTCCTATGGCGTCTCCTCAAAACATATCCTCGACTCGGGGCACTCCGATCGATGATCGTCAACGTTCTTTGTTGCCGCATATAGAATACCTGTACCTCTTCGTTATTTTATTTTTCAGTTGTCTTCTTTTTGTAATTTACCCATAGGCTACTCTCCTATATAAGAGAGCCTAGGGCTTATGGAATAAATCATCTCATTCATTTTTTCCAACATGGTATCAGAGCGACGGTCCTACACCGGAGTTCTCGAAACCCTAGCACTAACCCACCCCACCCGCCGGCCTCTCCCTCTCCTTCTCTCTCTCGATCGGCGCCGCCTCCAACGCCGCCTCTCCTCCTTCGCGCAGCGCTGCTCGCGCGCCTTCTCCAGTGCGCCACGCGATCCCGCTGCGCATCTTCCTGCGCACGATTGCGCGCGCCTGCGCCATCATCTCCAGCGCGCGCCTGCGCCATCATCTCCAGCGCGCGCCTGCGCCATCATCTCCAGCGCGCGCCTGCGCCATCTTCTCCTGCGCACGATTGCGCGCCTGCGCGTGAAGGGCACCTGCGCGCATCATACAGCGCCTTGCAGCAAATAGCGCCTGTGCGCATAGCGATCCTGTGCACAGTCAACTGCGCGTAACCGTGCGCTCCTGCGTGTCATCATCTGTGCGCCAGCCTACTGCACGCGTGCATCTCCGCGTGCATCTTCGTCATTCTTGCGCGTGCGCAGACCGTAGCACGCGCATATTCATGGGGATAGTTGCTTGAGGTCTACACATGCAACTAATCCCATCTATGGTATTGTAGACAAAACACATTGTTTGTCAATCGTTCCAGTCTTCATTTTTCAATATGTCGGAGAGCAAGGCAGATATCCCATCTATTGGCGCATTCCGTGGTCCAGCGCCTATTGTCAAGATGGACGATACCAACTATGAACTGTGGGCAATGCAGTTCATGAGCATGATGAAGTCTACGGGTAAGAAGCACATTCTTACCGAATCAGAGCCTGCTGAGAAGACTGGAACCTATGCCTCCTGGGAGGCTGATGACGCATACGCCAAAGTCTGGCTATCTGGCACGTTGGCAATTGAGATTGCCAATGGTATCCTCCATCAACCCACAACGAAGGATATGTGGGACATTCTGGCGGCCACATATTCCCAGGCGAAGAACGAGACAAAAATTCTGCAACTCCAGCATGATATCTTCACCATCAAGCAGAATGGTCGCCCTCTACATTCTCTCTATACATCACTGAGAGGGATGTTTGAGAAGCTATATAGCTTCATGCCCTTGACAGCCACGCCAGAGCAGCAGAAGACATACAGGAACGCTACTATGGTGGGCGTGTTCCTAGCTGCACTTGATCCTGAATACAAGGCAACACGATCACAGATTTTGGCCGATTCTACAATTCCGCCAATGGAGGAAGCCTTCCATAGACTGAGTCGGATTACAGTTCCCTCAACTGCTGCAAGCCAGAATTCTTCAGCCATGGCAGCAACCAGAGGTCGCGGCTATCATCACCAGGGCCGTGGACGTGGACCCCGTCGGAGGGGTGGCCGCACTAGGCCAACATGCACCTACTGCCACCGTGTTGGACACAACGAAGATACATGCTATTCAAAGCACGGATTTCCTGCATCCGCACGAGCTGCTGAGCAGATAGAGCCCCCATCTGCTGCTACCTTAGATCAACGGTTTGATGATTTAGTTGCCCGTCTGAGGGCATTATCCCACCATCTGGTCCAACACCGACTACAGAGAATCATTCTGATGCCGCTGCCTCTGCCTCTGCATCTACTAGTGCTTCAGGTAGTATACTTGCACTCCATAGTAGTAGATCTGATACATTGCCATGGATCATGGACTCGGGCGTGACACATCACCTATGTGGCGACCAGAGCCTACTTACAGGATACACCCAGATCCCTCCAGGACGGACAGTAGTGATTGCCAATGGCACACATTCCCCCATCACTGGTCAGGGGGAGATTAGACTGACATCTTCTATGCAGCTCAAGAATGTGCTACATGCACCTGATTTTTCAATGAATTTGTTGTCAATTAGTCAGATTACGAAGGACCTCCATTGTCGGGCAATTTTTGATCCATCTTTGATTTTTCAGGACATCCGTACGGGCAACGTGATTGGTCGTGGCTATGAGCAAGGAGGCCTTTACCGTCTGAATCAGACCCCATTTGCCGGAACCACATCCTCTCCTGCTGGACAAGTATCTCCTCTACTGTGGCATCTGTGTTTTGGTCATTTACCGCTTCAGAAGTTGCGTCGAGTTCTACCCTATGGTCTCTCTCACACACCTATCCAGTGTGAGGCATGTCAGTTGGGAAAGCATCACAGGTCGTCCTTTCCCAGTAGTCCAGGTTGGAGTAGTAACTCCAAGTTTGAGTTGTTTCATGTCGATGTCTGGGGTCCGAGTCGTGTTCCCGATCATCAGGGACACAGGTTCTATATTGTATTTGTGGATGATTTCTCTAGAGTGTCATGGGTGTTTCTGATGAAAAATAAATCTGAAGCAGGAAATATTATTATCCACTTTCTTAATGAAATTCAAAATGTTTTCTCCACATCTGTCAAGCTTGTGAGAAGTGATAATGCTTTAGAGTTGTGCACCAACATTCTGGCCAATTACTACTCCTCAAAAGGGATTATTCACCAAACATCTTGTGCTCATACATCTCAACAGAATGGGATTGCTGAAAGAAAACACCGTCACCTTCTTGATGTCACAAGATCACTTCTTATTCAGAGTCATGTTCCCTACTCCTACTGGGGTGATGCAGTTCTTACTGCATGTTACCTAATCAACCGTATGCCTTCGTCTGTCTTGAATGAACAGATTCCTTTTTCACTCATTTATCCTGACAAGGATTTGTTCACTCTTACTCCTCGTGTGTTTGGGTCAGTCGCATTCGTCCATCAGTTGTCGCCTGGTACTGACAAGCTCTCTCCTAGGGCTGTCAAGTACGTCTTCGTTGGGTACTCCAGAACTCAAAAGGGGTACAAGTGTTTTGATCCTGTGCGTCGACGGTATATGATCAGTGCAGATGTTACATTTTTTGAATCTGTTATGTATTTTTCAGCATCAGGAGACAAGCAGCTACCATCTATACCTCCTGATGCCATTTACATGACACCACCACCTCAGATACAGACACCAACGCCACCACCACCACCGCCACCACCACCACCACCGCCACCGCTCGTCTCACCACTACCATTCCATTACACCCGTAGGCCTCCTCCAGCTCATGGTCCTGACCCGTCAACTAGCTCGCCTATGGTATGTAATGAAAACATTAATGTTGATGGATCTGATGACATTTCTCAGCAGGATGTATTGCAGGAGCCTGATACAGATGATTTGGATGTTCCAATTGCTCTACGGAAGCCAAAGAGAAGCTGTGCCAAATATCCATTATCAGCAGCCGTGTCTTTTGAGAGGCTATCTGGAGACTTCAGGACGTTTGCGTTGGCACTTTCAGCTACAGACATTCCACGGAATCATCATGATGCTTTGCAGGATGCTAGATGGCGGCTAGCAATGGAAGAAGAAATGGCGACACTTCAATCCAGAGGAACCTGGAGCTTGGTTCCTATACCTCCAGATGTTAGCCCGGTGAGTTGCAAATGGGTGTTTACAATGAAGCACAATGCAGATGGCTCCATTGACAGGTACAAGGCACGCCTTGTTGCACGTGGCTTCACACAGACATACGGGGTAGATTACCTTGACACATTCTCGCCTGTGGCGCGTCATTCCACTCTGCGGATCCTATTATCAGTTGCAGTTGCTAGAGACTGGCCGCTTTATCAGCTGGACGTGAAGAATGCATTCCTGTATGGCGACTTGCAGGAGGAAGTCTATATGCAACAACCACATGATTTTGCTGTTGAGGGGGAGTGTTCCAAGGTATGCAGATTACATAAGGCCATCTATGGCCTTAAGCAGAGCCCCAGAGCGTGGTTTCAGAAGCTTTCAGATCTTTTTGAGAAACAAGGATATAAACGCTCCAATGCTGATCATTCCTTGTTTGTACAGAAGACGGCTAGAGGTATCATTGTAATCATGGTTTATGTTGATGATATCTTGATTACATGAGATGATGAGCAGGGCATTAAGCAGGCAAAGGAAAGGCTGGGGACCGAGTTTGTCACCAAGGACTTGGGAGTCCTTAGATATTTTCTGGGGCTGGAGTTTGCTAGAAATCCATATGGATTAGTAATGTCGCAGAGGAAATATGTTACAGATCTATTGAGTGAGACAGGTATGCTAGGGTGTCGACCTGCTACGACACCAATGGATCCCAGCATGAAGCTCTATGATGATGACACAGAAGAGGTGGACAAGAGAAGGTACAGAGAACTGGTAGGCAAACTACTGTATGTCACGATCACTAGACCTGATATATCATTTGCAGTGAGTCGTGTGAGCCAGTTCATGGAGCAACCACGTCAGGCCCATATGGATGCAATACACATGATTCTGAGATATTTAAAATCATCTCCAGGTGCAGGCTTGCTATTTAAGAAAGGAAAGGAGATCTCTATCACGGCATGTGCTGATGCAGACTATGCAGGATGCCCTAAGGACAGGAAGTCCACATCAGGATTTGCAGTCTATGTTGGAGATGCTCTAGTCTCGTGGAGAAGCAAGAAACAGACAGTGGTAGCTAGATCCAGTGCTGAATCCGAATACAGGGCTATGGCCCAGGCTAGCACAGAAATGATGTGGGTGAAATCTTTACTTGCAGATCTATGTCTTGATATACCTCTTCCTATGATGTTGGAATGTGACAATCAGGCCGCCTTGTTCATTGCAAACAACCCAGCCTTTCATGAGAGGACCAAGCACATTGAGGTTGACTGTCACTACATACGTGACATGGTTCAGAAGGGGTTCATTGCTACATCTCACGTCACATCAGAGAATCATACTGCTGATATTTTCTCCAAGGCATTACTTCGAGGCCCATTCCAGAAGTGTGCGTCCAAGCTGAGCATAATTGATATCTATGCTCCATCTTGAGGGGGAGTGTTGACGCATATAGAATACCTGTACCTCTTCGTTATTTTATTTTTCAGTTGTCTTCTTTATGTAATTTACCCATAGGCTACTCTCCTATATAAGAGAGCCTAGGGCTTATGGAATAAATCATCTCATTCATTTTTCCCAACATTCTTAATTAGTGTATACTTGTTGAATGGCACTCCCTTTGGTCACATCAGCTTCTGATCCCAAGGTATGTCACGATAAGGACACTAAGGCTTCATTTGGTTGCTGGTGTACACCAGTGTACATCGGCATACCCCTCATTCCAACCCTCCCAACTCGGGTTGGAATACCATCACAAATCAAGGTGACATCACATCACATTCCTTATTCCAACCCTCTACCAACCCTCATAACCATCCAAACAACCACTATTCACAGAAGGTTACCCCAACCCAACCCAAACCCAGCAACCAAACTAACCCTAATGAAATAATGTTTGAAGACGTTACATATACTGACGAGCAGGTTGCTGAAGAGGAGATTCTAGACTCTTTAGATCATTCTGATCTTCTCATAGTGCTTCGAAAAGGGAGACGTACGTGTATACAACACCCTACCTCCAACTATGTATGCACAGGGAGACTGTCTGCGCAGTACAAGACCTTTATAGCTGGCCTTTCGGATGTTACTGTTCCTTCCACGTATCAGCGTGCAGTATTAATTCCTAAATGGAGCACCGCTATGAAGGAAGAAATTAAGACTCTTCGGTCCTGGGGTACATGGCAACTAGTTGATCCCCTGAAGGATGCAACTGTGGTTGACAACAAGTGGGTTTTTACCACCAAACATCTTCCAGATGGGTCTGTAGAATGTTACAAGGCACGATTCTTAGCAAAAGGGTACACCCAAACCTATGGATTGGATTACCTTGACACTTTTCACCAGTGACTCGCCTCCCTACGATGCATATTCTCATTTCTATTGTGCTCCAGCTCTCCTGGCCACTTTACTAACTAGATGTAAAAATACGTTTCTGTATGGAGATCTGAATGAAGAAGTGTATATGGAACAACCTCTTGGTTTTGAGACCAAGGGGGAGTATCACAAGGTGTGCACACTCTACAAAGAAATATATGGTCTCAAACAAAGCCTCGGAGCATGATTTCAAAAATTGTCTAACATTTTGTCCAAGGTTGGGTTCATTCGCTCTACGGTAGATCACTCCTTATTTGTTAGGAAAATGAAGAAATGGACCATTGTTATATTGGTATATGTTGATGACATAATCCTAATAGGAGATGCCATTAGTGGCATAAGATATACTAAAAGGTATCTTACGACACACTTTGTCACCAAAGACTTAGGAGAGCTTCATTATCTCTTGGGCATTGAAGTCGCAAGTAATACATGTGGTCTAATTCTCTCACTGAGGATATATGTTATTGGATCTTCTACAAGAGACATGAATGTTAGGAGCTAAGCCAACTTCGATTCCTATGGCTCCCAATGCATGAATGTATGAAGACTCTCCTAAGTATGCTGATGTAAAACAATACATGTGCCTAGTAGAAAAGATTATGTATGTTACCATTACTAGGACTGATATCTCCTTTGCTGTCAACCGGGCAATCCAGTTCATGACCAAACCATACCAAGTATATTGGGAAGTACTCATGATGATATTGAGATACTTGAAATCCGCTATAGGGAACGGACTATTATTTACTTACAGAAAGACGGTTGACATTATGGCCTATTCTAATACTGACTATGCAGGGAGGTCTGATGACAAAGTCTACTGCTGGTTACTGCACCTATCTTGGTGGTGACCCAGTTACATGGAGGAGCAAGAAGCAAGCAATAGTTTCCAGGTCTAGTGTAGCAATGACCCAATCAACCACTGAACTAATGCGGATCAAATCAGTTCTCAAGGACTTACACTTAGCAGATCCTAGCCCCATGATAATGCACTATGATAACGCTGCTGCAATGTTCATTGCAAACAATCCTACCTTCCACGAGCACACTAAACATGTGGAGGTAGATTGAAACATCAAGACAGAATCAGTTACTTTAGAGGAACAAACTGCTGATGTTTTCACCGAACCACTCGTTTAATCTTTATTCACCAGATGTGTGTCCAAGCTGAGCATGATGGATATCTATGCTCTAGTTTGAGGGGGGAGTATTGAGATATTTAGGTGTACGTTTATTATTATGTAATGTAAGGGTATGTTTGTAATAGTTTCAGTATATTGAGATATTTAGGTGTATGTTATTATTATGTAATGTAAAGGTATGTTTGCAATAGTTCCAGTAAACCCTAGACTCCCTTCTATATAAGAGAGTCTCATTTAATGAGAAAACACAAGTGAATATTTCCATTTATTCTAATTCCTCAAGAATATCGAGGTTGTTTGTCACTGCACCTTTGACAAGATTCAGAAGGGCTTTATCTATCTTTTATCTCTTTTATGTATTTTCTATTCTTTTTGTCTTCATTATGTAATTTACTCAACGGGTCTCTCCTCTATATAAGAGAACCCTAGGGCCTCATAAGAATGTAATCCATTATTTTCCCTCAACACGATATCAGAGAGACGGTCTTAGATCGGAGTTTGAGTACCCTACTTGTGCCATAGTACCCACCCGCCAGCCTCCACGCGTGCCCCCACGCTCCACGCGTTCCAGTGCCGTAGCCACTGCGGCTCCGCATGCCACATCAGCCAACAGAGGCCCCAATGCTGCCATAAGCGAGCCGTAGTGCCTCTGCTTCTCGACCTAGCACGGTCTCTTGCGACCCCTCGCACCCTCTCTGACACCGATCTGTGGTCTGAAACGCTCTGATTTTGACAGGAAAACGTAATTTCAGACCTCTAAATCATGTTTTCTAGCCCTAGCATAGATCGAGGATTGACGAGGATGGTTGTATGAGTCTACACGTACAACCAATCCTCCATATGATTATGTAGACTCGCTCAAATCAGTCTACTTCCTCAGCTGAGTTCCACTTTTGGTCGTTTTTCTATCATGTCAGAAAACAAGGGCGATATCATTTCTTCATTCGGTGCCTACAAGGGCTCAACTCCCATCATGAAGATGGACATGACCAATTATGAGTTGTGGTTCATGCAGTTTCTGACCCTTATGCAATGCAACAAAAGGAGCACATTCTAACAAACACAGAGCCAGCGGACAAGACTGGGGACAATGCTTCGTGGAAGCAAGATGACATATATGCATGTATTTGACTCTTTGGGACCCTCACCACAGAGGCAACCAATGATATTGTTAAACAACCCACCACCAAGGTGGTGGGTTATATTCTAGCATCTACTTATGTCCAAGTGAAGAACGATGCCAATATTCTTCAACTTCCGTTTGACATATACATGGCAAAGAAGAATGACCGTCCACTGCACACGTTCTACTCCTCGCTTCGTAGCATGTTCGAGAAGCTTCACAGCTTCATGCCGATTACAACCTCAACAGAGCAACATATGTCATACAAGAACTCCATGATGGTTGGAGTTTTCTTTATTAGTGTTAGTATTTTTTTTTGGTAAATTTCATTTATTAGTGTTATTAATATATACATTATAGAGTTGATTTTATTTTATTCTGAATTAGTGAAAAATAAATAAAAATATGGGAAAATATGGTAATATACATGTGATATTTACAAGGGAATTTGAAGGCTCCAACTGCAAAGTCAGAAGTGTCCGTCATGATCTCAAAGGGAAGATACCAATCTGGGGCCTGTAGGATAGGAGTATTACTGATCTTCCTCTTTAGGAGCTTGAAGGACTCAAGACACGTGATCTACAATGAACTCCGTGTCTTTTCCTAAGAGTTCCGTAAGCGGTTGGGCAATCTTTGAGAAGTCCTTTATGAATCTACAGTAAAAACCGACATGCCCGAGGAACAATTTGTTTGATGTTGGTTGGAGTTTGTTGATCACATCCACCTTGGCAGGGTCAAGCTCCATTCTTCTATTGGAGATGACATGCCCCAACACAGTGCCCTCTTGAACCATAAAATGACTCTTCCCAAGAGAGCACCATATTCACCTCACTGACTTCTTGAGGACTCGATCCAAATGACATAGACACGTATCAACGAGTCGCCTTAGACCGAGAAGTCATCCGTAAAAACCTCCAGGAAATTGCCCACCATCTCGGCAAATACTGCAATCATGCACCACTGGAAAGTCCCCCCTGCATTGCATAACCTAAAGGGCATGCGTATGAATGCGTACGTACAGAATGGACATGTAAAGGTGGTCTTTTTCTGATCCTCAGGAGCGATGAACACTTGGTTGTTGCCCGAGTACCCATCTAGAAAACAAAAGTCTTTCCCCGCTAGTCTCTCCAGGATCTGGTCAATGAATGGTATGGGGAAATGATCTTTTTTCATCGCGGCATTCATGCTTCTGTAATCCACACAGACACACCACGACGTGGGTACTCACGTCGGAATCTCCTCTCCATCCGGGTTGGTGATTGTCTGAGGTCCTACCTTTTTATGGACTACAAGAAGTGGTGTCATCCACTTGGAATCATAGATGAGATATATAATCCCCATGTCACACCATTTTTCGATCTCCTTGACCACATCTCGTAAGTTTGGATTCAGCCTGTGTTGGAACTCATGGGAGGGTCTAGCACCTTCCTCAAGGTAAATATGGTGTGAGCACATAGTGGGTTTAATCCTGCGAAGATCGGACACGTTCTCGCCTATGGCCTTGCGGTTCTGTTCAAGAATCTCTAGCAAGCAAGATTCTTATTCTCCAGCAGGCTAGAACTGATAATAATCGGGAACTTCTGTGGTGGGCCCGCAAGGAAGTCATACTTCAAGGTGGGGGATAGAGGTTTGAGCTCGGGAATGGTATGTTCATCGGGTAAATCTAGATCAACTGCCTCTGAATCTGGCTCTGTGGTGGATGTGTCTGGATCTGCTGTGATAGTAGCCACTAATTGGTTCGGTTCAGGAGTCAGATCACCAAAGGTGTCCAAGCAATCGGCAAAAGCCACGCCCGACTCGTCATCCTCATCCTCTGATTGACTTGAAGGGAACATGTCTGACAAGTCTAAGCCGGCTTCTGAGTCATCAAAGACATAGGGAGATGCATTAGAAAACTATCCTGGAGGCTACAAACGACATCACATCTCGCACATCGACCCATAAAGGAGATTCAAAGCGGGTTCTCCCTGCCTCCAGCCCACCCTTGATGCCTTAGATCTCCCGAAAAAGTCTTACGGCAAGATCATTCGATGGGCCCCAAATACGTACAACCCATTTTGCCAGCAACGTCTTGTTCATGCATGCCACATCCCAGATTCCCAAGCCTCCTTCACTTCGGGCTCTGGTCACCTCCTCCCATCCCACCAAGTGTAAACCAGATTTTTGTTGCCTCCCATCTGACCAAAAGAATCTCCTCCTCATCGGGTTCAATCTTCCTCTAAACCCCCACCAGCATCAACTTGGTGGAGAAGTAGAAAACTGGAATGGCTGATAGAATATGCTTCAACAAAACTAATATACCCCCTTCTAGAGAGTGACCGCTTTCCATCATGCTAACCGAAGTTCAATCTTCCGAATGACCAAGTCCCAGTCCGACTTTCTAAGCTTACCAACCACAAGTGGTAGGCCCAAGTAGGAGATCGGTAAATCTCCCAATGGGCAACCAAGCACCTTCGCAGTCCTGCCGCGTTCCTCCTCCTCCATCCCGAATGCGATCACCACCTACTGCTGCCTGTTAATCTCAAGATCAGAAAGGCTGCTGAAGATGTCCATTACCTATGTCGCTCTTCTGCTCATCTCCTCGACCCGCCGAGAAAGAGAATCGTATCATCTGCATATTGTAATAGAGGCAAAAAGATGTCCCCGATGCGAAAACCTTCACACCAACCCCCCTCTACCGCTCGACTAAACATTACCGCGAAGGCGCTTCCACCAGAACAAAAAGCATGGGCGCTAAGGAGCATCACTGCCAGACACCTCTCTGGGGCTGAAAGAAGCCTCCCTCTGACCTTCCATTCATTAGGATCGAGTAGGATGAGGTAGTAACACATCTTTTAATCCACCCAATCCAACAGTCTGGGAAACCTCTTCTCCTCGAGGACAACCACAAAAAGCTCCAATCCACACAGTCGTATGCCTTTGCAAAATCGATCTTCCACATCACACCTTTCTTCTTCTTGCGTCGCCACTCCAGGTAAATTTCCGATGCTATAACTAGCTCATCAGCCATCTGACGACCTGGGATAAAAGCAGATTGCTCCTGAAGGACAGTAGAACTCAGGACCACCTTGAGCCTGTTTGCCATCACCTTAGCAATGATGAGATATATCCCGTTTGACAGGTCTATCAGTTTATAATCTTCTACCCTTATTGGGTTATCTTTCTTAGGCAATAGGAAAAGCAACACCCTATTAATCTTCTCTAGACCTATGTTACCTTCCCTGAACTCCTCAAGCACCTCCAGAACCTCCTCCTTCACCAACTCCCAAAATTCATGGTAAAAAAACACCGGGAAGCCATTCGGGCCTGATGCTCTGTTGCATTCAACCCCCAAACCGCTCTCTTCACCTCCTCCGTGAAGGTAGCCACCGGGTTTTCAGACCTGCAATGCCGAAAGAGACTCCACCCCTCTCCCCAACCAATCCCACCCTCCCTTCGACGCCTGCGCGACATCCCCACAAAGTGGTCCCTCAGTGCCCCACCAACCTGCACCTCCCCGGACACCCTCACCCCCACCTCCAGCTCATGTAAATGATTCCTCCTCCTTCTGCCCGACGCCATGGTGTGGAAAAATCTAGTGTTAGCATCTCCGTCTCCTAGCCACTTATGCCTCGACCTCTGTCGCCACTCTACCTCCTTTCTATCATCCAGCATCAACTCCTCGAGCAGCCTCCGCCTCTTCTCTGTCTCCTCCTGATCCAGACCTTTCAGGTCGTCCCACCCGTCTAAGAGGACAACCCCCTCTTGGGCCCGATCACACTTCTCTCTCCTCCTTGTCCTCAACTCTTTCCCAAAACCCACCAGGAAGGCCTTAAGGGACACCAACTTTGCTGCCAAACGAGAGACCGTCGAGCCTTCCAGACACCACTCCCTCCACTACGCAATGACCTTCTCCCTGAACCCATCCTCCAGCAGTCAAGAACGTTCAAAGTGGAAAAAGAACCTATTCCTGGCCTCCTCGCCAGAAGAGCAGAGAATGGGCATGCAGTCCGAGTGTGCCCAGGGCTGTGCCCACGCACGTGAGAGCGGGAACCTCTCCGCCCTCTCAGCCGATAAGAGGAATCTGTCCAGCCTTAACCTCAATCTCGCATTACGCCATGTGTAAGCGTAACCTGCTGCATCAATTATCGAAAAGCCAAAAGAGTGCACGAAGCCAAGGAAATCTTCGGAGCCCGCGTTACAACCTCCCCCCTCTGAGGCTGATCATCGGGAAACAAAGGTTGAGGTCCCCCCATAAGCCAGACCCTATCTGCACGGGTCGTGCATGTCTGCTCCAAATCCACAGCGAGCTCCTCACACTTCCAATGGGCCCATAGATATCCGTCACTGTGAAAGTCATCCCGTCCGCCCGCCGCCTCAGACTTACGGAAAGGGAGTAGTCAGATCTCCACTCGGCCACCTTTTCAAACCCCTCTCTCTTCCAACCAGTCTGGAGACCACCCACCGCTCATTGTGCCTTTACCTCTACAAAGTTGAAATCAACGCCACATCCCAGATCCCGACCACCGCCCCCAAACTCCTCGACAACTTCATCTCTTGTAACAAGAAGATATCTGCCCTCGCCTCCCGAACAATGCTTTTAACCCCCAGGCGCTTTTCGGGGCGGCCCATACCCCACACATTCCATGATAGCAGCTTCATTTGGACATACTATAGCTCTTCTTCAAAGGTTGTACCACTCCCAGGCTTTCAGCGAAGCTTCTGTCCAGAACGTTGTAGAAGCTCATCTTGCCCCAAGACGCCAAAGAGTCCCCTTGCAGCGACATTATCTCTTTCGACCGGTCCGTATTTTTAGAACCTCTGCTCTTCTCCTTCTTCTTGTCGACTTCATGGATTCCCTCCTCTCAAAGCAAACCTCGAACCGGTTGCCCCTGCTGCCCTGTTGAGTGAGGTCCGCACTCAACTGCAACTGCACAGGCGAGCTGTCCACCAGCTGGCTCGCTGCACATCTCTCCTGGCACTGTCCCTCCACAAAAGCACCCTTCGCCCCGCCTCCCCGACCGATCATGCCATCGAGCAGCTCCGTCGAGAGCTCCTTCCCCCACCCCAACTCAACGTTAATAAGGCTCACCGCCAACAACGTCACCAAAATCGGGCTTCTTACCGGACCCGGCTCGACGCCACCTTCGGATGCATTTGCTAACGAAGCCCGACTACTCCTCCGAACCTGCTATTCCTCCAGAGATGAACGGATCTGCTATTGGCATCTCGATAAAGGCTCCAAGTCCATCCCCGAGTCCTGGTCCATCGTCAGACATACGCAAGTCCGCTACCCCGAGTTCGGGACCGATCAACCGAAAAGAGCTCCAACCGACCCGATAAAACCTTCAGGTCTAAACTCGGATCCTGATCTGCCTCTAGATATAAACGGGTCCACCGTCCCGTTAGGTGGAGCCCTAAATCGGGCTAATGGGGCACATCGACTTGCGTAACCGTTTGAGAGAGAGGATCTCAAATTATTCCCCTCCGGAATCTCAATCGTTTCTGCCCCTACGATCCCCTCCGCTAAAAATGGCCCGTCATTTAATGCCTAAGAAAAAGAGGCATCGGTTTCGAAGCTTTCAAGAAGTTGATAACTAAATGTGGTTTAATTACCATGAATAATGTGAATGTGATTCATATTATTTAGATGCATGAGAATGATGATCTAAGATAATTAAATGTGATTTAATTATCAAGGATATGAATAATGTGGATAGCCGCTCCCGTTCGACTCTCCTTTACCTCGGACGACTGACATCAGCCTCGTAGCCCCGCACTGTCCAACAGAGCGCCCTTCTACAATGACCACCTGCTCACCAGAGAACGAAGTCGAGCCTACCGACGCAAGCTCAATGTGCAGAAGCCCCCCACGAAATCGCACCCTCCACCAACCATGCTGTATAGGGCTGAGTCTCCGAACCCGAAGGATAAGCTCCGCCTCCCTTCTCGGGCGGCAGCTGTCAGAAACAAATCCAACCACGTCTACGATCCCTGATAGAATGTCTCGCACCTTCCCTAGCACCCGTATGTTGAACAAAATACCCGTACACGTACCACATTGAGGCTTCTGAACTCCATATGACCATCATAGCTACTAAGATGTCACCAACGCAGTAGAGCTTTCTTGTCCTCTGACAATTGCATAAGCGCCTTTGCCTCGCCTTTGGTAAAACCCCGTGCCAATACTCTCCACAGGCTAACCAACACTATGTCACCACCAAAACGCCCCTCCGTAATAACACCCATGTCAGAGGTGTTGCGAAACAACACGTCAAGGCCTCCTCCCTCGCCAACCAAAACGCTACCTACTTGTGAATCTTCCTTTCTCCCCGTCGGCACATGCGCAATCGAAGGGCAATTTTTCGCCCTATGTGCAAAGCCGCGACACCGGAAACAACGCATCGGTTCGTGACACTGCCTCGCCTAGTGGTTGAGAGAACCACAACATCCTCTCCCAAAAGGAGCAACTCCATGCTCACTGCGACGAACATCCGTCCTCAGTGGTCGCCCTCTGCGTCTCCTTGGGCAAACTACCAGCCAAGGCCCCTCGCTTCCCACACCAACCACCGCTCTCTCCTCCCACATTTCTCCACTCGACTTGTAGGACTGTTATTTCATCTACTAAAGTTATCTTCCTTCCAATACCTGAGAGTTGCTTTTGCTATTGAGGGATCCTAAATAAACTTACTATCAATTTTTGAGTATCCTACTATGAATTTTTGAGAATTTTTTGTGCAGCTGGCGATTTATTATAAATTAAAGTCCACGCAGTATGTAAATTATGCAATTTTCCACGAATTTAATTATATTAAATAAACACCACTCACAAAAATAAAATCATCACCCACTATGATAGAGCATAAAGTGTTCTACATGCTATTTTTGAAATTATAAAATAATGCAAAATGAAAGTTCAAAATGATGCTCAAACACATGGTTATTTATGCAAATTACAGAAATAAAATTAAACTACATGCAAGCTAACATGGAATAAATTAGAATTACCAAAACCCGTGGGGGTTATTGCGAATTTCCATGTGGAGCACGTGCTAGGCGCGTGCTGCTGACGTCACAGGATCCTTTTGCAATTCTGGAGAGAAGCGAGGGCCTCAGTGCAAATCCTCCGAGCACGTGCCCTGGCTAGGGAGGGCTGGAGCATGAAGGACTGGAAGACTGAGAGTGATGCTGCAAATGTTCCCCAACCAACGTGCTCCTCACGTGCAGGGGGGAACTGGGGCGTTCGCATGCAGGCCGAGGGGGTCGATGCGGATGACGATGCTGGGGGCGATGCTCGCGAGAGACCATCGGTGTAGGGGAAGGCACGAGGCGACGGAGCTCCTATGTGGCGAAGGAGATGGGAAGTGGCCGTTGGAGGCCTCGGCCGACACACTGCCGAGGGGGCGAACTGGTGGAGGGCAGTGGAGGCGATCGAAGTCAAGGGCGGTGCACGAGGTCGGTGGAGTCAGTTAGGCGGGGACGACTCAGTGGTGAAGGCGGAGTCGGTGAGGAGGAGTGGGAGGCGAAGGGAAGGCGGAGTACGGAGGGTGGGGATTGATGTACGGAGGACTCCAATGAGAAGGTGGATTCAGATCTCCTTGGAAGGCATCAGAGGGAGCTTATCTCCGGTTGCGAGGTCGACCGGAGGTGGAGGGTTGTTTGAGATAGAGGTGAAGATGGAGAGGTTAGGAGATGATGGTGACTCGACAATGGGTTTCTGAATCGTGGATGAAGGTGAGGTTGAGTTTGGGGAACAAATTGAAGAAGAAGCAGTAGTCGAAGGAAGAGAAGAGAGTAAGGAGGAAAATTCGCGTGGGGGGCAAGTTATTAAAGTAATTAACTGTATACGGTCCCAATTTTTTTTATTATTTACCGTAGGTAAGCCGCCTCTTGAAGAGGCAGCTTTGGTTAAAAAAGAGCTGCCTCTTCAAGAGGCGGCTTTAGTGAAAGCCGCCTCTTGAAGAGGCGGCTCTCAAACAAAGCCGCCTCTTCAAGAGGCGGCTGTTCGCCAGAACCTAAAAAAAAGAGAAGCAGCAGCTCTGCTGCTCGCAGAGCTGCTGCTTCCCCCGTTTTTTTTTTAAATTCATACGTTGGCGAAGTGCATGCACAATATGTAATACAAAATATGATATTAGAACAACTTTAAAAGACAAGATTCATAGATTAGAAAGTAAATTGTTCATATACAAGGTGCATAACGCAAGCGACAAGACAATAGTTGCAAACACTATAAATTACATGCTTGCTTTACATTATAAAAAATTGCCAACATATCGTTTTATGGTCTACGCTCTCTCCTCCTTTTGTATTGTAATTTGACCGATCTTTCATCTGCCACGGTGGTCTCCGGTGCTCTAGGGTCAAATCCATGCAGTTGGCTGTTGCGATCTATTTCATCGATGTTGGTCATCTCGGTTCCTTCAACTCCAAAGAAGGACAACGGGAGGGGTGAATGATGTGAAGGTCCTGCATTGTGCTCCGCTCGATCCCTCCGTGGTGCAGGCGGCGTTGTAGGCTCTCTGGATGTCCCACACTCAGGAATTGGGGTCTCAAATTCTATACCAGACTGAGGGGGATGTTGTGTATCTACTGGGACATCTCCCTCGCCAGAAGGCCTCTCTCCCCTTTGTCGTTGACCACGTCCCCGTCCACGTCCTCGAACACGTGAACGGGGATGACATGTAGCTTCTGCCTCGGTATCTTCCTGTGAAAGCTCGTCGGTAGGACCATCTCGGAACTGTCGCTGTATAGACTCACGTATCCTAGAACTTGCTTCAGCAGCAAGTTCTCTAATAGGTGGAGCACCATCATCGCAAAAAGTCGAACAATCTCCTCGAATTGAGACACCTGCAATATGAGCAATTGTTGTCAGAACATGTTAAATCATACTACAATATGTAATTTAAGTAAATGCTATCTTACCGCGTAATCGAGTATGCATCCATGTCGTCCAATGAAACGTCTTGTAATTCGACGATACCATGGCAAGTACTTGGCAGTCGTATCTGGTCCTCCCAATGAAATGGGAGTCATTGACACCACGTAGTCCCTACGGATGTTCCATAGTCTAATATAGACTGCATGAAACTCCGTCCAATCGACATTGCTCTTCCCTCGGAGATCGATTGCATGCAATTGAGATGACGTGTCGCAAGCCATTGGAACCCCCTGAATGCCCCCAAACTGTCGAAGGACTCTGTCCGGTGTGTGTAGCTCCACAATACAAAAATGAATCAGGGGGACACGAGCCACATGTAACTCCTCATTGCCACGACAATACAATGGTAACAGGGTGTTAGAAAATCGGAAGCGGAAGCGAACATGGAAAAGATAATAGAATAAGAAGAACACAACGAGATTTTACGTGGAACCCTACTCCGTGAGGAGCGGGATGAAACCACGGGAGAAGCCCTCAAAGGGGCATATGCTTCATTGCTTTTTTCTCAATGAGTACAGGAGGTCTGGGGCTCCTTATATAGCCTCTCCAGAGCCTCCAAGTCCCATCACTGGACGATGTGGGACTAAACACTGGATGGGGTAAATGGATCTCCTCCAGGATCCATTTACCCTGTTACAACTCAATGGGCGCATACAACTTATGCTCCAACACTCCCCCTCAAGCTGGAGCATGCAATGCTCAGCTTGGACAAACAGACAAAAACTCAACTCAACGCTACAAGACACTACGGACAATATCAACCCAACGCGCACATGCTGCAGTCGAGGACGTTGCTTCTCATGCCGTGCAGGTGAGGAGGACGAACGGGCTGGAGTGTGAGTCAACTGAAGACTCGGAACCTGATCATCGAGTCTGAACTTGCGCCTGAAGTCTCCTCGTCGGAGAACTGGGTCTCTCCCATCTGGCTCAGAGAATGGTGCACTGCTCTGGTGTACCTATGATACCACATGAAAACCCTTGCCCTCAAGGGAATGGTCCTCTGCTCTGGAGTCCCTATGGCTGACATGAAAACTCTGGCCTGACAACAAGAAGAATGATGGGGACCTCTGACAATGATGGCAACATATGCTCATCTGACAATGACCGCACACTCGTGCGTGTCTGAAACTGGAGTCTCTCTCTAGAGATCTCGAAAAAACTGGGCCTCTCATCATGGAGTGCCTCGAACTTGGACTCTGACCAATCTGTCGAGTCTGAACAACTGCGCCTCAAACTGGGACTCGGAATCTGAACGTCGAGTCTGGAACTGCGCATGAAAATTCATCTGAAACTGTAGAGTCTGAAAATCTGATCGGTCTGGATAATCTGCATCTGGCATCTGAATCTCTGATATCTGGAGAGGACCTGTGACTCTACACCATACTCCCCCTTTCTCCCATACTTGTCGGAAAACATGGACATCGACCAAGTTGGGAGAAGACAAAGAGATACATAAATGGGGAAAATAAGACAAAATAAGCCGTTAGAAATTTTTCGGCTTCTCAAATCATGAATATTGGTCGTTTCATTTTTTTTACGGCTCTTTTTTTTTCACATTTTTTTAAGCCGTCGATCCTTTTTTTTTCGGCTTTCCTTTGTTTTTTTTCTCAAATTGCGTACAACTTTTTCTTGTACGCGCCATTTTTTTTTGTATTTTTTTTGAAACAATCTATTTTTTTTAAACCTTTCAGCCCCCCCTTTTTTTCCTTATCAGGCTCCCCTCTGTCTCTCTTTTTTTTTAACGGACTTACGACCCTTTGGGCTTACATAGCAACATTCTTTTCCACCTGGGCTCTTAAGAAAATAACCAATTTTTTTTTTAAAACAGGACCCTACGAGTCCTAGGGTTCCCATCGTGGGAACCCTTACTGGCAAAGAGAGAACGCCGCCGCCAACGGGAAAAACTTCATCGGAAGAGCCGCGTCGCGTGCGGCTGTGGGAGATGTAGGAGGCATGGCTCGCTGCTAGTGTGGAGGAGATCTCGGAAGGACGCCGCCACCGCCAGGAGGAGGAAGGAGCTCGCGCTGGCGGCACCGCTACAAGGATTGCTCCGCCTGGATGGAGAAACTCGAGCGCATACGAGCACGCGTGACTGCGCAAGCGGGAGAAGGGTGCGGTGCCAACGTCCCTGGGTGCCCTCGCGCAAAAGGAGGGGGGTGGAATCTTGCCGCCTGGGGGCCGCCTGGAGGTGTGGCGCATGTTGCTGGGGCGCGCGTGAGTTGTGAGGCGCGTGATTTGCTGGAGCGCGCGGGGCTTCGCCGCCCCTGAGAGTGTTGCCGCCTGGGTTGGCTGGGATCTGGGGCCTTGGATCTGGGAGTTGCGCCTCTGTGCGCTTGATGCCATCAGTGAGGAGCGCCACGGGGCTTGGAATGGAAGGCCGTGACCTCTCGATGGAGAGGCTTCCGCGAGAGCCGAACAGAAAGTGTGTCGCCGCTGGGAGTAGAGCTCCATCTGGGGGGCTGTTGAAGAAGAAGCCTGGTGCTTGGAGGTGGCTCCCATCGCGAGATCGGCTTCACCAGAACCCTCAGAACAATCCCGACGATAGCCACAGCTAGGGTTTCGCAAAAGAAAACCCTAGTTTCTTTTGAATCTTGATATCAGAAATGATTACAAAAATATCTCCATAACTGGGATGATATCGATATCATCAGGAACGGAAAACATGTTTAGGGTTTTGAAAAACCCCTAAATCTTGAATCATAAATCTCTCCAACAAGAATTGAATCTCGAATAAAATAAACGACAAAGAATCCTCGAGTATCGAACCCGCTCCGATACCATGTTAGAAAATCGGAAGCGGAAGCGAACATGGAAAAGATAATAAAATAAGAAGAACACAACGAGATTTTACGTGGAACCCTATTCCGTGAGGAGCGGGATGAAACCACGGGAGAAGCCCTCAAAGGGGCATATGCTTCATTGCTTTTTTCTCAATGAGTACAGGAGGTCTGGGGTTCCTTATATAGCCTCTCCAGAGCCTCCAAGTCCCATCACTGGACGATGTGGGACTAAACACTGGATGGGATAAATGGATCTCCTCCAGTATCCATTTACCCTGTTACAACTCAATGGGCGCATACAACTTATGCTCCAACAGTTACAGAACGCGGGATTTTTACGTGGAACCCTACTCCGTGAGGAGCGGGATGAAACCACGGGAGAAGCCCTCTAAGGGGCGGATATTCTATTGAACTTTCTCAACTGTTATAGGAGGCCTGGGGCTCTTTATATAGCTTCCACAGGGCCTCCAAGTCCCACCATTAGGCGGTATGGGACTAAACTCAGTGGTGGGGTAAATGGATCTTGGAGGGATCCATTTACCCACCTATTACATAAGTGACGCATGCTCCAAATACTGTAACACAGGGAAAACACCTCCTCTGTATATGGCCTCCATACCACCTGCGTTAACTTTGAAATATTAAAAAAACCGGTGTAATTGAAAATAAATCGTAATAACGTGTTAACTGAATGCATGCTCATCTAGCTGTAGGTCAAGTGCATCCCTATATGGTCGAACCACATGTGTAGATTCCGCTGAGATATCAAACTCTGCATGCCATCTTGCCCCCAAGGGCTTCCCTTGCCAAAGAGGTCGGTGGTGAACTACCGGAGCGATATGGGGGAATCGCTCCCAAGCCCACAACTGTAACCGTATCAAGGGACCACCAATCTCTACTGCCTCAGCCTTCGATGCAACACATAACTGCCTGTACAAGTACGCCAAACAAGCTGAGCCCCAACTGTACCTCCCACAAGTCTCCAGGTCCTCCAAAAATGATAGGTAGATCAGGGAGACCTCGTTTCCTGACTTGTCAGGAAAGATCACACCACCAAAAAGCTGTAGAATGTACGCCCGTGTGTATCGCAGATATGGTATCTTCATCGGCGTCCTCTGTCAGAACTGAGAAGTGCTCTAGTAGCCAAGTCATGCGGACTCGAGCGCCATCAATGTTGGGCCGTTCTGGTCGGACCCCAAGCAATCGCTCGCACAAGCCTGCCCAACTGGGAGAAGTAGTAGGACCAATCACTGCCTGACCATCTATCTGCAACCCAAATATGTACGCGACATCCTGCAATGTAACTGTCTTCTCCCCGTGGCGCATGTGAAATGTGTGCGTCTCGGGATGCCATTTCTCAACCAGAGCTGTAATCAGGTGCCAGTCCAAGGATATGAAATCCATCTGCATTACGCCCAAAAAACCCGCTACGCAAATGTGGTGAACTATGCGCTCGTCCAGGGGGACATGCCTCAGTGTGCTCTCCCATCGTTGGCACCGTAGGCATCTCGTCACCTGAAAAAGTAAACATATAGATTATGAAAATTATTCAAGTAAATAGTATGTGAAAACTTATAAAAACTGTACTTACATCCCCTGCCCAAACAACAGTAGAACGGTGCTCCCTCTGCTGGCGTAAAAGAGAACGGTCAACTGGGCCCGGCTCCATCTGTTCGTAAACAACATTAGAAATAACTAAACAATGACTTTAGATTTAAATAATTTAAAAATATATTGAAAGAAATCATTCACATACTATCTCTGTTGGGACACTTCCTCCTGTTATGACCCAATCCCTCACAGATACCACATGTATTTTGCGTCCTACCATGCGTGGTGTTCCGCCTATTATGACCTTCAACACCACAAGTGCCGCATTGAGATTGCACGGTATTCTCCCTCATGTCCATCTCATTGTGAATCCTCTTACTCTTTGACCACCCCTTTTTCCTTATCCTGCTATCATCTGGAATAACTAATGGATGGTCGAAACTGGGCCACTTGTCTCTGTCACCAATGGGGTAGAACAACCCTTCGTAAATGTGGGACTGAGCTTGCCATGTATACCATGTGCCAACATATTCTTCCACATCTGTGTTCAAGTGAGATAGAAAGACACATGCATGAGAACAAGGGATTCTGTGATTTTGCCATTTTTGACATGTACACGATGCATCGCTAACCAAGACAGTTTGTTTCTTTCCACCTTTTAGACCGAATTGTGTCATGCGTTGTCCTGTGACGACCTCATACATGTGCAAGGGTACTCCTTGTATGCGAAAACAACGGTGGCCATTACTTCTATCGATCCAACGCTTCAACATGTTATGCACGTATTTGGTATATTTCTCACCCCGTAAAATACAATTACGCGCCTCGTCCTGACGGTCACAGAAGTAACTAATGCAGTTGTAGTACGTCTTTAACACCAATGCCGCAACTGGTAGACTTCTAGCATCCTTAAGAACGGCATTGTAGCTCTCAGAAAAAATTGTGGTTGTGTAACCAAATCTGTAGCCACCATCAAATGCAATTGTCCAACGTTCCTTTGGACAATCACGTGTGTCAAACCACTTTGTAGCATTCTCGTCGCATTCCTTCAGCTTGTCCATGTAAGATTACCATTTTGCTTGCGAATAGACTTTTCCCGCCCTCATGACCATTCGCTTTAGAGTTTGATTTTTGTGGGCATCATTGAAATTACTACCCACATGTCGTAGACAAAAGCGCCAATGTACGTATGGTGGAACAAATTGAACCTCTGGGTATCTGAGTGCAGCACGTAACCCAGGAGCACGGTCAGATAACAAACAAATAGGTCCAGCACGATCACGGAAAACATACAAACGTAGCCTCTCCAGAAACCACGCCCAACTAGGGCCATCCTCCTCGTTGAAAAAAGCAAAAGCCAACGGTAAAATGTGGTTAGCTGCATCGCTTGAGCAAGCAATAAGGATCTTCTGCTTATACCTTCCATACATGTGTGTACCATCCACACTAACAATGGGCCTGCAGTGTCTGAATGCCTCAATACAAGGTCCAAATGCCCAGAAGGCCCTCTCAAATAGCTCCCCTTGGTTCACTGTTGTTGTGTCAATATCTGTAACCGAACCAGGAATAACCTCCTCAAAGGCCCTAAAAAGATAGGGAAGTTCATTGTAAGATTTCTTCTAATCGTCGTATACCATCTCAATGCCTTTCTTTCTTGCATCCCAAACCCTTCTTTTACTCACATGGAAGCCAAAATCATCTTGAATTGATGTCTGAAGAAAAGAAACCTTGACTGATGGAGATATTATAATTTAATTCAGGAATCTGAGTGCCATGAAGTTGCAATCCAGCTGAGGATGGTCTTGATTAACAGAACGATTCAAGCAAGTATGCGGCTTCTCAACTATTGAGATAACAAACTGCCCATCTATTGGTCTACGATGACCACGCAATCTCCATGAACAACCTCTAGCCCGTTCGTTGCAGTGTATATCCCACACCTTCTTATCTGATTCCAGTACCGTGAAGTTGTAATGACGTTTAATGTGGAAAACCTTCACGGTGTACACCAAATCGGCTTTGCATTTGAAAAGCATGCCATTTTTCAACTCGTTGCTCAGACTAATCCCATCATCACAATTCATGCAATCTTCGCCATTCAGAATATAGCCATTACCACCTCTCATGTTCAAAAATGGAATGTCAGACACGATACGGGTTCCAACATGATGATCCTCCTCCTCATTGTCATCATTTTCCATCTCATCATCCGTATTCTGTGGCGAGGGTTCCATTAACCTGTCCAGTTCCGGATCATTAAAAGGATCCATGTCTACCACGGGAGCAGAAACTTGAGGTATGGATCCACCTTGTGGTACAGAAACTTGAGGTCCGGATCCGGGTATAGAGACAGCGGCAGTAAATATCACGGGCCGATATGCATCACCCATCTCCTCAGCATATTCGACAATCTCTCGGACATCATCGTCATACTCGACACACCCAATATAAAAACTTGCTCCATCTTGGGACATTTTATGAAATACCCGTAACTCAAGTCCTTGAGATAAATCCAACCTGAAGACGGACTTAATGTGCTCAATCAGTCCCGAGAATGATTTCGTGACCAATTTTGATGGTTTTCATACGACCTCCTACATAGGTCACGTCTTTACTAGACTTCGATATTGTACCCCCACAGTGACAGAAACAACGAACTTCTCGAGACATCCTACATACCATTACGTTGACATCAATGTATTAGAGTGAAGAAAATATTTCAAACAGTCATTTAAACCCTAAACATGTACCTAAAACCCTAAACCAATGACAAATCGTACCTTCCTTGAGGTGGAGAAGGAGAGGAATAGCGGAAACGAGGCCAACGGACGTTGGCAAGATGGCCGGAGAGCCGAGGGCGCGGGAGGGGGAGGCCGATCGAGCTTGGAGGATGCAGGAGAGCTTCGGCGGAGGAGGCGGGAGAGGTTTGTGCGTGGGTCGGGCACTGCTGCCTGCTGGGGTTTATGGTCGAAGAAAGCCGCCTCTTGAAGAGGCGACTTTAATGAAAGCCGCCTCTTGAAGAGGCAGCTTTAGTGAAAGCCGCCTCTTGAAGAGGCGGCTCTTTATTAACCAAAGCCGCCTCTTCAAGAGGCGGCTTACCTACGGTAAATAATAAAAAAATTTGGGACCGTATACAATTAATAACTTTAATAACTTGCCTCCCACGTGAATTTTCCTCGAGTAAGAAGGAGGAAGAAAAGAGGAGGAAGAAGAAGGAAGCGGGGCTTTTACCTGGAAAAAATCACCTATGGGGATGGATCGGCGGATGGTTGGCTCCGGTCGTTGCTTAACTCCTTGATGCAGGAGGAGCTCCACTGGATCTTGGGGAAGATTCGCAACAGCACGGAGCGGAGCTCCGTGGATCGTCTCAGAGAAGAGATGTCGTCACCACGAGGACTAAGGGCCGCTGTCACCAGCCACAACCTCCTGTCTCTCTATCTCTTGTTTCTTGTTATCAATGGCGGATTCGAAGCCATGGACGATGAACCTTGGATTTTAAGGGTCGTTAGCAGGAGGTGTGGCGAGGGAGAGGTGGAGATGATGGATAAGGTGGCCGTGTATCGTGTATAGGAGAGAGGGAAGAACGAGCTGCGGTTGCAACCGTGCGTCACAAGGCACGGGGAGGTAGTTGCTCGGAGGAGAGAGAGAGGCAACCGGTCACAAGTGGTGCTCGCACCGCCACGTAAGGCAGGGCGGGAGGTTGTCGCCGCAATGGGCGGACAGGTACAGGACGCAGGGGAGGTGGCCGACGGTTGCGTTGGTGGCAATTGCGCAACCGCCGTGCAGGGGAGACGGGCGTCTGTGGAAAGATGGAGGAAGAGGGGCAGCCACGTGGTCATCCCTAGGGCTGCCACATGGCGATTGAAAAAATTAAAAATAAAATTTAAAAATTAAATAATAATAATTAAAATAAATAAATAAAATAAAAATATAAATAAACAAGTAAATATCTAAAAAATAACTAAATAAATAATAAATAATTTAATAAAAATAAATAATAATAATACAGAAATATATAAAAATGAATAAAATAACAATAAGTAAATAAAAATAAATAAATAAAAAGAAGATAAAAATAAAAATAAAAATGGGAGTAACTCGTAATGGCTCCAGGAGTTGCCACGTGTCGCTCCAGAAAAATCAAAAAATTAAAATTCAAAGGAAAATAAAAAAAGAAATAAAAAAAAGTCAAATGAAAAAATGGTCAACATAAAAGTTGCTCATCTCGATGAGATCTACAACTTCCATGAAGGATCCAAAACCAAAATAAATCATCTGTAGAATAAGTATTTTGGTGGTAGTCTAGATATTAAATACTGCATTTTTGTGATTTGTGATTTTTTTGACATTTTAAAATAAGATAAAATTCAAAATAAAATCAGAGAAAATATAAAATAAATATTTAATACTTAATCCATTTTTGGATTTTTAATAAATAAAAAATAAAGAAATTAAATAAAGAGGACATATGTACCGACTATATATATAGACTCAATGTGATTTATTTTCTTTGATTTTTACATCAAATTTTATTTGGTTTTTTACGCATCTCATTAAAACATTAATCAAAGAAAATAAATACAAAAAAATAAATAAAAAATTATTTTTATACATAAAATAATAAGGTTAAATTAATCAATATGTACAATATACAATAGGATCCCAAAACCCAGGTTTCGCATACGAATTCCGATTCTTTTGAATTTGATCTTGTTTTGTAGATAATTGAGTGTACATTAATTAAAAGTGAGTAGGGGTCCATAGGAGACTGTATGAGAGAGATAATCTTGTTTTTAGGCTTTTAGTCTCGAGCTAGGGTTTGAGTTTTATTGGGCAATTTTACAAGATAGTATTTTTCGGTATTTTTCGTTTATTAGTATTAGTAATATATACAATATAGAGTTAATTTTATTTAATTCCGAATTAATAAAAAATAAATAAAAATAGAGGAAAATATGATAATATACATATAATATTTACAAGGGAATTCGGGCTTCTCATTTAATGCAAATATGCATGCTAAAATGCAGAAATTAATTCTAAGTGCATGAGTGATAATAATGCAGAATAAATGATGGAATACAACTAATTACTGGGGAACAAAGCTCTATTTTCAACTTTTAGAGTGATGAATCACAAATTCATTAGTCTGTTATGTACTTTTCTTCTACAGGTGACAGACTGGCCCCATATAACTTTGATGAGGCTCCTGCACCTGCTCTACCACGTCCATCACCTCCCTCACCACCACCTCCAGTACCTATACCACCTCCTGTGGCTGTGACTGCCCCTGGACCACGACCTACCTTGACCCAGTTTTTGCCACGTGTGTTTACTCGCATGTCTCTCTCTGTTCCCACTGCTCACAGGTCTTCGCCATCATCCAACATGCCTTAGGTATGTAATGAGTTGTCTATGCAGTAGGATTCCTTACAGGATGAGCATGTACCCTCCCCAGAGAGAAACTTACAGATTCAGGAGGTGGCATATGATCTTGATTTGCCTATTGCTCTACGAAAGCAGAGACATATTTGTTCTTCATATCCTCTTGTAACCCAAGTTTTGTTGATTAGACTTTCAGAGGATTTCAGGAGATTTACCGTGACACCGTCAGCTGTGGAGATACCATGGACATATCAGGATGCCATTCATGACACTCATGGCATCTTGCCATGGAGGAGGAGATGGTCGCGCTATAGTCGCATGGCATTTGGAGCCTTGTTTCAGCTCCCCTATTAGCACGTCCATTGTCGGGTGCAAGTAGGTGTTCACGGTGAAGCATCAAGCAGATGGTAGTGTAGATCGGTACAAGACGAGACTTGTAGTACATGGGTTCACCCATACATATGGGTTGGACTATCAGGATACATTCTCTCTAGTGGCTGGACATTCTACTCTGTGTATACTTCTATTTATTGCAGTGACACATGATTGAACCCTCTATCAGCTTGATATGAAGAATGCTTTTCTTTATTGTGACCTATAGGAGGAGGTTTACATGTAACAACCACCTGGGTTCGCTGCCGAGGGGGAGTATCAGAAGGTTTGTAGGATTCACAAGGCGATCTATGGCCTTAACAAAGTCCAAGAGCATGTTTTCAGAAGCTCTCGGACTTGATAGAGCAACATGGGTTTGTGAAATTGACTCCCGATCATTTATTATTTGTTCAGATGACTCAGAGAGGTATAATTGCCATGCTTGTGTATGTTGATGATATCATTGTTACAGGGAACGGCGAGCAGGGCCTCTAGAGTTCCTAGGTCAACAGTTTGTGACCAAGGACCTTGTAGCCTATGCTACTTCCTTGGACTGGAGTTCACCAGGAACCAGCAAGGTCTTATAATAACCTAGAGGAAGTACGTTACATATCTTCTCTCTGAGACATGCATGACAGATGGCATGCCTGGCACTACTCCTATGGACTCGAGCATGAAGCTCTATGACGATGATACTGAGGAGGTCGACATGTGGAGGTACATGGAGCTTGTTGGGAAGCTTCTTTATGTGACCATCACCAGACCGGATATATCCTTTGCAGTGAGCAAAGCGAGTCAGTTCATGGAGCAGCCTAGACAAGCACATGTGGATGCTGTCCATATGATTCTGAGGTATTTGAAGGCCTTAGCGGCATTGGTCTTCTAGTCAGCAGAGGTATATCCCTTACTGTTACATCTTGTGTAGATGTAGATTATGCATGATGTTCCAAAGATAGAAAGTCTACCTCTAGCTTTGCAGTGTTCATAGGGAGTTCATTGGTGTCATAGAAGAGCAGGAAGCAAACAATTGTTGTCAGATCCAACGCATAATCAGAATACAGGGCCATGACACATGTTAGCATAGAAATGATGTGGGATAAGTATGTTCTTACAGACTTAATGATTGTGATACCTCTTCCCATGCGCCTCCAATGCCACGACCGGCTACTCTATTCATCGCCAACAGCCCAGCCTTTAATGAGAGGACCAAGCATATCGAGGTAGATTATCACTATACTCGAGACATTGTACAGAAGGGCCTTATTTCCACTATTCATGTTAGCTCAGGAGATCAGACAACAGATGTACTTACCAAGGCCCTAGCTAGAGGGTCTTACTAGAGATGTTGTTCCAAGCTAAGTGTGATTGATATCTATGCTCCAACTTGAGGAGGAGTGTTGAGATATTTTCTACCTTTTATCTCTTTTATGTATTTTCTATTCTTTTCATCTTCATTATGTAATTTACCCAACGGGTCTCTCCTCTATATAAGAGAACCCTAGGGCCTCATGAGAATGCAATTCATTATTTTCCCTCAACAATATCTATGCTCCATCTTGAGGGGTAGTGTTGAGAGATATTTTATCTTTTTCCTATTTTATGTATTCCTTTTTATTTCCGTCTCTATTATATAATTTGCTTAACATGGTTCTCCTTATATATAAGAGAACATTAGGTCTCAGTATGAATCAAATATTTATTCCCACAAAATTCATTTGCTCGTTGTAAGATAATTGCGTTCTTATCACTCTCACCACATAAGCATGCATACATGTGACCACACCCACACCCATATACACTTATCTCAATTGCAAATGATGTGGAACTACACCTGATAATTATTTCTGAATTTAGAAGACAATTCATATATTTATTGCACACATTGAGGGGAAGAGAACGAGATAGAATTTTCAGTGAGCATATACTGTTCGTTTGGATTAATGAGTTAAATCTTAAGTAGGAAATCTAATAGTATGTTGGACAAAAAGTTCAATATATATGTAGGCTTTGGATTAAAATGCATTGAAGATGGAGATGCCTGTGTTGTTTAAATAATATAAAAATTATTGAACAATGACTTTGGAGTAGTTAAAAAGGCACTTTTATTACAAATTAGGGCGCATCCATTTCCTAGTAAACTGAGATTCACCGTGGAATGAAACACGGTCATGAGAGTAAACTTAAAGACAAATGATTTACATGGAAACTATCTTTTATGAGTAGGAACGGGAGCGATGACCTTGCAACCTCTTACGAACGATAAATTTTCTCTCAATCTCCATGGAAATATTATATAAATAAATGCATAATCAAGAATAAGAAGAAACAGGAACAAAGCCTTGTCGTTGCAACGGGGCGACTCCAAGGGCGACTGGGCGATGAGGAAGGCGACTCCAAAGGCGACTCCAAGGGCGTCGGGGAAGGCGATCGTGCACTACGCTCCTACCGAGAGGGACAAAGGGAAGGGCTGCGCTTCATCCTCACAGGAAGTCAGCCCACAGTTCGTGGCTGCCGAAGGGGAGGAGAAGACTCTGAAGGATCCAACTTGGGTGGCGGTCACTCACAAGAAGCTTGGTCGCACATGCTGGCGATGTGGGGTAAAGGGTCATTTGGCTTCGGTCTGTGCGGCAAGGCCTCGCTGCTTTGCTTGCGGTGGCCTTGGTCACAAGCAAGCGGGGTGTGGTGCTCTTCTTCGGGGGCCTGTCGGTTTCTCTCTCGGTGGCCATCCACCTCGAGGGAAGGATGCGGATACGGGGAGACTGCATGCAGTTCGTTTTGCCTCGACCTCTGCCTCAAGGTCCTTCGCGCAGGTGGTTGCGGGGAGAGGGCCGCGCTCTTCGACGGAGAGTCATGGATTTCACACCCTTGCTGCTCCCTCATCAAGGGTGCAGCTCGAAGCTGGGAGGGTGGTGGGTGTTTCTGGGAGCGCCTCAGTGGAAGGGGTGGGGGGAACGGGGGGTGCAACTCATTCGGAAGGGGGGGCTGCTTTGGCGCGCAATGGGCGGGTGCTGGTAGGGGTCTTCCTCGACCGGTGCCTCTCCGTGGAGGAGGTGGGCATCACTCTTCATGAGCTGCTGGGGACGAGCTTCTCGGGAGACCTGTTCATGATGGGATCGAAAAGATGCGGCGTTAGAGGTCTTCGTGGGGACCAGCGTTCTCGTTTGCTCCGAGCAGGACCACATGGAGGGATCGTTTGGAGGGAGCTGCGCTTCGCAGATGGTGCATGCTCCAACCTGGAGGTTTGCGTGGCTGAGGTCAAGGGGGTGCCTTTCTTATCAAGATCAGTTCATTGCCTTCGGCGTCCTCTTAGAAGGTGGGGTGAGGTGCTGGCCGTTACCAGCGATGGCCTAGCACCAGGAGATGATTCGACGACAACGAAGATCCTTATGGAGTGCAACAAGGAGTTCCTTGACAGGGCGGTAGGGTAGGTTTTCTTTGAAGTGTTAAATTTGGGAAGATTTTACTGTAGAGTTGAGTTCTCTGTGGTGCAGCCTCCGCCGCCTCCCTCGCGGCGGGCTCCGGTGGGGGAGACCGGCAACAGCCTCGTTTCGTTTCCCGAGGAATCGCAGCCGCGATGGAGGGTCGCTTCGTTTTTCTCGCCGCAGCGGGGAGCGTCTCTCGAGGGGGCGCCTTCCTTCGATGTTTACGTAAGGCCCTCTCCCCCTGCTATACGTGAAGGCCATCCCACCGCATGGCATCGTTGCTTGGTAGCCGCCCTCGGGAGTACGCGGGGGGACGTGGCAGGCGGTTGGGATGATGTGGAGGGTAGGTGCACGAGTTTTGATGCGGATTTGACATTATCGGTGGGGTCGGCAGCCTCTGCTTTTCGGATCTTCTCGCCTGGCGCTTCCATCCTTGGGCGTGCCGCTTCATCATCATTCGGAGCCATACGTCATTCGGTACATCGGGTTGCTGACGCAGGCCTCGTCCATTTCTCCAACGAGGATCCTTCCTTTCTCCCGGGTCAGGCGAGTGCTCCTTCGGATCAGGCCCCGGGTCGGGCGAGTGCTCCTTCGGATCAGGCCCCGGGTCGGGCAAGTGCTCCTTCGGACCCGGTCCTCCCTTTCCTCCCGTCTCCACAGCCGGATCCTATGTCTGCCTCGGGTCGGGCGGGGGCTTCTTCGGGTTCGGACCTCCCTCTGGTGTTTCTTCCGCAGCCGGTCCAGGGGGGCCTGCCCTTCTCTTCAAGCTTGGTCCTCACACAGCACTCAGAATCCTCCTTCGAACACCACCAGGGGTCTTCTGCGCTTCAGGCTGGGTCGACGTCTTCTGCGCCTGAGACTGGGGCTTCGGCTGTGGTGGGGGGCTCTCATGGGCCTTCGACTACGGCGGGGGACTCGGAGTCCCTCGATGTCTTCGCTCCGGCTTCTGAATCCTCAAAGAGATCTTGCAAACGTTACAGAAGAAGACGGACCGCGCGCTCGCGGTCTAGGGAGCATCACACTTGCTTGTCCTTCGAAGAAGCGGTGGCGGAAGCGGCGGGAGTGGTACCTTCAGGGGATCTCTACAAGCTTGCTAAATGAAGGTCCTCTCTTGGAACGTTCGGGGGATGGGGGATGCGGCTAAAAGAAATACACTGGGCTCCAGATTCAAGGAATGGGGGTGCGATGCTGTCCTCCTTCAAGAAACCAAGCTGGCCTCTATGGACGATGATATTTGGCGCTCCCTCGGGGGGGGGGGGGGGGGGGGACCTTGATCAGTTCTCTGCTCTACCTGCGGCGGCAAGTGCGGGCGGGGTGCTTATCGCTTGGAAGTCTTCTCGTTTCTCCCTGGTCTCTACTGTGAAGGGGAATCACTCCATCTCGGTCCTGCTTTCAAGGAAGGACGACTCTCTCTCCTTCCTTCTCTCCTGCGCCTACGGCCCTTGCGACGCGGGGAGAAGGAGGGACCTCTGGGAGGAGCTTCGCAACACCTCCGAAAGCATCGCGGGCCTGCCTTGGCTTATCGGAGGGGATTTTAATGTCACGCTACATTCCACGGATAGACCCCGGTTCAGGGGGGGTTCGGACCCGGGCTCGCCGGAGTTCAAGGCTTTTGTCAATGATTTGGCTCTTCAGGACTTGACGGCGACGGACATCAGGTTCACTTGGAGGAACTCTACTTCGAAATCTTGCATTGATAGGTTCTTTGCGTCTTCGGCCTTCATGGATCTCTTCCCTCTGGCGGTCGTCCTCTCGCGCCCTCGCGCGTTTTCCGACCACTCCCCGATCGTCTGGGAGTCTCAGGTGCCTTCACCACGGGCTGGGCTCTTCAGGTACGAAAAGTGTTGGCTGCTTGAGGACGACTTCCGCGCCCTGGTGGCGTCCTCTTGGGCGGAACCTTGTGATGGTCGATCGGCGGTGATCAAATTCCGCAAGAAGCTGGAACGGCTAAGGGGCGTCCTGTCCCATTTCAAGAAAAGATCGCGGGAGGCTAGGCTTGCGGCGAGGAAGGAGGCGGAGGCTATCGTGACCGAGCTGGACTCCGTGGAGGGCCTGAGGGACCTCCATGAAGACGAGTTGGCTTCCAGATCGGCGGCGGTGGCTGCTGTTGAGAAGGAGGAGAGGAAGAGGGTCACGGAGTGGCGCCAACGTGCGAAGTTGAGATGGATCAAAGATGGCGACACCAACTCCTCCTTTTTTCATAGAATGGCTTCAAACAGGAAGCGATCAAACTTGGTTCGCTCCATGACTGTTGGGGGACGCGAGGTGGTGGGTGAAGACGCGATTGGGAATGCGGTGGCGGACTACTTCAGGGCTTTCTCTTCAGCTCGATTGCCTAGTCGCTGGCGCTGGTTGGGGGAGGATGTTCCTACCATCTCCTCCGAGCATTGTGCGGATCTAATCCGTGAATTCTCCATCGACGAATTAAAGGCTGCGGTTTGGGATCTCAATGTCGATGCCTCGCCAGGCCCCGATGGCTTTCCTATAGCCTTCTACAAGGATTTTTGGGATGTGGTGGGTCAGGATGTGTGGGAGGTTGTCGTGGAATTCTCTTCGGGAAATTTTGGCTTTGATGGGATCAATAGGGCTTGTATTGTGCTAATTCCGAAATCACAATCTCCATCGACTATTGATGACTATCGTCCTATTGCAATCTCGAATGCACTCTACTTGATTGTTGCGAAGGTGCTTGCGAGGAGATTGGCGGTAATTTTAGATTTTCTGATTCATCCTTCTCAGGTGGCTTTCATCCCCGGCCGCTCGATCTCCGATGTGTCGGCCCTTGCGTCTGAGATGGTCGATAGCTGGGTGAGGCATGACAAACATGCCTTCCTTTGGAAGGTCGACTTCGCAAAGGCATATGACTCCTTGGACTGGAGCTTCCTCTGGTCCGTGTTGCGTGCTCGCGGTTTCCCAAATATTTGGATCTCCTGGATGCGCCGATGTGTTTCTACAGCATCCTTCTCAGTCATGTTGAATGGGCGTCTCGTTGGTAGGCGGTTTCAACCAAGGAGAGGTGTTCGGCAGGGGTGCCCACTTGCACCCATGCTCTTTGTCATTGCCGCTGATGTGCTCCCGAGAATGGCGGATCGGGTGATCGCGAGGGGCTTCTCATCTGGTTTCTCGTCTAACTTCCGCAACTGCCCTACACTTCAATATGCGGACGACACAATCGCCTTCATCGAGGGGGGTCTGGACGAGGTTAAAGGTATGGCCGCTACCTTCGACATCTTTAGCGACCTATCGGGGCTACGAATCAACCACTCCAAATCGAAGTTGATCCCTTTCGCCTGGGATGATCGTTATGCGGCGGCTTGTGGCATGACTCTGGGATGTACCCCCTCTGCTCTTCCAATTGAATACCTGGGCCTACCACTAGGCGCGAGAAGGGCGAGACTGTCCCATTGGAACAAGGTCATTGAAAAGGCGGAGAGAAGACTTACTGGGTGGGGGGCGGCCATGCTCTCCAGGGGTGGGCGTCTTGTGCTCATCAGGTCAGTTCTGGCGGCCATTCCGATCTATTTTTTGGCGAATTGGTCCATCCCAGTGGGGATCAGAAGGAGGCTCGAGGGCCTTATGCGGGCCTTTCTTTGGGGAAGAAGGGGCTCCGCATCGCGGGGCATTCATCTGGTGGCATGGAAGGATGTGGCGAAAAGGAAGTGCGACGGTGGGCTCGGGATTCGGAGCCTGGATCTGGTAAACGATGCTCTCATGCTTAAATGGGTCAACAAGCTTTGGGGTACCTCCTCTGGCTTCTTTCCCTCTATGCTACGTGATATCCTCTCCATCGGGGTGGACATGATGCGAGAGACTGAGGCCACGCGTTCTGGGACGCCTTTTTGGAGGGGAATCGCCTCGGCGGCTAGGCGGTTCTCTCATCTGTTCAAGCGGGTGCTGGGTGATGGAAACTCCTTCCTCTTTTGGCACGACGCGTGGGCGGGGGATGCCACTCTTGGTAGCTCCTTCCCTCGCCTCTGTGCCTTGGCGGCTAACTCGGGTGACTCGGTGGCGTCCGCTTGGGATGGGGGCGGCTGGTTCCCATGCTTTGCAATAAACCTCTCCGACGATCGCTTCGATGATCTCTTGCGACTGTTACAACAACTTAGGGATGCGCCAACACCATCCAATGGAAGGGATCACTGGATCTGGCGTGGCGGCTCTTTCTCCACGAGGCATGCTTTCAGGATCATCTCCCATCAACCTATCTCCGATCGCACCTCTCTTTGCAATGATTTGGGATGGCTATGGACCTTAAATTTACCGGAAAAGGTGGTTTTATTCTTGTGGATTCTGCGCCGCGGTAGGGTTTTGACCCGAGATAGGTGTGCTATGTTCTTATCGGGGGATGGCTCCACGGTTTGCGTGCTGTGTACCGGCGAGTTGGAGACCTTGCAGCATCTGTTCTTCTGCTGTCCATGTTCTATCTCCATTTGGGAGGGCCTCAATGTTTCTTGGGTGGACACTTCTTCGGCCGAATCTTTCTGGATCACCTTGCGCTCCCATGCGGATCGTCAAAGACGGGAGCTTCTCCGCCCCCTGGCTTGCATATGGGCCTTATGGCTGGCTCGAAACGCCAAAATTTTCAGGGGCCAAAGATTTTACAGGGAAAACGTTTTAGCACATGTCGAAGTTCTTTTGAATGAATGGCTGCTGCGATGATGGGTTAGTCGGGTGTGTTTGTTGGGATTGTGGACTGTGTTGTTGACAGGGATCCTCTTGATCCCGGGTGCTTGGTTTCACATTGTATCTCTCTCCTCCCTCTCTCCCCTCCTCCCTCTTCTCGTTTTTAATAAAATTGGGGCGAACACCACCACGTGTCTCCCCCGAACCTTTACGTGTTCAAAAAAAAAGAATAAGAAGAAACATACATGAGAAAGTCCCTAAGGGTCGAATCTTTTATTAATTTTTTAAGAGATACAAGAGGTTTTATTAATTTTTTAAGAGATACAAGAGGTGGAGCGTCTCTTATATAGCTCGGCCAATACATCAAAGTTCCACTAATGAGCAATACGAGACTAGATAAAGAGTAGTGTAATTGGATCTTAGAAAGATCCAATTACCCACTTTGTACATACTTTAACACTCCCCCTTAAGCTGAGATGGAAAAGCTGTAGCTTGTTATAAAAGAAAATTCTCAACCTATCTTCATTTGATACATCTTCTAGGGAGCTGGGAGGAGACCCGCTTGAAATAGTTGCTATTGGAGTGATCTATGCGAAAGACATAACACTAGTGGAGAAGTCGTGACTGAAGTATATATGCGATAAAGACAGTCAGTTGTGTTGTAATTAATTTAATATAAGGATTTTTACACCCATAACCCTGAGTAATTCTGCAATTACAATCATGACCCTGTATAATCGTGAATTACACAACACACCTCCAAGAATCACTCCGTCTCACGCTCATGACCCTCCGTTAATTTTTCTGTTAACCCAACCATACCATTGGGTTACTTTAACCCATGATCTTCCAACTGCTTCTAGAAAAATAAAAAAAATAAAAAATTAGCCGCATCTGCATGCAGGAGGCGGGCGGGAGGCTGGGCTTGCGGGGTGGGAAGGCTTCCAAGCAGGCGGGGTGGCTGGCCGCAAGGAGGAGGGGCGCTTCAGGCTCGTAGCTCGAAGGGAGGGAGGGGGGGGGAGAGGGGAGGTAGGCTCGACGGGGGGTGGTCGGTGGGATGGAGGGTCGGGGGCTCTGCGTGAGGCAACAGGCTGGAGGGTCGGGGATTCAGGGGACTAGACGAGGAGGATTTACATGGGGGCTTCGCTGCTGGCGGGGGGGGAGCTGAGGTCGCTGGCGGGGGTAGGCTCGACCAGGGGGGAGGGGAGGCAGCGAGCTGGAGGGTCGGGGGTGGGGGCTTGATGTGTCCAAAGATCGGTGGTCTTAAGTTCCACACAAGGCGGGAACTCAGTCGCTGAACCGACTACTCAGAAATCCGGACTACAATTAATAATCAACCCACAATATCGAACAATCAATGAAAAGCGAATGTGGAGTCAAAATTTATTATAACTCTACAATAAGTGTGTATAGTGTGCGAGTATGTGTAGAGTGTTGAACACAGGGAGCAAGCAAAGATAGATCAAGCAAAAATGCACAAAATGTGATGTGTGATCAAGTGCCTACAAAAATGCAAATTTTTGTGGATTTTTAATTTTATATTTTTATTTGATTTTTGATTTTATAATTTTGTATTTTGATTTTTAATTTACTGATTTTATATTTTCTTTTTATATTTTATATTTTTTTATGTTTTTATAAATAGAATATATACAATATAAGAAAAGAGAATAATAAGGATTTATAAAAATACGGAAAAATAACCAAAATTCAGAAAATAAAATGTTTTTGATTTTTTTATAGTTTTATGATGTTTTTGTGATTTTTAGAGTTTTTTTTCTGAATTTTTTGGTATTTTTAAAGGTCAAAATACTATAAAACAGTGAACTAAGCTACTGGCCGAAATTAAAATGAGGATGAAAAATATCAAACAATATCCAAAATTCCTCAAATTAATTTTAAAATAAAGGCAATAAAATGGGGAAAACACAGAATTTGGAATTGTATTTTTAGAATTTTGTAGAATTTTTGAGATTTTTAGGAAGATTTGTGGGGTTTTATAACTTTTAGGGTTTTTCTTTTGAGATTTTTAATGATTTTTGGCAGGAGTTAAAAGACACTAAAATAGATTAAAGGTATTTTTTTTGGAATTTTTAAAATGGTTTTAATATTTTTTTGGTATTTTCTAATGCAAACAATAGCAAAAATACATATTTTTAAATTTTTATAAATATGAAAATGCAATAAAAATGCAAAACAAAATATGGCGAGAAAGAGCAAGCAAACAGGAACCTATGGTAATTTTTTGGTGATTTTTGGAGTTTTATAGATGCATGAAATAAATACTAGAAACAAAGAGAAAAATCAATCTGGCAGGGGAATTTTTGTAAATATGGAAAAGCTAGAGAGCCAATATGCAATTTGTCCAGAAAATTACAACTGATTAAAAATATTACAGGACTAAATACCGATTACTAGAAGCCCAAGAGTACTTTTGCAAAAAGCCTACCCACGCACGTGCGACGCACGCGCCTAGGGTGGACTGAAATGTAATAGTTCAAAAACACGGGGCTTACATGCAAAAATGCCAGAAATTATATTACTGCAATTAGAAGTTCTTGGACTAAAAGTAAATAAGGAACTCCATAGGGTATTCCTGCAAAAATGCCAAGTCACGTGCGCAGAGCACGTGACCTGGCAGGGACCAAAATGGAATAATACAAAACACGGGGGGCGGAATGCAAATATTACAAAATATTTAAACGGCAGAGGAAAGTTTGAGTCTTAAATTTTAAAATACAAAATTAAGTGAGGGTATTGTTGCAAAATTCCCTCACCCAAGGCGCGATCGGACGGTCGTAAACCGTTCACTTAAGACACGTGGCGCCCTCTAGATGCACGATGCCGCTTCGCCACGGATGGCTCTGATTAGATGATGCTGGTGGCGATCTACGACTGAGGATCGCAAGATCGGACAGCCGAGGGTAATTCTGGGACCAAAGCCTGATCCAACGGCCGTGGACCCCCCTGAAAGAACATGGAAGAACACGACCGAGTACGAGCTTTGATCGGCGATCAGGCGGTGCTCTGGCCTCCTCCTTCGTTTCAGCAGTGCTCCGTCGATTCCTGGAAGGTCCCCCGACCCGGCGGCTGGGCCAAAATGGGCGGAGAACCCCCGATGTGCCGCCACGAGGTCAGAGATGGAAGGTAGCTCCAGGTTGCACGTTCTGCTGCAAAAATCGACCCCAAGAGGGGGTCTTTTGCCCCTGAGACCTGCAAAAGAAAGCACAACGACAACAGTAGATGGTCCTAGGGCAAATGTGCGTGATCGAATGGAGTGGGTGGCGGAAATGGACTCGCCGGAGTTCCGGAGCTCCGGCGAGGTGTTCGACAGTGGAATCAAGCTGACGATGTGATTAAAATACCAAACAAAACGCACGAACTAAAAGCTATGACTAATGGCTAACTAAACTACAAGGAAAATTATAGAAAACACAACCTCGATTGGCTAGAAAGGCCAAGAGATGGACCTCACGGTCGGAGCCGGAGATGGGGTTGGATCCGATCTTCTAGCCTCGCCGCACCTCAACGGGGGGTGTGGGGAGTCTCCCTGTCACCGGAGTCTCACCCTACCCGCTCCTGGAGGTCTGAGACGTCCAAAGATGGTTCGAAAGGAGAAGGAAGTGGAGGGTGGCGTTTTGAAGAGTTGACGGACAGGGCTCAAAGATCGAAGCCTAGCGGGCATCACAGTGATCCAATCCTCGAGAGAAACATCGGGCGAGTATGCCTGATGAACGAGGAGAAAAATCCCAGAAGGAATCGATACCAAATAGTGAAAGATGCGGTCTCCAAAAATAGGAGAAGAAGCGACAAAAACCAAATCTGACACAGGGCCAGACCTCGGTCAGAGAGCTGACCGAGTTCAACCAAGGGGCAAATCTGGTTGGTCCACGTGGACCAACCAGAAAAAAACATTGGAAAAAGGTTTGTAAAATCAATTAAAAATAGTTATTTAATTTATTAATTTTTGGTTACAAAATAAAAAATGTTTATTATTTTGTAAAGTATTTATTCTGATTTTTATTTATTTTTATGAGGTATAAATTTACAAGTTACCATTTTAGGTCTATATAGGTATATATATCTATGTGTTCTAATATTTTATTTTTATTTTGTGAATTTAATTTTATTTATTTTTGTTTATTATTTTATAAATTTATAAAGTATTTTTATACACTTAAATATATTTTTATTTTATTTTTCTGAAGTGTTTTGTACACTTAATAAAATAGAAGTATAAATTCTGTAGGTATATGTATAGGTATTTTACCCGTGTATTATAGTTATGTATTTTATTTTTGTGTTTCCTTTGTGTTTTTATTCTGATTTTAATATACACATAAATTGTAAACAATATTTACAAAATTATAAAAATAAAGAATAATAAATAAAATGATTATTTTAATCTGTACAAGTATACAACATGGGTCCAAAACTCAACTTTCAAATCGTAGCTTTGCCAAATGCGAAACCACCGCCATAAATAGCTTATTTTAAATTCTATACAATTAAAGGTGAGTTTGATGCATTTGGAGTTTTTATTTAGGAGATACAGGTCTGGGAAGTTGGGATTCTGGAATCTTATTCATATCATAACTTTTTATTTGTACTTTATTTTTGAGTGAAACTAATTTTGTATTTTTCTTTATTTAATTATCTACAACTTTCATGTACAAAGTTTCTTTATTTGGAGTACAAAAAGTGGAACCAAAAATAGGTCCCAAAATGTATAAAGAATAAATAAAAACAAAGGTATTTTTATTGGTATTTTGGCCCTTATCTCCCCCTACTTTATTCCTTGTCGACCTATTCATCAAGATGCCTAGGTCTCGAGGTTTCAGGTCATAAAATATTTACAGTATTTTATTCTTTTTTTTTCTTTTATTTATTCTATAATTTTGGCTTTAAAAACAGTATTTTATGCACTATTTACATACACATGCATGGATGCTAAGATGCGGGAATTAAGGGTATTTACATGCATTTACTAGGGTTTTTGAGGCCAAAATGATCGAATAAAGATGCTGAAATGTGGATTCATCAGGGCTCTACGTGAAGCGGTGGGTTGGAGGGTTGGGGGCTCTGCGTGTGGCGGTGGGCTGGAGGGGCGCTTCAGCCTCGACGGGGGGAGGGAGGGGGGGTGCTGGAGGCTGTTGGCGGGAGGGGGGCTCTGCGTGAGGCGGTGGGTTGGACGGTCGGAGGCTGTATGTTGTGGCGGTGGGGGGGGGGGTGCTTCGCTGCTGGCGAGGGAGCTGAGGTCGCTGACGAGGGCATGCTCGATCCGGGAGGAGGAGGCGCTAGAGGTTGCTGGCGGCGTGGGGGGGGTGTTGGAGGTTGCTGGCGGGGGGTTGGGGCTGGAGGTCGCTGGGAGGGGGGGCTTCGCTGCTGGCAGGGGGTTGGGGCTGGAGGTCGCTGGGAGGGGGGCTTAGCTGTTGGCGAGGAGTGCTGAGGTCGTGGCGGGGGCGGGCTCGACGGGAGGGTGGTGGCGCAGGCTCGACGTGGAGTGGGGGACTCGACGGGAGGGTGGGGCTCGACGGGAAGGGGGATCGACAGGGTAAGGTCCGGCCTGAGTTGGAGGAAGTGGGCGGAGGAGGCCTGGATGGGGGGTCGGCGAGGAGGAGGAGGTGGTCGATGGGGAGGAAGAGGGGAGGGGGTGGTTGTCGAAGAGGAGGAGGGGGAGGGGTGGAGGAGGAGGAGGAGGTAGGGGGAGTGTACTAATTTGTAAATAACACAACTTAAAGGGTAGAAAATATAAATTGTTTGACGGATACCGTTATTGTTAACGGAATATTAGATGGAAGTTAACTCGGAGGTTATGGGTGTAAGAGTTAAGACTATGGAGGGTTCTGGATGTAATTCACGATTATGTAGGGTTATGATTGTAATTGCAGAATTACTCATGGTTATGGGTGTAAAAATCCCTTTAATATACACTTAGGTTTTAAGCTGGTAAACCTATATTGTTACATTGGGTTAATAAATTGGTTCAAGTGGGAAATTAATTTGTGTTGGAGGGAAAGTTGGGAACTCTAAAATTTGAAACATGGTAAGTTTGGGTGGAGTTTGAGTACCACATCTAGTAGTGTTAAAACTTTGGTGGACTTATATATAAGTTCACAACCCAAGCTCTTGTAGCAATAGGAGAGAGGAGGAATGGAGGACCTCACAAATGTGTATGTTTGCTCCGCTCCATCTTCGTCTCGGGCTCGGGCCTTGAGATCAATTCGGATCTCGGATTTCGATACTTTTGCTGCGGATTTTATTTAGCAGGTCGGATATATTAATCCAACGGGTTAATTTATAATCCCACGGTTGCGAGAATTCGAATTAATCCAATGACTCAGACTCGACGCTCGTTGAGAGGGAAGTTATTGAAATTGAAGAATCACTTTAGCATCAAAAACTCTCTCCTTAGACGCGGATTCTTTACGGCATGTCATCTCTCTCATTCTCTCTGTTTTTCCACCGTGAAGCACTTTTGTTCCTTCTCTCTGTTGATGTTCTGCGAGGTATTTTCGAGGATGATCTCATCGGTGTGCGTGAACGTAGATCGTGTACTGTTGTATCATGGAAGCGGATCGCCAGTACCCTACACACCGATTTTGTAAGGGTGATATCCTCTCTAAGGACAGTCCTTCATGGACACTTCGGTAATCTCTTCTCTAATTTCTTTACTGTCTTGTTGACTGCAATTGGTTTGTTCTTTTGTCCTTGACAGATTTTGCCATAATATGTTGTATCTATGTTTAAATCCGCTTCTGCTTGTATTTTGTAATTGAGATATGAACGAGAAACGTATAATTATAATTCTGTTATTCTGCGATGCATTATTGATGATTTGTATTAAACCAGGTAATTAATGTCTATTGCGTATCCTGTTGAATATGGTAACAACAATCTTAAAAGGCTATATGGAATCGGGATTAAAAATATGTCGGATACAATATTTAAATCGAGGGTAGATATGATCGTGATGCCTGAAAAATTCTATGGTCAGAGTTTTAATCATTGACAACAACGCATGAAAATTTGGTTAACTTCTAGAGGGTTAATCTCAATGCTTGAAACTGAATGTACTACAGCGGAAAAGGAAAATCCCTCACCCGATAGTCCAAAGGTGCAATCTGCATAGAAAGAATGTGACCGTATATGCTATGGTTGCATCTTGTTGACTCTGACCAGTACATTGTTTGATGTATACTGTTCTTCCACACAAACTGCGAAGGGCTATGGGAAGAATTGGACAAGATGTATAACATGGAGGATCTTAGTATAGAGAAATATTCAATCACAAAGTTCTTGAAGTTTTCCATGACCGAGGGGAAGTCGGTTTCTAAACAGACATACGAGTTTCTTTCCATACTCCATGGATTAGAAGATGCCGAAATGAAACTTTCAGAGGAGTTTCAAGTCATGTGCATCATAGAAAATTTCCTAAGTCATGGGAAGACTTAAGTATGACCCTGAAACACAGAAATGGAAAAATTTCTAGGGATGACTTGATGATGGCAATCGCCATAGAGGAGGAACACATGAAGCAAAAGCATGTGGTTCCCGTTGATGTTCAGACTAAGGTTAATTTCATGACTTCGAAAGGCTAAGAGAAAACAAACAAATGTAGTAACAGTAATAAAATAAACTAAAGGACAATATCAAGAAAAAGGCAAAGAATAAGCCCTGCTTGCACTATAATCAAGTTGACTATTGGAAGGACTGTCCATCCTTAAAAGGTCAAACAGAGACTACAGATGGGCGTCCTCAAGTGAATATGATCAATGCTGGAATTGGGGCTAGTGAAGGGTGTCTCTGTGAAACCTGAAGTATACCATATCCATGATCCTAATGACTGGTTTGTGGACACATGAGCCAATGTTCATATCTGTTCTGACAGAACTTTATTTTCTTCTTATTAGATGTGCAATGGTGGAACTGTAAAGATGGAGAATGACTTTGTGAGTAGGGTGTTAGGGTCAAGACAAGTCAACTTGAGGTTCTTCTCTAGACGTGCCTGGATTTTGCACATAGTGTTGCATTTCCCTGACGTGAAGAAGAATGTTTTAACTGGCTCTACTTTCGTGAAAAATGATTTTGAATTAAACTTTAAATTTAATAAGTTGTTATTATGAGACATGTTATATGGCAGATTTTGATTTGTGGTTTATAGTTAGATGTGATTCAGTAAACAGTGACTCTATGAATTTTTTGAATTCTGAATGTTCTAATTCCGTGTCTCATATGATTAATAATTTAGCATCTTGTGATCTATGGCATGATAGATTGAGACATATGAACTTAAATTCAATTAGAAGAATGATAAATTTCGAGTTGATCCCTAAACATACTGTTGATAAAACTGTGAAATTTGTGTGCAAGCTAAGACACCTACGGAGTATTTTTAGTCTGTCTTTAGAGATAATGAGATCTTGGATTTAGTGCATACAAATACTTGTGAATTTAATGGTGCATTGTCCGAAGACAACAAGAAATACTTTATCACTTTTATAGATGATGGTAGTAGATACTGCTATGTACATCTAATAAAAGCCAAGAATGAAGCCTTCGAAAAATTTGTTTGCTTTAAGAATGAGGCTGAGACACAAACAGTAAAAATGCTCAAACTCCTTAGGTCAGACATATGAGGTGAATATATTTTTAACTTCTTTGATGAACAATGCAAACTGTTTGGCATAGTTCCTGAAATTATTACTCCATATTCACCTAAATTAAATGAGATAGCAGGATGGAAAAATGTGACCTTAATTGGCATGATCAATGCTCTCCTACATGGTTCTTTACTTGCAACCTATATGTGGGAGATGCCTTGAATATAACTTACCATATTCTGAATAGGATCCCTCCAAGACACATGGAAAAGTGTCCTTTTGAATTTGGAGAAATAGGAAATCAAGTTTAAAGTATCTCAAAGTATGGAGCTATCTCGATAAGGTTTTAATCCCAGATTACAAGAGAAAGAAGATAGGTCCTAAAACTGTTGATGTGTTCTTCTTAGGTTATTTGGAAATAACTATGCATCTAGGTTCTTGGTTGGTTCGACGTTTGAGATACTTGGCGTAGACATCAACACTATTGTTGAACTCCGTGATGCTACCTTCTTTTAGGATGTCTTCCTTATGAAGACTGGGATTCCTCAGAATCTGACCAATGATGTTGCATCCACATAAAGATCTATTCCAGATCAAGTGGAAGGATAACAAATTTGAGGGTTGAGACTCAATCTGAGCCCAATAAACTTTTAGAAGAAACTGAGCCAAGGAGGGGTAGACGACCACAGATATCCAAGGATCTGGGTAGTGACTTTGTTGTCTATCAGATCGAGGGTGATCCACCAAGTTACAAGGAAGCCATGGCTTCATCTGAAGCAAAACAATTGAAGGAAGCCGTCAATTCTGAGATGGATTCCATTATGGCTAATGGAACTTGGGAACTAGTTGATTTATCCAAAGAGTGTTCTGCCATTAGGTGCAAGTGGGTGTTTAAGAGAAAACTTAGGCCTAATAGATCAATTGAAAAGTATAGTCATATTAGTTGCTAAGAGCTTTAAGAAAAAAGAAGGTATCGATTATTTTTATACCTATTCCCCTGTGAATAGGATGACCATAATTCATATGCTTATAACATTCGCATATGTATATGATGTCTCTGTCCATTAGATGGATGTGAAGACCACATTCTTGCATGATGATCTTGAGGAGGGGATCTATATGGATCAACTTAGTGGGCTTGTGACTCTTGGGAATGTGGGAAATGTTTGTAAACTTGTTAAATCCCTTTACGGATTGAAACAAGTACCAAAGCTGTGGCATGGAAAATTTGATAAACTATTTTATTATGTGGCTTTAAGGTTCATGAATCGGATAAGTGTATCTATTCCAAGGTGAAAAGTATTGAGTGTATTTTCTTGTGCCTGTATATAGATGACATACTGTTATTTGGATCACATATGAGGATCATTAATGAGACTAAAGTGGTCTTAAGTAGCAAGTTTGAGATGAAATATATGGATTTGCCGATGTGATCTTGGGACTCAAACTGAACAGGTCAGTTCATGGGATTGTAGTTTCTCAATCTCCCTATATTGAGAAGGTACTTGCGAAATATCAAGGTGGCAAAGCTGTAAGCACTCCTTTTGATTAATCTAAAACACTTTTCAAGAACAAGAATGGAGTGCCTGTAACCATGCTAAGGTATTCACAAGTTATATGGAGCTATCTTGCAAATTACATGAGACATAATATTTCATTCTGGTTGCAAAGCTGAATAGATACACTACCTTTCCTTACCGTACTCATCGGGAGACTCTGAATCGAGTAGTAAAGTACTTGAAGGGACTATTTACTTTAGTTTGCATTATGGTAGACATCCATCTATACTAGAAGGATATATTGATGAAAGTTGGATAGGAAAAATAGAGGAGTCTGTGAGTAATGGTGTTACCGGGTATGTCTTTACCCTTGGAGGCAGTGTTGTCTCTTGGAGGACTATGAAGTAGACCATTCTAGCTTGGTCTACTTTTAAGGCTGAGCTGTGTGCTTTGGATACCACTGGGATTGAGGTTGAATGACTAAGGCAACTTGTTTATGAAATTCCCTTGGTAGGTTAGCCAATTCCTACAATCTCGGTACATTGCGATAACATGACCACCGTTGCCAAGATTGAAAGTTCAAATTTCAATCAGAAAACAAGGAGGCATGCTCAAACTAGACTTAAGATGTCAATGGATTTGGTGTCTAAGGGACTTGATAGATCTTCAGTCCTAATGTCTAGGCATGAGATATGACTGAGACTTATTGAGAGTTCCTCCATAGTAGCAACCCATCCTATCTGAGTGGAGATCCCACAAAGTAGGTTGAATGTGGTAATAGCAAACTGTTTGGAGAGCTGGTTGTCACTCTTATTTCAATGCTTATACATGAGTGTCTTATCCCTTGAAGCTTAAGTGCCATTTCAGCTGCAAGATTAGGAAGAGCGTAAGCTCTAAATGGTTCAAGACTCTGAGCAGGATGTTAGCCGTGCATCCTTGGAGAATGCCACCTATGCGAGTGTTACTATGGGTCGTAGTTAAAGGAAGATGGTCTTTCCTGAATACACTAATGAAACAAGATAATGGTGCATGGCTTTAAGAGCACCAACCTTGAAGATTGTACCAAGAACAACACTTTGTTGTTGCTATTGTATACTTTAACACGAAGGTCTGATGGTCAAGACGTAGTTCACTTCGTTCCTGTTAAAGTGAAAGTAGTAAACTCATGTAGAGGTTAAACCGGTAGGTACTTTTACCGAAAGTAAACTGTGGCAGCTGAAAGATGTCCTTTTGACCTCTTTAAATTTTTTTTTTCAAATTGGTGAATTCATGGGGGATTGTTAATTAATGTAATATATATACTTAGGTTTAAAGTTGGTAAACTAATGTTATTACATTGGGTTAACAATTTGGTTTCAAGTGAGAAGCCAAATCGTGTTGGAGAGAAAGTTAGGAATTCTCAAATTTGAAATAAGGTGAGTTTGGTTGGAGTTTTAGTACTACATCTAGTAGTGGTATAACTTTGGTGGACTAATATATAAGTTCACACCCCAAGCTCTGGTAGCAATAGTAGAGAGGAGGAATGGAGGACCATACACGCACGTGCTCGGGCCTTGGGAGAGTCAATTTGGATCTCGGATCTTGATACTTTTATTGTGGGTTTTGTTTTAGTGGGTCAGATAATTTAATCCATCGGATTAATTCGTAATCTGACTGCTTCAAGAATTCGACTTATAATCCAATGGCTCAGACTTGACACCCGTTAAGAGAGCAGTTAAGAAAATTGAAGAGCCGTGCTAGGTCTTCAAAAACCCTCTCCCCGGACGCGAATTCTTCATGTGCAAGTCATCTCTCTCGTTCTCTCTTCTCTTCCATTATGAAGCACTTTTGTTCCCTTCTCTCTGCTGCTATTCCGCGAGGTACTTTCGAGGACGATCTTGTCGGTGTACGTGGATGCAGATCGTGTGCAGTCGTATCGTGGGAGCAGATCGCCCGTACCTTATGAATGGGTATTGTGGGGGCGATATCCTACGTAAGGACAATCCTTTATGCGCGCTTCGGGGAATACTTCTCTAATTTCTTTTCTGTCTTGTTTACTGCAATTGGTTTGTTCTTTTGCACTTCACGGATTTTGCCTTAATATATTGTCTCAATATTTTAATCTGTTCCTGCTTGCATTTTGTAATTGGGATATTAATCGAAAATGCATGATTATAATTCTGTTAATTTGCAATGCATTTTAATGATTCGTATTCTGGTAGCAACGAGTTGTAGGTAGATGGGTTGCAATGTTAATCTTCATTCAATCAGTTGATGTGTAACATAAGTTTGAAGTGATCCTTAGCTAGAACATTCCTTCCTAAGCAATAGTTGGTGCCACGCATCAAAAACAGAGTGGTCCTCTCCCATATAGAGATCTCAAGAGTTGTCCTCTTCTATATGGTAACTCTAAGGAAATGGCTTCTCTTATATGGAAGTGCCAAGAGTAGCTTCTCTCATATGGGGACCTCAAAAAGCGAGTTTCTATCACATAGGGACCTCAAGAAGTGGGCTTTCGCACATAGGAACCTCAAAGAGATATTGTTTTGGGTGCCACGAGCAGAGGATGATTTTTTTTGAAGCCAAAGAAAGGGGGAGCACGCAGTGGTGTCCACCCCAAAGTTATAGTAATAGATTATAAAATTTAAAGGATACAGGACACAATTACAGCAACAACCACTCCTCAACAAGCCTCGCAGACTGTAGATAGACGTTTTCATGATAGAACCTTTGACCCGAAAAAATGAAGGCATTTCTAGCCAGCCAGGTGGACCACAAAAAAGCCATAGGGCGAAGTAACTCCGGTCGTGGCCGTAGTCGTGCTAACCGCAAAGAGATGAACATGCTCTCAGGAAGAAAAATAAGGTTTCATTGCACGGATCTTGCTATGCACAAGGATACGAGTAGAGGATGATGAACATGAGATAAATATATATTGGTGATCTCAGGAAGAAAAATAAATCGTGCTCTACTTGCTCCCTCCCCTTTCCTCTCGTACTTGTTAGAAACATGATTATAATCGATCAAGTTGAGAGAACAAATGAGGGTAAGAAGAACTTTTGGGGCAAATTGCTTCTGGAAACGATAATTCCTTGAAAATGGTCCAAACCATTTTTATTCCTTGGATAATGTGACAATGTCGCATTTATAAAGCGCGCTATATATATCACATGTTTCGAAGGCAACATTCGTTGTTATTTGAAGTTATGAATAGGGAATATTTCTTTCACAAGATGCTATATCAATAGAGAGCATCTTTGATATCACATCTTAAGAATGCGATATCCAAATTCTGAGATGGCCAAAAACATATATAGCACATTTTATAAACGCGACTTCTATAGCGCATTTTATAAATGTGACATTGTGATAGTATCCATGGAATAAAGATGGTTTGGACCATTTTCAAGGAATTATCTTTTCCAGTATCTTTTTACTCAGGAATTCGCATTTCGCCTCCAGAACATCTTGTTCCATCTTTTTTTCTTTTTTTTAACATTCTCATCTTTATTTCATTCATCCATTTAATTTTTTTATTTTGTTTTTTATATACAACTTTTGTTGGATGTATCCTTCTTTCAGTCTCACTCTTCTGATTTTTTTCTACTACAAGGGAAAGAATAGCACCTGCTTCGAGCACGATCAACCTGGAATATGATCTGTGGAAAAATTGGAGTATGCATTGCATGACCATGATCGCATGTTGGTGTGTCCAGTGGAATAGTACTATAATGTTTCATTGCACGGATCTTGCTATGCACAATTGCAAGGAATATAAACGGCCAAGGATCAAAATATCACGATATATCGCTGATATATCGGTATTTGGTGACGATATTTCGACGAAATGATCGATATCCTTGTCTTTTTTGGTCCAGCTTCACAAATTGTGCATCGCAATGGGTGATATTTCGACGATATATCGCTCATCTAAATATTGTATCGATACTATGTCGATATGATGTTGAAATCGATATTAAAACCTTGTATGACAGAGAACATTAATAAAGCAAATATAAAATTGGACCTTTAATAACGGCCCAAAATTGACATGCTCCTGTACCATGTGAAAATATAAAATAAAGAAATGAAGAATTAATAATAAGGAAAAACATTATTTTATGCAGTGGGATGACACCATGAGAGAAAACCGCTAATGATCGGATCTTCTATTAAGTTTCTAAAGATATGCAAGAGGTGTAGGGATCTTGTTGTAGCCATTCTAACACACTATAGTCTTATTAGTGGGCAATATGGGGCTGAACAGAGAACATGTGTAATTAGATCTTGGAGAGATCCAATTATCCATCTAGTATATACTTTAACCGTCTCACACAAGAGGGGTACATAAAGTTTATACAAAATTATTAAATAGATCTTATATCTAAGATTCATTTTCACAATATATGAGACCTGACCCAACACTCTCCCTTAAGTTGCACGTGGATGTCAATCATGTCATGCTTGCTCACAATCACATGTTGCCTAGTGGGAAGGCCTTTGGTTAATTTGTCTGCCAAATAATTTTTTGACTTGGTAAATGCGAGGCAAAGTTGTCCAATATCATTGTTTCCCATATAAAGAGTCGATCAAATTTAAATAGTAGTCTTACCTTGACCATACAACATAATTGGGAGGTTAACGTTAAAGCCGATGCCATCGAGCATGATCCTAACCAAGGAAGGAAATATCGATATCGATATCGTTTCGATACAATGTCGATACCGATATATCGACGCATATCGCCGAAACCCGGTATCCATTAGGCATTTTCTCCTGTCGATACCCGATATCGTCCATATCGGCGATATATCGGTGACCTGTCGATACCGATATATCGCCGATATATCGACGATATATCGCGATATGGCGATCCCTGATCCTAACATAGAACATCTTAATCCTAAGTGCTATAGTATGGTATTCAGCTTCAACTCTGAATCCAGTGCATACACACGATTTCTTAGATTTCCCGGACATAAATGTTAGTATCCGGAGGAAGAGCGATTGTCATCAATGAAGCCAGATCAGTCATTATTTATGAAAATCCTTCTCAACTAAGGGAAAAACGCGGATATATTGGATTAAATGTTTAGGTGGAACTAATACCGAGCTATTTTTTTATTTCATTTTTCTGGAACGGTAACTAGTTGAACATGCACAAAATGTTTTCATTCTCGTTACTGGTATATCTTGCTGCCGTTCTACATGTAAACATTTATTAGCAACTTTGCACCATCCTTGAGGCCTTAAAAATGCAATTTTTAACTTAACGAGGGATTTTTTCTTGCAGCCATGATTTGTCTGGTGAATAAATACCGCTATTTTTCTTCTACTGTTTATTAACAATTATTGCCATTTTCAGGTTTCTATAGGATATTTCATTACTGATCTTGCCATGATTTATTGGTTATTTCCGTCTCTTGGTGGAATGGAATATGTGAGTCTGTTATGCCTCTTTGTGACTTGTTTCTGAATAGCTATAAGCTTATTAAGAAAGTTATTCTTATCATTTTAGTATTGGAGTGAAATTCAAGTTAATAGTTTCTGTTTCTATATTAAATTATTAACTGTCGACTATTGAAGTAAACTGAAGTCATCTTGCATGTTGATAACCATGTGTGAACAAAAAATAAAATACTTGTCAAACTTTTCAGGCCATCTGTAATCAAACTAATACCATTTGCAAATGTTATTGTTAAGTTCTATACCTAACATTATGAAACGGTCGAGAAATATACTAAGCATGTGACATGCATAAACTTAAACAGTGGGGATTAACTTGCTTGTATGTGGGTACTCTGTATATACTGAAACATTGAATGATGGTGAATATGCAAACCATCAATTAGACCCAACTAGCACCGTCATTTGTCAATTTACGCAAGTATGATTACTTGCTGCTGGCTGTATGAAAGCTGTTATTATCTGATGACCCGTTGCTTTATCTTGCTGTACCAATTATAGTCTCCACAAATGTGATTACGTTCCTTTTCCTGATAAAGAAATTTTGTGCAGTCAAGTGTTTGAGAAATAGTGGCCCCTTCCCTTATTTGTTATGGCTAATTATTATGTTCCTTTCAGGTCTTTCATCACTCTCTATCTATACTTTCCATAGGGTACACGATGCTTTCTGGAGAAGCACAGCTGTATACGTATATTGTACTAATTTCTGAAGCCACAACACCTGCAATAAATATGAGATGGTATGCTGTGATTATTCATAGTGCGCGCGCGCGCACACACACACACCTGTTCTCAGTATGCTAGCAACTACTATCCAAGACATGTCTTAAAATCAATTCTTTGATGCATCTTACATTGAACTGGTCTTTTTTCCTGAAGGTTTCTAGATGCAGCGGGAATGAAAAGATCTTATGCTTATCTCGTCAATGGTGTTGTGATGGTTGTTGGATGGCTGGTGAGTGTAATACATCCACATCTAAATTACATGTAAACATTAAGATATCTAGATGATGCCATGAAAACAAAAGGCCACATAAAAAATGTGGAGAAAGATGAAGAGAATGAATTGCATGCTTTATTCCATAAGTCTAGGGTTTCTTATATAGTGTGAAACCCTGGAGAGCTAACCAAAGAGAATTACATAGATACTCCCAAAGGGTCACACGACTTCAATGAATAAATAATAAATACTCAATAATAAGATAACTCTAACACCCCACCTCAAGTTGGAGCATGTCTGTCAACCATGCCCAACTTGGAGATAAGTCAAGAAACACATTTCTTAGGTAGTGTCTTTGTGAGTAAATCTGCAAGCTGATGATCCGTAGAAATATGTCGAGTGCCGATCTTCCCTTCTCGAACTGTATCTCAGATAAAATGTAAATCAACTTTGATATGCTTGGTTCTCTCGTGGAAGACTGGATTGATTGCGATATATGTGGCAGATTTGTTGTCACAATACAATGGAACATGAGTAGTAGGAGGGAGAACAATTTCTGCCAAAAAGGAGACTAGCCATGTGATATGACACGTGGCATGAGCAATTGTTTTATATTCTGCTTCTGCACTTGACCTAGATACTGATGTCTGCTTCTTGCTTCGCCAGGTAGCAAGGTTACCTCTATGAACATCATATAGCTAGTGGTAGATCGTTTGTATTCAAGAGAGCTGGCATAATCTGCATCAGCATATGCAATGATGTTGGTATGGCTGTTGGGTTTGTAGAACAGACCACCCCTTGGAGATCCCTTCGGATAGCGAAGTATCAGGAGAACATCCTATCAATGATTATAACATGGTCTCTTCATGTGCTGGCTTACTCTTCTGACAACATTTGATATATTAGCCTTAGTGACAGTAAGGTAGAGCAGTTTACCTACTAGGTTTCTACATCTTGTGGGATCCCCAAACTCATGATCAATAGAACTGGTATGCTTTTGTGCTTCTACTAGTATGCCAAATGGTTTGCATTCAAGCAAACCTGCCTCTGTAAGAATGTCCAGACAATACTTTCGTTGTGACAAGTATAACCTCTCTATAGTGCACATCACCTCTATGCCCAGAAAATATCAGATTTGTCCAAGGTCCTCAGTAGCAAACACTTTATGGATACCAGTAGGTTATTATCTGACAAAAAATATAGTAGTCAAATGTCATCCTGAAAATCAAGGGAGCTAATCTCAGTGATGAGCTTGTCAAACCAAGTTCATGGACTCTACTTCAGGCCATAAATGGCCTTTCAGAGTTGGCATATATAATCCCTCTCGACGAAGTAACTAGGGGGCTGCATCATGTAAACTTCTTCCTTAAGATTGTCATATAAGAAAGTATTTTTTACATTAAACTGGAATATGGGCCAATTTTTGTTGACTGTAGCCAAAAGAATAGTGCTAACCAGACCCAATCTGGTCTCTCGTGAGGTCTCAAAGTAATCCATGCAATAGGTCTGGGTGGATCCCTTGGCCATAAGTATGGCCTTTAATCTGTGTATTATATAGAGAATGCTTGGTCGTGAAGACTCATCTGCAGGAAACTGGCTTCACGTCATGTGGACAAGGCATAAGATCCCATGTCCCCTTGGAGGTAAGAGCATTGTACATGGCCCTTCTCTAACCATGATCCTGTAGTGCACTATGATGATCATGAGGAATAGTGACAGCCATTAGAGCATCTGTAAAATTTCTTTCACACTTGGAAAGACTATTAGTGGAAGTAAAAAATAAAATAAGATGCAAGGTATATTGACTAGCCGGAGTACTATAGGTAGATTTTACGGGGCATCTGGACCAGCAATGGTGGGGACACTTTAAGAAGGCATCTCCCTTGCAAGTAAGGAACTAATGGAACAACCTCAGAGTGATTGTTGTGCTTTCTTTTATAGACGATAGGTGGTGGTAACTCCAAGGGTATGTAATTAACTAACGGTGTAAAGTAGCTGGTTTGTTTAAAAGAAGTGACGTCAACCGAGATGTAGTATCGGTGACTTGTCGGATCATAGCACCGGTATCCCTTTTGAGTGTGAGAGTACCCAAGAAAAACACACTTGATTGCCCATGGCGATAGTTTATTTGCAGTATGGAAATTATGAGCAAATGCAGTGTACCCAAAAACACGTAATGGCAAAGGAAATGCCACCTCATTGGGATATAGAAGGGGAAATGGGAAACCCCCTTAAGAATAGACGATGATACCTTGTTGATAAGATGAACAACAATAAGGATAACATCCAACAATAGGTCATAAGAACTCCACTCAGCTACCACATTTTGCTGAGAGGTATATGAACACGAGGTCTGATGAGTAGTACCCTGAGAAGCAAAGAATGAAACCAAATCTTGTTGAGTAAATCAAGAGCATTATTAGTCCTCATAATTTGAATACAAGCAGAGAAGAGAGTTTTAATGAATTGGAAAAAAGATTTGACAATATTATTAATCTCTGATCGTTTCTTTATTAGATAGACCTAAGAGTATATGCTATAATCATCAATAAAAATTACAAAATATCTACGACCCTCAACAATGTGGACCAGACAAGGTCCAAAATATCACAATGAACAAGAAAAAATGGTACAGGTCGACGAGGCTCAATCCTAGGAGAAAAGGAAATCAAATAATGCTTTCCGAATTGACATGCCTCGCACTCAAAAGGCTTCAATGAAGAGAGTTCAGGGAACATCATGGAGAGATCTTTGGCAGAAGGATGCCTAAGATGCAAATGCCACATGAACAGACTAGAGGAAATATATACTGCACCAACAAAAGAAGAATCTGTAGGAATATCGAGGTAGTGGAGTCCATTCTTCGTGCTCCTCATAAAAAATCTTCATCATCCGGATGTCCTTAAAGTAACAATAGAACTCATAAAAAATCACACTGTAATCCAGCTTAGTACACAACTTATGGACATATAGAGAGCTCAAAGGGAAATATGGGGCAAAATGATCTCCAATGAGACGGAGTTTGGGGGAGAACTCCATGGTCCCAATTGTAGTAACATTAGAACAAACACCATTGGCTACATGGACCGATTTCACATTGGAAGAAGGCTGCGAGCTCAGTCAAGTTAGTAGAGGCATTAGAATCAATAATCCAAGAAGTTGCGATACCAATGACTGAATTGGCTATGGTACCTGAAGTAGTACCAAATGTGCAGTAGGAATATCATCAGTCGAAGAGGTATTGGAGTTCTGAAGTAGTTACATTAGAGAGAGTAATCAAATGAGAGTAATCAACGACAATGAGCTGGAGGGTCTGCCCAGAACCAGATGGGTCATGATCATAAGAAAGCTCTGTCCTTGTGTCATATTTTACAGCGGCAACATGTGCATAAGGATAGACATATCTTAGCAACGATCATGGTGGTGATTCGTTTGCTGACAATGAATTTATGGAGTATAAACAACACCACGATCACATCCTTAGATAGACTCTTATCCACGTCCTTGGCCAAAGTCACAGCCATGTCCCCTGCCAAACTTATGGCCACATCCACCACAAATGTTACATCGACCTCCTCAACCTGGGGAGGTTGAGAAGGTAGAGTTCTTAACAGGATGCAGAGGGGAAGCTCGGCCAATGGCTGTCTCAATCTCCTGAAGACTTCCAAAAATAACCTTGAGGGATGATACCGTGTCAGATATGAGGAACTGATTCTTCACATTCTGATATCGAGGATGTAATTTTGCAATGAACTTGTTGATTTGCTATTCTGGCCTCTCTATTACTTTTTACGGCAACAAACATGCTGAAAAATGGCAAGCTCCTCATAGAGCCTAGAGAGGAGGCGATAGTATTCCATAAGAGTGGATTCACCTCGAGATGCAAGCCTGGACTTCGTAGTTTGTTGTGAGTATGTCTGTGCTAGATCATTCCACATTTCCTTTGCGGTCTCTTTGTATAAGAGGTTCTCTGTAATATGTAACTCCACGTTGTTGGCCATCCATGTCATGACCTGATAATTATCTTCAAGCTAAGACTCATAGTTCTTGTCGATTTCCTTCAGTGGATCTTTCGTAAGGATGGATATCTTCCTCTGACCACCGAGAAACACCTTAAATTCACGAGACCAAAGGACACTGTTGTCAACCCATTGAGGTTGATTTGGTTCTGTGGAGAAAAGAAGAGAAGAATATTGTATATTTATTCTGTGAGGTCTAGGGGTCCTTATATAGGACTAAACCCTAGGGTGCTCAGAGGAGAACTTACACAAATACCCCTGTGGGGTTACATAGGGAAACAATACATAAGGAAACGGTGATACATAGGGAAACAATGCATAAGGAAATAGAGGTAAATAAAGAAACAACAATATACGGTAATCTCTAACACTCCCCCTCAAGTTGGAGCATATTCATCAATCATTCCCAACTTGGAAGTTATCCAGGAAAGCCGCTTCTTAGTCACTGCCTTGGTAAAAATATCAGCAAGTTGAAGATCTATTGGAATGTGCGGCGTGGTTATCTTCCCTCCTCATACAACATCTCTGATAAAGTGACAATCAATCTCAATATGTTTTGTTCTCTCATGGAACACAGGATTGGTAGCAATGTAGGTAGCTGATTTGTTGTCACTGTACAAGGGAATAGGAGTGGATGTAGCAGCATTTAGTTCTTGTAGAAAAGTGAGCAGCCACGTGATCTCACATGTAGCCTAAGCCATTGCTCTATATTCAGCTTCAACACTAGATCTTGAAATAACTGCTTGTTTCTTGCTTCTCCAACTAACCAGGTTTCCTCCTACCATCATGGCATATCCAGTTGTAGATCGACGGTCTTCAGGAGATCTTGCATAATCGGTGTCAGCATATGCAGTAAGATTTGTGTGACCATTTGCCCCATAGAAGATTCCTCGTCCTGGCGAGTCTTTTAGGTTGCGAAGGATTTGAAGAACATCTTGCCAATGGCTGTAGCATGGTTTCTCCATATATTGGCTGGCTCTGCTTACAACATAAGATATATCGGGTCTAGTAACTGTAAGATATAGAAGTTTGCCTACCAGGCTCCTATATCGTGTAGTGTCCTCAAAGAGAGGATCATTGGATGCAGAATGTTTTCTAGGCTCTGCTGGAATTCCTGAGGGTTTGCACCCAAGTAGTCCTGCCTCAGTTAGTATGTCAAGGCAGTATTTCCTCTATGACATATGTAAGCCTTTCTTAGTACGTAGAGCTTCTATGCCTAGAAAATAGTGAAGTTGTCCAAGATCCTTGGTGACGAATACTTTTTGCAAGAAAGCCTTGGTTTCTAGTATCCCTTGGTCATCATCTCCAGTAATAATCATATCATCTACATATACAGCAAGAATTACAACACCAGTCTGCCGTCTCCTGACAAAAATTGAATAGTCAGATGTAGTCCTTTGGAAGCCCATGGTGCCAATCTCTGTACTCAGTCTATCAAACCAAGTTCTTGGACTCTGCTTTAGTCCGTAGATAGCTTTGTGAAGTCGGCATACATACTCCCCCTCGACTTCGTAACCTGGGGGTTGTATCATGTAGACTTCTTCGTCAAGCTCTTCATATAGAAATGCATTCTTGACATCTAACTGAAACATAGGCCACCCCTTGTTCACAGCCACAGAGATGATAGTTCGTATGGATCCCATTCTAGCCACAGGGGAGAATGTTTCGAAGTAGTCTACCCCGTATGTTTGAGTAAAGCCCTTTGCTACAAGTCTTGCTTTTAAACGATCAATAGAACCGTCAGGGGACTGCTTTGTAGTGAAGATCCAGCGACATGCATCTGGTTTACATCCAACAGGGCATTTGACAAGGTCCCATGTTTTCGAGACTGTAATGCTTCCATTTCTTCATTCATTGCCATTCTCCATCCCTCATCTTGTAATGCACTATGATGATCTTTGGGAACAGAAATAGCCATTATGGCATCTGCATATCTTTTGTCAGAGCAAGATAACTCATTAGTAGAGGTGAAATGAGATATTGGGTGAAGTGTACATTGCCTCTTTGTTCTTCGTAGTGCGATCGGTAGCTCCTGAGGACTATCCGGGGTAGCATTGGTGGGAGCACTAGAGGATGGCGTAGTGTCCTGCAACAGTGGAATAGGTGAAAGAACCTGAACATGATTAGACACAGTTCTTCTTTTATAGAGGGGGGAATTTTAGGGGAATATCGGACACTGTCTGAGTAAAGAAGCTGTTTTGTTCAAAGAAGGTGACATCAAGAGAAACGTAATAACGATGTCCTGTAGGATCGTAACATATGTATCCTTTTTGAGTTTGAGAATACCCTAGAAAAACACATTTGATAGCACAAGCAGATAATTTGTCCGTGGTATGGAAATTATGGACAAAGGCTGTGCATCCAAAAATTCGTAAGGGCAGAGGGAAAGGTTTCTCCTTGGGATATTGTAAGTTGAAGGGAGTGGAGCCTTGTAGAGAAGCAGAGGGGACCCTGTTTATAAGTTGAACAACAGTAAGGATAGCATTGCCCCAATATATCTTGGGAACATTCATATGGGTGAGTAAGGATCGAGCAATATCAAGAAGGTGTCTCAGTTTTCTTTCAACAACCCCATTTTGTTGGGATGTATATGGGCAAGATGTTTGATGTATGGTTCCCTGGGAGGCAAAAAAGGTTATCAAGTAATTCTGAGTAAATTCCAGAGCATTATCAGAACGAAAGATTTTAATAGTAGTAGAGAAGAAATTTTTGACATAATGAAAGAAGTTCTTAACAGCGATATTAATTTCTGAACGTTCTTTTAACAAGAATACCCAAGATAAGCGACTGTAGTCATCCACAAAAACAACAAAGTACTTATGACCACTAATGGTTTTGACCGGACAGGGTCCCCAAATATCACAATGAATTAGGAAGAAATGAGTAGTGCGACGAGGCTCAGTTCTAGCAGGAAAGGAAACTCTATGATGTTTTCCGAACTGACATGCTTCACACTCAAAAGGTTTTAGCATAGACAGTTCAGGGAACATCATAGAGAGAGCTTTGGCAGAAGGATGTCCCAGACGAAGATGCCATAGAAGGGGATCTTCAATGATGGAGGTAGCGCCAACAAAGTTGGAATTGGTAGGGCTGTTGAGGTAATATAGGCCATTCCTCTCATGTCCCCCACCAAAAATCTGCCTCGTCCGGATGTCCTGAAAATAGCAGCAGAATTCATCAAAAATAATACGACAATGTAGCTCACGACATAGCTTCTGAACAGATAAAAGACTGAGTAGGAAAGCAGGAGCACAATGCACATCTGTCAGTCGAAGTTTGTTGGAGAATTCAATAGTTCCAACAACAGTAATGGGAGAATGATCCCCATTGGCAACACGAACGCTCTTTATAGAGGTAGAGGGTTGAGATGAGGTGAGTAGACTTACATCTCCCGTTAGATGAGTGGAAGCTCCAGAATCAATAATCCATGCATGTTTGGTAACAGAAACTGAGTTTGCTACTGTACCTGATGTAGTGGCAAGGCTAGCATTAGCAGCAGATGCGGTCGTGTCTTTTGTTGAGGGAGCAGGATCATTTAGAAGTTGTCGCAACTGAGTATATTCAGAAGCAGTGAATGGAGTATGTTGTCCATCTGTACTCTGAGTAGTTGTATCATTGTTCGTATCATGTGATTCATCGTCATAAGTGTTATGAGCACTAGGTTGCCTGCCAAATGTTGCCCAACAACGTTCAGACTGATGATTCATGCGACCACAATGTATGCATGCAGGATAACGACCAGTAGAGGAATCACGACCATGACCTCATCCAAGGTCACGTCCGCGGCCACGACCTCAGCCTCTAGGATAAGACTGCCGTCCTCTTTGCCCAGATGAATAGTGGGTTGTTGTCTCTGTGGAAGAATGAAACAGAGAATTTTGAACGGAGCTTCCAGTTCCTATAGTCGACCGAATATGGTTTCGATCGTAGGCAATTTATCTGACATAAGAAATTGATCTTTTGCAATTTTGTACTTCGGGTGAAGTCCCGAGAGAAACCTGTAGACCTGCCACTCAGCACGTTCGCCTATTTGTTTATCACAGCATGCATGTTGAAAGATTAGAAGTTCCTCAAACAAGCTGTAAGTGTCCGGTAGTATTCAGTTAGACTGGTCTCTTCTTGATTAGTAGATCAGATTCTTGTGTATATATCAGAGAGACAAGACTTGGTTGTTTTCTGGGAATATGTGTGCTCAAGATTTTCCCACATGGCTTTTGCAGTATCTTTATATAAGATATTTGCAGCAATATTTGGATCTACACTATTAGTCATCCAAGTAATTACCTGGCAATTGTCGACAAACCAGGCTTCATATTCTGCATCAGTGATAGCGGAGGAGTCTTCGTGAGGATTGTTAGAAATATATAATAGATCTTTCCAAAACCCTTGTGAGGGTATTTTTGTACTTTTCTCCTTCCTGTACTCATTAGGGTTTCTAGGTTTGTCCTATATATGGACCCCTAGACCCATTGGAATAAAACAAGGAATTACATTCTATTCCTAACATGGTATCAGAGCCGTTCCCGAGGCCTCTCTCCCGCCGCCTCCCTCCCGATCCCTAGCGCCTCCCTCTCTCGTCTCTCCCCATCGCGAGTGAGCATCGCCCAGGCCTCGCGATCCCCCAGGCTTCTCCATTCGTCATCTCCCAGGCCTCTCGCCCCCGATCGCCCCCCCAGGCCTCTTTCCCGATCGCCCTCCCATCGCTCCTCGATCTCAGGCCTCCCGCCGCCTCCCTCCCGATCGCCCCCATCGCCCTCCATCGCCCTCCCGATTCCCAATCGCCCCCCCTCCCAATCGCCCCCCTTCCAATCGCCCACGCCGCCATCGCCCTCCCATCGCCCTCATTGCCCTCCCAATCGCCCCCTCTCCCATCGCCCCCATCGCCCTCCCGATTCCCCAATCGCCCCCCCTCCCAATCGCCCCCCAATCGCCCACGCCCAATTGCCCAGTTGCCCCCCATCGCCCCTCCATCGCCCAGTCCAGGCCCAGTCGCCTTCATCGCCCCCAATCGCCCACGCCCAGTCGCCAATCCAGCGACCCCAGGCCTACTCCAGCGACCCCAGTTCCACTCCAACGCACATGCCTACTCCAGCGACCCCAGTTGCCCTATTCCAGGGCTCCATCAACGGCGACTACGCCATCGACGGCTCCAGCAACGACTTCCACGTCCACGACTCCACGACTTCCCGAACTCCTGGACCTCTGCACTGGACGCAGAACTTCTGCTCTGTCGACGGCTCCAGCAACTCTCATACACAGAAGCACTCCAACGGGCAGTCACCAGTCTAACAATATTATGCGGCCCAACGACTCCAGCAATACCATCCGGTGATATTTTACTACAGCCTCATGCCCTCTGAAATTATCACTATTATCTAGCTCTTTGCTATTTGTCTTGTGTGGCCGCCATGACTTCTACTCCCACATCTGTGGACTCCAAGTCCCTGTACCAATCTCATTCTATGATGGTTCAGAGTACTACTATAAAACTCAAAGGATCCGAGAATTATGTTCTCTGGTCACGGTCTTTTAAAATATTTATTAGCGGCCAGCGGAAGGCCTATGTCCTTACTAAAATTCCCCCAACAGAGACGGACAAAGACTGATACGTGGTTCGTCGATAACTGTCAGGTTATCACCTGGATGATAAACAACGTTGACCCATCCATTGCATCCAATCTCCTATACAAAGAAACTGCAAAAGCAATGTGGGAGAGTCTTGAAAATACCTACTCACAGAAAACTACCAAATCTCGGCTTTCAGATATATATACTAGGATCTGGTCTACAAATCAAGGAGATACATCCTTGATAGAGTATTACAGGCTGCTCACAGGTTTATTTGAGGAACTCCTCATTTTTCAACCGGCATGTTGTGATAAACAGGTTGGGGAACGAGCAGAATGACAAGTATATCGATTCCTATCTGGTTTACATCCTCGATATAAATCTGCGAAGGACCAGTTTCTTACTGCAGGTGCATTACCCACTCTTGAAACCATCTTCGACCGACTTCAGGAAATTGAGTCTCCACACACCCCTCCATCTGCTGAGGTATCCGCTCACTTTGTTAAGGGACGATCAATCCCTTACGGGGGACGAGGACGTGACTCTGGACGAGGACGTGGTCGTGCCTATGGACGAGGTCGCGAATCTTCACGGGTCCAAGGTCGTGATCATACTACTGCCCATTTTCCCCCGTGTACTCATTGTGGTCGCCTGAATCACCCATCGGAACGTTGCTGGGCCAGTGTGTATGAGATGACTACCTATGATACTGACTATGAAATTGCTGCCCCGAGCCAAGAAGAACCTGCGAATGCTAGTCAACAATCTTTTACTGCCTCTGAATATGCCAGTCTACGTCAATTACTACAGAACTCTCATACTAATGTTATCACCTCTGCTTCAACAGCCAGTCTTGCCACAACTTCGAGTACAGTCGCCAACACAGCTACTACGTCAACTCCTACATGGATCATCGACTCTGGAGCCTCGACACATCTTACAGGGGAAGGTAGTATTCTTACTTCTTCCCGACCGTCCTCAGTTGTGAAAACCGTACGTGTTGCCAATGGAGCACACTCGCCTGTTACTAGTGTGGGCATTATGGAATTTTCTTCCTCACTCAGACTCACGAACGTGCACTGCGCTCCAGCCTTTCCTCTTAGCTTATTATCTGTCCATAAACTATGCACTGAGCTTAACTGTCAAGTGATATTTGATAAATTTTGCTGTTACTTTCAGGACATCCGGACGAAGCAGATCTTTGGTGGGGGATATGAGAAGAATGGGCTGTATTATCTTGACATCCCTACTGATTCCAATTTTGCGGGTGCTGCGTCCATTTCCACTGATCCATTACTATGGCATCTTCGTCTTGGTCATCCATCTGCCAAAGCCCTCTCCATGATGTTTCCGGAACTTTCGTCGCTAAAACCCTTTGAGTGTGAGGCGTGTCAGTTTGGGAAACATCATCGAGCATCTTTTCCTGCTTGAACTGAGCCTCGTCGTTCTACTCCTTTCGCTCTAGTCCATTGTGATATTTGGGGACCTTGTCCGGTTCGTACACTCAGTGGCCATAAGTATTTTGTTGTTTTTATTGGTGATTTCAGCAGACTATCCCTGGGTTTATCTACTAAAAGAACGTTCAGAAATAAATATTATAATAAAAATTTCTTTCAGTATGTTAAAACCATTTTCTCCACTACTGTACAAATTTTCCGTTCAGATAATGCGTTGGAATTCACCCAAAATGACCTTTCCACATTTTTTGCTTCTCAAGGGACCATACATCAAACCTCCTGTCCCTATACATCCCAACAAAATGGGATAGCAGAAAGAAAATTAAGACACCTCCTAAACATTGCCCGATCACTTCTCTCTCAAATGAAAGTTCCAAAAATCTACTGGGGTGATGCTATATTAACTGCAGTTCATCTTACCAACAGAGTTCCCTCGCCTTCTCTAAATGGGTCTACTCCATTCTCTTTACTCTATCCCATAGAGTCTGCTTTTCCCCTACCTCTACGGGTCTTTGGTTGTGTGTCATTCGTTCATAAATTCCAAAATACAGATAAACTCTCGCCACGTGCGATCAAATGTGTCTTTCTGGGGTACTCTCGCACTCAAAAAGGGTATAGGTGCTATGATCCTCATGGTCATCGATATTACATCTCGATATTACTTTCTTTGAGAAAACAAGCTTCTTCTCTCATACTATCACTGATATACCCCTTGAACTTCCACCCCCACCCATCGTCTACAAACGACGAAACGTTTCGGCACCTTCAGACGTCCCTTTACCTGTCTCAGTCCTCCAGGATGATATGCCCTCTTCAAGTATCTCCCACAAGGATGTCCCGGATGATCCTCTCAAGCTTCCAATTGCTCTACGAAAGAGTAAGAGACAGTGTACTTCCTATCCGATGTCTCACTACACCTCTACTGGTAGTTTATCTAACTATGACAGACGGTATACAGATGCTCTAATGACATTTTCCATCCCACGAGATCATCACAGTGCCTTACAGGATTCTGGATGGCGACATGTAATGGATGAAGAGATGAATGCACTTATATCCAGACAAACGTGGGATCTTGTTCAGTGTCCAAAAGGGACTCGACCGGTGGCTTGCAAATGGGTCTTCACGACCAAACAAACACCGGATGGCGCAATTGACAGGTTAAAAGCTCGCCTTGTGGGCTAAAGGTTTTACACAAACCTATGGTGTAGACTACTTTGAGACATTCTCACCAGTTGCGCGTATGGGGTCTATCAGGACTATTATTTCGTTAGCAGCAAATAAATCTTGGCCTATTTATCAGCTCGATGTGAAAAATGCTTTTCTCTATGGCGACCTTGATGGGGAAGTATACATGCTGCAACCTCCTGGTTATGAAGTCGAGGGGGAGTACGTATGTCGACTTCGAAAAGCGATATATGGTCTCAAGTAAAGCCCAAGGGCATGGTTTGACAGACTTACCACAGAAATTAGTACGATTGGATTCCAGAGAATAAAATCTGATTACTCAGTATTTGTCAGAAAACGAGCAACTGGTACTGTTATACTTGCCGTTTATGTTGATGATATGGTTCTCACTGGTGATGACTGCAATGGGATATCAGAAACCAAGGCCTTCCTTCAAAAGGTATTCGTTACTAAAGACCTTGGTCATCTACGCTACTTCTTGGGCATAGAAGTGCTTCGCACTACTGAAGGACTTCATCTCTCACAGAGAAAATATTGTCTGGACATTCTTACTGAAGCAGGGGTTCTCGGATGCAAGCCCTCTAGTATCCCTGCAGACCCAAAGTAACATGCTAGCCTGTCTGATTCTACCTTTGATGATGTCACTCGATATAGAAGTCTTGTGGGTAAACTCCTCTACCTTACTGCCACCAGACCAGATATCTCCTATGCAGTTAGCAGAGCTAGTCAGCACATGGAACAACCGACTTACAGCCACTGGCAAGATGTCCTACAAATCTTACGATACTTGAAGGAATCTCCAGGACGTAGCCTCTTCTACGGGGCAAATGGGCACACGAAGGTTATTGCATACGCGGACGCTGACTATGCTGGTTCCCCAGAAGATCGACGCTCGACTACAGGCTATGCGATGATGGTTGGAGGAAATACAGTTACATGGAGGAGCAAGAAACAAACCGTTGTATCCAGATCCAGTGCAGAGGCAGAATATAGGGCAATGGCTCAAGCTACATGTGAGATCATATGGCTATTGGCTTTCATTCAGGAACTTGGCATTAATGTCACTACTCCTATTCCTCTATATTGTGACAATAAATCTGCAACCTACATAGCCACACATCCAGTATTCCATGAACGAACCAAGCACATAGAGATAGATTGCCACTTCGTACATGATGCTGTCAAAGCTGGAAGAATTGCTACTCCACATATTAGCACTGATCTTCAACTAGCAGATATCTTCACAAAGGCCTTACCCAAGAAACGACTGCTGTGGATTATTTCCAAGTTGGGCACGACTGATAAATATGCTCCAACTTGAGGGGAGTGTTAGAAATATATAACAGATCTTTCCAAAACCCTTGTGAGGGTATTTTTGTACTTTTCTCCTTCCTGTACTCCTTAGGGTTTCTAGGTTTGTCCTATATATGGACCCCTAGACCCACTGGAATAAAACAAGGAATTACATTCTATTCCTAACAAGGATGACACCCTTTCGTTGGCCACCAATAAATATCTTGAAGGATCGAGACCATAAAACATAGTTTTCCGAGCCTTTCAACTTGATAGATGTGCCTTGTACCATTAGAGAAGAAGGTGGATACATAGGCTTGGTCTCGATGGACGTCATGATAACGTCTCTAGGTCAAGAAAAAGTGACCTAGATGAAGTTGTAGTTGATATGTAGAGCCTCCTTAGTTGCTCATTAGTAGAGAGTTGTGGAGGGTGAACGCCCTAAACCGGAGCTAAACAGGGGCCTAGGGCTGCAGCGACGAGGTGTGCGCAGAAGCTCGATGCAGGGGCGCGCAGGGGCACGGTGCAGGGGCGCGCAGGGGCAGGGAGCGCGCGGGGGCGCTGTGCGCGTAGGTGTGCGAGGCGCACAGGTGCGCTAGATGCGCGGGGCACGCAGGGGCGTGGTGCGCGCAGGTGCGCGGGGCGCGGTGGCGCAAGAGTGCAGGGGTGCAAGGTGCGCAGGGGCGAGGGGCGCAGAGGCGGAGGGGCTCGAGGCGCGCGGTGCGTGCAGGTGTGCGAGAGGCACAAGGGGCGCGAGGTGCCTAGGGCTTAGAGCCCAAGGCGCAGGAGCCCGAGGTGCGCACGCCTAACGCAGGGCGTCGTGGATGGGAGAGAAGAAGAAGGGGCGGGCGGTGGTAGGAGGGAAAATTAGGTCAGACACCGGTCTAGGACCGCTGCTCTGATACCATGTGGAGAAAAGAAGAGAAGAATATTGTATATTTATTCTGTGAGGTCTAGGGGTCCTTATACAGGACTAAACCCTAGGATGCTCAGAGGAGAACTTACACAAATACCCCTGTAGGGTTACATAGGGAAACAGTACATAAGGAAACAGTGATACATAGGGAAACAATGCACAAGGAAATAGAGGTAAATAAAGAAACAACAATATACGGTAATCTCTAACAGGTTCCTTGTGCCATCATAGGAGAGAAAATGTACAGGGATTTGGCGTCGAGGATGGCGGTGACGCCCTAAGGAGGGTGCTGCGACTGCATGGAAGGGTCTTGGACATAGCAACTGTGCCCTAAGGGACTACGATGGCAGTGCTCAGGAGGGCTGGAGGGCTTCGGTGCCCTAAGGAGCAGGCGACATCGAGATGTATGCTGTACGAAGCAGGAAGCGATGGCCTGTGATGCCCTTGAGGGTGGTGGCTCCGTGAGTCAGAGCCGAAAAGGAAGTGTCAGCTGGGAGAGGGATTGGTGGTGGTAGCGGACGCGGGTACGGTCCTCGGTCTAGGACCGTTGCTTCGATACTGTGTAAAGAAAGGTGAAGAGAATGAATTGCATGCTTTATTCCATAAGTCTATGGTTTCTTATATAGTATGAAACCCTAGAGAGATTTACTCTTAAAGGGCTACAAGACTTCAACGAATATATAATAAACACCTAATAATAATATAACTCGAACAAAAATTACATGCTTTATTTAAAAAAGGAACATCAAACATTAGATGTAGAAACACACGAATTAGAAGCACAAAAGCATTTAACGTGGATACCCACATGGTGGAGGGAAAAACCATGGGGCAGCAACCACCCCTGTACAATGGAGGCCATGATTTTAATTTCACTATATATTGAAAAGATGGGAGATGAGTTGCCTATATAGGCCAATTTGGTTAAATAGATCCTCACCAATGATTCAATTATACTAGTAGAAAATGACATCTCAACACTTCCTCTCAAATTGAGCATAGAGATCAAAACTTGCTGAGCTTGTTCTCATTCTTCTCAAAGTCTATTGCGGGTAGGCCCTTAATGAAGGCAACTATGACTTATTCCTCATTTATTTATCGTAAAGTCAATTTTTTGTTTCAGTTGATCATGCAAAAGATGATTTTTGGAAAGATTAAACGATGCTTTTTTTTATCATAAAACACCTACATTGATACTTGGAAGACCAGTCAGAAAGATTTTGATTTATAGCATGTCAATAGTCCATGATGAGAACTTTGAAGCATTGTATCAATTGGATAGTTAAATCTAGTGGAAAGATTCACATATTCTAGTATTGGGTCCATGTATTTAGTCCAGCATCACTTATTGTGAGGTCGTTAGTTATGAGTAGGGCCTATATATAAGGCCTTAGACTACAAGTTCAAGTAAGAAGGATCAATCTGCAAACATAGTTATTAAACCGCTTCTACTTTAGAGCAAGACGGTCATCCTAATCATTTTTTAAACTACGTAAAATTAAAGTATTGAAATCATTGTTATGGTGTTCATCTATTTTTTCTAGTAATGTGGTATTAAAGCAAGTTGTTCCAGGGTCATATCAAAGTGTGAATGACTAGGGTGAGCATGTCGCATGAGCATGCCGCACAAGATAGCCTGCTCGATCACAGATCATTGCCATAATAAATAGGATTAGCACAAGAAGGTGCGTCTAGGGTAATAACCGTGGATCAAATAGCAAACTATAGTTACAAGGTAGACACAAGAAGAACAACTTGATGTATGATGAGAGACACATGAGACAACTGCAACAAGGAACATTGACGAAAAAATCCAAAGATTGACACAATAAGGATCGGCATTGTGAATTTGTGACAATATGGTACATGATAAAGGAAGAAAAAATTTACAATTACTACACATTGGCATGAGGATGGGTTCCCAATAGAAATCCTATGTGCGGAAGTTAAAGAATGGAGTTGGTACTTGGACCAACACAATTTATAGCATCAATAGTGTAGCACCAACATTAGGAAAACCACATTGCTGTTTGTAGAGATATTATTATGTATATGTACCGTTTCTACAGTTTAGATTTATTTCTTCCATCTTATGTAATTTACCCATGGACTTCTCTATATAAGAGAGCCGTAGGATTCTTTGGAATATAGATTTGATCTTTTTTCCCAACATGGTATCAGAGCGACAGTCCTAGATCGGAGCTCTCTTACCCAAGAAAACCCTAGTCCTCCATCCACCCTTTTTTTTCCGTCGCCGACCGCACGCTTGTGGCACTCGTCACCGCTTACCTGCATCACCTGCAACCACCCACCACGGCACCTGCTACCGCCCACCAACCTGCGGCATCAGCCGTCGTTACCGCCCAATCGTGCGCAACATCTGCCACCGCGCTTCGTCCTCTACCTAGCGGATATGTTTTGCAACAGAGATCGTTGATGGGATTGGTTGCATCCTAAGTCTACACATGGAACCTCATCTTCGTATGTCTATGTAGCGGAACCTTCTTTTTGTCTACAAGCCCTGATTTTTTCCTCAATCCGGTAGGATGTCAAAAAACAAAGTTGACATCCCCGCCACAAGCGCTTTCCAAGGTCCAGCAACGATAGTCAAGATGGACGGGATAAATTATGAACTATGGACTATGCATTTATGAGCCTTATGCAGTCTATGGCCTTAAGCAGAGTCCAAGAGCATGGTTCCAAAAGCTCTCGGACTTGATAGAGAAATAGGAGTTTGTGCGATCGACTGTCGATATTTCTTTGTTTGTTTACATGACTCAGAGAGGTACTATTGTCATTCTTGTCTATGTTGATGATATCATTGTTACAGGGGATGACGAGCATGCCATTTAGGTTGCTAAGGATTTCTTAGGTTAGTAGTTTGTGACCAAGGACCTTGGTAGTTTACGCTACTTCCTTGGACTGGAGTTTGCTAGGACCCATCAAGGTCTTGTGGTGACCCAGAGGAAGTACGCTACAGATCTTCTTTCTGAGACATGCATGACAGATTGCAGACCTGCCACTACTCCTATAGACCCGAGCATGATGCTCTATGATGACGACACTGAGGAGTTCGACAATAGGAGGTACATGGAGCTTGTTGGAAAGCTTCTGTATGCGACCATCACCAGACCAGATGTATCATTTACCGTGAGCAAAGTGAGTCAGTTTACAGAGCAGCTCCGAAGACATATATGGATGCAGTCCATATGATTTTGAGGTATCTGAAGGCCTCACATGACACTGGTCTTCTATTTAGCAGATGTGCATCCCTTGCAGTTACCGCATGTGCATATGCATATTATGATGGGTGTCTTAAGGACGTGAAGTCTACTCTTGGTTCACAATGTTCATAAGAAGTTCTCAGGTGTCATGGAAGAGCAAGAAGCAGACTGTGGCTGCCAGATCTAGTGTTGAATCGGAATACAGGGCCATGATGCAAGCTAGTACATAGATGATGTGGGTCAGATCTATTCTTACTAACCTGACTATTGAGGTGCCTCTTCCCATGCACCTCCAATGCGACAAACATGCCGCTCTTTTCATTGCAAACAATCCTGCCTTCCATGAGAGGACCAAGCACATCGAGGTGGATTGCACTACACTCGTGACATTATACATAAGGGTCTCATTGCCACAACTCATGTCAGCTCTGGAGACCAGTCAATAGATGTACTTGCCAAGGCCCTAGTAGAGGGCCTTACCAGAGATGTTTCTCCAAGTTGAGCCTGATTGATATCTATGCTCCAGCTTGAGGGGGAGCGTTGAGATATTAGTTATCTTTCATATCTTTTATATAATATTTATTTTCCTTATCTTCTTTATGTAATTTGCTCAACAAGTTACTCTCCTATTATAAGAGAATCCCAGGGCTTCATCAATTTGCAATTCATTCTTTCATTTCCACATAAAGTAGATGATGGTCCAGGGGAAGTCAGAAGGCTACCTTCTCTTGCTACGTAAATGCTATGGAGTTAATTATCCATGTTGGCGTAGAAGAAGCAGAATTAGCTACTTTACCTGAGATAGTAGCCATGCTCATAGTAGAAGTATAATCAGATATAGGAGGGCTTTGTAAAAGCTATAAGAGTATGACCAGATGTAAGAGGGTTTTGTAGAAGCTGCATGAATTTAGATTAGGCGATCACAGAAAGTTAGACAATTTGTCCTTATCTTTGATCATTAGTCATCTTTAACGCATAATACGTCATAGTAAAAAAAAAGCCGAATTTTCTTGTGGCAGTTGACAAAGTTTGTCCAACACCTTTCCAAAGGGTGATTGGACCGGTGGCAATGAGTGTAAGGAAAATAAGTGCAACCACCACCACAACTAGATTCACGGTGTCGACTTCCTCGAGAGATGAAGTAGCAACCATTACCGGATGTCGTGAGAAAAGCAATGCTCTATATAGCCTGAGTAGGAAGGACTTGACCACCTGAAAGAAGTTTCGAAATGTCACAGAAGGTCAAAAGTCACCTTATGGAAGGAACAATATCATGATGTGAGGAGTTGGTCCTTCACTGTCTGATATTGAGGATGTAGTCCAGAAAGAAATATTTAAACTTGCTAATATCTGCCACCTACTTGGCATAACAAGAAGACTAGAAAATAGCAAGTTCCTTATATAGGTCAGTGATCTGTTGGTAGTACTCCACCAATGAGGAATCTCCATAGGTAGCTGCGAGAAAGGATTTGATCATTTGTTGATAATATGTTTGAGCCAGTTCATCTCACATATCTTTGGCCATCTCCTTGTAAAGGAGGTTCACCCTTGTTGAAATCAGAGAAGCGGAAGCGGAATCGATAAATCAACATAATAAACATAAGAACACAGAGGATTTACGTGGAACCCTACTCCCTAAGGAGCGGGATGAAACCACGGGAGAAGCCCTCAAAGGGGCGTATATTCTATTGGAATTTCTCAATGAGTACAGGAGGTGTGGGGATCCTTATATAGGTGCTCAAGGGAGAATATTCTATAGGATATTCTCTATAGAATATTCTCTTGACAAATAGCCACACAGAATATTCTCTAACACTCCCCCTCAAGCTGGAGCTGAGAAAGATGCAGCTTGCAACAAAAAGAAAGTATACAACACATCTTCACACGATACATCACAAGAAGAATACAAGTCCGCTGCTGGTAGAAGACCTCGCACGAGGACGGGTCTGTGGCTTTTAGGTCATCGAAACGTATCTCTGTCATGCCTGTAGAACCGCTGCGATATCAGGTCACCGGAACATATCTCTGTCGTGCCTGGAGAAGAATCGCTGCAGAAGAAGTCCAGCGCGGGAACTGATCGGGTCGTAAAAGAAGAAGTATACGCCTCGACGAAGAAGTTGATGCTCGGTGAAGACGGATGATCTTGTAGAAATCTGGAGTGTCGGTCTGTTGTGCAGATGTCATGAAGAATATAGCTCTTGACTCCCTCTTTCTCCCATACTTGATAGAATAAGAATCATAGATCAAGTTGGGAGAAACAAAAAATGCAATTTTTTTCTCCTGTTTTTTTAATCTCTCTCTCTCTCTTTCTTTTTTTTTTGAAAAATGCGTACGGCTTTTTTTCTGTGTATGCGCCTTCTTTCTCTCTCTCTCTCTCTCTTTTTCAACACTCGCCCATATTGGGCCTATCCTTTCTCCTTTCCACTCCCCCTTTTTTAAATTTAAAATAACACTCAGCCCTCCTGGCCCAACAAACAGCCATACAACATTTTTTTTAAATGACCAATTGTGGCCCACTTGGGCTTCATACATCATCCCATCAAATTAGGGTTCCCAATCGTGGGAACCCCATGAATCGCAGCCTTGCCGTCGCCAATGGAGACTAGGAGGAGGAGCGTCGACCTCCAGGTGATTGCGATACAACCGCCAGGTGCGGGCGCGTTTGGAGCTTGTTGCGGGAAGGGTTTCTCGAAGGGGGAAACGCCGTGGGCTCGATGCTTGGGCTCGCCCACTGGGCTCGATGCCTGGTCGATTAGAAAATAGGAAGCGACGAAGGGAGGGTGACCAGGTCTGGGAAGAACGCCTCCCGGGAGGCTGCTGGGCGAGAGCATGCCACCTGGAGATCTTCGCTCGGCGTTGGGAGATGGCCGCCGAAGGAGTTTCCTACTGATGGAGGCGGTCCGACTTGGAAGAACGCCTGGGCTGATGGCAGCGCCGCTGGGCCCTTGCGGAGGTTAGGGCTTGGGGATGCGCCAGGCTCGATGGAGGAACGATGCGCCACGCCGCGCGGCGGGAGCTCACCATGCCAAGGAGATCTGGGCGATAGCGCCTGGGGTTTGCGGCGGGGCTGGTGCCTCCGTCTGGTGGAGCACTTGCTCCGTGCGGGATCAGATGTCGAAGGAAGACTTTTTTTTGCGCATCTGGAGAGATGATGCTCGATGCGCATGTTGAAAACCGTGCGCCTTTGGACAGAACTGGAACTTGAGCATTATCTCCAAACAAAAATCTTTGCAAACAAATAGAATTGAACCTCAAACAAATAAGACTTTCAAGAACAAATCCTCGAGAATCGAACCCGCTCTGATACCATGTTGAAATCAGAGAAGCGGAAGTGGAATCGATAAATCAACATAATAAACATAAGAACACATAGGATTTACGTGGAACCCTACTCCCTAAGGAGCGGGATGAAACCACGGGAGAAGCCCTCAAAGGGGCGGATATTCTATTGGAATTTCTCAATGAGTACAGGAGGTGTGGGGATCCTTATATAGATGCTCAAAGGAGAATATTCTATAGGATATTCTCTATAGAATATTCTCTTAACAAATAGCCACATAGAATATTCTCTAACAACCCTAATGTGATGCTTGACACTATTAGTCATCCATGTCATGACATGGTAGTTGTCACTCGCTAGAAATCATTTTCCTTGCCTTATATCAGTAAGCGACTCCTTTCTCAAAATCTAAATCTTCATATGACCACCAATAAAAACCTTGAAGGCCTAAGAACAAAGTATACAATAAAAATAGGGGGGATGGGTTGGACCCTAGTCATTGGAGTGGTAACCCACTGCTTCTACCACCAGAATATTAAGTGGGTTTTGAGTATATAGTACCAGGGGCTCGTTTGGTTTCCAAGTTACCCTAGGGTAACATGGCATACCCCCTGCTCTACTCCTGCATTCTTGGGTTGTAATCAGTTGTATGAATTGCACAATTTCTTTCTTATAATATTTTTTAACCACTTTCAAATACAAAAGTTAACATAAAAAACATATTATACTCATTAAAAAAGATAATATAAACATAATCAATGTCGCATCACATCACATTTATCATTCCAATCATTTCCAACCCTCCAAACCATCCAAACAATTAAGTTACTCCAACCCAACCAAACCCAATTACTAAACAGACCCTAGGGGTTTTGTCTAGATAGGATTCATGATCATTGCGATCAGGAGAGAGGATCAAGAGATTCTAAAGTGATTTATTCAAACATTACGGGTGGAATAATGGGGATGACACTCTATCGGTGGCGACGATGGGGCTGTCGCATAGTCAAATGACGTTGCAGCTACGGGTTGCTGCTAGTGCGGGGGATCTAGGAATGCCAATTGAGGTGGTGGAGCTGAGGAAGTGAGACTACGGGTAGTAGTGACGACGGGGTTTAAGGCCCGAACTCATGTCTAGAATCGTTGCTATGATACCATTGGAGAAAAAGAGAATAAGTAGAATGACTATTATTAAGGGTAGGGCTTCTTATAAACCCTACAGCATTATGGATGGGAATTACATAATAGTCCTTAATTGAACTCCTAAACATAGAAGGGTTACATATAGAAATAGTTAATAAAGAAATAAAGCCAAAATATAATTTATGTCAATGGCCATATTAGCACAATGACGTCAACAAAGTAATGTAGGACCAAACATATAATCTTGTACTATATAATAGATTGATCTTTCCACATGATCCGATAATCCAATTAGCTCAAACCTTCACTATTCTTTAACAATCATTTTTCTCGGAAGAGGTTGGATCAGTTACATATATAAGCTGAAGGAGTTAAACTGATCCTCACCTATAATCCGTTAAGCCTACATGAAACTAAATTTCGGCAGAAAGAATTACCAACTAAAAGTGGTGTTCATTTACTCATCTGATGACCTATATTTATTTATTTTTTCATGAATTCCGTTCATGAAGATTGGTGTTGAAGACAACACATGACAACAATTAGCATCCTCTTGTTAACACTCATACATATGATAACCACAGTTAGATTTGCAGGTTGCGAGGATATTGCTGTTTATATATTTCTTCTATTGCGTGTACTTGCATTACGATGAGGTAAGAATTTTTTTCCCATTTTTGAAATTTAGTATACTTGATTTCTTGAATTGTACAAAGTTTATCAAGGATGTAAACTCAAGACAAGCATTCATTTAGAAGTTCCCAATGTTCTTGAGAGAGGATGGGAAAAATATATTGTTAACTGTGGGTACAGGGATTCGTTCGTTATACATCCATTTAGACCATAACATTATAAATTTTGTAAGACCGCTTCTTTTAGTAAAAGTCCAAAACCTTAAGCAGTTGGGAGTGCTGGAGAATAGCGCTTCTTTGGTTGAGTGGGTTTCAATTTGCCTAAGTGAAGGTTGTGACACATGGTGGTTTTGCATTGGGAAACTCTGGGTGATTGAGCAGTGGGGCTTGTGGTTGTGCAGACATGGTGGAGAAGTCACTCCTATTGCAATTGTTTGTTAGAACTCCGGAGTATGTTTTTGCTTGATTGGTAATGGCTGATTACTGATCAAATCCCTTGCTGTTGCTGATGGGCTCGCTGCTCATGATTGTTCATAGCAGCATCTTTGGGAGTGACAACTTCTGTTGATGTCCAAGTTCTAATCGATGTTAGTTTTGTTGCTGGGAGCAGGGATTCCCCTTTGATGGCCGGATATACAGGTTCTCTGTCTTTGTGGTTTCTGTTTGCATTGAGATGTATGGAAAAAGTTGCTGCCCAAAAGAATCTAGCTTTTGTTTTATTGCCTGGAAGGTCTAGAATCTGTTGCTTTGAAATGTTTCTGCTTTGCGTTCATTGTAAGAAGGCATCCAAATAATAAAATATGGAGGTGGAATTCATAATTTTTATCACAGTGTAATTGTTCAAATCTGAACACAAGACTGACCAAGGAGAATTGTTTCCTGTCGTCAGCAGCAATCTAGATGAAAATCCTAGGTGAAGGTTGGATCAACTATAATACTGGGAAAAAGTTGCAGCTTTCAACTACGAACCTATCCTTGCAAAAATAATACTAGATGATGGCCAAGTTAGGCACCAACTCAATTTCTAGAATTTTGATTAATGATTTTGAGAAAAAAACACTACTGGAGATATGCGGATGTTTCGAAAGAGCATCAATAATCAGAGAAAAAGAAAGTTCAAATCTATCAGCTCACCATGGGCGTGCATAGCTTACAACAAATGTGGAATATGTCACTATTTAGTTTGGCACTTTTTAGTCTGATGCAAAAATTTAGACTACTAGCAGATAAAATCCATAGATATAGTGCTGACTGAAAGTTAGGCTGGGATCAAAAATGAAAGATAGAATCTTATCTTTCTTGACGACAAATGTGAACTCTGAATGTTTAAGAATCCAGATTGTCGACTCGTATGAAGAAGTATATGTGCAGGTGGATCTTATTCAATGATATAAATCCTATGTAATACATTAAGGATATAAGTTGGTGAAAGGCCCATCATGTTCATTGCATGTGTTATATCTATTTTGCTGAGAATGATATCAATCATATAGTCATAAGTTTCTGGTACTCAATTTTCATGGAATCAAAGGATTCTGCATTCATCAGTCTTATTATGTGATTTTCTGCAGTAACGGAGGCAGACCTACATGTGCGACATGCTTTCTATGGCATCTTAAGACCTAACAATATCAATACTTAGGAAGTAATTGAGTACAACAATTTGATACCTCGACCCTTGACCCAGCTCAACTTGAGTCAACTTCATTTGTTAACCCAAGCATACATGTCCAACTATTCATTTGGAAATGTATGGAACAATTAGTTGGGTAAAATATATAAAATGCATATGCTATCCTTTTTGTCTATAGTAGGAATTTTCTGTACATGATGTTAGATACATGAATCTTTTAATCTTAACAAGTAGTAAAAACTATTTCTTATGTGCAAGAACTAATATTTCAGGCAAAAATAAAAAGGAACACCATATCATATAATGCTATTATCTAAGACCCACGCCTTATCACTACCATGAAACAATCAATTTGTAAAAAGAAAGATATTCAAATGGGTGGTTGTTCGAGTCAGTCGGGATCTCAAGAATGCAGAGTGGTGTTTGATATGTTGGGATCTCCAATCAATAAAGAGGGTGATTTTACATCATTATGCTTTTGATCATATTTGATGGTCTCTCTAGAGGATCTTCTCTACTTGTAGTCGTGGAGGTTCCCATCATGGTCTCAGTTGTTTCAAGCTTTTTTCGAGGCTCAAAAAAGGGGGACGCACTCGTTGGTGCTCGCCCCAATAATATATTAACTAGAACGAAAAGAACGAGAAATACTTACAGGGGGGAGATGGGATAGGAGGGCGCAGAAGGGGATAAGAACTACAGACTAACCACTCGGCAAACAAGTGCCGTCACAGAATTACATACACCAATCTGATATAAGTCTATTCGCTAAAATGCTAACGTTCTCCCTATAGAATCGCATGCCCGAGAAAATAGCGCCATTCCTTGCCCGCCAAATGGACCACAGCCGCGCGATAGGGCCCAAAATGTCGTCTCGTGCCCTCGACCTGTTCGACCAAAGGATCTCGCAGAAATCTTCAATGTTGTCCGCACGAGCCCAACCCACTTCATCCAGAGTCCCGCAACCAAGATACAACGAAAGAAAAGATGATCGGGAGTTTCGTCATCAACACGGCAGAGATGGCAAGTGGCGTTAGTCTGGGGAAAAAAGTTGGCACACCGATCCCGGGTCATCAAGCGCCGCTGACGGAGTAACCATAAGAAGATGGCGATGCGCTCCGGCAAGCGCAACCCCCAGAAGAAAGCACAGTCGCGCACAATGGTGGAGGACGAAGTAAGCGGTGTAGAGAGCAAGGCCCTGTATGCCTTTTGAGTGCAGAAAGCTCCATCTTTCCAACGCCAATGGTCCCGCTGATCGGAAGGGGAAGCCGCAGAGTTGAGAGCCTCCATCATCGAGGCGAAATCAGCCACCCGCTGATCCGATAAAATTCCAGAGAACCGAGGGCACCAATACCCGTCAGACCAGCAATCCGCGACCGAAGCGAGCCTATTCAAAGATAGCGCAAACAATCTCGGAAAGTGCACGTTGAGAGGGACACCCGCCAGCCAGTCGTCCAGCCAAAACTTAAAGGATTCCCCCGACTCAAGGACCGGGGTGAAGAGCGCAATATTCCTCCGCAAAGTAGACGAGATGCTGCGCCAGAAAGGGGAAGAATGAAGATGCAATGCCCCCCGCTGCAACCCGAACCAGTCGCTGCCCAAAAGCGCACGAAGGACGTTGCAAAGGAAAGAATCGTCCTTGCCCCAGATTTTACTCACCCATTTGAGAAGTAAAGCATCGTTAACCAGGTCCAATCTCCGAACGCCAAGCCCACCGCAGCGCTTAGGCAAAGTCACCACATCCCAAGCGACGAGATGCATCCCCCTCCCGCTCCCGTCAGAACGACCCCAAAGGAAGCACCACATACATCTCTCCAGCCGTAATCGGATCCCCACTGGCATTCTCCTCACGGAGAGGAAATAAACCGGAATAGAAGATAGGACGGATTTAAGGAGGACCAGGCGACCACCCCGAGAAAGCAAGGCGGCCCTCCAACCCGCAAGACGCGCCTCCAACCGCTCCGTGATAGCCCGCCAATCCGCCGACCGGGCCCGCCCCACCAAAAGTGGAACGCCAAGATATGTAAATGGAAGCTCCCCAGGCACAGAACCAAGCAACCGGCCACATTCCTCCGTCTCCGAAGGCGACATGCCAAAAGGTACCACGTTTGATTTGGAAGCATTAATCGACATCCCAGATAGCTCACCAAAAATAGCAAGAGTATTGGCCATACCCGCCACCTCCTCCGGGCCGCCTTCAATAAAGCAAATCGTATCGTCCGCGAACTGGAGCAAAGGCACGCATACATCCCCCTTGCGGAACCCGTTAGTAAGGCCCGCATCAATGACGCGGTCCACCATACACGCCAAAACATCAGAGGCCAGAACGAAAAGAAGGGGCGCCAGGGGGCAGCCCTGACGCACCCCCCTACGAGGCTGAAACGAGCCACCAACCGGCCGCCCATTAATTAAAACAGAGAGCGAGACCGTGGAGACGCATCTGCGCTTCCAAGCAATCCATAAATTAGGGAAGCCCCGTCTACGCAAGGCCGACCAAAGGAATCGCCAATCAATGGAATCATAGGCCTTGGCAAAATCAATTTTCCAAAGTACCCCCTTCCTTTTTTCTTTCTTCCAAACATCCACCATTTCAGACGCGACAACGATGCAGTCTGCAATATGTCTTCCCTTTATGAAAGCCCCTTGGACCGGGGAGATAAGGCCATCCAAGATCCGAGCGAGGTGAATGGCCAAGGATTTGGCCACAATAAGATAAATACCGTTGGAAACGGAAATAGGCCGAAAATCGTCCAAGCGCAGCGCCGGGCTTTTTTTTGGAATGAGCACAATATTTGCCCGGTTGATGCGGTCGAAGCCGAGGTTACCAGCACAAAAATCCGAGACGACGTCGAGGACATCCCCCGCGACAGTCTCCCAAAAGTCTCGATAGAAGGCGACGGAGAACCCGTCCGGCCCCGGCGAGGAGTCATGATTTAACGCCCAGACAGCAGCTTTAATCTACTCCAAAGTGAACGGACGGATAAGGTTCGCGGAATCCGTGTCCGAGATAGAGGGTGCATCCACCCCAAGCCAACGCCACCGCTGCGGAGGGAGAGAAGAAGAGATACGTCTGAAATGATCAATGATGACGCTCCCCATCTCCCTATCCCCGGTGAACACCGCGTCATTGATAGTGAGGGACCGTATCATATTACAACGCCTCCGATTGCTAGCCACCCGGTGAAAGAATGCCGTGTTCGCATCGCCATCTTTAATCCATTTTTCCCGCGAGCGCTGGCGCCACTCCAAGGTTCTTTTCTTATCCTCCTCCCGCACCCGAGCGATAGCAGAAGTACGTTCCCGAAGCTCGTCAGAAGAGAGTTCACGCGCGTTTTCCGTGGTATCTAATTGCATGATGATTTCCTCGGCCTGGGCACGCGACGCCCGCCGCGCCTGTCTGGTAGTAAATTTGAAGTCAGCGAGAACCCTCCGAAGGGAAGAAAGCTTCTGATTAAGTTTAGATGCCGCGGAGCCAGAGACGGGGACCTGAGTCCAATGATTCCGGACTAAGGATCTAAAATTAGGTTCCAACAGCCAACATTTTTCATAGCGAAAAGGCCCCCGAGGGTTTATGCCGTCACCAGAGTCCCAAATAATGGGAGAATGATCCGAGAATGACCGGGGGCGAGAGGAAACAGAGCAAAGGGGGAAGGAGTCCATAGACAAGCCATTAGCCAAGAACCGGTCAATCTGAGAACGAGAAGAGTTATTCCGCCAAGTGTAAGAAATATCGCTCGGGACCAAATTAGAGAGAGCCATTTCATCAATCACGTCCAAAAAATCTTGTGAGCCAGGGTCGCGGCCACCCCTGCCGCGAGGCTGATCGGAAGAATGAATGGTGACGTTGAAGTCACCCCCCATAATCCAAGGTAATCCCGAGAATAAATTTGCCGCCTCCCGTAAGTCGTCCCATAATTCCCGACGTAAAATATGGCACGTTGGAGCGTAAATACATGAGAACACCATCAGAGCAGAGGAATCGACCCGTTCCAAAGCAACAGAAATCATGTGACGACCGGCAAGCATGGAGCTAAATGAGAACAAACGAGATCGCCAGGTCACAAGGAATCCCCCGGCGGAACCAACCGCATTAACCGCACGGAACTCATCAAATGGACCAGCACCAAATGAACGCCACGTATAATCATCAAAGGCCGCCATTTTTGTTTCTTGGATAAAAGCAACGTCACAACACCATTCTGAGAGTCGCAAGCCCAGGGAACGACGTTTGTCCAAGTCCCGAGGCCGCGGACATTCCAAGAAAGGACCTTCATTAAAAGAAACCTGAAAATATGCCCCAAAAAACGTGGAACGAGGGAACCACCAATCAGTAACCGTCGGAGTTCGCCCCCGGGTCATCAGCCTCCGAGTGACCATCGCTTCCCCGAAGGCCACGAACACCCGCGGCCTCAGCCACGGCCTCCCTCAGAGAAGCGCAAGAATGAACCACCCGAGGCCCAAGGATTGAACGCGCGCGCCTGCTGTACGTTGACCCGAATCGTCTGAAAGAAGGGCCCATTCGATCGGCTGATAGTTGGAAGCCTGGAAGACTCGAAGAAGGCGAGGAGACCTCATGCAAGATAGGGGTGGACCGCACCGGAGTCGCGTGAGAAGCATCGCGGTCAGAGACCAAGGGTGGGGAAGCATCCAGGCAGAGGGCCTCAATTTGAATCACAAATGAATCAGGCAGGGGGGTCCGAGTACTCTGATAAATGGGCCGCGGCCAAGATCCAAAATGCTGAATATCACCGACCCGCAAGTTGTGGAGATCCGCCGAGCAATCTGAATAAGCAACCCGTAATGCAGGAGCCGATCCGAACCGAGGGAAAATAGAAGCCGAATCGACCTCGGGAATCCCTGCGATAGGGAGTTCAGAAGATACGGGTGATAGTTGCGGGGCCCCAAAAGGCGTCTCGAAGGAACCCAAAACGTCATGCGTGCATGGCGACTCTTCGGAAGAAACCACAGAACGCCCCACGTGGCACGTCGGATACGAAACGTCGCATGCCACGTGATGCGGCGGGAGCGAAGCGTCGTCCTCCCGAGCCAAACCGACGTCGACCGCCGGCGCCGACAGAATCGGAACCTCGGCCATCGCCGGTGAAGCAGAAACCGTCGGAGAAGGGGGAATAACAGAGAGCTCCGTCTTGAACCACCAACGACCGATCTTGAGAGACCCGACGAAAGTCCGACCAGGTGCATCGTTGAGAAAGCCCGCGCTGCATTCGAAGAGGACCGAGATACACTTCCAATCGGCCTCCGGAGCGAGGCCATCATCAATGATAGAGAGAATAGTCCCCCAGCGGCGAAAAGCTTTGTTGAGTATAGGGAGAGTTCCAGACAAGAAGGGGACGCCTGTAATAGAAGCCATGCAAACCTCGGAAGTAGAAGAAGCACCATCAGCCACACGAGCGGGCCGCCAAAAAACGTCAGCGTTAGAGCCATGAGCCAGCAAGCAATCCCGAAGCTCCAAGGAAAGACCGCGCACGCAGCAGTGAGACTGGTCCAGAGCGCAAATATCCCCCGCGAAAAGAGTTCCTAGAGTGGCAAGAACGTGCGTCCTCACCATCTCCCAGTCCACGCCGCACCGGCGTGCGACCCCAATAAGCACCCAACGAGAAGGACGAAGACCCTCTTCCAACCCGAGCGAAGACGAGTCCGGCACATGCATATCCTGAACACGAAAGGTCGCCTTGGACGAAGCACCCCCAGGTCCAGATGAAGTTGCACCAGTGACCGAGCCGCTACCTGCGAGGATCTCAGGACGATGGGACATCTCCAAAGCACCATTGAGAATGCCCGCTCCCAAGGAAACCGGTTGAGAACTAGAATCCACCACCTGTGCGTAGGAGCGCACCGCGACCTCCCGCCACGCGAGAGGACCGGGACGGGAGCCAGGCATCGAGCGCACCGAGAACGAGGATTGAAGCAACCTTGGCTGCGACGGTCGACGAAGTCGGAGCGACCTGCAAGAGGCACGACGGTGCCCTGTATTCCCGCATGCAAAGCAGCGCGGAGGAAGGTGACATCGAGAAGCGAGGTGTCCCCTCTCCCCGCACCGGAAGCAACGCTGGCCCGCCTTCTTGTGAGAGACCGCCGTCCATTCGTCCTCGCCAGCACCGGCCTCACCCTCAGCACCCGCAGCAAGGAGAACGACGCCCTTACCCTTCGCAGCACCAGACAATGCCTGCGCACCACCAACCACACTCCCTATAACCGGAGGCGCATCCCGGAGGACCTCGCCTAAAACACGCGCATCGCCCGCCTTCGCACTCCCCTCGACCGACCTTGTGCCCGCATCGCTCCCACCGCTCGCACTCCCTCTCGCGCTCGCAGTGGTTTCAAGCTCTAGTACTTTCAAAAAGGGATTCCTTCTTTCAGATTGGAAATCGTCGAGATCACAATGGTCACCTCGACTCTGGTGGCGTTAACTAGATTGTGTCATTGACGTGTCTGCAATTGAAAGAAATATTCAACAAAGGGTAAGCACTAGGCTTATTCTCCTCTCCCATATCATCACTTGAAAAATGCCTTTGTCACTGCAGTCTACCAAATTAATTACTTAGCCACTAAATTCCTGGACATGTCATCACCACTCAAAACACTATCGATTTTGACCCCAAACCTTATATTGCTACAAGAATTTTGGTGTGTAGTTTGTCCTCTCCACTAACATTATAGCTCCTGCAAATTCTTAGTTAACGTGGAATGGAATTGTAAAATATGAAATGCAGAAGCAATAATCAAATAAAGATATACGAACACTATGGTTTAATGTGGAACCCTATTCCCTACGGAGCATGATGAAATCATGGAAGAAAGCCTCAAAGGACTAGGTATTTCATTATGTTTTCGTAATGAATACAATGGGTGCGGGGACCTTTATATAGCTCCACAAACTCGACCAAGTCCCACCACTAGGTGATGCGGGACTAAACAACTATACACATATGTGACCCATATATAATTCTCTCAACATTCCCCCTCAAGCTGGAGCTGGAATGCTTAGCTTGGACAAAAAGAAAAAAATACCTACTCACCTAAAATGCGTGACAATACATACAACCTTGACTCAATGCATACTCTGTCAGTTGTTGCTGATGATGATGCTTCACATGTCATGCTGGTGAGGATAAACTTGAGGGTTGGAGGGTGAATAATGCTCCGTAGAGAACATTGGATCGAAGATTGGCTGATGTGAAAAAAAATGAAGTCAAAGAGGAGGACATCATCGATGCTGCCTCCACCTTTCATCCATGGAGTCATCGTTGATGACAAAGGCAGTGATGGGTTCCTTATATGGAACCCTAAGTAGGATTCGAAGAAGAAACTCGATGAGTGTGGTTGAATAAACCCTAAGGGCAGTGGCGGTTCCCCTTAGAAACCCGAACTCGTATTGATAGCAGCGTCGAGAAAAACAAGATTGAAAAAGAGATGGTTCATTCGGCACTACTCGTGGTGGCGTATTGCCGTAGGCTGATCAAGGTGATGATCATCAACGGGAAGTCGCATGGCTACCATAAAATCAGGTAAGGCTCCAGTGGTGACGGAGATCATAAGCCAACACGACTCACATGAGCTCCTCTGTTGTGATCTCTAGGGAGGAAGATGGACAAAAGATGAGAACCTTAATCATTGTTGGAAGTGGACTCATAGGCAACTAGGCTAATGGGTTCTTCAAGCCCTAATCCCTGTTGAAAGGAGCAGGCATTCTCTTTTTTTGGGCTTAATATTTTCTTCATGTTGTGCCTTTTTCTTATTTTAGTTTGATAAGTTTGGGCCCAACAAGCCACTATGAGTTATAGATAAAGAGGGGGGTTCGCTGTTCCCTGGAAAAAGAAGGAACAAAAAACAGAGAGCAGCCAAGGACTGTTCAAAATGAAACAGATTTGGTAAAATGAGGAAAGAGTTGATATAGAAAAAATATCAGCACAAAAAGAGAGCAGATTTTATGGAGTTGATTAAAAAAAGGGAGTTGTCAAAAAAAGGAGAAGAGAGGAAAATGTTGAAAAATGATGGTTAAAAAAAGAAGGATGATGATTTTTTCAAAAAATAGATGAAAAGAAGAAAGGGGGAGAATTTTTTGAATTTTGTGTCTGCCACATGGGATGTAGGAGTGCATATGTACACCTCTTTGTTTTGTATGAGGGGAGTTTATGTGATTATATGTTGAATGGTCCCCATACCCATTTTTGTGTTCATAGTTTTAATGTGGACCACGTATATTAGACTCACAATAAAGGCTCGACATAGATACATAGGGACTCCAGAGTAGAGACCTCGTTCTCTATGCCAGTATGGGAGATGTCTAGTTTCGAGACTCTCGTTGAGAGAGACCTATTCAACATTATAATAGAAACCCTTTTGTTCAGATATATCTTATGGTGGTAGCACTGGCAATGGTCTCCATTGGAGAGATCCTTTTTCTGTCATGCATATCCGAAGCATTCTAGAGCCCAGCAACAACAGTTGTGGATCCCCCAGATCATAAGTACAGGAAGATGAAGTTAAGAGTTTGAGAGGTGCATTTGATATGTGTACTTGGCTTGTGTGTTTAGTATTGTATTGTCCAAGTTGGATATTCCATGCTCTAGCTTTAGGAGGATTGTTGAGATATTTGTGTAATTGGACCTCTGTGTGGAGAGTTGTTGTCACACATTGCTAAGTTGTGGGACTTGGTTGAGTTAATGGGGCTACAAATAGAGCCCACACTCCTGTACTCATTGAGAGTATTCAATAAAATACCTATTCCGTTGAGATAGATATTTTTATGCGTTCTTTATTTATATTTCTTTTCCCTCCATCTACTTTGTGTAATTTTCTCGTAAGGCTTTTCTCCTATATAAGAGAGCTCAAGTGTCACACTGGATTTATCTATTTATTTTCCGTTTCCACATGGTATCAGAGCGACGGTCGTAGAGCGGAGCCTATGCCCTAGCTGATCCCTCCCCACCTAAACCCGACCTCCACCGCACACCGCGAGCAGCAACAACAACCTACAGCCACCGCCACAGTCCGATGTGTGCAGCAGCAACAACACTACACGCCGCCGCCGTCGAGTAGCAACTACCCTAGCCACCATTGCTGCGTGAAGGATCTTTTAACGGCTACTCTAGCCGCTCAAAGGAGGGCTCAATCACTCGAGAGTTGTCGTATACTCCCGTGGTGTCCTAGAGGTCACCATTTTTGTCTGTTGAGGCTTCGAAATCATTGCTAAGAGCGATTTTATTCACTATTCAATCTGATTTTGAGGTCTTTGGGGGTGGTTGTTTGCTTATCTAAACCACCCTAGTTACCCAGAGAAGCCTCTAACAGACGAAAGAGGTTGTATATGAGTCTACATCCACAACCATATTCTCATATGTATGTGTAGATGCGCTCATCATTGTCTACAACCCCAGTCTTCATAACAATCATCATCATGTCAGATAACAAGGTCGATTCTAAGGTCGACGTTACATCCTTAGGTGCCTTCAAAGATCCAACACCTATTACCAAGATGGATGGGACTAATTATGAGTTATGAGCTATGCAATTCATAAGTCTAATGCAATGCAACTGAAAGAAGCACATTCTGACGTATAATGAACTAGGGATTTAAATTTCGCAAAATTTCGGTGAAATTTTGCTGAAATTTCGGTTCCGACAGGGTGGGTCTTTCGAAACACCTATATATATCGATTTCCCGGATTTCGACCGAAATGGGTCGAAATATCGGTGATATTTCGACATTTCGACCCATATCGGTCGAAATTCATGTTTTCAGTTCAAAATTTCTTGGATTTCGACCAATATGGGCGAAATTTCGCGATACCTATGTAAATCAACGATATTAACCATATGATCTTAATTTTAATCATTTTACTAACTATTTAGTATTTACCAATTCTCTATATCAAAACACATCATGATTTATATATTTTGTTTCGGTAGTGATCTCTAGGGAGGAAGATGGACAAAAGATGAGAACCTTAATCATTGTTGGAAGTGGACTCATAGGCAACCAGGCTAATGGGTTCTTCAAACCTTAATCCCTGTTGAAAGGAGCAAGCATGTAGAAGAAGAGGGGGCATTAGCCCATTCTTTGTTGTAAATAGACTCGAAGACAATGGAGTTAATGGGTTCTTCGAATCCCAATCCTCGCTAAAATGAGAAGACACATAGAAGAAGATGGGACATAACCTATTCTCTTTTTTTGGGCTTAATATTTTCTTCATGTTGTGCCTTTTTCTTATTTTAGTTTGATAAGTTTGGGCCCAACAAGCCACTGAGTTATAGATAAAGAGGGGTTCGCTGTTCCCTGGAAAAAGAAGGAACAAAAAACAGAGAGCAGCCAAGGACTGTTCAAAATGAAACAGATTTGGAAAAATGAGGAAAGAGTTGATATAGAAAAAATATCAGCACAAAAAGAGAGCAGATTTTATGGAGTTGATTTAAAAAAAAGGGAGTTGTTAAAAAAAGAAGAGAGGAAAATGTTGAAAAATGATGGTTAAAAAAAGAAGGATGATGATTTTTCCAAACAAAAAAAAGATGAAAAGAAGAAAGGGGGAGATTTTTTTGAATTTTGTGTCTGCCGCATGGGATCTAGGAGTGCATATGTACACCTCTTTGTTTTGTATGAGGGGAGTTTATGTGATTATATGTTGAATGGTCCCCATACTCATGATTTGTGTTCATAGTTTTAATGTGGACCACGTATATTAGACTCAGAATAAAGGCTCGACAAGTATAGATACATAGGGACTCCAGAGTAGAGACCTCGTTCTCTATGCTAGTATGGGAGATGTCCAGTTTCGAGACTCTCGTTGAGAGAGACCTATTCAACATTATAATAGAAACCCTTTTGTTCAGATATATCTATGGTGGTAGCACTGGCAATGGTCTCCATTGGAGAGATCCTTTTTCAGTCATGCATATCCGAAGCATTCTAGAGCCCAGCAACAACAGTTGTGGATCTCCCAGATCATAAGTACAGGAAGATGAAGTTAAGAGTTTGAGAGGTGCATTTGATATGTGTACTTGGCTTGTGTGTTTAGTATTGTATTGTCCAAGTTGGATATTCCATGCTCTAGCTTTAGGGGGATTGTTGAGATATTTGTGTAATTGGACCTCTGTGTGGAGAGTTGTTGTCACACATTGCTAAGTTGTGGGACTTGGTTGAGTTAGTGGGGCTACAAATAGAGCCCACACCCCTGTACTCATTGAGAGTATTCAATAAAATATCTATTCCGTTGAAATAGATATTTTTATGCGTTCTTTATTTATATTTCTTTTCCCTCCATCTACTTTGTGTAATTTTCTCGTAAGGCTTTTCTCCTATATAAGAGAGCTCAAGGGTCACAATGGATTTATCTATTTATTTTCCGTTTCCACATGGTATCAGAGCTACGGTCTTAGAGCGGAGCCTATGCCCTAGCTGATCCCTCCCCACCTAAACCCGACCGCCACCGCACACCGCGAGCAGCAACAATAACCTACAGCCACCGCCAAGTCGTCGAGTAGCAACTACCCTCGCCACCATTGCTGCGTGAAGGATCTTTTAACGGCTACTCTAGAGTCTAGCTACTCAAAGGAGGGCTCAATCACTCGGGAGTTGTCGTATACTCCCGTGCTGTCCTAGAGGTCACATTTTTGTCTGTTGAGGCTTCGAAATCATTGCTAAGAGCGATTTTATTCACTATTCAATCCGATTTTGAGGTCTTTGGGGTAGCTATTTGCTTATCTAAACCACCCTAGTTACCCAATGAAGCCTCTAACAGACGGAAGAGGTTGTGTATGATCTACATCCACAACCATATTCTCATATGTCTTTGTAGATGCGCTCATCATTGTCTACAACCCCAGTCTTCATAACAATCATCATCATGTCAGATAACAAGGTCGATTCTAAGGTCGACGTTACATCCTTAGGTGCCTTCAAAGATCCAACACCTATTACCAAGATGGATGGGACTAATTATGAGTTATGAGCTATGCAATTCATAAGCCTAATGCAATGCAACTGTAAGAAGCACATTCTGACGTAGGATGAACCATGGATTTAAATTTCGCGAAATTTCGCCGAAATTTCGGTTTCGACATGGAGGGTCTTTCGAAACACCTATATATATATATCAGTTTCCCGGATTTCGACCGAAATGGGTCGAAATATCGGTGATATTTCGACATTTCGACCCACATCGATCGAAATTCATGTTTTCAATTCAAAATTTCTTGGATTTCGACCGATATGGGCGAAATTTCGCCGATACCTATGTAAATCAACTATATTAACCATGTGATCATAATTTTAATCATTTTACTAACTATTTAGTATTTTCTAATTCTCTATATCAAAACACATCATCATTTATATATTTTGTTTCAGGTCGCATATAAAACACATCATGATTTATATATTTTGTTTCGGGTCGCATACAATTGGTAGGGTATGGTGCAACAGGGGGGCTGCATACAATGTTTCTTCAACGAAGGGAGCTTCACCTCCCTTTGCAATGGAGATGAAACAACTCTATGGATTCTAGAGATCCGCTATAGCTTCTTTGCTTCATTCCTTTTGTCATTTATCTTTGTAAATATATACCATCTTCGCTGTAAGTCTATAATTAATTATGTAATTCACTAGAACTGCGCCTACGACCGTTATTTCTATGAACTAAACATTGTCTTATTAAGCATTATCTACATTTTAGAATAAAAAATACTCATCTATTTTTCTGAACAAAAAGACATCTTATAAGTATTTTTAACTTAGTTATTTTAATTTCGATTCCAATATCTATCAATTAGCTCAACGATATTCCCCGGTATGTGCGATATAAGGCATATGGATGAGAGATATGTGTGTATTTGTTAACTATTATTGTTTTAAGAACTTGAATTTAATGATATTCATTACCAATATGTATCAATCAATAATCAGCCTTAACAACGAAATGACCGATATGACCGATATGTGCGATATAAGGCATATGGATGAGAGATATGTGTGATATGAGTACGTATTTGTTAGCTATTGTTGTTTTAAGAACTTGGATTTAATGATATCCATTTCCAATATGTATCAATCAATAATCAACCTTAACAACGAAATGATCGATATGACTGATATGACCGATATGTGCGATATAAGGGGCATATATGAGCAATATGTATGATAAAACTGTGTATTTGTGAGCTATTTATTGTTGTAAATAACTTGAAAGAACTTAATTTGTAAAAAAATGGTCGAAAAATGACTTTTTGAGTCATTTCCGAAATTTCCACCGAAATCATCGAAATTTCCTGAAATATCGGCGAAATTTCGGTATTGGAGTTGACCGGAACGAAATCGAAATCGAGATTTCGAACCTTGGGATGAACCAATCGACAAGACTGTGGTTAATACCTCGTGGGAAGCAGATGATGCATATGCACAGTGACGGAGCCAAGACATTTTTGAAGAGGGGGCACAAGGATTTAAAAAATTATGTCTATTAATTACTGTACAATCATATTCATCATATAACAATAATTGTTATGGACAAATTATATTTATAGTTTTCACGTATATTTTTCATCAATTTTGAACTTATTCATTATATAACAATAGTAAATTTTGAACTATCTTTTTAATCAACTATATCTTTTTATTCAATTTTACATAGATTGGTTTCATATAAGTTCCACAATGTCGGGATTTTTTGTGAATAATATTTATATCTTTTTTTAATGTAAGTTATATTCAAGTATTTTAATTATTTTAAATTCAATATATGGATTTTGATTAGTTGCAATATAAACTACACTTGTTCCGAATCTGTATCAAATCAAAAATATAAAATACTAATTCTATACTTTTTTATCAATAACAAGAAATATTAATTACTATGAAGAGAAATACGCAGATCAAGAATATATGTGCAATTGACCACTTTACTTGATACTAAATAGGACCAATGAATAATATATGAGACTTGACAATAAATGATTTTTTTAAAAAAATATTTTTTTAGATTGCGAATTAGACCTCGTATCTGTATAAGTGATAATGAGATTGAATGAAAGATCGATTCATTATATAATTCAATTCTAAAAAAAGGGATAACCGATAAGATTAGGGTAGTGATCTATTATAAGTTGATCGATTGAAGAAATTATCCAATATAGGTTGTTTTGAGGTAAAATCTATTATTTTTTGGTAGGAAATTTATTTTAAGTGGCATATTATCTATTGGTAAAAATTATTAAACTTTTTCAAAAGAAATTATGGGGCATGTACGAGTTTTACCTTAAAAAATCTAAATGAGGCATTAAAATTTTGAAATATTATGATTACTTTTACCTTAAAAATTCATAGGAAAAAAATTACATAAATATATTATATAATCCCAAAATTTGAGGGGGGGCACTTGCCCCTCCTTGCCCCCCCTTAAATCCGTCCTTGCATATGCATATGTCTGGATGTCTAGGACGGTGTCCGTGAAGATAGCCAATGATATTCTGAGTTAGCCCATCCTCACCCCTACTTACTCGCAGGTGAAGAATGTGTCGAAGATACTACTACTTCAGTATGATATCTTCACATCTAAGCAGAACAGACGTCCTCTTCGTACCCTTTATACTTCTCTCAGTGGTATGTTTGAGAAGCTTCATGGTTCTATTCCCTTGTCTGCTTCGCTAGAACACCTCGAGGCTTACAAAAATTTAGTGATGATCGAAGTCTTTCTAGCAGCTCTTGATCCTGAATATAATGCAGCTCGATCACAAATCCTTACTGATGCCACTATACCTTCAATGGAGGAGGCATACCACAGATTGAGTAGACTTCATATAGCATATGGTGGTGCTACTCATCAGTCACAGACTCCTCGGCTATGGCCGCATCTTGGGGTAGATGGAGTTCTACGTAGTACCAAGGGCGTGGTACCCGTGGCAGGGGAGGGGGTAGTCGAACTCGACAACTGTGCACTTACTACCACAGATCAGGTCATTCTAAGGATACATGCTACTCCGAGCATGGATTTCCTACTTCAATTCGTGTTGTAGAGCAGACTCAGCCAGCTGATGCTTCTTCTCTAGCATCTGATCAGGGGTTTGATGAGCTTATGGCACGACTGAGGGAGATTATGCATGCACCTGGGACATCTACTGCTCCTTCATGATCTTCAGAGGTAGTTGCATCAACAACTACGACTACATCATGTACTGCATATGCTTTTACTAGTTGTTACAAAGCAGATTTGTCAGAATGGGTTATGGATTCATGAACTTCACACCATTTCTATGGTGATAGAGGGTAGTTTAGGGTGTATAGATCAATTCAGCCAGGGAGATATGTAGTTATAGAAGATGGGACCCACTCTCCCATTACTGGACAGGGGCATGAGCAGTTGACTTCAACAATGCGTGTACAGAATGTTCTTTATGCTCCTGATTTTTCTATGAATTTACTATCTATCAATCAAATCACCAAACACTTACATTGTCGTGCCACATTTGATACGTCATCTCTTATATTTTAGGATATTCTTACGAGAAGGGTGATTGGATCTGGCTGTGAGCAAGGAGGTCTCTATAGACTGCTCCAATCCCCATATGCTGGCGCTTCGACCATTCGTACTGGATCAGTCCCCCTCAGATTTCTCCTTGCTTTATCCTCCAGTGTGAGGCTTGCCAGCTTGGGGAAGTACTATTGGTCTACTTTTCAGAGTCGTCCAGGTCGTAGTAGTCATAGTATTTTTGAGTTGATCCATCTTGATATTTGGCTCTGAGTCATGTCTCAAACCATCAGGGGCACGAATTTTATCTTGTTGTTGTTGATGATTTTTCAGATTCTCTTGGGTATTTCTACTCAAAAATAAGTCTGATGTTGGTCTTGTTATTCAGTCCTTTATTAGTGAAATAAAGAATGTTTTTTCTGTAAAAGTCAAGTATGTTCATTATGATAATGCATTAGAATTTTGTAGCTTACAACTCTCACAGTTCTTCAGAACTCTTGGTATTGTACATCACACTTCATGTGCGTATACATCCGACAAAACAGGGTGGTTGAATGCAAACATCGACACTTTTGGATGTCACCAGAACCCTCTTAAGTCAGAGTCGTGCTCCTCATTCCTACTGGGAAGATGTAGTTCTAACTGCTTGCTACTTGGTGAATCATATGCCCTCGTTTGTGTTGGGAGAGAAGATTCCTTTCTTGATTGCGTTTCTTGAAAAAGATCTTTTCTCCCTCACTCTTCGTGTGTTTGGATCAGTTATTTTTGTTCATCATACATCTCATGGCCATGACAAGCTCTCTCCTAGAGCTGTCATGTATGTTTTTGTAGGGCATTCTAAGACTTAAAAAGGATGTTGTTGTTTTAATCTTGTTCGATGAAAGTATTATGTTAGTGCGGATGTCACTTTCTTTGAGTCTGTTATGTTTTTCTCTCCTACAGGTGATAGGTTGATTCCTTCGGATTCTGGAGAAGAGGTATACATGCCTCTATCTCCAGTTTTGTCTACCACGCCTATGATTACTGCACCTCTCACTCCATCGCCACCACCTTCACCATCATCATCACCACTACCTCCTTCATCGCCTCCACCAGCATCCTCCATCTTTTTGCCATAGGTTTACACATGCAAACCTCGTGCTCATGAGAATCCTCCATCATCTAGTACATCTCAGGTATATTCCAAGCACTTGGTTTCTACTGATGGCACTGGTGATTTGCATTACAACATGATGAGCAGGTGGCTGAGCTTGTAGATGTTCTTGTCTCGGTCATCGAGGAGGCTGAGGACCTTGACGTGCCCATTGCTTTACAAAAGCAGAAGCGTACATGTGCTACGCACCCTCTTGCTTCCCATGTTTCTCTTGCACGTCTCTCAGAGGAGTTTCAGAGGTGTGTTATTGGACTATCTGTTGTGGACATACCACAAATAACATGATACATTACAGATTAGTCAATGGTGCTTTTCTATGGAGGAAGAGACAACTGCATTACACTCTCGTAGCACGTGGAGTGTTGTTCATGCTCCGCTTGGTGTATCTGTTGTGGGGAGTAAGTGGGTGTTTACTATAAAACATCGGGCCGATGGAAGTGTAGATAGACATAAGGCAAGACTTGTTTCTCATGGGTTCACTTAGACATATGGGGTGGTAATCATGCTCGACATTCTATACTGATGATCCTTATTTCTATTGCTGTGGTACGCGATTGGCCTCTCTTTCAGCTAGATGTCAAGAATACTTTCTTATATGGTGACTTGCAGAGGGAAAGAGGTCTACATGCAGCAACCACCATGTTTTGCTGCTGAGCGGGAGTCGCATATGGTTTGTAGACTTCAAAAGGCCTTAAATATTGTCCAAGGTCTTGGTTCCATAAGCTATCTAAGTTGATTGAGCAACGTGGATTTGTCAGATCTACCGCAGATCACTCTCTTTTTGTTTAAAGATCCCAAAGAGGTACTGTTGCTATTTTGATTTATGTGGATGCCATCATTGTTACATGAGATGATGAACTGGGTATTCAGGTAGCTAAGGATTTTCTTGGACAACAGTTTGTGACCAAGGACCTTGGAAATCTTCGTTACGTTCTTAGACTTGAATTTGCAAGGAATCAACATGGCATGGTGATGACGCAAAGGAAGTGTATTATTGGTCTCCTAGCTGGCCTGAGACATGCATGGCAAGATGTAGGCCTGCTACCGGTCCTATGGATCTGAATTTTAAACTCTATGATGATGCCACTGAGGAGGTTGATAAGAGACGATATAGAGTGCTTGTGGGAAGCTTTTATTTGTTACTATTACCAGACCTGATATATCCTTCGCAGTGAGCAGAGTTAGTCCGTTTATGGAGCAGCCCGGGTAGGTACATATGGATGATGTACACATGCTATTGAGATATTTGAAGACTTCTCCATGTGCACGACTCTTGTTCAGTAGAGACACATCCCTTACAGTTACAACATGTGCTGATGCAGATTACGCAGGATGCCCAAAGACATGAAGTCTACCTCAGGTTTCACTCTCTTTGTAGGGAACTATTAGCAAACCCGACGTGTCGAGTGCTGATAATCGTTAATCATTTTCCAATTGCCAGGGGCCCGTCTATTTGACCTTAGCCTTCCCCCATTACCACTGGTTGTAGCTTTCTAATATGTCTACTGACATCCCCCCTTACGATCCCCCGCAAACCTATGAAAACATTGTCCAAGCAAAGAGCTAAGATAGCTAGTTGAGGGGTGATCTAAGCACTCAAAGTTAAATTGTTTCATGGAAGAGTAAGAAACAAACAGTTGTTGCTAGATCTAGTACTGAATCAGAATATAGAGCCATGGTACAAGGTAGCACAGAAATGATGTCGGTCAGACGTCCCGACCGACCTTATTGTTGAGGTGCCACTTCCTATGCACCTCCAATGCGACAATCGTGTCGCCCTTTTCATTGCAAATAATCTAGACTTTGATTCAGAAGGAATAATTTCCACTTCTCATGTTACTTCAGGAGATCAATGTGCAGATATGTTCACCAAAACACTTGCTAGAGGTCCATTCCATCGTTGTTCCATGCTGAGCATGATAGACATATATGTTCTAGCTTGAGGGGGGGGGGTGTTGAGTTGGATATATTTATGTGTTCTTTATTTATATTTCTTGTTCATCCGTCTACTTTATGTAATTCTCCTCTAGGGATTTTCTCTTATATAAGAGAGCCCTATGGTCACAGTGGATGTATCTATTCGTTTTTCCTTTCCACATAGTCCTATGAAGCTTTCTCTTGTAGTTCATCCTAGTCCTTAGGTAGTAGGGTTCCACGTAAATCTTCATATTTTTCCTTTGTTTTTGATTCCGCTGTTTCTATTTAGATTCACAGTATATAATTGATTGCATCTCTGTTAAACTTCATATTTTTTTTCTTTTTTCACAGATTGAACAAATGTGCATTATTGGTTATTTAATAGTTATCCTGGTCCCTGTTGTATTGTTAGTCATGAACACAATGTGGTTCGTGAAGATTTTAAATGGATTGAAGAAGATTTTGACAATAAGGCGTTGAATTTATCCTTTGTCTACTTTTGTTGCAAACGTGATATAAATGTACTCTCTAAAGCAGTGTATAGTTCTCCCCATGGCTCTATGGAACAGGAGAAAATGAAAATGAGAGTGAACTGTATGTAGTCACTTACATTTTACAAAGAACATTGCCCAAGCATGTATAACATGCAAATACTTTTTCTTTCTTTCTTTTTTTCCCTTGGGAGAGTTGATTCATTTTTTTTGTTTTTCTATGAGGAAGACTTTTGAGATCCTTGCTCCATTACACAACAATTCCATCATGAATTGTGGCTGTATATCATTCTATTACTTCATCCATTGAACAAGCATTTTTTATTCTCCTCTATATGGAAACCAAGATTGCATATGCCAATATTTATGGTTGAAAGCGTATTGGATTTATGATAAAAGTCAAGTAAAGTTTAGATGGATGATTCCAGTGCTCTAAAAGCCTGCGTTATTTTCGGGAGAATTTTCCATCCATTATCATCGGGTACCTTGTATGTTAGAATCCGTCTAGAAGTGGTTTTTTAATATTCACTTACAACAGAATCTGCTCTTTTAGATGTTTAGTTTTCCCGCCGATGTAAATTTTCTCTAACTTTTTTTTTGTTTAAGTTTGCATTTTTGGGGATTAATATTTGTTGGAGAATGTAACAGAGTGGTTATTGGATCTCTCTAGGATCCAATTACCACCCACTCATGTTTAGTCCCACACCTACTATCTGTGGGACTGTGGTCTGTCTGTGAGGCTATATAAGGAGTCTCATACCCCCTGTACTCATTGAGAGAAACTTCAATACTCCGTGAGTCCCACAGATAGTAGATGTGAGACTAAACATGAGTGGGTGGTAATTGGATCTTGGAGAGATCCGATTACTACTTTATTACATTTTCCAACAATATTATTTCCTCCAAAATTGAATTGTGCAATTAACCATGTTGCTATTTGAGATCATTTTTTGTCAGTTATGTTTAAATATTTGTTAGAATCTCTGTCAAGATTTCTGCCCATATTAGTAGTTCAGGATTTGAAACCTCTAGAGAGAGAGAGAGATGGGGTTGCTCCCTTGGGCCAGCCAATGTGCAACACCCCCTCAAGCTAGAGCTTAGATGTTAATCATTCTTAACTTTGGCATACATGTACGGAATAGACCTCTGAAGAGTGCTTTGGTGTAGATATCAACAATGATGATGAGGAGATTTAAGAAGTAGAAATGATTCCCTTCTGGTTTATGTCATGAGTATAAAGTTGATCAACCTCAATATGCTTGGTTCTGCAATGGGACATTGGATTATTTGCACTTGAGTGTCATACTATAGGTGCATTGGGAGAGAGGCCTTTTACAGACATCATCACAGACTACACCATCTCAATATTAACCTAATTTATAGTTTGATACTCTGACTTTACTCCAGATCTAGAGATGTTGATATACCTTGAATCCTAACCATCTGACCATGGTTGAAGAACCTTCATATGCATCCCCTCCTGCTGTACCATACCCTAACAAGACGGGGTTCTTGAAAATTTTCATAAGCGGTTCTATTTGTATTCAGGTTTATGGATCTATTTGTACGAGAGTAGTATATACACTCCCTAGGGTTAGGGCTCTCTGTATCCTATGTATTTTTCTTCTTTCTCCACGTAATGAAAACTGATCACCGTCGCCCAGGGATGTAGTCCAGTTATGGGCGAACCTTGTAAATCCATGTGTTTCGTGTTTGCTTGATTGATATCATTTGTGTGTGCTTCCGCAATTCCCAACAAGAGACCACCATTTGCTTCTTGCCCTTCCATGTAACAAGAGCATCTTTAGTTATACAACAAAACATGTGATGGATTGTCTGTTCTTTAGACAGCCTGCATAACCTCCAGTAGCATATCTTGAGAGTCATTTCGATACTTGTCCAAACATTTAGATACTTGAGAATCATCATAATTGTATCAATATATAATATATCGTACTTGATTCATCAATTAGTTAACATGGCTGACTAAGCAACAGGGATATCTAGTCTAGTTGCTGACATATAAGAGTTTGCGTACTAAATCTCTTTACATTTACTGGCAACATTTTGCATATGATTACATTAAGCTTCATACTTGGATTCATGGGGACTACAACTGGTCTACATCATATCATGCATGTCTTTTGAAACACTATCATGATTTTCGTCTAACTCATTACTAGTCCTTTGTGATTTTTACAAACTCTAGATCAAGGAAATAACAAAGTTCACCAATATATTTGCTAACAAACTACCATCTAAGGAAGGTCTTGATCTTGGATATACATTGTACATTGTCTCAATTTTGAAAGTACGATCAACACATGTCAAAATGATCGCCATGCCTAAGTTGTTTTGATAATAATAATAATACAGAATTATCTAATGTGGAGAGAGTAAACCCTTGCCCCTCAATTAGCCTTGAGGTTTCTAGAACCAGGTTTGTGGTCTCTGCTTCTTGCCATATATAGCCATCCGAAGTCTACACACCTTCTGACATCCTCCCTTAGCAATGTGTTGCTACAGGAATTTTGTGGATCGAAAATTGATGATATGGTGTCGTTGCTATCCCCAAAAATCCCGCGACAAACAAACATTTATTTACATGTATAGCGGACAGGATCGAACTCAGGGAGGCTACAATTCCCGAGGGTTATTCAATTAATCGACAAAAAATCAATTAAAAGAAAAAGGAAATCTCGAAGGCAAACTATCCTGGGTTTTTGTGAAATTTTCTCTTTTTATTTTTTCTATATAATTTTTATTTTTTTATTTTCTGATTTTCAAATTTTTAGTGATTTTAATTTTTACAATTTTTTTATTTTTAAGTCAAGAACAATATGCACAAAACAAGAAATACGCACACCCATTCTTTTTGCAATTTTCAATTGTATAAAAATGATCAGAAAAATCCAGAGAAAATATTTGTGTGTTTTAAAGATTTTGAAATATTTTTGGAAATTTTTGTAGAATTTTTCAGATGTTTTTGTATTTTTCTAAAAATCAAACAGTGGCAAAATGAGAAACAATGCACATCCTGGAGTAATTTGTAACTTAAAAATATTTTAATGCCCAAAACTCCTGGCAATTATTTTTATGACAAATTATATGCAAATATCTACAAATAAGAAGTGAAATGACAATTTTTAGATTTTTGTAGAATTGTTTATGATGTTTATAATATTTTTAGTATTTTTCAATTTATTTGGATTTTATAAAGAATTAATGCTTGAAATTTGGATAGAAATTAAAAGACAATGAAATAAAACTACTCTAATGTTTTTGGAATTTTTGGAGCAATATTCAATTTTTTATGAATTTTAGAATTTCAGGAAGAGAAAAAGACACTGTTTTTGATTTTTTAATAATATTAGATAATGACAAAATGCAATAAAAAAATTATGCAATGATCATGCTCATAACAGAAGTATACACAATTTTTTTAGAATTTTTAGAGCAAATGAAATAATTATTTCAATAAAAGGATCATGCAAAATAATGTTTGGAAATTAAGGTTTAAACTCTAAATATTCCATGTTTGTTCATCAAAATATAACAGAAGTAAATTTGCAGGATAAAAATGTAAATTACACAAGCAAAAGCGTGCAGAGCACGTGCTGGCCTAGCAGGGGCGTTTTTGTAATACGTGAAAGTTCCAAGGGCGCTCTTGTAATTTTTCCAATATTATATTCCAAACCCCTTAGGGTTCTGATTTGACCCCTTCGTTTGACCCAAAGGGGGGGGGGCGTGGAATGCAATGGAGGCGACGTCGTCACGGTGGAAGTCGTGGCTGGGGCCGTGTGTCGACGACTAGAGATCTGAAGCAGGACGACAGAGATCGCGGCTGGGGCGCTAGCGCGGAGGTCGCGCGAAGTGGTGGCACCGCGTGGCGAAGGCGATCTAGGGTGCGCCGCCCCAGATGGTGGCGAGGTCGCGCAGGAAGCCAGCGCGAGGACACGAGGGCGGCCGGTAGGCGGTGGTCGGCGCACGCGAGCGCTGGTGGATGGCGTGCAACGACTCGACGGGCGATGGCACGCCGGCAACGACGGTGCGGCGACGTGGAGGAGTTCTGGCGGACGTCGAGGGCGCTTGCAGTTCCAGAGCGGCGATGCTGAATTTTTTTTATTTTTTCATATTTTTTTGAATGTAAACGTAGTCAGAGGAAATTTATTTTACTTTTTTTTAAAATCCGAAATAGCGAAATTGAAACAGAAAATATAAAATATTTTTATTTTATTCATGATAATCCTGCAAAACAAGTGTTAGAGAGAAAGAAAACAAATATTTTTTTATTCTCTTTTTTTATTCTCTTTATTTATAAACAAATCGGAAGGTGAACAAGGATCCGACGAAACATGAGGAATCGAATCTGGTTCTCCGACCACCGTGCGTGGTCGGAGTTGGTAGATCGTGGGAGATAGAAAAGAATGCGTAGAGGTCGAGAATTGAGATGAAAAATCGAGTTGAGTGTGGATCAAGTCGTGATGGATTTAATGATATAGATAAAAAAAATGACGACGAAATAAAAGTGGGAGAGATATAACTACGATTAATCTAGATGAAAAAAATAAGAGAAAATAATGATGGATCTCACTTTAGGAGCGGAAAAAGACGTTGATCACCTCGACGAAGGCTGACTCGCTGCCACCGGACGGCTCGGAGGCTAGGCACCTTTCCCGACAAGAAGACTCTCGGAGATCAGGCTCCTCTCACCAATGATTGATCCAATTGGAATGAGGGAGAAGGAGCCATATAAATAGAAAAGATAATGGAGATGCAATTTGAATTTTTGACTTTTTGGATAAAGATAAGAGATAAAATTGAAATGAGATAGAGATAAAAAGATAAGTGTCAAAAAATATTTACAAAAATTAACTATTTTTTTGAATTTTTGTCACTTTATTTATTGGAAAATTAAAAGTTTTTTTTTATTTTTTTGTGGAAGTTAGTTAAGAAAATTAAATATATACATATGCTATATACAAATATGACATTATCTACATGGGTAAATAAGCAAATTAGTTTTTTTGTTTTAAAATTAAAATTTATTTTTATTTTTATTTTAAATAATTAGTAGAAATATTTACAAATATATACAAATACAATATGTACAAAATACATGGGAAAATTGCACAAACCACCCCAGAAAACCAACTTTTTACTCATAACTCCAAAAATTATGAAAATACAACCATTTTAAAGATAATTTAATTTAGAATCCATTGGAAGTGAGATTGGTTCAATTTGAATTCATATGGAGCCAGAATTGGTCTTTCAATTAGTGCTTAGTGGCTTTTCCAAGTATGGTTGCTTTTATTCTGTACATGATTTAATTGTGCTATTATTTTTATTAATTAGAAGACATTTTTATTTACAACTTTTGTTTTGAAAGTTATTTGATTTGAGGTCAATTAATGTACAAATAAAATAGTGAAGTATACAAATATACACAACACATTTTTTTTGGATTTTCTAATTGAGGACCCTATCTCCCCCTACTTTAATCCTGGTCGATCAGGTCAAGTCTTGACATTCTATCGGGGTTCGGATTAGCTTGTATCTATTATATATATACAATCTTCCTTTTTTTAGTTTCTTTTCTTTATTTTTACTTTCTTTATTTATTTTAGGTTAAAATAATATATAAATATACAATATTTACACATAGATGCAAATTAGTAAGAATATGGAGTTAGTGTTATATGCAGGTGTTTTATAAAGGATTTTAAGCTAAAATAAATGAATAAAGATGGCGAATCGCAGATTCATCATTCCCCTATGCTTTACCTTTGTTAGTCCCTTAGCAAACACTTATTTGAAAGAATAAGTGAAGAAAAAGAAAGGGAAAATAAAGAAAGTAGGACAATATTGAGTATTAAACTTATCTTCATAAAATTGTAGTTTGGAGCTTTGTCAGACCTTTGGATTATTAGTGTATCGGAACCTTAATGGGAAATGGATTTAAAACCTAACAGCCTCTAAGTTCCACAGGACTCCTATTCAGGTCTCCTCAACAGTCAGGTCAAAACAAGTCTACATACACCAATTCTTATGACTATGAATCTTTACTTGTACGGTGTAAGTGAGGTATAGCTCCCCTCTCAGAAGTAGCAAAGAAACAACCTCCCTCAACAAGGTAACTCTAGTTCCCCGGTCTTGCAACTCTTTCCTCGAGGAGCGCAGATATTCCCTTCTAAGTTCAAGTACAACCAGTTCAAGAAGAGGTGATGGAGAAAAGAATGGACGGTAACCAGTGTAGCTACCTATCCTTGGATGCATGACCAGTGTAGCCAAGTCATCCGCTGCAAGCTTACAAAAATTTATCTTTGAAGCTCTTATTGTATTTTTTTTATCCTTGTATATACACTCTGGCAGGCATTTTACTTTTCAATCAGGCCTATCCACTTTTGGAGATTCTGCATTTTTCCATACTTTTTTTAAAGCATATACAAGGTGCAACATGTATATAAGGAGTTTTTCCTCTTGAGCCAGTAGACTATCCCTCTTTTGAAGCATTATTGCATCCCCACAACATCCTTTCTTTAGACCTCAATATCGCTAGACCAGGTTGAGACGCACTTCCTTCCCTAGAGGAAAACGAGAGGTTCCGCCTAGATGTACTACCCTCGTATGCTACCCCAAGGCAAAAGATTCTGCCTCCTCACTACCTCATCCATGAAGAGCAATGTGTAGAGTGTTTGTCCAAGATAAGCCATGGTCTGAAAGAATCATGCGTGTTTTGTTAAATGTTCTACTTAGTCTAATCAAGATGACATGTGAACATAGTCTTATGGACTCAAAGAATTAAGTCACTAGGAACTGAAAAGTCTTAACTCCATTTCTTATAAGGTTCCTCTGAAATTAAGTGGATTAAGGCCTAACTAAGCTCCATTCTTCAATTTTATTACAGACATAGTTTAAATGTCAATACTATCCTGAAAAATGCACATGCAAATCAGAAAATATGAACAATGCAAAGAAGTTTTTTTTGAAAAAAATGATGCATATGTGAAAAGAATATTTTTTTAAATAATTTTCTAATTTTGAACTTTTTATGGATTTTTGGAGAAAAATGCAGATGTAAAAGAAAGTTTTTTTAATTATGCAAGTTTTTATGGATTTTTTGAATTATGGTTTTATGCACGACACAAGATCCCACGTGCTCGCAGGTAAGTGCATCCATCTCCTCATCCATGGAATGTCACCAACCCTGGTCCTACATCGCATTGTGATAATCTCTTGGGACTGAAATAACATTCAAGACATCTGCAAACATCTTGTCGCAGCTAGATAAACCATTAGTTGAAGTAAAATGTGGCATAAGGTCAAAAGTACATTGCCTCTTTTGCTTGTGGAGAGCTGTCGGAAGCTCATCTGGTCCATCTGGTGCAGCAGTGGTGGGAGCACTTGAAGGGGTCATATTTTCCTACATAAAAAAGACATGCAAAGGAGTAAATAGAGGTGCAGAGGCAGGTGTATATGCTTGCGAGTATAAACAATTAGTGGAGGAGGAAGGTCCAAAGGGATGTCACCCACAACTTGTGTAATGAAGCTTGTCATCTAAAATAAGGTGACGTCGATAGACACATAGTATCGACGTCTAACAGGATCATAACACCAATATCCTTTCTGAGTACGAGAGTACCCAAGAAAGATGCACTTGATAGCCTTAGGTGACAATTTATCAGCTTCATGGAAGTTATGGAAAAAAGCAATGAAACCAAGAATTCACAGAGGTAGAGGAACACATTAGGGTATAGTAAAGAGAATGGAGTCCTACCTTTAAGAACATAATAAGAAACTGCATTGATAAGATAGACCGCAGTAAGGATGACATCCCCCCAATGGTACTTGTGAACTTTCATTTGACTAAAGAGGGACATGGAAATATTAAGCAAGTGTCGGGTTTTCCTTTCTGCTACCTCATTCTGTTGTGAGTTATAATGATAGGAGGTTTGGTCAACAATCCCCTAAGACGCAAAGAAACATGGCAAGTCCTGTTAAGTGAACTCAAGGTCATTGTCAGTTCAAATGATCTTAACACATAAAGAAACAGATGTATTAACATATTGCAAGAATTTCTCACAATTTTATTAATCTCCTAACACTCCCTATTAGATACGTCCAAGAAGATCTACTATAATCATCAATGGAGACAATAAAATAGCGACGGCTACTCATTGTTCGGACCTGACAAGGTCTCCAAACATTACAATGAACAAGACCAAAAAGACTAGTATTACGGGACTAAGTACAAATAGGAAATGGAGCTTGATGGTGTTTTCCGAACTCACACGCTTCGCATTGAAAGGGCTTTAGAGTAGAGAGTTTAGGGAACTTCATGGAGAAAGCCTTGAAAGAAGGATGTCCAAGACGCAAATGCCATAGGAGGGGGTCTTCAAAGATGGACGTAGCACCTACAAACCTGGAATATGATGATATGTTAAGATAATATAAGTTGTTCTCATGTCCACCGAAAATCTGCCTCATTCGGATGTCCTGAAAATAGCAACATAACTCATCAAATATCACACGACAATTAAGCTCAACACGAAGCTTATGAACAGATAATAGACCAAGAGGGAAATCAGGAGCACAGTGAACCCCTAATATTCGGAGCTTGGAGGATAACTCCATTGTTCTGACGGTAGTAACATGTGGGTGAATCCCAGTGAGTCGAACCGACATCGAGGAAGATGGTACGGAGGAGGTAAGAAGACTACCTTATCTAGTCAGATGAGTAGAGTGTCCGAAATCAATAATCTAGGCTGGTGTAGGAGTAATGGCAAAATTGATTATTGTACCTGAAGGAGTAGCAGAGTAGCAGTGGTAGCCTCACTGGAGGCAGCAGACCCAATAGTCTAGAGAATCTGCATCAGACGTGAGTAATTTGCATCATTAAGCTGTAACTGTCTTGCCACCGGGGTTCGTAGTAGTAGACACCTCTTCTACATCGTAGGTATCCTCATAGGCACTGTTGGCGTGATAGGGAGGTATGCCAAACTTTTGCCAACATCACACGGACGGATGGTTTCACTGACCGTAGTGAGTGCACTGTGGAAACTGAGGAGCAGTAGAATCTCCACCACGACCGTGTCCATAGTCACATCCACAGCCACGACCAGAGTCATAATCACATCCTCTTCGAAATATGTATCGTCCTCTCTCAGATGATGATACGTGTGCAGAACTCACTGTTGGAGGTAAGGAAGGAGGCCAGGCTGCATATGTTTCCATTTCCTCAAGATGCCCAAATATGACCTTCATCGTGGGTAGTGTATTAGTTATTAAAAATTGCTCCTTCATTGCTTTATATCGGGAATGCATGCCATCAAGAAACCGATACACATGATAGTTCGAACGCTCTTGTACCTGTTTGGTACAACGTGAAGGCTGAAAGATTGCAAGCTCCTCATTCAGGCTAGTGAAATGCATGTAGTACTCAACTAGGGTGGAGTCATCCTGAGATGCAGATCAGATCCACCTATAGATGTCTACAAGACGTGACTTTATCGTTTTTTGGGAGTATGTCTGCTCAAGATCCTCCCACATCTCCTTAGTCGTGCCCTTGTAGAGAAGATTCGAGGCAATATATATCTTGGTCATCTAGTTGATAACCTGATAATTGTCGGTCTGCCAATTGTCAGTCTTTGTCCTTCTCATCTGGAGGAACTTTAGTCAGGATATAGAGTTTCCGCTGACCACCAATGAACACCTTGAAAGAATGAGACTAGCGCACTTCGTTATCTGTGCACTTAAGTTTGATAGTAGTGCCTTGCGCCATCACGTTTGTGGATAAGGAGTTTGTCTCGGTAGAAGAAGTAGATGTCATGATGGTCATAAAGATGAAGAAAAAAAATCCGGTGATCTACTAAGTATGCATACAAGGGCTGAGAAGTGCTGTAGAACTCATGTTTGGATGTGTAAAAGGTATAACGCGCGCTCCACAACAAATCAGGGGGTCCTTGGGGCTTTATCGACATCTAGCATTGTGTCCAGAAAGCTGTGCGTGGCTGGACAAAAGCACAGGACTCCTGGCGGAGCCTGTATCGTTGGAGGGCCTGCTGGAGGCCTCGGAAATGTTGGAGGTGTCGCTGAGATGACTCCAGGTGGAGCCAGTGGTGCTGGAGGTGTTGTTGAGATGACTCCAGGTCGAGCCGGCGTAGCCTCGAGGCGGTCAAGGCGTAAGCCTCGGTTTACAAGGAACAAACCTATAAAAAGTACAATAAAATATATACTAATGAAATTATATATATTCTGACTAACATATGATATATATCACTATAATATATGATGAAATTATAAAGATTGGAACACCAAAAGAAAAGATATACAACTGTATATGCATTTTTACTAATTTTCCATCCAATCAGAGATTGGATTTATTGACATTCCATTGAATCTATTGACATTCCCCTGAATTCTAACATCTAACCTAAGTTGAAGAACCATCGTATGCACCCCCTCCTACCATAACACACCTCAACAAGACGGGGGTCTCGTTGCTTGGTCAGCGAGCCTCGGGGTGGGGGGGGTCTAGGGGAGCAGGGTGCGCTCCCCCGCCCCCATACCCGACGAAATTTTTTTATTGTGGATTTTATTTCTATTCGGATATATTGATCTGTTTGAATGTGAGTAATACATAAACTCCCCTTGAATTATATCTTGTTTGTCCTTCTCGGTATATTACATAGTTCATTACGTGACAACTCCTTAAAAATAATATTACAGGTAATTTTTTCTATGATACTTGTGGATTCATATGTTTAAGGGCATAATGTAAGAGTTTTTTGACATGATTAGACATGTTTAATGGTAAATATGAACATGAAAGCGGCCAAATTTAAGCAATCATCTTATATAATTATATCCTAAACAACTAGCCTTTATAAAAATCTGAAATTGCTAAGAGGATAAATGAATTCACATAAAAAAATAATTTGAAAAAATGTCTCGATGAGTGCCTCGCTTCCGCCTCGATCGTCTCGACCAACTGAGGTGGTTGCCTCTCAAAACCCTGTCGAGGCGACCGCTCTTAGGCGATTTTGGGCCGCCTCGCCTCGAGGCGTACGCCTCGTGCGCCTCGAAGCGCGTTTTTTCAAACCATGCACATGATTCCTTCGACGACACTTCTGGTGCCGCTGGAAGCCTTGGGCGATAGTGGTTGGTGTTGTTTGAGGCCTCTGATGTAGCTGCTGGTCCTTCGACGGTTAGGGTTGCTGCCATTGGAGGTCGATGATCCTTGCGTGGGACCCTTGGGCGAGAGATAACTGTCTGCACAAGGAGAGAGGGCTGGTGGTGGCGACGGGTTTATAGGCTTCAGTCTAGGACCGTCGCTTTTGATACCCTGTGAAGAAAGAATGAATTGTCGTGTTTATTCCATGTGTAGGGTCTCTTATATAGAGAAAAACTCCAGAGAGAAAAAAGGGAAAAGTACATAAAAGACCCTGAAGGGTTACACGTAACAAATAAAGTAGAAAAACATAATAACTCTAATAAATATTATCATTCTTACATTTTTAAGAGTGGCAAACTTAAGAGCATTGTTGGTGATGTGAGCTTCATCGGAGCCTTCCTTTGACATGTTTATCTTGTTAAGGTACGGTTGAAGATCTCAAGTTTGCTTCGGTCTAATATTCCTTCTATCACTATTGTTGAGGTGAAACGAAAAGTTGTATTCCATCTAACCCTAGAGCTCTCTTATATAGGAGAAAAGCTCAAAGGGTAAATTACATAAACAGTATAAGAGAAATAAATAATATAAATAAATACGACAATAACATAAGAATCTTAACACTCCCCCTCAAGCTGGAGCATATATATCTATCATGCTCAGCTTGGAACAACAATGATGAAATGGACCTCTTGCAAGAGCTTTGGTGAACATATCTGCAATCTGATCACCTAAAGCGATATAAGATGTTGAAATAAGCCTCATTTGGATCAAGTCACGAGTGTAGTGACAGTCTACCTCAATATGCTTTGTTCTCTCATGAAATGCTGGATTATTAGTTATGAACAAGGCCGCTTGATTATCACATTTGAGGTGCATAGGAAGAGGCACCTCAATCGTTAGATCAGTCAAGACAGACTTGACCCACATCATTTATGTACTCCCTTGGGCCATGGCCCTATATTCTGATTCCGCGCTAGACCGAACAACAACAGTTTGTTTCTTACTTTTCCATGAGACCAATGAGTTACCAACAAACATGGAAGCCTGAAGTGAACTTCCTGTCCTTAGGACACTCAGCATAATCTGCATCTACGCATCCAGTAACTGTAAGAGAAGTATCTCTTAAAAAACAGAAGACCCGCACCTGGAGATGACTTCAGATATCTCAAGATCATGCACACTGCTTCCATGTGTGCTTGCCTGGGTTGCTCCATGAACCGGCTCACTCTGCTCACAACGAAAGATATATCAGGCCTGGTAATAGTAACATATAATAATTTCCCTACCATTTCTCTGTATCGTCTCTTGTCCACCTCCTCAGAGTCATCATCATAGAGCCTAGAATTAGGATCCATTGGGGTAGTAGCTGGTCTACATCCTGTCATGCTTGTCTCAGATAGAAGATCAATAACATACTTCCTTTGCATCATAACCATACCCTGTTGGTTACGTGCAAACTCCAACAAGCCAAGGAAGTAACGAAGCGTACCAAGGTCCTTGGTAATAAATTGTTGTCTAGGAAAGTCCTTAGCTGTTTGAATGCCCTGTTCATCGCTGCCAGTGATAACAATGTCATCAACATAAACCAAAACAACTACAATACCTCTTTGATTTCTCTTAACAAAGAGAGTATGATCTGCAGTGGATCTGACAAACCCCTTATGTTCAATCAACTCCGAAAGCTTCTGGAACCAGGCCTTCGGACTCTGCTTAAGGCCATAGATAGCCTTATGAGGATGACACACCATAGTGGATTCCCCCTCAATAGCAAACCCAAGTGGCTGCTGCATGTAAACCTCCTCCTGCAGATCTCCATACAAGAAAGCATTCTTTACATCTAATTGGAAAAGCGACCAATCACGAACTACAGCAACATCAATAAGAATCCGCAGGGTAGAGTGACGTGCAACATGAAAAGGTGTCTTGATAATCCACCCCATAGGTTTGGGTGGTGGAGCATGGACAACACTCCACGTACCTCGTGACTGTAAAGCTGCCTTCTCTTCCTTCATAGCCATATGCCATTGACTGCTCTGTAGTGCCTCCTGATATGATCGGGTATTTCCACGGTAGACAGATCAACAACAAATCTCTGAAAATCCTTGGAAAGACGCCCCAAGGAAACATGAGACCCAATAGGATGCATAGTACACGACTGTTTCTGCCTCCTTAGTGCAATAGGCACATTTAGATCCTCAACAGATGTAGAAGAGATAGTATCCACGTCATGTACCTCAGTCTGTACATGCAAATCACCAGTACCATCAGTAATACCCAAATGTTCAGAACATACCTCGAGCGTGCTGGATGACGGAGGAGACACATGAGCAGGGGGCGTCGCTGGTAAACCTGCGGAAAGAAAGTAGGTGGCGGTGGAGGTGACAGTGGAGAAGGTGGTGATGGTGGACGTGGTGGTGCAGGTGGTGGCGGTGGAGATGATAATGATGGAGGTGGCATATAGACATCTTCTCCATCCTCTGAAGGAGTAAGCCTGTCACCTATGGGAGAAAAATACATAACTGACTCGAAAAAGGTAACATCAGCACTAACATAGTATCTTCGTCGAACAAGGTCAAAGCATCGATATCCTTTTTAGGTCTTGGAATACCCAACAAATACACATTTGATAGCTCTAGGAGAGAGCTTGTCAAGACCTGCAGACATTTGATGAACAAAAGCTACAGAACCAAAGACACAAGGTGTTAGTGAGAAAAGATCCGTCTCGGGAAACGCAATCAAGAACGGAATCTTCTCTCCTAGCACCGAAGAGGGCATACAATTTACCAGATAGCAAGCAGTTAGAACCGCATCTCCCCGATATGAATGAGGGGCACGACTCTGAATCAACAGAGTTCTGGTGACGTCTAACAGATGACGGTGTTTTCGTTCTGCTATCCCATTCTATTGGGACGTATATGCATACGATGTCTGATGCACAATGCCAAGGGACCTAAGGAATTGAGAATGTTGTGTACTGCAAAACTCTAAAGAATTATCGGAACGAATAAACTTGACTTTCGTAGAAAAAATATTTCTTGTTTTATTAATAAAGGACTGGATAACAAGATCTGCATCAGACTTGTTCTTAAGAAGAAATACTAAGACAGTCTCGAAAACTCATTAATTGCAACAAGATAAAACCTATGTCCCTGATGATCTGGGACACGACTGGGACCCCAAATATCAAAATGCAATAACTCAAACAAACTATGGCTGCTACGACCCTGACGACTCTGAAAGTTAGAGCGATGATGTTTCCCAAGCTGGCAGGCCTCGAACTGAAAGGTGGAGCGAGGAGAAATCTGTGTAAGAACGTGACACAATTTTTGCAGAGGAAGATGACCAAATCGAAGATGCCACATATAGGGAGAAACTGATCTAGTGCGAAGAGAAGAGGCACCAGCATAAGGACATTGCACCAATTTGTAGAGACGCCCTTGCTCACGGTCAGTTTCAATCACTCTGCCCGTTAGTATATCCTGAAACACAAGAGTAGATGGATCAAATATAGCACGACAATGTAAGTCTTTGGTGATTTGACTAATTGAAAGTAGATTCATAGAAAATTTAGGCACATAAAGAACATTCTGAAGTCTCATTCTAGGGGTCAACTGCACCTCCTCCTGACCAGTGATGGGAGAATGTGTCCCATCTCCTATCATGATAGATCATCCATTCTGAGCCAAGCGAAATACGCTAAACTGACCTCTGTCACCGCATAGATGATGTGATGCTCTTGAATCCAAGATCCATTCTAACGAGTCTGCCCTGTAACAAGTAGTAAAGGCATATGTTGTACCTGATGTAGACGTTGATGCTGAGGTCGCCACCTCTGAGCATCCGGAAGGAGAGGTAGTCGACCCAGTAGTGGGCATAATCTCCCTGAGACGAGCAACAAGCTCATCAAATCTTGATCTGCAACAGGTGAGGGACTCCCAACTGGTTGTGTCTGTTCTGCAACCCGAGCTGAAGCAGGAAACCCATGCTTAGAATAGCATGTTTCCTCAGAATGGCCAGATCTGCGGCAATAGGTGCAAGGTTGACGGGGTCGACCACCCCCTCCTCTACCATGGCTAGAGCTTCCTCTGCCACGATATGGTATATGACTTCCCCTACCACGAGATGCATCCATAGCTGAAGATGTCTGTTGCTGCAAGGTACCACCTGAAGATATAGATAGCATACTCAATCTACGATATGCCTCCTCCATTTGAGGTATGGTAGCATTAGTAAGAATCTGGGCACGAGCAACATCATACTCAAAGTCGAGAGCTGCTAGAAAAACTCCTGTCATCACAGAGTCTCTGTATGCCTTGAGCTGCTCCGGTGTAGTAGTCAAGGGAATGTAACCATGTAACATCTCGAACATACCTGATACCCCTCAAGGAAGTATAGAGGGTATGAAGGGGACGGCCATTCTGCTTGGATGTGAAGATATCATGCTGGAGCTGCAGTATCTTCGCCTCGTTCTTCGTCGGTGAGTATGTGGCAACGAGAATGCCCCACATAGCCTTCGCAGTTTGCTGACTCAGAATATCATTAGCTATCTCTGATGACACAGTCCCAGATAGCCATACTCGTGCATAGGCATCACCTGCCTCCCATGAGGCCTTTATCCCAGTCTGGTCAATTGGCTCCTCCATCGTGAGGATGTGCTTCTTGCCATTACACTGCATCAGACACATGAACTGCATGGCCCACAGTTCGTAGTTCGTGCCATCCATTTTGACGATGGAGGCTGGACCTTTGAAGCCCCCCATGGATGGAACATCTGCTTTGTTGTCAACCATGATAACAACAATCACCAAGACTGGGACTTGCAACAAATACAACCTATGTCTACACACATATGGGAAGATGGTTGTGGGTGTAGACTTATACCCGAAACCTCTTCCATTCTTCGAAGATGCCTTTAGTTGGATAGGGTGTTTTAGATGAACATGTCACACCCTAGAGATTTAAGCGAGGACTGGAAACCAAGATCGAAGGCTGCAAGCGGGACACGCAGGGCTATGGAAGCCATAGAGGGGCGGAGGCGTCATCCCACGCGTGAAAGGGGACACGTGCTGGTCAGCAACAAGCGGAGGAACAACAACATCGAGATGCGGGGCGCGCGCGGCGTGCGAGGAAGGAGGCTGCAGGTGGCGGCCCGTACGATGCACGACGGCTGCTTGTACCACGCGTGAGGAAGGCGACAGCAGGCTGAGGCTCGTGCGGCGCAAGGCGGCAGGCTGAGGAGGGTTTTGGTGGGGAGGGGCTAGGGTTAGGTCACAAGCTCCGGTCTAGGACCGTCGCTCTGATACCATGTTGAGGTGAAACGAAAAGTTGTATTCCATCTAATTCTAGAGCTCTCTTATATAGGAAAAGCTCAAAGGGTAAATTACATAAACAGGACAAGAGAAATAAACAATATAAATAAATACGACAATAACATAAGAATCTTAACAACTATTATGTTGATCATAGACACTTGCAATAATATTTTCACAGTCATATATGTTACTATTCTGATCATATTTTTCTGCAATTAGGGTTCTTATCAAGATAAAGCTCCTAACAGAAATCAACAATCACCATTCTTCTTACAATGAGTATACTTCTTATTTTTCCTTCCAATGATGCTGATCTTTCAAGACATGAGTGCATGTTGCTCAGTGTTGTAGACTTCATCAAAGGGACAAGCCATTACTTCTTTTTGAGATCCTACGTCAGAGCAAGCTTGATGCTAAATTCTCGAGGTGTGACTTTTGGTGGGAAAAAGCATCATTTCTGTCATGTCATATCCAAGCTGTGGACCCGACTAAGGTGGACGAAGGAGTGAACTAGAGCTAGCCAAAAAATATTTTTGAGATTTGCAGCTTTCTCGTTTTGGCTGGATACATGTGATTTACTTTTATTTAATAAGCTTTCTCGTAGATTTAACTACTAGTGGATGAGAAAGGATATGAATAGCCAGAAAATTGTTAGCAGAGTTTTACGGAACTAAAATGAAGATTGACCTTTATGCATACTCCAATACTGTGATGACCATTTACTAGGTATCCACAAGTCTAAACAGTTCAAGCTGATCCTCATGCTATACACTCTGAGACTTTTGCCTTGTTGATCTTTATGCATACTCCGTCATGGTCCAACCTCTATCACCTTGATGCTTCCCTTCACTATATGCTCATTGCTTCTTTTGAATCACATCGTATTGATTCACCAGTAGCTGTGAGATTGAGTGAGACTACTCATTGTTGACATAGGTATCACACACGAGACTTTATCACACACGAGACTTTATCGCTGGCCAGTTGACCTCATCTATGCGAACCTGTGAGAGCTTCCATATCCCACCTTTCAAACCAGAGCCTCTAGCGCCACAACTATGGCTCTAAGATTGACCCTTACTAGATATGTAGCCCTCAGTCAGCCACTTCCCCTGCCGAGCTGAAAATGGTGTTCTTTGGTCCTCAACCGCAATAAAATAAGAAACTTCGTGACTGAATTTAGTATTCAACTTTACATGTTTTGAAAGTCAGTACTCAAATTATCGAGAAAGATGAAGTTCTTATTCTTCCAATATTTATCTCAGAAAATATTCTGATATTTAATGCATTTCGGTGAATCCTAAGAATGATAGTCTAGATCTTTCTACTTGAACATGAACACCATATTAAGTTACGACTGATAACTTCCCCTTTCGAAGAATATAAATATCATGCTTCAAATGGCAGATACACATTGTTCTTTTTCTGACCATACATGTTCTCAATGATCTACCACATATAACGAGCTATCCTTTTTCAAAGGATAAGTCTGGATATCAGGGGAAGTCGAACTGACAATGTCTTTACTTGGTTGTCTCTGAAATCCTGATAGATCTTTATTTTAAGAATTCAGATTTTGTCCATTGATGTACCCTATCTTCCCATGACATGTGATTGACACCTCTACCGTAGATATGAGATAATTATCTATGTTCAATTTGATGATCAATTTGATGCAGTGGTTTGGGCAAGATGATTTTTTCATCATCATGGCACCTCCATTATCTATTTTTATCTTTTGTTATTATTTGTGACAAAACCACTCTATATTCGCTATGATAAAAAGCATAGAACAGTGGGAAAAATCCTACAAATGAACAAGCTTCTCACAACATTAAAAAAAATAAAAACTGGTGATTGCCTAATGTGAAAAATAAGGGCCACAGAAAGGTTATTGCTTGATCCCATAAGAACTTTGTCCATGCATCTTTTTTTGTCTTCATTGATTGGATTATTAGATACAACGAGAGGAGAAGAGAACTTTGTTGCATATTATTTGAGGTCGTTGCTTTCATTTCCTACTGAAATTAGTACAAGCTAAATTGTATCCACAAGCTATTTCGTATATGCAAGTTATCATGATATGATACACATTGGCTTCACGGAAAAAAGGATTATTGGAGTGGAATTATACTAACATCTCAAGTATGAGGTGATTGCTAATGTTCCATATATAGTCCTTCCTCAGTCTCACTGTTTCCTCGGTTAGTGATATGGAAGTAATAATTAGTTCGTTACTATTTTCTCATTGTTCTACCGAAACTCTGATATCTTCTAACATGGCAAAGTTAATTCTGTGACAGTGATATTGGATTAATTGAAAAAGGAGTCATCCTTTGTTTATTGTAGGATCATCCCTTACTAAATTCCCTTAAATAAGATATCCTTTTGTCAACCTAAGGTCTTTGCTAATTACTTTAGGGAAAGCCTGTGTGTACGTGTACTTTTCACGACACATGAGATTCTTACAAAATATAGCTATACAGACTGTTGGAGTATTCGTTGTATGCGTCATTTGAGGGAGATAGGTAAATGGATCCCTCCAGGTTCCATTTACCCCATCCACATGTTTAGTCCCACATCTACTAGTGGTGGGACTTGGAGGCTCTGTGGAGGCTATATAAGGAGCCCCAGACCTCCTGTATCCATTGAGAAAAATGCAATAGACACACCAGTCCTCTGAGGCATCTCCCGTGGTTTCATCCCGCTCCTTAGGGAGTAGGGTTCCACGTTAAACCTTGTGTTCTTTGATGTTTATCTTTCTCTATTTATATGCTCTGTTTATCATTCCGCTTCCGCTTTCTATTTTCTAACATGGTATCAGAGCAGGTCGATTCTCGAGCAGTTTTGGTTCTTTATTTTTATTCTAGATTGATCTTGGAGTTCATGTTTAGCGATTTTTTGGGTCTTTAAACCTCTAATTTCTGTAGTATGTTCCCTGCCATCCTGCAACGAGTTCATGGTTTCCAGCAATGAGTTCATAATTTCCTGGAAATATATTATAGCAGTGGCGCCGCCAAATCCCTGGTCGAAGGCTCTCCTCTCTAGCATCTCCAATCAAAGGGCTTCGAAGCCCTGTTCTCTGGCTGTTCTTAACCAGGGACCTCTAACAGCGCTCGCATCCCCTTGCTCGCAGAAACCCTACAAGCGCTGGCAGCATGAGATGTCCAGCTCTCCTCCATCTCTTTCACGGCGCAACCTTGCGCTCCTCCAGCCCCATGTATATCTCCTATGCGATGCGTCGCTCCTTTCAGCCTTTGGCGGAGATTCAAGTGCTCCTGGCGTGCCCACTCCAGATCTCAACAGGCAGCGCAAGGCGAGCACTCTCGTGGGAATGGATTCCCAGGCGGGGAACCAAAGTGGCAGTCCTGACCTCCTCCACGATGCATCTCGAGCGCCTCTCCACGCGCATACCTCCAGGCTCGGGATCCCTTCCTCGCGCTGTGCCCCCAGCCGAAAACCCTCCATCGCCTCCTCCTTCCAGGCGCGCAAGGCGGTGCCTCCATCGAGCGCCAACAGGCCCCAGCGCGCACGGCGGCCCCTCCAGTTCCATCGCACAGATTGCCCCATCCCACTAGACCGCCGAACCTCCCAGGTGGCCGCCCTCCTTCGCTCGGACCTATAGTTGGCGTGAGCTCGTAGGCGAAGGCCTCCTCGCAACTCCGTCCAGAACCTGGGGGTGGCGGCTTTTCCAGGGTTCTGGGGCGGCGACTTTTCCAGAGTTGCGATTGAAAAAAAAGGGTTCCCAGTGGGGAACCCTAACGCCTGCTCGCATTAAAAAAAAAGGGGTGTGTTGTGCTTATAAAAAAATAAAGGGGGGGAGGTCCAAGGAGTGCCCAATTCTGTAAAGTCCAACTAGGCTATTATATTTTGGTCCAACTGGACCACAAGTTCTTTGTTTAAAAAAGGGAGAGAAAAGAAAAAGGGGCGCGTACAAGAAAAAGCTGTGCGCAAATTGCAAAAAAAAGGGAAGAAGAAAAGCCGAAAAAAATGAACGGCTTACGTGATGCTATTACAAAAAAAAATTAATTAGCCGAGGAAAAAAATTGTTGCAAGAAAAGCCAAAAAAATGTATTTGGCTTATTTGGTTTACCTCCCATTTTTCTTGTCTTCTCCCTACATTGTCGATGTCATTGTTTCTGACAAGTACGCGAGAAAGGGGGAGTATTAGTGTAGAGTCACAGGTCTTGCTCAAATTCAGATGTCAGATTCAGAGATTGCAGACCAGCTAGATATTCCAGACTCTACAGTTATTCATACTCGACGTTCAGAAGTTTCCGAGTCTCCAGTTTCAGATACGCACGAGTATGCTGTCTTTTCAGATGAGTACATGTTTTCCATCCTTGTAGTGATCCTCATCTTTCTTCTTGTTGTTTCAGCCAGAGTTTTCATGTGAGCCATAGGGACTCCAGAGTAGAGGATCATTCCCTATGCCATGTTGGCAAAGGGTTTTCATGTGGTATCATAGGTACTCCAGAGCATGGAAGGAAATATCGCGATATATCGATATCGACATGTGACCGATATGGGCACCGATATGGTGATATATCCCGATTTCCAAGCATTTTCTTCACAAAGGCTCATCGATATGGGTGATATTTCGGCGATGTATCGTCGATATAACGTCGATATATCGTGTCGATACGATATCGAAACGATATCGATATCGATACGGCCTTCCATGCTCCAGAGTAGTGTACCATTCTCTGTGCCAGATGGGAGAGGCCCAGTTCTCCGATGAGGAGACTTTTTTAGACTCCATTCTCCAGCGATCGTGGACTCCGACGAGGATTGCACTTCCACGGCCTTTTCCAGTTCGGCCTTTTTCAGAGATGGAGCAGTTGTCCACATATTGTGGCGGGCCATAGTACTCCGACGAGGAGACTCATTTTCAGTTGCAGTGTCTTTGACAGGTGCAGTACAGAGCACATGCTCTCTGACGAGGAGAGTCAACAGACTCACACTCCAGCCCGTTCGTCCTCCTCACCTGCACGGCATGAGAACCAAGGTCCTCGACAACAGCAGTTGTGCGTGTTGAGTTGATATTGTCTGTAGTGTCCTGTAGCGTAAGTTGAATTTCTTTCTGTTTGTCCAAGCTGAGCATTACATGCTCCAGCTTGAGGGGGAGTGTTGGAGTATTCGTTGTATGTGTCACTTGAGGGAGATGGACCCCATCCACATGTTAGTCCCACGTCTACCAGTGGTGGGACTTGGAGGCTCTGTGGAGGCTATATAAGGAGCCCCACACCTCCTGTATCCATTTAGAAAAATGCAATAGACACACCAGCCCTCTGATGCGTTCTCCCATGGTTTCATCCCACTCCTTAGGGAGTAGGGTTCCACGTTAAACCTTGTGTTCTTTGATGTTTATCTTTCTCTATTTATATGCTCTGTTTATCATTCCGCTTCCGCTTCCTATTTTCTAACACAGACTGTTTAAATTTTCACGCTAAATCTACATTACGAATTAACTAAATAAAAATAAAAACAGATGAATTTATGGAAGATTTAGAATGCAGCTAAATACAATATTTTTTTATGTTTACAATACTACGCATCATTTATGCAATCTTTGTTCTTGTTTGACAGATTAAGCAAATGCATGTCTTTGGTTATGGTCTACTTCTTGTGGTCCCCATCATATTGTCGATAATGAACGTGATGTGGTTCATGAAGATCTTGAACGGATTGAAAAAGACTGTGGCTAAAAGACACTGAATTTACCAGCCATCCATTTTTACTGCTGTACAAAAGCCTCCATTCTGAAACGGTTTAATTCTCCCCCGACTGCTCTGTGAATTCAGAGCAGATTATAAAAAAATGTGAGATTATAGTAATGTCTATAGTTAATGTTCATTTCGCATTGCAAATCATATTTGCTGTGCGATGCGTTTGTACATAACTTTACATCAGGAAGAATCGGGATTGTTCCATTCCTTACCTCCTGAGTGATTCCAATGTAACCAGTCCTCACAGTTATCTTCTTATTATTAGTTTCATATAAAACTTGACTGTACGATATAGTAATAATCGATGACATTAATTAGGCAGTACTAATCCTTCTTTAACAACTGTAAATGCTATTATGATGTCTTAAAGCACACTGCTTCTCATTGAGAACGAACTCGAGAAATGTTTGAACAATCTCGGTGAATGACCTTAAGTGGTCAATAACCGCACCCCGGCTGTTTCGTGGCTGAGAGTTGCGGGATGACCGGATCTGACGGAGAAATGTTGTGCGGGCGCGGGGAAGGTGGGGCGGACGGCTCGAGGGGCTCGCGCCCTATAAATAGACCTCCCGACGGGATGAGAATGCATCCCAAGCAACGCCTCGAGTGCGGGAGCCCTCCCTTCCATCTCTCTCTCCATCCTTCTCTCATTCTCCCTGGAAATAGAACCGGCGGCGTACCTCGACACGTCCTCAACTTCACTGGTATCAGAGCCAGGTTACGATCCTGGAAACACCTTGCTACTTTTCTGGAGGTAAGATCATGTTTTTAAATCTTTAGAATTATTCTTCTTAGATTGCTTCAGACCAATTAGATTATAAAGTGTATATGGTTGTGGATTTACTTTATAGTTGTCGATTATTTTTTTTCATGATTTACTTAATTTTGCTGAATATAAGGATCAAAGTTTTGGATTTGTTGTCAAAATCATTAAATTAATGAAAAACAAGAAAAAGTTGCATAACTTCCAAATATGCATTGACCTTTCCAAGGCTCTAATAATTGTATCTGACCTTTCCACAAAAAAAAAGATAAGGAAACCAGTACACCATGCTATGTTTTAAATGGACTTATATCGAACTCTATTTTATATATAACTCCTTATGAACTACATTGAGGTAGAACCCTTAAAATCATTTACTTACAAGTAAGTGGAATTAATCGTTTTAAACTAAATATTAAAGACAATCTTGACAAGATTGGTGCTAAGGGACAAGTATGTATCTTTATTGGTTACATTACATAAAGGAGAACTTATAAGGTGTTTAATAAAAAGTTTAAATAGTATAAAAATTACACGTATTATATTTGACGAAAATCTATGAACTTTTGACAATCAAGAATAGATTAGAGAAAATAATAAAGAAACTATACTTCGACATGATGTTTCTAACAAAAAAGACAATAATACACACAAGTTACCTAAAGAATACTGCTACAACCAGTATCATATAAAGGATCAAACTATCTGTCAAGTCTCTAAAAATGTGGGGACTAGATCTTAAATTGAATATTAACTCTACTTTAGAAGGATGGGTACCTTAAGTAGAGAGCTTACAAATATGGATGAACCCTTTAAAGACAACTCATGAACGTCAACAACGCAAGACAAATAATACTAGCCTACTAAAACAGAAGATTGATTAGTTTGTAAACATGAAGTTCATTTTATAATAGGTACCAATTGATTTTGTTAATGAAGACGAACAAGTTACAAGAAATAAAGTTAGACTAGTTGCAAAAGTCAACAAGAAGGAATAAACTTTTACCAATCACATGCACTTGTAGCAAGATAGAATATATTAGAATGCTAATGAGTACACAACTAGTAATCTAAATCCTGAAAGTAAAGTTAAAACCTTGCTTAAAAATACGTAACTAAGACTTAATAAAGAATTATTAAGAAAAAACACTAAAATATAAGAAGTATTTTTCATCATATTAAAATTACATAAAAAGAAAGTAGATCAAAAATACTGAAAACAAGTTGTATAACCAAATCTGAACCAACAGGTTCAGATTTAATTTTTATTATTTATGTTTTGCTTAATTATCATCGACCCTAAACCGTTGTTACTGTGTAGAATATGGTAGCATTTTCCCATAATCGTCGAAAGAAACTAGTCTAAGGTCTAGACCTCTGACAATGTGAAGTAGCATTGAGGGTTGTTAAAACTGTCGGCGTTTGGGCAATAATCACCGACAATATGGTAGACGACAGAAGTTTCATCAACAGTTTGTTGGATACAGTAACAATGACTTTGGGGCTATGGTTGACGGTTAGTAACCGATGCAAGGTTTTAAAAATAGGATCGGACTTTGAATCGGTTAGTCTTCGATTTGGTCCAACTCGGTCGGACTGTCAGTCCAAATCGGTCGGACCGGTGATGATGTCAGCATGACATCATCATTCCTATCGACTCAGAAGAAATCGGACCGGGCTTTATTTACTGGTCCGACTGGTCGAACCGATTTTTGAACTGATAAAATCGGATACATATATGTAAATATGTATTTATATATCAATGAAATAATCATTTAAAATGCCAAATCTTTCAACAGACTAACACGATTGTCTATATCGAGTCAAACTCTACAAACGGTAGTCACATTTTCTAGCGTTATGTATGAATATAATATTGTAATAATTTATTTATAGTTGCTTCTAGAAATTACTCCAGGAAAGTAGTGACACTAGTTATATTCCAAAAAAGAGAAGGACATAACTGAAATCGCATAAGTTAAGAAGGATACAAGTGATAAAAACCCTATTATTTCATTATTTAAACCTTTATTTTTTAAAAATATACTAAACCATCAAAACTGGATAAATCCGGTCCAACCACCTTGATCAACCCGGTCCGACCACCCATCTGACTCGATTTTTTATTTCTTTTTTTAAAATTAATTACCTAAAATCGACCGAACCGACCCGGTCGAGGTCGGTTCCCGGTCCAACCGATCTGACCAGTCGGTCCGGTCCGGTTCTTTAAACCCTGCTGATATGTGCCAATATCATGATATAATGACGATTACCCGTGGACTTTTTCATTGATGCTTTATATATATCGATCATTTCTCATTTATCAAATATTATAAGAAAACTTCAACATACAATTGTTGGTATATACTTTTTTTGCTTACAATATAATAAAGAATACAATATTCATTAGGAATTTAAAGAATTAATCAATGTATAATATTCTTTGTTATAAACGAAAGAAATGAAAATGAATAGTAAATTTTCATTGTCTTAGATCCAATTTGTTGTAGTGAGCTATCATGAAGTGGCTCACTAGTTTAAAACACGTTCATCCATTAAGGAAGACCCATATTCAAGTTTTATAGATTGCATTCCAAGAGATGCTAAATTGTAGATACCATTAGTATTTTGGTTTCACTCAAAAATAAAACAAAAATGGCGAACTAGTCCAAAAGTTGTCTTTCCTGGCTCGCATTGCTAAAATTATCCATTATAGCTCTTCATCCCACAACAAAAACCCTAATTTTCACGATGCAGTTTGAGGAATGTACGACTCACAAGATTTATGAGACTATTGGTTAGGGATGAAAATGGATATGGATATATTTTTATAACCGATTACTATATTAAAAAAAGAATATGGTTATCAGTTATAAAAAAAATTTGAATGTAGATATCGATTATAAAAAAAATCCGAATATGGATATGATGACAACAAAAAGATCTAGATTCGGATTCGAATATTCGAATAGAAAATAATATATAAATACATACACTATATATTGTGTTTAGTAAACAACTAAGCTAATCCAAGTCCATGCATCCCTTCCATCTTCAACAACCACTATGTCTTTTTGCATCAACAACTTCATATGAATTGTAACGGGAAAAGTTTCAAGTAAGCATCATCCCTTGACGACTATATATGTAGAACAACCCCTCTGCTTTTAGTGATTGGCTAAATATTTTTATTGAGGTGCGTCTATTCTAATTGTATCCCTTTTAGATTACTTCATCTTGGTACTTATTCGATTCAAATTCGTAATTTATCCTTATTCAATTGCATTTGTATCATATCTTAAGTCGGTCTGTACTTGTTGAAGGGAATAAGCAAGATAAAATTTTATCAAACCCTAGAGCTCTTTTATACAGGGTAAAAGCTCTATGGGTAAATTACAGAAACAGGACAGTTAAAAACTAAAATAACATAATTATTCTAACACTCCCCCTCAAGCTGGAGCATATATATCTACCATGCTCAGCTTGGAACAACATAGATGAAAAGGACCTCTAACAAGAGCCTTGGTGAACATGTCTGCAATCTGCTCTCCTGATGATACATAAGAAGTCGAAATAAGCCCCTTTTGAATCAAGTCCCGTGTATAATGACAATCCACTTCAATGTGCTTTGTCCTTTCATGAAAGGCTGGATTATTGGCTATAAACAAGGCTGCCTGATTATCACACTTAAGATGCATAGGAAAAGGTACCTCAATAGTTAAATCAGTCAAAACAGATTTGACCCACATCATCTCAGCACTACCTTGGGCCATTGCCCTATATTCTGACTCTGCACTGGATCGAGCCACGACAGTTTGTTTCTTACTTTTCCAAGCTACTGGTGAGCTGCCAACAAATACAATAAAGTCTGAAGTAGACTTTCTATCATTAGGGCACCCAGCATAGTCTGCATCAGCACACCCTGTGACAGATATAGAGGTATCTTTTCTAAACAGAAGACCAACACCTAGAGACGACTTCAGATATCTCAAGATCATAAAAACAACATTCATGTGAGCCTGTCTGGGTTGCTCCATAAATTGACTTACCCTGCTAACAGCAAAGGATATATCTGGTCGGGTAATGGTGACATACAACAACTTCCCCACGAGCTCTCTATATCGTCTCTTGTCCACCTCCTCAGATTCATCATCATAAAGTTTAACATTAGGATCCATAGGAGTAGTAGCTGGTCTACACCCTGCCATTCCTGTCTCAGATAACATATCAGTAACATACTTCCTTTGTGTCATTACCATGCCTTGCTCATTTCGTGCAAACTCCAATCCTAAAAAGTAACGAAGTGTACCCAGATCCTTCGTAACAAACTGCTCACTAAGAACATCCTTGGCTGCTTGAATGCCCTGCTCATTACTACCAGTGATAATAATATCATCAACATACACAAAGATGATCACAATACCTCGCTGGTCTCTCTTTACAAAGAGAGTATGATCTGCTGTAGATCTGACGCAGCCCTTCTGTTCAATCAACTCTGAGAGCTTCTGAAACCAAGCCCGTGGACTCTGCTTCAGGCCATATATGGCCTTATGAAGACGGCACACCATACTGGACTCCCCCTCAGCAGCAAATCCTGCTGCATATAGACCTCTTCCTGCAAGTCACCATACAAGAAAGCGTTCTTGACATCTAACTGAAACAGGGGCCAGTCACGGACAACAGCAACCGCAATGAGAATCCGTAAGGTAGAATGACGGGCTACTGGAGAAAACGTCTCCTGATAGTCCACCCCATATATTTGGGTGAACCCACGAGCAACCAACCTGGCTTTGTATCTATCAACCGTACCATCAGCCCGATGCTTAACAGTAAAAACCCATTTGCTTCCGACTATCGACGCACCTGGTGGAGGATGCACAATACTCCACGTACCACGTGACTGCAACGCCGCCATATCCTCTTCCATAGCTAAACGCCACGGGCTGCTCTGTAGGGCCTCCTGATAAGACCGTGGGATGTCTACTGCCGATAACCCAACAACAAACTTGCGAAAGTCCGGGGACAAACGCTCCAACGAAGCCTGAGATCCAAAATCCATCCCATATTTGGGATTCATCGTCCGCGCACGCTTCTGCCGTCTATGAGCAATAGGGATATGTAGGTCATCGACTGGAGGAGTGAAAGTACCATCAGTACCCTGTACATCCATCTGCGCATGCAAATCACCTGTGCCATCAGTAGAACTCAAATGATCAGTACATACCTCGGGCGTGCTGGATGATGGAGGAGGCACATGAGCAGAGGGCCGACGCTGATAGACCTGAGGATAAAAAACAACAGCTGGTGGTGGCGGTGGTGGTGGTGGTGTAGGCTGTGGTGGTGGTGGAGTAGGCTGTGGTGGTGGATTAGAGCATGGAACAGATGGAGGTGGAGGAGGCACATAGATATCGTCTCCTTCCTCTGAGTAAGTGAGTCTGTCACCTGTAGGAGAAAAATACATAATGGACTCAAAGAAGGTGACATCTGCACTGACATAGTACCTTCGTCTAACTGGATCAAAACACCGATATCCCTTCTGGGTTTTGGAATAACCCACAAAAACACATTTGACAGCTCTGGGAGAGAGCTTGTCAAGACCAGGAGAAAAACAATGAACAAACGCAACAGACCCAAAAACACGCGGTGTTAGGGAGAAAAGATCCTTCTCGGGAAACGCGGTTAAGAACGGAATCTTCTCTTCTAACACTGTCGAAGGCATACGGTTAACAAGATAACAGGCAGTTAGAACCGCATCCCCCCAAAAGTAGTGAGGGGCACGGCTCTGAATCAAAAGGGTTCTGGTCATATCCAACAAATGACGATGCTTCCGTTCAACCACCCCATTCTGTTGGGAGGTATAAGCACAAGACGTCTGATGCACAATCCCATGAGACATAAGAAAATTGGAAAGCTGGGTACTACACAACTCTAGAGCATTGTCAGACCGTATGTACTTCACTTTAGCAGAGAAAATATTTTTTATTTCAATAATAAAAGACTGAATAACATGACCAACATCAGATTCATTTTTAAGAAGAACGAACCAAGATAGCCTAGAGAAATCATCGACAGCTACAAGATAAAACCTGTACCCTTGAAGATCAGGGACACGACTGGGACCCCAAATATCAAAGTGAAGTAACTCAAACAGACCATGACGACTTGGACCTAGACGACTTTGGAACGACGACCGGTGATGTTTCCCAAGCTGGCACAGCTCGCATTGAAAAGTAGACCTGGGAGAAATCTGTGGAAGGATATGGACCATTGTTTTAAAAAGCGCCGCCTCGAGGCGCAAAGGCGTACGCCTCGAGGCGAGGCGCAGCAATTTCGCCCTGAGGCGCACGCCTCAGGTTCTCTGGGTGGGGCGTGCGCCTTGACTTGGCGTGAGGCGCTCGAGGCGCGAGGCGCTCGAGGCGAGGCGGAGGCGTAAGCCTCGAGCCATGAGGCTTTTTTTTACATTTTTGGTTATGTGCTTTGCACTTGACCTTATTTTTTTGTTAGCATTATATTTTTTATGTTTGTATTTTTGTTTACATGTTAACCCTTGCATATTTCTATATATAGCTCCATGCAAAGAGAAGAGATCGCTTGAAACAAGCGAAGTTTAATGATCTTGTATACTTCATGTTCAATTTATCATACATCTACACATACTAGTTCTATTACACACGGTTTTGAGTTTGAATTGTAATAAATGTTTTATATTAGTTGCAAGTTTGCAAACTTGATGTTGTTATTTGGTTGTATAAGTTGTGAATCTTAGAATAGTTATCGCATATATGAAGAAGCAAGGATGCAAATAAACACGTGAATTAAAATAATTATTACATTTGATTGTGAATAGCAAAATAAAAATAACATCTTTAGTAAAAAAAATCGCCGGGGGCGCTGCCCCCACACCCCCGCAGGGGGGAGCGCACCTGCTCCCCCCTAGACCCCCCCACAGGCTCGCTGACCGGGCAGCGAGACCCCCGTCTTGTTGGGTTATGATATGGCAGGAGGGGATGCATATGACGGTTCTCTAACAATATCCAGCATGACAAATGGTTGGGATTCAAGGTGTGTTAGTATTTTTTACTTCAAACACTAAAAATTATGGTTCCTATTATACTTTAGTATTAAGTATAGACTTTAATTCAATACTCATATAGAATTATTGAAGTTGGAGTTGGAACTTGATATTCCATATATTAGTGCCTTTTTTTGAATTACAATGCCTTCATTGCTTATGTATTGCATCTCTTATTAGTGTTAAACTATTCTTGAATGTATTTTTGGGAACATTTAATATTATCATATATTTTTTCAATGTATTTTCCTTTAATTTTATTTTTTTTTCCAAAAAATTGAGGCTTACGCCTCGACCGCCTCGAGGCTTACGCCTCGCCTCGATTTCAGGGAAAACGCCTCGAACCGCCTCGCGCTTTTTTAAACCTTGATATGGACCATCTTTTGCAACGGAAGATGACCAAAGCGGAGATGCCATGTGTAAGAAGAGACAGATCCAGCACGAACAGAAGAGACACCAGCATAAGGAGACTGCACCAGTCTATAGAGATCCCCTTGCTCAAGGCCAGTTCCAATCACTCTACCCGTTAGGATGTCCTGAAACACAAGAGCAGATGGGTCAAATATGGCACGACAATGTAAATCTTTAGTGATTTGACTAATCGACAGTAAAATCATTGAAAAATCAGGAGCATAAAGAACATTCTGAAGCCATATCGCAGGGGTCAACTGCACCTCCCCCTGACCAGTAATGGGAGAGTGTGTCCCATCAGCTATCACCACAGATCGTCCAGTCTGAGTTGCATTAAAAACATCCAATTGCTTTTTATCACCACATAAATGATGAGATGCTCCTGAATCCATGATCCATTCTGATAGATCTGCGTTGTAACCACTAGTGAGAGCATATGCTGTACCTGATGTGGATGCTGATGCCAAACCTGCTATCTCTGAAGATCCTGATGTACTTGCTTGCCCTTGATCTGGCATGATCTCTCTAAGTCGCGCCACAAACTCCTCGAACCTCTGATCTGGTACATGGGAAGGACCCCCATCCTGCTGAGTCTGCTCCGCCACACGTGCTGTAGTAGGAGGAAACCCATGCTTAGAATAGCATGTTTCCTCAGTGTGAAGAGGCCTGCGACAGTAAGTGCACGGCTGTCGAGGAGGTCTGTACACTCCTCTTCCACGACCACCTCTTCCTCGAAACTGTGGAGATCCTCCCCTGCCACGAGATGTTGCCATGGCAGAGGACGTCTGAGATCCACCATGAGATATGGAGAGTCTGCTCAACCTGCGATAGGCCTCTTCCATAGGAGGTATGGTAGCATATGTAAGAATCTGTGCTCTGGCGGTGTCATATTCCTGATCAAGGGCGGCTAGAAATACCCCTGTCATCACTGAGTCCCTATATGCCTTCAACTGCTCTGGTGTGGCTGTCAATGGGATGTACCCGTGAAGCTTCTCAAACATACCCCTCAGAGAGGTATACAGGGTATGAAGAGGACGGCCGTTCTGTTTCACAGTAAAGATGTCATGCTGGAGTTGCAAGATCTTGGACTCGTTCTTCGCCGGAGAATATGTGGCAGCGAGGATGTCCCACATAGCCTTTGCAGTGGGTTGACTCAAAATGTCGTTGGCTATCTCCATGGACACGGTACCTGATAACCATACACGTGCATATGCATCGTCAGCCTCCCATGAGGCGTTAACCCCAGTCTTCTCAACAGGTTCCTCTAGTGTGAGGATGTGCTTCTTGCCATTGCATTGCATAAGACTCATGAACTGCATGGCCCACAGTTCATAGTTCGTGCCGTCCATTTTCACAACGGGTGCTGGTCCTTTAAAAGCACCCAGAGACGGAAGATCTACCTTGTTGTCTGACATGATGACAACAATTGAACATATAGGAAGGCCGTTGTGAAATAGACTCAAACCACAACACCTTCCATTCCTTGGACGGAACCTCTCCCGCTGGTAGGGCACACAGGAACTCGGTGTCGCACGTGTACCCTCAGTCACGCGTGGACTGTTCTCGCGCTGGATTGGGAACTGGGAGTCACAAGAGGCGCTGGATGCTTACGCGCAAGAGGCGCACAGGGGGCAAGCAAGCATACCACGGGCCCGTGCGCAGAGTACCTCGCGCTGGATGGCACGCGCGCAAGCAAGAGCCATTGGAGGCGCGCGCAAGGGCTTCACGAACAGGAACTGGGAGGCGCGCACAAGGGCTTCAGGAGATGCGCACACGAGGTTCGCGCAAGGCGGCGCAGGAGGCGCGCGCGAGACTTCTCGCAGGAGGCGGCGTAGGAGGCGCGCGAGCAGGCGCGCGCGCGACGGTGAGAGGGGGCGGCGCCGAACAGAGAGGGAAAGAAAGAGAGGCCGGCGGGTGGGGTAGGTTAGGGTTAGGGTTTCGAGAACTCCGGTCTAGGACCGTCGCTTTGATACCATGTTGAAGGGAATAAGCAAGATAAAATTTAATCAAACCCTAGAGCTCTCTTATATAGGAGAAAAGCTCTATGGGTAAATTACAGGACAGTTAAAAACTAAAATAACATAATTTTTCTAACAGTACTCTCATTCGCTCTTTCTTCGGTCCGAATTCATATCTGATTATGTCAGGATATGGATCCCCAAATTCATATCCAACTCATATCCGTATTTGCATTTTTGTTCCATATAAATGAAACGATATGGATGTGAAAATAGCCATATCCGATACGACGGGTGCTCTCAAAGTTTGGGGGCAATAACTTAATTCCAATATATTATTTTTGAATCATAATGAAAATTATTTAACTTGAATATTATATCGTTATTAAAGTAGAAAAAGTGTTCAAAACTACTCTCGTTCACTGTAGGAAAAACCATAGCTACAGGGTCCGTTTTATTAATTTGGCAAGAACGACACGAATTCCATCAGCAGCTAAGCCAACATTATACCTAACAATCTCAACCATCTATTTCTTTTTCTCTAATTAACCATCTGACACTTCCTTCGGATCTCTCCATTGCTTCCAGTCAGGGGGCTGAGGTTTGACATCTTCTCCATCGATGCTTTGAAATCTCTGAAGAACGCTGCAGTGCTCTTACTATATTTCTTCACTAAGGCATCTTGTGATCCACCATTGAACAATTCCTGATCGGAGTGGAACAGTCCCTTACGGGCAATTAGACTCTTGAAGAAGGCATTGTCGAACTTAAATGGAGTCGCGTCGATCATCGTGAGGAGGTGATCGTCGCTGTTGTTCGGGCAGCTGGCTTTACGAGCAGCGGCAAAGTGAGGATCGATATTTGTGTCATTGTAGATGCGGGGGCGGAAGGTACCACAACGAGCGAAACCGATAGTGTGGGCACCGGAGAGCACGGTCATATCGCGGGCATCGAGGTTCTTGGCAGCGAATTTGGCGAGGAGGATGGGTAGGTCCTCGAATGATAGGGGCATTTGGTTTTCAGCATCTTCCTTGCTTGTTGTCCTGGCATCCCTTCGACCTAGATCGATCTTCCACCTAGGTCCACCAATCTAAAGTACCACATGCAATTCAATGGAACAAGTTGAGTACTAGGAGAAATAAAAAAGTGTAGAACATGAAAGTACCGCGACGAGTCCTTCCACTGCTGCTAGAGCGAGGATGTCAGCGCATGAAACCGTCTCTTTGCATGCCAACTCAACCTCTTCTTTGATAGCATCTATAACTTCGAATCCTCGCACAGAATTTTCATTGACAAGCGCGGTCCTCTCGCTCTTAAGCGTCGCTGTGTCGTCTAGAAGGATAGATCCATCACATCCCTTCACACGCAAAAGACGGATAGAATTCAGCTACAATGACAATTATTATTAATATGCATTATATCGAATTATGACTCTTACATTCACAAAACAGTCGTGGAAGAATAGGCGAAGGAGCGAGGCAGCTAGGCGGCGCTCTTTCGCAACAGCCGCTGTCGTGACGTTATACACGATATTCTTTAGAGGAGGGCAAGTTCTGGAATAGAAACGAGGCGAGAGTTGTCCGTGAGCTTGATCACATGCAAACGAGCAAGTGATCACGAGAACAAGTATACACAGAAACGGGAAAGACATGGTTAGATTGGGAACTAAAATAGAGTGCTTAGGGATCATATTATAGAGGGGGAAGTTGAAGTCAGAGAGGATCCTCTGCTGTGGTGTTGTGCCTGCTGTGATCGTGTGAGCCGCTCGATCATGATCGAGCGGTTCATACGATTTTGCACGATACGGGCCCACAAAAAGTGCAAAATCGTCCGAACCGCTCAATCAAGATCGAGCAGCGCACACGCATATCTAATGGGAAAATTCACTGTCATTAATGCAATTTAGGCTGTGTTTGGATTACTTAACAGGAAAGCAAGTTCACGGAATCACGGTACTTTGAATGCAATATATAATTTATAATTTGATATTAAACTCTAACAGTTTTTTGCATCACTGCTCATACTAACTGTGTTGCATCATCTAAATTTTATATTTTCTTGCGGTTAGATTGCAGGGAAAAGGAATTGAATACATTGCACTAATCTAAACATGAGCTAAGGTGCAGGGTCCTTTTAATATATAATGGAGTTGCCGTGCCGTTCGTGGAGCTATTTGGAGGGCAAGGAATAGGAGATTTGGTTGCAGGATTATCGCAGATTTTCAGCTTTGAATTCATGCGAATTTTAATGGCCATTGTTTCGTTACTTGATCCAATCCGTTTTTTTGCTTGAAAGGTGAAACCAGGAGTAGTTGAATTGAAGATTTTCTATCGCACTTGGATTCTAGTCTGGCCCGAAAAATAATGCTTACAAAGCTATGGGGAATTACAAATAAATTAATATCCGATTTCAAGTTACAAGGTTCCCATGGATGGATTACCACATCCACCTAACTTCTCTTGATGGTTAATAACAACTTGCAGAAGATTTATGGGTAAACAACTGATAAATTTTGAGATTTCTGCAAAAAATAAAATAAAACCCCTCGCATCATATAAGAAAAAATATTTTCCCCAAGAGAAAATTCTAACAAGGTTGAAAAAACCAGACCAGAACTTGATAACCTCCAGCTCTTAGTCGATCACATGAACTTGAGTCCAACTTGAGCCCACATGGTGATGCCAATCAATAATTTAAAATAATCTTTTTGAAAATAATTCAACTCTTTAACCAAAATTCCCAAAAAATATTAAATTATTCAAAATCCAATCGTAAACAAACTTTTGCAATAAGCGTAATTGCATGTTAAACTTCCGAATCTTCCTCCTTTATGAAATAGAGAATTGAGAAAGCTCTTGTTCCTCACAATGTTTGGAGTCCGTTAAGTCGAGGACAAGTTTGCTATGCCAGCTAATAATTTACTGGAAATGTAAAAAAGATTATTAAATTTGTATTTATATGGTTGATGCTCAATCTAAAGATTTACATACTTTTTTTGGTAATTATGAATTAAATAATAATTAAATATATAACTATAAAAAATTGTTATATAAATAAATAAATATCAATGACATCTCACGTGCCGATCTAGAACATCCAAAACATCCAACTTGACTGTCTCAGTTGCCCCATGTCCAAGGCCAAATGATGTCGTATTAAATATTATATTAATGTCCTGTTAATATTTTAATGTTTTACCCCTAGTCATGGTTTAGACAAATGAACCGGATTGACCGATTGGACCGGTTGGTTGGACAAAGAATCGGCCTCGATGCAATCGGTTCGATTGGTAATTAATTTTTAAAAAAGAAGAAAATAAAAAAATAGGTCTGATCGGTGGTCAGACTAGGTTGACCTGGATTGACCCAATTTTGATGATGTGATAAATTTTCAAAAAAATAAAGCTTTAAGTAATTAAACAATAAGTTCTTTATCACCAAAGTCCTTAACTTCTGCAAAATAATTATTCCCCTCTCTTTTTTGAATATCAATTTTACCGATACCTTGTTAGAGTAGATGTCTAGAGAAACAACTATACATAAATGATTACAATATTGTATTCATATAGAATGTTAGAAAATATGACTAGCTTTTGTAGAATTTTAATTAAAACAGACAATTATGTTATTCTATTGAAAGATTTGACATTTCAAACAATTATTTCATTAATATATACAAACATACTTATATACATTATCTGGTTGTATCACTTCAAAAAACCGGTTCGACTGGTCATACTAGTAAATCAAGCCCGATTCGATTTTATACGGGTAGGTAGAAATGATGATGTATGTCATACTGACATTATCATCGGTCGAACTGATTTGGATCCACGATCCAACTCAGTTGGACCCAACCAAAGACTGATAGGCTCAATGTCTGGTCCGATTTTTAAAATCTGACCCAAGCCGCTTCCCATGACCATGCATGTGCAATGCAAGTTCGTGTACAACCCACACGTTCTCATGACACTACAAGAAAAATGAGTTGTGGCCACGGAATGTGGCTACGAAAACTTGTGGCCATGATAATTCCGTGGCCACTAGTTTCTCGTAGCTACAATTCATGGCCATAGTCTTCATACAAGAGTTGTGGCTACGACAAGTTCTGTGATCACTTGTAGTAGCCACGACATATTCGTGATTAGAGAACTCTTGCGACAAGACTTGTAACTACGGCTACTGGTCACGATGTGTTGTGGTCAGAGTCCAATTTCGTGGCCACAAACCCCACATCCGTGGGCATATGTAGCCACAACTTATTTTCCTTGTAGTGTGACTCTTCCCAAAACATAGTTTATTACTTATCCCCTTCTTATCTCTCTACATTAATTGCAAATCAAATTTGCTTCAAAACCAAACTCTTCTCAGCGTATGCGCACGCACACACACCCTCTCTCTCTCTCTCTTTGCAACCCATGCAGAAGGCACATTTCAACCCAACAAGAAAAATGAGTTGTGGTCACGGAATGTGGTTACGGAAACTTGTGGCCACGATATTGTGTGGTCATTAGTTTCTCGTAGCTATAATTATGTGGCCAAAGTCTTCAAATATGCAAGGAGGATATTCATGCAAGAGCTATGACCACAACAAGTTTTGTGGTTACTTGTAGTGGCCACGACATGTTCGTGGTTAGATAACTCTCGCGACGAGACTTGTAGCTATGACTACTGGCCATGATATGTTGTGGTCAGAGCCCAATTATGTGACCACAAGTCTCACATCAGTGGACATAGTTCTATAGCCACAACTTATTTTTCTTGTAGTGCAAGTCGGCACTTGAGGTATCCTAAATCGATAGTTGACGTGTTGATTTGGATAGATGCCCTCCAAATCGGCACCTCAGGTGTCAAATTGGACGTTTTTCATCAAATCGACATCTCAAGTGCCGATGGATGCTTATTTTTTAAAATAAAAAATTCTATAACTATTTATTTAATTATGATTTAATTCATAATTATTTAATAAAAAGTCCAAAAATGTCCAAAAAATTTACATCTCCTCCAAAATACAATAATCGTCGAAGTGTTCTTGGTAGTGTTTACGATAAGTCCACACCACACTATTAGAAAAATGAGTTATGATCATGGAATGTGGCTACAGAAACTTGTGGCCATGATGATTCCGTAGCCACTAGTTTCTCATAGCTACAATCGATGACCAAAGTATTCATACAAGAGTTGTGGCCACGACAAGTTCTGTGGTCACTTGTAGTGTCCACGACAGATTCGTGGTTAGAGAACTCTCACGTTGAGACTTGTAGCTATGGCTACTGACCATGACATGTTGTGGACAGAGCCTAATTCTGTGGCCAGAAACCCCACATCTGTGTGTATAGTTCTATAGCCATAACTTATTTTCCTTGTAGTGTCAAATCACATATATGCATGTATCTTTATAAATTTATCTTATTTTTGGTGAACCAATCTGATTATCCTGACAAGTAAAATATGTCAATTCTGTATTTTAATATATATGTGATTATGTCATGATGAAGTCATTATTAATCAAATAAATTAAAAAGATTATTGGATGCAATTGCATAGGAATCAATGTTTGACTAATTGAATGCTCACTACAAGGAAAATAAGTTGTGGCTATAGAAATATGCTCTTGGATGTGGAGCTTATGGTCACAGAATTAGGCTCTGGCCACAACACATCGTAGCCAGTAGCCGTATCTACAAGTCTCATTGAGAGAGTTTTCTAAATACGAATATGTCGTGGCCACTAAAAGTGACCACAGAACTTGTCGTGGTCACAGTTCTTATTGAAGACTTTGACCACTGAATTGTAGCCACAAGAAACTAGTGGTCACGGAATTATCATGACCACAAGTTTCTGTAGCCACATTCTGTGACCACAACTCATTTTTCTTATAGTGGCTCGATCCAAATTCTCAAACCATTGATTCTCATGCGCTAGTTTCGAGTTTAGATCACTAAATGAAGAAATCTTAACGCAATATATACATCAAGAATAAACTAAAAGATATAATATATGCATTTGTGCTAGGTTTAAAAAACCAAATACGTAACAAATGTAAAAGATATTCAAATCCTTTTTCTTATTGTTTGTTCTGGCAACCATTTGATCACCTAGCATTTAAACTAACAATAAATAAAATAAAAGGTTGTACAATATTAACGATATTTCTTTTAAACTTCTTAAAAATAGTCTTGGATAATGAGCCAACTCTAATATTACAAAGGAGTTAGAGATTCTTTTGAAATAAATCACATAAATTAATTTCAAGAGATTTTTACCCGACAGATCCTATAAAGTTTGCTCATTACCTCTAGGACTTTTGAAATAACCCAATTCTCCTCTCGACCCCTTAAACTTGCTCTGTCTTACCCTACGGACCTTGCCGTCAACTTTAACTTTATTGAAGTCAATTACTTGAGTTAAATTTGAGTTAATCTTACCAAAGAAAAAGAGACGATGGATCTTCCATTTCCGTCTCCCTCCTTCCTTCTCCTCCCCTTCGTCATCCTCTTCTTCTACACATTTGCGGGAGCATGACAAATCCACATTCATCACTCTTTATCCTTTATTTTAGCTAATTATCTTGGCAAAACATCATGTAAATAGTTGTAAATACAATAACTTAGCAATAAGCATGCATGTGTTAATATATCATATTTAGCATATATTTGTGCAAAAATAAAAGAATAAAGAATAAAAGAAAAAGAAGGACCCAAACCCAAGAGAGGGCCAAATATTGGCCTGATCGTCAAATAAAATAAGTAGAGAGAGATAGAGCCACTCCACAATGTATTTATGTATCATATGTGTATATAATTTATTTTTACAAATATAAATATAAAAATATGTTTTTACTTCCATGTATATATTTCTAAAAATAAAACAAAAATAAGAAAAAAAATAAAATAGAATAACATTCTCTCTCTCACTTGTATATAATACATGTATGTGTGTATCCTTCCCTATTTATTTTACACTTGTAAATAAATAATAAAAATAACAAAAAAATTATTTTGTCTTCCAAATATTATGTTGTAAATAAATAAAATATAAAATTGGAGTATTTGTGTAAAAATAATAAAATAAAAATAATGGTACAAAATACGTAGGTATTTTATACCTATATATAATACATTATATTGTATATACCATAATCTATTTTTCATAAAAATAAATAAAAATCACAAAAAATAGTTTGAAAAATAACAAACATTTTTTATTTTATACACTTTTCGATTTAACATGATTTACTATTTTTAATTGAATTTATAAATATCTTTGTAAATTCTATTTTCCAATTGGTCCACAGAGGAACGTTGACTCGGGTCAACCCCCTCTTCTAGGGCTTGACCTGACCCGACTATTCCGCTGGACCCATTTCTCCCATTTATCATGGTCGGGTCATGCATCCCCTTGCTCCGAACTTCCGCCCGTGCCTTCCCCACGGATCCACGACCCTCTCGGATCCCTAGGGAAGCGCGGATCATTCTAGGATTGCATGCCCTAGCCCGATTCTTCTGGCTACCTAGGATTGATATAAATTTCTTTATCCGCCTCCCTAGGTCCATAGCTTGCACCGCACCCCTTCTTGATACCCTAGAGACCTTCCTCGTAGTGACAGCCGTCGGAGGACACCATCGGTGGTCAAAGAGGTGCCGTGTAGCCACAGCTCACTTGTCGTGGCTGGAGAACCGCCGCGAGAAGCCTCCTTCGCCTGACGCAGCATGGTCGAGGCCACAACCCCGCCGTTCAACTCTCCTGGAGCTCAGGATCGCACTCAGATCCTCAGGTACCCTTTGATCTTTCCTAGTTTTGTCAGTTACCAATCCATCCATTTATCGTCGCCGTCGCTCCACCCGCTCCGACCAGCTGGTCGGAGCTTCGTCACCCTCCCTTATCCACTCCGATCGACTTACACGCTCACCCTCCATCTTCTTACGCACCTTGATCACCCTGAGACTCGATCTCCACGTCGAGATTAAGCTCGAGGTTTCCATCTCTCGTGACCGCCGGAGACCGACCCCATTCATCACCGCTCCTTTGCTTTTTAGACCTAATAAACCCGACCGGACCGTAGCTCTGAGTCAGAGCATTCCTTTGCAGGCCTTGACGTACGCGGAGACCCTCCAGATCACCTTCACCCATCCTCGTCGTAGTAGCTCCAGGTCACTTGCGATGCCTCTCCGATCTGACTGCTGGAGCGTTCATCCGAACTGGCCATCTGACACGGATTCAGCTCACGAGTTAACCGGTGTCTTCTGATCCTTCATCGGAGCTACATATCACCTCATGTGTTCTGGTGAAGTTCGCCCACACGTAGTTCTTCTAGGCACCCTCTCCGCAGTTGGATCGTCGCCATCTTCCAGATTGCATCCCAACCGTTCATCCACCTGGAGGCATCAGACTGTTAGATGTCAGATCTAACGGTCCCGTACCAGCCACGTCCCCGACCAGTAGACACCGTCAGATCTGACATCTGACGCATCTAGAGCCGCCCGATCACACCCTATCAGCGGACGACACCTGTCACCCCACGCGCCTCTCACGTGCCGCCTTGGGTATATTGCTCTTTTTCCCCGTGTTTATTTCAATTTATGTTTTAGTTTGTAAAATAAAATATACAGTTGGACCATTTTGCATTTAGCCCATATATTTCTGAATATTTACAGTTTAGTCCTGTTTGTTTGGACACAAGTGCCTTGTTACGTGCATTGTGGGATATTTACATCTTTTGTCATGTGCTTTCCATGTATTCCTAATTGAATATATGTTTTTCAAAATTGCAAGTATACCCCTGTTAACGCTGATTTGTGACATGAGCGCTTTTTATTGGAGAAATTGCATCTTTTATCTTGGGCTTTTTATTCCTGTTACTGTTTAGTACCAGAACTTAAATAATTTGCATTTTGGTCCATGTAAGATGTGTGTCTTGTTTTTAATTAAATAAATAGCAAACTTACTCCAAAAATTCTGAGATTTTAACACTTAGCTCCTGCTACTGTGTAGGAATTTTGATAATTTTTGTGGTTGTTTTGATTTCGTTTGATATTTTCTAAAATTCAAAAACCATAAAAAGTGTCTCTGTTGTTTTGAAAAATCCATTAAAAATATAAAAATGCCTTGAAAAATTCCAAAAAAATTCTTGAGTGTATGTTTTGTTTGTTTTAATTTCTATGTGAATTTTGTTTTGTTTCATTTTATAAAATACCTAAAAATTAAAAAAGACTAAAAACCTCATAAAAATCATTAAAAATTCATAGAAAACCAAAAAAATGTGTTTTCAGGTTATGTAGGTAGGTTTTATTTTATAGTTTCACATAAAATTACTGCTAGGATTTTATAGGCATTTTAAATAATTTTAATTTGCCTTTATATCCAGACTGTATATTGCTTGTTGTTTTTAGCCTTCTTTTTTTAGAAAATTAACTAATAATCAGAAAGCCCCATAAAATTCACAAAAACACTTGAATATTTTAAAAACCTAAAAATATTTTTGTTTTATTTTTCTGAGTTATTTTGACCCTTGAAATAATTGCTTGAGTTTTATTTTTGGATATTTTCTTTATTCTTTTTCTTATTAAAAACTCATAAAAATTTTGAAAAATTAAAACCACCAAATTCCTTTGTTTTCTTGGATACCTGGCTATTTCATAGGTTTTCCATTCCGTGCTCCTTGTGATCGACCCTGTTAGCTATACCGGTTAAATAATTAGCAGGACTGCTTGCCTCATTTTTATTGCTTGCTTTCTTTCATTGGTGGTCTGACTTTTTCCGTTGAGCCTGATTCGAGTGGTTGGGGTCGCAACGACCTTTGATATCACTTAACCTTAGTCGCTCGTGCCGCTCATCAAAGCACGCGAGTGACATCCTCCATTAGAGGATGAGATTCTGAAGGTCGAGCTATGACGGAGGATCTGCAGCTACTCTAGACCATGCCTCGCTATTGCAGACCAATCTATAGGGATGTTGAAGCAAGAAGATCAAGGTTTTAAATATTGAAATAAATGTGATATCGTTACAACCTAAATAATCCCTCAAAAAAAAATTCTTTACTTTTCGAGCTAACTTAATTACATAAATGTAGTAAGAGAATTTGCTATTTAATTTACCTTTATAGTAAATAGGATCGAACTCAGGAAGGCTACAAAATCCCGAGGGTTATTCTATGTAGAGAATAATCAACGAAAGAATGAAGGAGTTTCTTATTCACACTATGCTTGGTTTCTGTATGATCAAATATGCATAGAAAATTAGGATAAAATTATTTTTGAGTTTTTAAACTTTTTCTGATGTTTTTATGATTTTTACAGGGTTTTCCTAATTTGTCTTAATTTTAAATAATTGAAAAATAGCAAATAATGTAAACAGGTCGCAAATGCGAGTATTTTTGGATTTTTAAAATATCAAATAATGTCAAAAATGCATAAAAAATATACATACAAAAGATATTTTTTTGTATTTCCAAAAAGGTGTTTTATGATTTTTTTAGATTTTTAGATGAATTTATAGAAATTTTTTATATTTTTGGTTGTTTAATAATTTTTATGGTTTTGACAGATGTAAATATGCAAAAATGATAATGTAATTAAAATACGTCAAAATAAGTAAGCATGATTTTTTCAGAACACTTGATTTTTTATATATATTTTTTGGTTTTTAAAAACAAACAGTGAGTTTATGAGGTTTTTGAATTTTATTAAATAATAAAAATGATGAAAATGTAAACTAAAAAATGTAGATGCAAGATGAATAATTCATGAACTTATGTGGGATTTTCAAGGCATTTTGTTAATTTTTATTTGATTTTAAGTATGTAAAATAAATATGCAGGCTGAGAGGGGCTAAAACGCAAGGAAACTAAAGTTTACGAACTAAAGATTAACAATTAAGAAACTGGTGGTGCTAAAAGTATAAAATTCTTAAAATATCGCATGCCAAAGCACGTGTGCACTGCTGGATTGGACAGTGTGATTTTAATAAATCTGAGGTCCAAATATTAACTCAAAATATCAGACCTTTTATTGCAAAATACCTAACAAAACACGTACTAGGCACACGAGCAATCCGAGTTTCTTGGCTTGGGTCAACTCTCCAGACTTTGCCTAATTCCCATTAACTCGTTCTCCCATCGCACCTTCACCTCATTTTCCACGTGTCATCTCTCGCTAACTCACACCGATTCCTTCTCCATTATTGTTATTCACTCTTTCCTCTCCACCACCACCACTCCAGATCCACCAACTGTACCTTTGATCTCGCTCATTTTCATATTCAAAATCAGTCGCGTTCCACCTCTATAAATATTGGCCTCCATCTCATGGCGAGAAATGCATCCATTTTCAACCCCTCTTTCTCCCCGAGAGCAGTCTTAGGTGTTTAGTTCAGGTGACAGTTGCTTAGAGCCTCAATCATGAGCGCGAGAGGAGGTGTTAGGGACGAGATCATTGCCGGATTCGAGCTTCCGCCGAAGCTCCACTGAGCTTACGCTTCTAGGACTATCCTGGTGCTGTTGAGGCCATTTCAATGTCAATTTCCCTTCATCTTTTTGTCCTTAGGTTAGATCTAGTGTTTGTTTTGTTTAATTTCATCTTGATTTCATTATTTTCCAATAATTCCATTGATCGAAGCATTAGGCTCTGATCTCTTGTCCTAATCCATTTTGATCTGATTCCGCTCGTCTATCGCCTCGTCCGCTACACCTATCATTTCACCATCTTCCTTACGCCATATGATCCCCGATTCGATCATCAAATTGGATCAATTTGTTAGGTCTGATTCCTTCATGTACATGGGATCTGATCCATCCATTTCCACATTAATCTTCGTGGTTTTCATGCAATAATCAGTTGTCGTAGTTCCGTCTTCGAGCATCACTTCATTTGCAGGTCAAAGTAGTCCTAGACTTTGTACATAAAGTCGATTTCAAAGCTGGAGCAAGTACCTAGAAGACGTTGAGAAGACCAACTCCCTGATCCATCATCTGAAGGATTGATGATAATCCGAGGTGCCCACCAGATGCAGAATGACTCGAGCGTCATTTTTGGTGTGATTTGAAGCATATCACAACAGAATCAACAAAGAATCACTAGATTAAAGTTCATTAGAAGTCTCCTTCTTCCGCGTTCCTCTAGATAGCTCCATCACCGTAAGATCAAGAACAACGTGTTAGTTTATGATCTCAATCGTTCATTCTCACCAAATTCATTATCATAGATCGAAGCACTCATATGTGATCATGGTCCTTGATTCAAGATAAATTCTCATTCATCTAATTAGGCAACCAAAGTATCAAAGGTGCTTAATATGTCACGTCATTTATGGGTATATTTGCAATCCAGTCTTCTGTTTTTATTGTATTTGTAAGTAAGTCCCTAGTGGACACGTGTTTGGAGTTTAATAATTGAACATTTAAAATTTATATCCTGCATTTTACTCTATTTACATTAAGTTTTGTACATGAAGCTTGTATATAATAATATATATTATATAAATACAAAATTCATTCGAAATAAAAATAATATACAATGTACATTTTATGCTTAGAATAAAAGGCCAAAAGCCAAACTTCCCAAACTCATATCTTTTCAATAAAAACCAGAAATGCATAAAAATCACCTCCAATTGTATATAATTTTTAAGAATCTATTTAATAAAGGTGGTTTCATCTAATTTTGAGTTAAGATGCAAAAGTTAGGATTTGGACCCCTATTGTGTAGTATATAGCAATAAAATATTCATTATATTTGATTCTTACTATTTTATAATTTTATATTTTTGTTTTTGTAAAAATTACTTATAATATATGTACGTATTTAGAACAGAATAAAGCCATAAAGGAAATACTAAAATAAAATAATATACAAAAATACATATATGAATATACTATACTTATACCTATATAAAATATAACTCTATCTATTTAAGTATATATAGTACATCAAAAAATACAGTAAAATTATATTTGTGTACCTAAAAAATAGTTATAAATAAATAAAATATGAAAAATAAAATAATAAGATCAAAAATACGAAATAAAAATAAAATATACAAAACATATGTCAATATAACTATAAATACACTTGTAAAAAGTAAATTGTAATAAATTAGCTCATAAAAATAAATGAAAATCATATAAAAATACTACATAAAGTTATCATAAACATTTTTTTATTTTATAACCAAAAATCACTTTTTATTTTTAAGTCATTTATTTTTGAATAAGGCTCCTCTTTTGTTGTGACTTGGTCCTAAGTGGACCAATCACGTTGCAAGGATTGTTGACCTCGATAAACTATCATGTCTCCTCTTTGAATCTTGTCAGATGTCTTGAGTGACCCACTTCCTTGATTTTTGCCTACTACTTCGATGCTCCTTCACCCTCGATCTCTTCACACCTTGTGATCCTTGATCTTCCATGATTCTCGCCGGCCCCTTAGATCTTCTGTACATAGCCTTACTCGATCACCATCCCTCGACCAATAAGGGTTGAAACCCATGTTTGTAAATAAACTCTCCTTCCTCTGATATTAATTTGGTCCCTTTAGACTCTAGAATCCACTTACCTCACTCTAGATCATCTCCAGGTGACAGATGGTGCACCCATGAGGTTTTGGCATGGTTGACGGAGGAGGGGAGGCGACTTATGGTGGAGATCCCACCCATCCTGCTCCCTTGTACTCCGTACAGGTTTGAGTTGTGCCTTTACTTTCTTTAGGTAGATTTAATTCTTATCTTAAGTTTCCACATTTTATTTCACGATTTAATCGCTTGTTTAGACTTAGGTTAGGATAATTAGCCTCTCTAGATCTATAAAGCTCCGATCACTATTCCACACATATGCAACCTAGTTCTGACCTCAGTGACCACCCCACTTCCCTTCCCTATCATTTCTTCATCATTCTCACTTCACTAGCCACCCAGATCACTCCTTGATTTGGTTATTCGTGCTCCCTCCATCGTGACCTTGATGGAGCACTTAACCTACTCCATCTCACCCCATTCCACGCCTAATCAAGTCAAGGCACTTTTCCCTCGACCTGTGAGTTTAGTTGTATAGGTTCTGTGCCCATAAGGACCCATCTGAGGGGTTTTGAGACTTAATAACACCTCTAGGAACACTCAACCTTCAGAGCTCGATCAACGAGCCCTGAACACTTGTGAGGTCGCCAATCAACTCGGATCCCTTAAAGCATGCTCTCGAGCACTTCAACAACGGGATTGGTGGCCGAAGGAGGCAGCCAAAACTGATCGAATGAGCTCTAGGGAAGCTTGATTCCCAGTTCTTCCAGGTCCATCTTGGATTGTCCGATCATGTCATGTTCCTCATGAGTAGCACAAGACGTCAGATTAGCCCCTGCCTCAACTGTTGGATCTCTAATGAGATCTAATCCTAGATGTCAGACTTCGAAGCGCCATCGTGCAGTCGTAGCTCGACGCTGGCAAGTGAACCAACTCCAGCCGCACGATGAAGCACTACTTGGGGCAAATTGCAGACTTAGCCCACTACATTTTTGTTTTATTTATTAACCCTCTAAATAAATTTTAAAGCGTAAATAAAATTGGAAATATTTCATAGAGACCCTAGTAATTATTTAATATTACAATTTGGTCCAATCCTGCTCAGCTCATGGGTTGTCCAAGTGAGTCGGGCAAATTGCTCATATATCCATGAGATTTAATGAATTATAAAATAGTCCATAAGTTTAAATATTCATTGTATATTTTTGTAAAATTTGCCCATGTGTTGTTGACTTTATTTTAATTACAAATATGCCCTCGCTAATTCATATGTTTTTGTGCTTATATTTCAATTATTGAAAATAACATCCATGCACCAAAAATTATGCAAAAATAGGGTTAGATGTATGCTAGCATAAAAATTATCGCCATATTTTTATTTTCACATTTTAGGCATTTTAACTATTTATGAACAATTGAATGGGCATGTTTTGTCCCTATTTGACTTAGAAAATAAAAAAAATAAAAATGTTTTGAAAACTTCCCAAAAATATATATTTTTTGGTTATTATTGTATTTGCTAACCCCTGACTAAAAATACCTAAAAATGTATAAAATAAAGATAAAAAATTAAAAAGCTCCAAAATCCAAAAAAAATAGGAAAAATCCTCAAAATTCCCAAAAATATTTATCTTTGTTTTGACTTTTCTCTATATTGTTATCTTTCTAGTAAAATTGATTTGGAGAATTTTGAACTTTACTTACTATTTTTAATCTTCAAATTAATTCTTCTTATTTATTTAATCCCTATTTTTGGATATTTTTGCATTTAAAAATACATAAAAATAGGGAAACTCCTAAATAATGCAAAATAGTAGAAAATTATATAAACCCAAGATATTTTATTTCCTGTATTTCGATAATTTTTAGTGGTATTTATAATTCTATTATCCTTTATTATATATGTAGCCTTATATATTATTATATTATATATTAAAAAAGAGCGTAAAAATCAAAAAAATATAAAAAATAAAAATTATAAAATTCAAAACAAACAAACAAACAAACAAATATTAAAATCCTTAAAAAATATAAAAAATCCATACAAAAAGAGAATAAAAAGATAAGAGAAAAGGGCAAAATTTACATTTAGTGGCATAATCTACCTTTCGGTCCTTGTGTTCGTTACTCTACATATGCTTACACATTATACACATTTTGTAGAGTTATAATAAATTTTAACTCCACATTTTTTCCTTCCATTGATTTATTCATTTGTGGGCAATTGTTGTCTGATTCTCTTTTAGTGAGCGATTGCCTCAACGACAACTTTGTCATCGCTATTCTTCCAGTGAAGATATTTTTAGACCCTCACAAAAAGCATGTCAACATGACATCCTGTTGTAACTAGGAGGCTCACTTCCTATTGGGATTGGGGTTACATAAGTTGAAAAAGGATCAAAAAAGTGAAGGAGGGAGGAAGGTATGATATATGAATATGAGGCAGGTGGATCTCGTGACTATGATGGTGCAGAGAGGTGAGGGAGTTGGTGAGATCTTTGGAGATAGAGGGATGGGGGAATGTGTGCTGATCATAATCATGGTGAAATTGAGAGGGGTGGAGTTGAGCATGAGGCGTGAGAAAACGGGGAAGAAGCTTTTGAAAGGGTCAGGACCTAGTGTGGGTGTGGTTGACCCAAGGTAATGAAAAGGAGGCTTCTGATTGGTCCATATAACTGAATAATATAAGCAAGAAAATAAAAATGCTTATTAATTAAATAAAAATTGTAATAATCATGATATTTGTTTTTATTTTACAAATTTATTTATTATGTGTTAATTTTTACAAGTACATATATACATGTATTTTGTATTTTATGTACATAATATTGTAGTTACATATTTTATATATTTATAAAATTCTTAAATACATATTTAGATATTTTTATAATTTTATTTATTTGTGTAAATAAATACATGTCTATATATATATTATAGGTATAGTATCCTTACGTATTTAAGCGTATTTTAAATGTTTTTTGTGTTTATGTTTTTATATGATTTATATAATATATAGAATTATTTTAAAATAAATAAAGAGTAAAAATGTAAATAAGTAAAATGATCGGTTATTTGTATTGATACCTAAAGTAAAATAGTACTATAAGAAATCATCTTTTGTATATTAGCTCTATTTTTAATGAAACCACCATCATTAAATAGATAAAATGATTTTAATTAAAATGGAGGTGATTTTGGTTCAATTTGAGTTCATATGGAGTAGATAGTTAGCAAATGAAGTTCAGTTAGCGCTTTTTATCTACGTGTACAAAGTGCACTGTGCATTATTTTTATTGATTATCATTTTTGTAATTTTCTATATATATTATGTCCAAGTTTCATGTTGCAAATTTATTGTTCAAGGTAATTGTGAATAAAATAGTGTAAGAATGGCTATTTACATAATATACTGTACACAAAAATTAAGGTTTCTTTGTGAATTTTGTACAATAATTGGATCTTGTCTCCCCTACTTTATTCCTGGTCAACCTAGTCAATATGTGACTTGGTCTCGGGGTTTAGGATCATTCAGTATCTTTGATGTTTCATTTATTTTTCTTTTCTTTTATTTTCTTCAGTATTTAATTTTGGATATGAATACATGTTTTAATGTATTGATTACATTATCAACATTCAATATTACTTTTTTCATATTAAATGTATTTACAGGTTTTTACTTGGGATTTAAAGTCAAAATTAAGGATTAAAGGTAGTTGAATGGCTATTCATCACCTCCTTATACTTACCTTTGATATTCCCGATCAAACACTTATTAGAAGAATAAGTGGTGCAAAAGAGAAAATAAAGAAAAGTAAAACAAGGTATAAATAATAATAGAAAATAAAATAGGTCATAAAAATGAATTATTAATGAATAAATAAATGGGATTTTATTGATTTATTAGACCCTTATCTCCCCCTGCTTTAGTCTTTGTCGACCAAATCAATTCTTGACTTGGTCTTGGGGTTTAGGGTCATAAAATACCTTTGACATTTTATTCCTTTTCTTTTTTCCTTTATTATATAATTTTGGAATAAAAATAGTATTTTATACAGTAGTTATATAATAAATAATGAATGTTAATTCATGCAAAATAATGTTATTTACATGCATTTAGTTAGGGTTGTTAAGGCCCAAATGATAAAATAAAGGTGATGAAATGAAGATTCATCATCCCCTATTCTTGTTTTTGCTAGTACCTAGCAAATACTTATGCAATAAGTGCATAAAAATAAAGAAAAGAAAATAAACAAATTGGATTGATTTTAATTCTCAAACGTGTCTTCACGAAATCAAAGTTTGAAACTTAAGTCGAATCTTTGGATTTTATGTACGGTCAGAACCTTATTGAGAAATAGATTTGAAACACAACAACCTATGATAATCACAAAAACCTGCTCATGTCTCCTCAATAGCCATGTCATAATAAATCAAGTCATATGTAAACCCTTATGGCTATGAATCTATCTTGGATAGTTTGTATGATATGTAGCTCTCCTTGGCTGAAGTGGTAAAAGTCAGTCTTCTCCAACATGGTGACCCTAATTTCCCAATCTAACGACTCTTTTCTTGAGAAGTGGGGTATTCCCTTCTAAGTTCAAGTGATAACCAACTTAATAAGAGGAGGTGGAGAGAAGAATGAACGGTAGCCAGTGTAGCTACCTATCCGAGTATGCTTGACCAGTGTAGCCAAGTCATTGTCTGTAGGCTCACATACATATGACTTTGAATATCAAGCTTACTTATTGACTATACAAATATGTACACTCCGACATGCATTTTATTTTCAATAATTCATGTCCACTTATTTTGGGTTTTGATTTTTTAATACTATATACATCATCATTTACATAAGGACTTTTCCTTTTGAGCTAGTAGACTATCCCTCTTTTGAAGCATTACTGCAAGCAGCAACTTCTGCCTTTATACCTCATGGGAACTGGATCAGGGTTGGGTACAATGACCACAAATATGTGACTTCCGATGTATTCATTGTCTTGTGTCTCATGCCGGCAAATCTAGCCCTCTACCACTTCAACTGAGGCGAGCAAAGTGTAAGGTGCATGTGTGCAAGCTAGATCATTATCAACAAGAGTCATGCGTGCGCTTTGAAATACTCTACTTAGGCAGTCAAGACAACATTGAACCGGGTATCATGATTCTCAAAGAATTAAGTCTAGTAGACGTGAAGCATCTCAATTCCAGTTCCTATAAGGTTCATGTGATTAAGTAGATTTAAGGTCCACCCAAGCTCCAATCTCCGATTTTTATTTAGACTTGTTCAATTATCAAACTCAATCCTAAAAATGCAAATGCTATGCACCATGGAAAGAACAGAAAACATTTTTCTGTGATGCACTTTTCAAATTTTGAACTTTTCATGGATTTTCGAAAACATTTATGAAATTTTTTCAGGATTTTAAATAAAGGTTAGTAAAAGAATTATATACATATATTTACATAGGAGTTTGTTAATATTTACAAGAATAAGGAAGAGGATTTACAAGTTAAATGCTAGTTATTTATAAGTTTGTATATACAATTTGGTAAAGGATTTTTCTATTTGTTTGGATGATGTATATATTCCTCAAACTTATTTGAAAATATTTTATAAACAATTTTTTAAAAATATAGTTCAAAATAATTTTTCAAAATATTTACAAACATTTGAAAACAATTTTGCAAAGAAATTTTAAATAGTATATACAGATTTTTCATAATATTTTGGAACCATTTTTCAAATCATTTGAAAATAGATTTTCAAAACCTTTTATTTCAAACAAAGAAGAAAATTTTTAAAAAATAAAACCTTTTTACAAAGGTGGAAAGCATGCCACAAAAAGTTTCCCAAACATGTCAAACCATTTTTCAAATCATTTTGCAAAATATTTTTAACCTAACTTATTAATATGTATATACAAAGAAATTTGAGGAAATATGTACATTTATTATTAGTTTCTTAATGAATTATTTATATAGTATTTTAGCCATATTATTCAAAAGTACAAGTTATGGCTAAAGTATATACAAAGTATATATGACCTCCCATACTTAGCTTGAACTATATCCTCATAGATTGAAAAGAAAAAGAGAAGACATTCCTCATACCAAGTATAAAAGAGCCTATACTACAACGATGAATAAAGAATGATGTATTCATAAATAAAGAATACGAAATCGACCGTCCCACCTATACTTAGGATCAAATAATCCTAAGTATAGCAGACTGTATCTACATGTAGGGAGGGTCAGGGGTGGGAATGAACTCACAACTCAGTTTGTCTCCCCCCTATACCTAGGGCAAGATATCCCTAGGTATTGCAGAGAAAATCAACCGGAGAGGAGACAAGCCAAGGGATTAATAAAACTAAACCGATAAACAGAAAAAATACATTGGGTGAATGTACGCATCACTCCCTCGATACTTAGGTGAAAGAGCCGTAAGTATATGTAATAATAAGAATGATGCAACAAAATGAAGAAAGAACAACATAAATAGGTGTAACCCCTATACTTAGGTCAAAGTACGTCCTAAGTATAGACACATAGATATGCCAAATTATATGGGAGTACACGTGACATACAAAAGAAAGATTTAATAAAAGGACACAATATATATACAAGTAGTAAAGAATGATGAAGTGCGGAACAATATCCGTCGATCGAACACTGTACTTTCATCATTGTCTCCATGTGAGAATGGTGACATTGTCAGAAAGAGAAAGACACCCTAATATGCAATCAAGTGGGTGTCAGCTACCGTGAAAAACAAATTGAAACTAAGCTAGGATCTGGTAGCGGGAAGCAGAACATCGTCTCATAAGAAAAGAGTAAGAGATAAAAGCTGATATCGTAAGACATGTAGGAAGAAGGATCAATACTGATTCCTCCATGTCACTCATAGTATCATGAAGATATAAAAAGTGAGGAACATTGGACTCCCACCACAACTCGATATCCGGTGGACATTAGGTCGAAAGATCAAGAACACAAAGTATATCACAAGAAATGGCTCAACCTTGCAAGGGTTTTCAAGGTGAGCATACTCATATGGTCGGTCTTGTGATGCACAAATAGGATACACAACACGAGAGGAAACAAAGTATACAAATAAGAAGACTCGGCTTCGTGCTCCACCCAATCGGAGACACCAGAAGTGAAGCCGGGTACCCATAAATGTTGTATCCTACTGCAGATAACCCTTTGAGAGTGATACATACTAGGAAATGAATAATCGGAACAGAACTCATCCTTGTGAGGGTCATCAAGGAGAGCAGACTCAAAGGAGTCAGATCCATCAGATGGATCAGTAGAAGCAGTCTCGGTAGGCGATAGATTGGATACCCAATAGAAGAGATTGAAAAACCTCAAAGATGTCATAGTCTCCCACAGATTACCCTCAGAGAGTGCTGTGAACTAGACGTGGAACAATCAAAAGAATGTGACTGATATTCTCAAGGACCGTCAAGGAGAGAAGACTCAACAGAGTCCGGACAATCAGGATAATCGACCGCGTGCTCCGACAGATCGACACACAATCAGACAGTGCGACTAACAACTCATATCAGACGACTCGATCTCATGATCCATCAAGATGATAACATAAGCAACGAGTGAAATCGATCGTAAAGAAAATGTTGCATTCTTCCGTAGATAGTCCTCAGGGAGTAATGAAAACTAACTCAATGAAATCAGGGGAATGTTGGCATCAAGTCTCAGGTCCTAAAAAATGATCAATCACCAATAGGAGGGCATAAGGCTATGGGAGGGATAAGAGATGATCAAGGCAATCACAATGCATTCCATCAAATCAACCAAATCAGCTAAGATGGATCAAGATGTCAGAAGGATATCTTTAGGTGCTATTGGGATAGGAGAGTCATGAGATGAAGAATGGATCCGTCAAGAAGATGAGTGAAATCAGGTGGGTTCCCAACACTATCTCTTTGAAGCACATACAGAGATGGTACATTAAACATATGAATCAAGAAGGGTAGAACCGAATAGAGATCATGCAGTCATAGCTCAAGAAATCATCATCAGATTATTGGTAATAAATCATATCCTCAATCTGGTGTGCGAGATCAAACATCCTTAATAAAGAATCATACATGTAGTCATGCAAAATTAGGATACTCAAGAGTATCTATACACATATCAGATCCATATGCACCAAAAATAACACATCAATCTCAGCATTCTCATATTTGCCTAGCTTACTCAAATAATTCCTGTAGTCAAAACCTCGATGCGAGCCTCATCTAATATCATATCACTCCTAGGTGGAAGAAGGGATGATACTGAAGGGAACGAGGAGGGTGGGTGAGAATGGCGAAATGAAGACAAAATTGTGGTCCAAGAAGAGGGTCTTCTTGAACCGAACCATAGATAGGGTGATATGGGCAAGGAGACAACTGTAAAATCTAATTACGAAAGTGAAGATCAAGAATATCACAACTCAGTAAAGAAGATAATAATATGAGCCAAGAAAGGGAGAAGGACTCAAAAGAAGAACTCAGAAACTCATGGATCTACTAACACAAAGAATGATGAAAGTGAATGGATCCAAAATCACAATCAACGTACAAAGCAGCCTCCATGTTTACCTACTCAACATTGAAGACCGAAGATGGCCATAATTTATCTTTTTCCATTTTAGAGTTAGGCGAGCTTCAAAACAATTGTACAAACACGTAGTTAGGCCTGGGATTGGAGCATTAATCCTTAGTGTATACATATCAAATATAAAGTGCAGAATACAATGGGGGGTCAACTCTCCCCAAGCCAATGAATCCATTACATTTATTTTAAGGTAGAATTTAGCAGTCCCAATTTTTATTCTTTGGTTATCACTTTTTTGGTATTTTTTCAATGCAGTCGCCTAACGAGTTTTCCATTCCATTAACATCGTAGATGATCAAAATAAGATGTATAAGGTTAGAAAAGCAATGCAAGTCGGGAATCGATGATGCATGCGTAGTCAGAAGACATACAATGCTTCCTAGTTCTCTACATGCAAGAAGCATAACATATGAGATCACCCTAGAATATATGAGATGCAAGCCGATGAGATCACCCTAGAATAGAATATACTATTAGTATGAAGCACCAGATGCTAATTATCTAGATATAAAACCTAAGTCTGATCTTGGAAACCTCTCGGTGTCCACCACAGTTGGTCCTGCAAGCGTTGTGTGAGGTTCTTCTCGGCGTACGGTCTCAAGTCCAAATAATCAACAATTACGATTTGACTAAGTCCAAAAGCAGATCTATAGGTACATGCAAATATATTACGGTTATGGATGTTCATCTATCACGTAAGAAAATCCTAAGTTAGGGCTCAATCACACAAAACAAATAAAAAAAGTCGAAAAACAAAGAAAAAGAAAGTGTTGAAAATGTGAGAAAACTGACGAGGCTCCAGAGCGAACAATCGCTCGGGCACTAGACCTCGTAAAGTATCACTTCTCGTGAAAGTCCAAATTATTATAAATTGAGTGTCACTCTCTCAATTTAATTACAAAATAAAATATAAATAGAAAGTAGAGAGTTTGTCTTCCAAAATCCCTCCGAACCATTATTTGATGCTTGTTGCTACCAGCTAACTTAGAAAGCCAACTCCATCTTGCTTGGGTGCACATGTCCTCCAAAGAAGTCCTCCCTTCCATGGCAGATCCTCACAAAAAAGTCAAACAACGGTGCCATTTGTTGGCATTCTTTGTGTGAGGGTTTAAAATTATCCTCACTAGAAGAATAACTAGGACAGATTTGTCGCTGATGCGACTGGTCACTAAAAGTGAATCAGAAAATATTTAACCCACAAATGAATAAAGAAATGGAAGGCAAAAATGTGGAATTAAAACTTATTATAAGTCTATAAAATGTATATAGTGTGTAAGAATGTGTAGAATATCGAACACTAGGAGAAAACGATAAATTTTGCAACTAAATGCAAAATTTGTCCTTTTCTCTTGTCTTTTTATTCTCTTTTTGTGTGTGTTTTTTATTTCATATTTTTTATGTATTTTAATATACACATATATAAATATTAATTTGTTTTATTATTTTTATTTTATTGTTATATTTTTTGATTTTTATATTATTTTCTAATATATTATGTATGAATATATAATGCTATATATACAATATAGGAAAATAGAATTATAAATACACTAAAAATAATCAAAATACAGGAAATAATTTTTTGGATGGTTTATATATTTTTCTACTATTTTTGCGATTTTTGGAGAAATGTCCTATTTTTTATGTATTTTCAAATGCAAAAATCTCCCAAAATAGGGATTAAATAAATAGGCAGAATTGATTTGAAGATTAAAAATAGGAAATAAAGTCCAAAATTCTCCAAGTCATTTTTACTGGATAAATAATAATGTAAAGAAAATTCAGAAACAAGGGTAAATATTTTTGGGATTTTGGGAATTTTTCCTATTTTTTACTCAATTTTAGACCTTTTTAATTTTTTTATTTTTCTATTTTAGGGAGTTTTGGTATGATGTTAGCAAATAAAACAATAAACAAAAAAATATTTTTTTTTGAGGAATTTTTAAATTTTTTCTGTTTTTGGTATTTTCTAAGTCAAATCGGGATGAAACATATGCTCATTTGATTTTTAATAAATAATTAAAATGCTAAAATGTGAAAAATAAAAATATGATGTGAATGAACATGCTAGTAGGTATCTAAATCTATTTTTGCATAATTGTTGGAATGCTGCTATTTTTAATAAATGAAATATACGCACAAAAATATATGAACTAGTGATGGCATATTTGCAATTAAGAATAAAGTTAGGGGCACATGTGCAAACATTTCAAAAATATACAACTAATATTTAAACTTTATGGACTATTTTACAATTCATAAAACTGCAAGGATAGGTGTGCAATTTGGCCAGCTCACCCGCGACGACACGTGAGCAGTGCTAGACTGGATCAAATTGTAATATCAAATAAGTACTTGTATCTCTATGTAATATTTCCAGTTTATTTATTCTACAAAATTTATTTAGAGGACCAATAAATAAACAAAAAAAGAGGTCTAAGTATGCAATTTACCCCCAAATAACACTTCATCATGCGGTTGGAGTTTGTTCATCTACCACACGTCAAGCTGCGACTTCACAATGGCGCTTCGAAGCTGACATCCATGATTAGATCTTGGGAGGAAATCCAACGGTTGAGGTGCGGGCTGATTTGACGTCTCCTGCTACCCGCAAAGAACATGGCATGATCGGACGGTATTGGATGGATCGGTAAGAACTGTTAAGTAGGCTTCCCTAGAGCTCATTCGATCGGCTCTGGTTGCCTCCTCCGGCCACCAATCCCATTGCTGAGTGCTCGAGAGCATGTTGGAAGGGCTCCGCGTTGATTGGCAGCCTCACAAATGTATGGGGCTTGTTTATCGAGCCTTGGATGTCGAGTGTTCATGAGCGCTCTTGAGTCAAAAACCCCTCAGATGGGGTCCTTTTAGGCATGAAACCTGCACAAACAAACTCCTGGGTCGAGGGCAAAGTGCCTCAACCTGATTAGGCATGAAATGGGGGTGAGATGGAGTGGGTGAAGTACTCCAGTGAGGTGGCGGCAGAGGGAACACAAATCTCTAGATCAAGGAGTGATCTGGGTGGCTGTGAAGGGTGAATGATGGAGAAATGACAAGAAAGGGAAAGTGGGGTGGTCACAGTGGTCAGAACGAGGTTGCACTGGTGTGGAACAATGATCGAAGCTTTAGATCTCCAGAGAAATTAATTATCCTAACATAAGGCTAAACAAGCGATTAAATCGTGAAACAAAATGCAAAAACAAAAGACAAGAACTAAATCTACCTAAAGAAAGTAAAGGCGCAACTCGAACCTAGATGGAGGACAAGGGAGCAGGACATGCTGAAGCTTTGTCGTGGGTCACCCTCCTCCTCCGTCAACCATGCCAACACCACAGGAGTGCACCATCTGCCACTTGGAGATGCTCTGGACCAAGGGTAGTGAATTTTAGGAATAAAAAAGGGACCAAATTATGATTGTAGGAAGGAGAGTTTATTTATGAACATGGGTTTCGACCCTTATTGACCCAGGGATAGTGATCGAATAAGGCTATGTAAAGAAGATCTAAGGGGCTGGCGAGAACCATAGAAGATCAAGGATCATAAGTTGTGAAGGGCTCGAGGGTGAAGGTGTATTGAAGCAGTAGGGAACAATCAAGGAAATGGGTTGCTCGAGACATCTGACAAGATTCAGAGAGGATATAGGATAGTTGACCGAGATCAACAGTCCTCGCAATGTGATTGGTCCATGTAGGACCAAGTCACGACAAAAGAGGTGCTGTATTCCAAATAAATGAATTAAAAATAGTAAATGATTTTATTAATTTTTAGTTATAAAATAAAAAAATGTTTATTTTTATATGGTATTCTAACATGATTTTCATTATTTTTATGAAATAAATTTATTACAATTTACTTTTTACAAGTGTATTTATATGTATATTGACCTATGTTTTTTATATTTTATTTTTATTTTGTATTTTTGATTTTATTATTTTATTTTCAATATTTTATATATTATGATTTATTTGTAAGTGCACAAATACAATTTTACTGTATTTTTTGATGCACTATTAAATAAATAGAGGTATATTTTATATAGGTATATGTATAATATATTCATCTATGAATTTTTGTATATTATTATATTTTATTGTTTTACTTAAAGTTTTATTCTATTATAAATATGTACATTTATTATTAATAATTTTTACAAAATTATAATTTATAAAATAATAAGAAATAATTAAAATGAATATTATATTCCGTATATTATACAATAGGGGTCCAAAATCTAACTTTTGCATCTTAACTCCAAATTAGATGAAACCCCCTTCACTAAATAGCTTACTTAAAATTATATATAATTAAAGTTATTTTGATGCATTTTGAGTTTTTATTGAGGAGATATGAGTATGGGAAGTTTGGGTTTTGCGCTTTATTCTGAGCATAAAATGTACATTGTATATTATATTTTTTGAAATGAATTTTTTATTTTCTATATATTATTATCTACAATATTCATGTATAAAGTTTCTTTATTTGAGGTATAAATGATATAAAATAAAATGGGTCCCAAAAATGAATTATTGATGAATAAATAAATGGATTCTTCTGGATTTATTTGGTCCTTACCCCCCCTACTTTATTCCTTATCGACCAAATCAATTCTTGAATCGATCTCAGGATTTACGGTCATAAACCACCATTGACATTTTACTCGTTTTCTTTTATTTTATTTATTCTATAATTTTGGCATAAAATAATATTTTATATAGTATTTATACAACAAATAATGAATGTTATTTTTTGCAAAATAATGCTATTTACATGCATTTACCTAGGGGTTTTAAGGCCAAAGTGATAAAATAAAGGTGATGATATGGAGAATCATCATGTCCCTATAGGTGTCGACGAGGAGAAAGGTGATCAGGAAGTCGATCCAGCCTTCATCGGATAATAGCTCAGGCGATTTTCCCTACTCCTTGGGTTCAGCCAAGTTGAGTTGCTAGATTAGTTTATTTTAATCACATTTTAATTTCTTAACATATATCTAGGTCTATTTTTGTTTAATTTCAATTCAGTTAGCTTTAAGATTCAAACTTCACCGAAGATTAGAGCTACAACCTCTCTTTCACTATGTTCCCTATCTTGTCTCGACTTGTAAACCATCTCATCACCTTCACCATCCATTTCTTCATATAATCCTCCATACAAATCAAACAAGTCTTCCTTAGATCAATGAGTTAGATCTTTACTCTGCCACTCATTGGAGATTGGCCCCCCCTTCATTTTTCGTGCTTGTAGCTTCCATTCTGGGTTGAGGACATAGCCCTCGAGCCCCTTAAGCATTTTCTAGAAGAGCTAGGACCAGAGATGCCACACAGAGCACGAATTGAAGACCTCTTTCATTTTAAGGCTGTCGGAGAGGAAATCCCCCTCCAGGACTCTTCTTACGTGGCTCGAAGCTTATAGAGAAGTTCTGCAGGTGTGGTGAGGCCTCATGAAGCCAATGGATTGATAAACAACTAGTGGGAATGATAGAGCATCGACTAATCAAGAATAGAAGTAAAGATAGGGAAGAGTTCTTCCTCATAGCATCATCACCGTTCGATCAACCATCATTCTTTGATCTAGTTTGGGACCTTGGATTTAAACGATGTGATATCTAGCCTTGACCGCTAGATGATAAGTGAGAGCTACGTAAAGCCACAAGGACCACACAATTTGGAAGCCACACATGCCTCATGTGGATCTTGGGGTAATTGCACAAACACCCCCGTATCTTTTGTAACTTCCTTTTAGCCATGTAAATATAATATCGCATGTAAAATTAATAGGGACATTTTCAAATTAGACCTTTGTGTTAGCAATGTGAGCCCAAGGGGAACCTCTCCTACAATAAATGTTATTGTAATAAATGATTTATCAATAAAAGTTATTGATTATGTTTCACTCCCTTTCTGAGATTGATTGAGTGAATGCACTATAAGGTCCCTCTATACAATAAGGGTTATGTACAATGGCCAACTTGATAATCACACAGCTATTGATTCATTGATTGAATCATAGAGGCTAATACTTAGATGAATATCTAAGGAGTTAGATAGAGGACTCATCAAGCATCATCAAATGATTGTTAGGTGATGATCTCCAGCCTGAGTAGGAGAAGGCAATCCTCTCTCATTAGGCTGATATCTGACCGACCTCTTGATGCAGGTCCTCTGCATGGGAATAGTGATTCGGAGGAGTCAGATTAGTTGAGCTAATGGGTTGACTTGACGAGATCGAGATAACCAAAGACCTATGTTGAATACTGTCACAACATAAGCATGCATCCTCTGACCAGAGACAGATGTGTTGCTATATGTCTGAGTATGTACATTTAGCAGACCAATAGGTTGATGACCTAACCAAGGTCTATACACCGGTGAGCTGGTGTGCATGTAAGGACATATGAGTAATACAATCTCTCAAAGGGATCGTAAAGGTTCACTTGTGAACCGAGAGACATGAGCTCACTCATGAGGTATTGGGACTGATCAAATTCCATGCATGGTCATCGTGCCTTGGAAGCATGACATGAATTTGAAGGTAAGATATATGCTTTGTGAAAGCATATCATCTATACCAAATCCCAATGACCAAGAATGAGAAACTTTGTGATCAAGCCCTGAAGATGATAGTGTAAAAGTGATCTATATCTTCAGGATGGTCATAGGCCTCCCAGTATGCAGGATGTATAGGTGTTGGGAATACCTGAGGGTGATGTGATCATAAATGATTGTATAACCATGACGCTTCCATTCTAAGGGAGTGATGAAACATGTCTGGATTTTAGTGACTCCTCTTAGTAGAGAAGTGACCTAATCTTATACCATGTATTGGACATTGATCTGAATGAGATTCAGATACAGTGAGAAGATTAGGTTTATGGCCTTGATTTAATCAAGCATCTATGGGAGGTCCATGAGATCTGGATTTGAGATGTGATCTCAATATCCAAGTCATTATACGTGGAACAATACAATCACCATGTCCTTATCTCCAAGTATCTGAAGAGAAATAGCATTATTCTTGAAAGGGTTCAAGAATAATTCCATAAGATCTAAGCATTAAGAAATTGATAATTAAATGTGATTTAATTATCTTGATGTGTGTGGAAATTATCCAATATAATTAAATGTTATTTAATTATTATGGATACGAATAATGTGGATAGTAATATCCAATTATTCATAATATATTATAAATGTGATTTATAATGTATTAGAGAGAGCTAGTTATAATTTATATTTGTTGAATAATTATTAATGTATATTGGATACACATTGTTTTATTAATTGAAAATGTAAATTATATTTTGTTTTGGGTTGTGAATGTGATTCACTATTTTCCAATGGCAAGATTGCAATATTCTCAAAATCAATTATGAATTATTTTTGAAGAATAAATCACAACAAAAGTTGTTGGGATTAAATAAAGGAGATTTCCATGGAGATATGCAATCTCATGAAATCTTATGAGATTGCCTCTACATGGTAACATGTGGACGACTACCAAGTCCTATATGGAATTGGTGGTCGTCCACCATGTTGACATGGGAGATGTAATCTCCATGTCAATTGCCTCCTTATTTGATTGCTTTAATTTAGGATTGATTTGTATTTGATTTATCAAATATATTTGATCTAAATTAAATCACAAGTTGTTGGCTTTTACCAACAACAATCTTGTCCATTGGATTAAACATAAATCAATCTCATCCATTGATTTTATGTGTCCTATGGATTGAGATCCATGGATCCCAAAATCCTATAAATAGAGAGGCATACCATGCTCTCTAGGGCTATGCTTTTGAAGCACAACTCTCTTTCTCTCTTCCTCCCACACATCAACTCTCTCTCTCCCTCTCCTTGGTGGCCGTCCACCAAACCCTAGGGGAGAAGGTCGTCGACGCCTTCGCCGCCGCGCCTCCGCTTAGATGTTCTTCGGCTCTCAATCTTCTTTGGTGTGCTACGGTCGTGAAGAAGACGTTCGATCTCGTACGACAAGATCAGGAGATCACCGTGCTTGGATCAACTCGTTGGATTGCGAGGATCACGCGACTCATCCCCGCGCTTGCAAGCTTCTTCTCCGACGATCGGACTTGAGACAGGAGGTCTCTTTTCGTAGAGACTCAATCAACCACTCTTCAAGAGGTATTCCTTTATACTTGTTATGGTTATAGATGAAACGATCCGAGAATCATTCTTGGATCAAGTGGTTTCATCACATGAAAATTTTTTAAATTACGCTGCATAGAACAACTAGTACGACTAGTTGTTCTTCGTCGTATTCGATACGACGCTCACGCTTCCGTGATGCGCTTGAGGATTATTCCATATCTTTCAATGGGTATCTGATCCTTAGGTTGAAGGTTTTGGATATGATCCGCAAACCTAGGACGACTTGGGTTCGTAGAGGTCGCGAAAGATTTTGTCGCATTTGATTTTTGCACTTCTGTTTAGTGAATAAATTCGGCCCTGTTTAATTATATAAATACAAATTAATCACTTGGATTTTATTTCCCATTAAATAAGGAAACCATAAAATCTGAGTTTACATAATTTGGATTCCGTTTGCTCGAGATATGGTTTTTTTAATGAACATGTATTCACTGTTGCAGGAACTGCAAATCTTAACATGATTAATGAGTTAATTACTATTTTGATCTGCCTCTAAATGCGTGAAATATCACTTAGGTTCTGTATTAAATCAAATTATCAATCTTTGAAAATTGATTTTATCTAATTTGGATTTAAATTGATTGATATATGTCAATTTTAGTAAGTAGGGTCACTGCTGAAATTACATTCCTAATCAAGAATCATGTGATTGTCAATTAATGAAATTAATTGTTAATTTCAAGAAATAATTATGGAAAATATTTGAGAAATATTGGAAAATGATTATTTCCTTAATTGACTTGGCCTCAACCAATAATTTGATTAGATTTGATCTAGATCATAATTGGAAATACAATGATCAAACTCCTTGCTTGAATAGGATTGGGAATTTGTCTAGCAAATTTCCTTATAATAAAAAATATTTTGATTATTACTATATGGTATAATTTTGGTTGAAGAACCGATGATCATCTCAAGTAAAAATTGGTCTATTTGGCATTATCCTTTCCTGAGGTGGATATGGTGTCTAGTCGGAGAGCATTGGGTTAGCGGGTTGCAACGTATGTGGTCCGTCCCACTCTCATCGGTACTGGCCATGGCAACGGGTAGGGATTCGATAAAGCCGGAGAAATCAAGATGTATTTTTCTAATTATTAAAATCTGAATTAATACGTACTTTGAGATAATACCATATACATATTCAAGTGAAACAATCAAGTTTGTTGATTGAATTGGATTGAAGAGTTAATTTAATATGATTAAGTTAATTATATCTAATTAAAACGCTCTATTATGAATAGATGTGTATTTCCCTTGGAAGAATTAATTATGTGAATATGATTCATGATAATTAATTAAAATTTGAATATGAGATGGAGGATCACATAAGTGACATCATTGGTCTCCCGTCAAGGCAAAGGGTTTCGTCGCCAGATATTATATGTAGGAGACGCCTGTCCGAAATGACAGCTCCTGCATATGATCCATTTGGATCGGGCTCGTCACTTCTCGAAAGAGTAAGGACGTATGCGTAGTGACCCCAATATCGGGTCCTCATATTATTGGGGTGATATTAGATTACGCGTAGCGAGTTGTTGTCCTGTTGACAGTTGGTTCAATTAATGACGGGTCAACATCACCTTAGGGGTTGTGGGCCCGGGTATTAAAGACCGAATTGAGAAATGCAAGTTGGACTTGCAAGGCGGAATGTGTTCTCACTTCTCTTTATTGGAGTCATAGGTTCTCATATTATTGGGATATGACAAAGATAAAGAGGAGATCCCATTTCTTGCTCAAGATATAGAGGTAAGTATATCTCTTACTTTGAAAAGTGATTAAGGGAATGAACATTCAAAGTTGACAGAGAAAGAATAATTTGATTTAAAATACCTTGATCAAATATCATAAATTGAATATATGATTATATATTCTAATATAGCGCATTCTCAATTTCAGAAAATGAAGTCCATGAACCCACTAAGCAGGCTTCTGGAGGTCAACCAGTTGATCGGACTGAATTACTCGGATTGGATCCGTAATTTGGAGCTTGTTCTCTCGACCGAGCGCATAAGTTATGTGCTCTAAGAAGACAAGCATGAAAGCCTTAAAACGAAGGAAGAAAAGGAATACAATGACAAGTATGATGAAGATCATGTCTTGGCTAGATGCTATATCCTAGGTTCTCTCTCCAATGTTCTTCAGAAACAACATGTGGTGATGAGCACATGCCAGGAAATAATGCAGATTCTGAAATATATGTTTGGTGACATTAACCGCACCCAACGATACAACATTATGAAAGAACTCGTTTGCTGCAAGATGCAGGAAGGAACGTCAGTCCGTGAACATGTACGCAAAATGTTTGGGTACTTGTCGGAGCTGGAGACTCTTGGGGCAAGCATGGATGCAGACATGCAATATGATTTCATTCTGCTGTCTTTGCCCAAGCCTTTCAATAACTTTGTGGTTTCATTCCACATGAACAAATTGGAATTTACGAACGCTGGACTTCTTGCCGCATTAAAGTCTGTTGAAGATGTAATGAAGAAAGATAGTCCCGCTGGCAGTTCAATGGTTGCACAGGTCAGAGGGAAGCGCAGTCGGAAGCAAGGTTCTCGGAAGGGCTCGGCCCAGAAGAGAAAGAAGAAGGGACAAGGTTTTGGCTCATCTTTCAATGCAACCACACTAATGGCGCTCGAAGAAAACCGACGTCTATCACCACTGCAAGAAGCCCGGGCACTGGAAGCGTAACTGCCCGGAATACCTAAAGTTAGTCGACAAAGGTAAAGCCCCAGCAGGTATGAAATCTACTTTTACTATTGAAACCAGTTTTCTCATTAGAAGAGAAGGAAGTTGGGTTGTTGATTCTGGTGCTTCTGTTCATGTATGCAATTTATTGCATTTGTTTCAGGAAACTAGAGATCTTGAAGAAGGGGAGATAGTCATCCAGATGGGATCTGATGCAAGTGTTGCAGCAGTCGTCGTCGGGACTTGTTGACTATCATTATCTAGTGGAAGAGTCCTAATACTTAAAGGGTGTCTTTATGTACCTGAAGTCAGAAGGAATTTGATATCTGTATCTAGGCTAGTTGTAAGTGGATATTCATTCCTTTTCTATAATAAATTAGTCATAAATCATTATGATAAATATATTGCAGATGGTATTTTGACTTCTGATGGACTCTATGAATTGTGCATTAATGAGCATGTCATGAATGTTGCAACCACTAATAAAAACCCTAAAAAATCCAGGGAGAATAAAAATCATTCAAATATGATTTGGCATCAAAGGCTTGGTCATTTATCTGTCGATAGGATCAATAGATTGATAAAGGATCGACCTTTGGATTTTCTACAAGTTCAATCTTTATCTACCTGTGAACATTGTATTCGAGGTAAAATGACTAGGATGCCTTTCCGTAACAAGGTTACAAGATGCGAAGGTATTATTGACCTAATACATATCGATGTATGTGGTCCCTTCAGTACTACAACTCGAAATGGATATCGATATTATTTGACGTTTGTTGATGACCATTCGCGATACGGGTTTGTCTTCCTATTACATCATAAATCTGAAACCTTTGAAAAGTTCAAAGAATTCAAGTCTTTGGTTGAGAACCAAACCGATAGGAAGATTAAACAGATTTGATCTGATCGAGTTGGCGAGTACCTCTCAGATGAATTCAAGGAATACCTTAAAGAGAATGGAATTGTCTCCAATCTCACTCCTCCTAGAACTCCCCAACTTAATGGTGTTGCTGAAAGACGCAATAGGACCATCATGGATATGGTCCGTTCAATGATGAGCAAAGCACATTTACCACTTAGCTTCTGGGGATATGCAGTAGAGACTGCAATATATATCCCGAATAAGATTCCTAGCAAATCTGTACCTAAGACTCCTCATGAGCTCTGGTATGGAGCCAAACCTAGTGTTAATCACTTGAAGGTTTGGGGTTGCTTGGTTCATACGAAGAACGTGGATGCAAGTAAGCTAGAATCTCACACTCGTGAGTGTTACTTCATTGGGTATGTTAAAGATGGTATTGGATACCAGTTCTATGACTCTGAGACCCAAAAGGTTTTTGTCTCTAGAGATGTGAAATTTATGGAGGATGATTTCCTTAAAGGTCAAGACAAAAATGAAGTAGAGGAACTCATTGAATCCCCTGAGGATTCTGAGCTTCCTGAACTAGAAACTGAAGAAATAAATAAAGATGAAACACCCAACATCTTCGAAGGAGTTCAAGGGTGGTTGCACCACCTGAAAGGTATGGATTCCATGTGTTAAGTGAAACTGACAATGATCCTACTTCATTTGATGAAGCACTCACGGATCATGACATGGATAGATGGATGCTAGCAATGAAGTCAGAAATTGACTCCATGCATAAGAATGGTGTATGGACCCTAGAGGATCCACCTAAAGGGGTAAAACCCATTGGGTGTAAATGGATCTTCAAGAGAAAAAGGGGACCTGATTGGAAAGTAGAGACTTTCAAGGCATGACTCGTAGCCAAGGGCTACAAACAAAGAGAAGGCATCGACTACTATGAGACATTCTCTCCTGTGGCTATGCTTAAATCCATCAGGATACTACTAGATATAGCTTCATATCTTGACTACGACATCTGGTAGATGGACATCAAGAATGACTTTCCTCAATGGATACCTCGAGGAGGATATCTACATGGAGCAGCCCTAGGGCTTCATAACTGAGGATGGCAAAGTATGCAAGCCTAAGAAATCCATCTATGGGCTCAAGCAAGCTTCTCGTAGCTGGAACATCAGATTTGACGTAACCATAAAGAGTTATGATTTTGTGCAGAATCCTGATGAACCTTGTGTGTACAAGAAGCTTAGTAGGAGCGCCATTGTGTTCATCGTGCTTTACGTAGATGACATCCTTATCATTGGGAATGATACAGGGATGATGACCTGTGTGAATATTTGGCTATCCCATACCTTTGAGATGAAAGATCTTGGAGAAGCCTCTTACATCTTAGGCCTGAAGTTGTTCAGAAACCGAGAAAAGAGGATTTTGGGATTGTCACAACATTGATACATTAAGAAGATTCTTGAACGATTCCGTATGGATAATTACAAGAAAGGATTCCTACCCTTAAGACATGGTATCCACCTATCTAAAGGAATGGCTCCTCAAATTGTTGAGGAAAAGAAAGCCATGGTTGGATGCCCTTATGCATCAGCTGTAGGAAGCTTAATGTATGCTATGATGTGTACTAGGCTAGATATCTGCCATGCAGTGGGAGTGGTAAGTCGCTATCAATCCTGTTATGGATAGCAACACTGGAATGCAATAAAGAACATATTCAAATATCTAAGACGGACGCAAGATTACATCTTGGTCTATGGAGATGGTGATCTCCATGTCTTGGGATATACAGATTCTGACTTCCAATCGGATATTGATGATCGAAAGTCAACATCACGGTTTGTATTGTATTCCTATTGAATGGTGGTGTTGTGAGCTGGAGAAGCAAGAAGCAGGACACTACAATAGATTCAACAACAGAAGCTGAGTACAATGCCGCATCAGATGCTACAAAGGAGGCAGTGTGGTTGCGGAAGTTCATCCTGGAGCTTGGCGTAGTTACCTTTGATACTCCCATCCCGCTACTCTACGATAACACGGGAGCAATTGCCCAAGCGGACGAACCCAGATGGCATCAGAAGAGCAAGCACGTGGAAAGGAAATACCACATCATTCGGGAGATTCAAAAGAGTGGTGATATCATCATCACAAAGGTGGCCTCTTCCGACAACGTTGCTGATCCTCTTACCAAACCTCTAACACAGAAGGTTTTCGACCAGCATGTAACGAGTATGGGTTTAAGGATTGTTCCTAAATTGTTCTGAGGGCTAGTGGGAGATGGTTAGCAATGTGAGCCTAAGGCGAACCATTCCTACAATAAATGTTATTGTAATAAATGATTTATCAATAAAAGTTATTGATTATGTTTCACTCCCTTTCTGAGTTTGATTGAATGAATGCACTATAAGGTCCCTCTATACAATCATGGTTATGTACCATGGCTAACTTGATAATCACACAGCTATTGCTTCATTGATTGAATCATAGAGGCTGATGCTTGGATGAATATCTAAGGAGTTAGATAGAGGACTCATCAAGCATCATCAAATGATTGTTAGGTGATGATCTCCAACCTGAGTAGGAGATGGCAATCCTCTCTCATTAGGCTGATATCTGACCGACCTCTTGATGCAGGTCCTCTGCATGGGAATTCGGAGGTGTCAGATTAGTTGAGTCAATGGGTTGACTTGACGAGATCGAGATAACCAAAGACATATGTTGAATACTGTCACAACATAGGCATGCATCCTCTGACCAGAGATAGATGTGTTTCTATATGTCTTAGTATGTACATTTGGCAGACCAATAGGTTGATGACCTAACCAAGGTCTATACACCGGCGAGCTGGTGTGCATGTAAGGACATATGAGTAATACGATCTCTCAAAGGGATCATACATGTTCACTTGTGAACCGGAAGACATGAGATCACTCATGAGATATTGGGACTGATCAAATTCCATGCATGGTCGTCGTGCTTTGGAAACATGGCATGAATTTGAAGGTAAGATATTTGCTTTGTGAAAGCATATGATCTATACCAAATCTCAATGACCAAGAATGAGAAACTTAGTGATCAAGCCCTGAAGATGACAGTGTAAAAGTGATCTATATCTTCAGGATGATCATAGGCCTCCCAGTATGCAGGATGTACATGTGTTGGGAATACTTGAGGGTGATGTGATCATAAATGATTGTATAACCATGACGCTTCCATTTCGAGGGAGTGATGAAACATGTCTGGATTTTAGTGACTCCTCTTAGTAGAGAAGCGACCTAATCTTAGTCCATGTATTGGATATTGATCTGAATGAGATTCAGATGCATTGAGAAGATTAGGTTTATGGCCTTGATTTAATCAAGCATCTATGGGAGGTCCATGAGATCTAGAATTGAGATGTGATCTTAATATCACTGCAACAAAAATGATATTTAGCAACAAATCATTTAATGACAATTAATTGATTAGTCACTAATAAATGACTTTACCAACAAAGTAATTTTATTATCACTATAATAAATGTTTTAGTTGACGAATTATATTAGTGACACAATTATGCATCACAATTGATTTTTTATTTAGTGACATGTGCATTTCATGCATCACTAAAAAATCACATATGTTTTTTAGTCAAATAGATGCAAGGTGTCATTATTGAAATCAAGTTCATTGATTTCTTATCTCATATTCTGGATAGTTGAATTGTGATATACTTTTTTCTTAATCACTGATTTCTTATTTTAGTTTTAAATTCAATCCTCCAATGTCTTTTATAACATATAATATCATATTATGAGACAATTATGGAGACCTCGGATGCATATATATTTGACAAATTCATTCTACATTGTATATTGTGCTTAATATTGATAATGAAAGAAATGCTATTTTTCGTTAAGATGTTGTGGTATACAATAGATTTTAGCGATTCTCGAAGTATTTATTTATGGAATATCCTAACGTTCTTCATAAGATTAGTCTATTTTTTATTTTTATATCCATTGAAGTAAGTTATACTATGTTCTATATAAGCATAGATCGTGGATTTTTAGATTTAGACATGTTATGTTTTGATAGTCAATATCTGTTGAAAAATTGACATTTTGCTACAAATAAATACAATGATATTAGAAAGCATTGTATATAGTTTGTGTGACGATAGACATATCCTAATGAATTGATTTATGGTATGGTATCTTAACATTTTTAAAAATAATTTACAATAATATTTCTTTCCAAAATTAAAAGATTCATCCGTAATAACATTTATCCTTAAAATTCCAAACAAAAAGCTTAGGCACTTTTAAAAAAAGGCTACTAATTAACTTCCTTCCTTTTCCCCGCACGTCCCCTTTACTAAAAATAACACACATCCCTCTTTTGGCGCCCACATCCCCTTTTCTCCTTCCCTCGCACGCCCCCTTTCGCTTTTCCCCTTCCCACTCACGCACTCCCCCTTTTTCTAGAAATAGATTCCTTCCATTCCCTGCTAATTAAACTCTAACATCATTCTCTCCTAATCCTCTCCTCTTTTCTTCTCGTCTCCTTCAGTTCACCGTAAGTCATCATCTTCCAAGTACATTTCAGTTCACCGTCAGTCATCATCTTCCAAGTACGTCTACAAGATTATTCATCATCATCACAAGGTACATAGCAGATCCAATTATCTATATCATGTCTTTAAAAAGTGCACTTGTTGGTATTTGTTACATTTGAAAGTGAGACAAGAATAAAGATCAAACCCCTCTTTATTGCATTTGAAAGATGATATCTTCAATTGGGAATCGATGCATAGTTGACATCATTTTCTGTAACTTACCTTTTTGCTATTTTGACACTCTTGACCTGTGGAGTTGATTGTTTTTCTACCCAAAAGTTTGTCGAGAGCTTTTTGAACTTTATAAGCTACTCGTCATAGCTTTTGTTGGACACCTTTAGTGGAATTGAATCTGCCCATTTTTGGAAGAAAAAACGTATCAAATATGCCTCAATCGATTAATGTTATCAAAATCTATTACATATAATCTTATTACCACAAGCTATACACACCCATCGACAAGCATAATTGTTGCTAAAAATATTTAATATCAAATTATTTATGCCATCAGATATTGCTCGGAGGACTCTGTCAATGTATAATATTTCTATATGTACGACCCTATGTATTAATTGCAAATGTTATAGACATTTTTCTCATAAGATTTTGCATCACATATATGATCATTACATATACGGGGATTTTTTTATAAAATTGAGCAATATTTTCACTTCAAATAGATTCTTGGTAGCTTATCCAATTATTAATATGTAACAGAGATATATCCCATTTAAGGGTTTTTTAAAGACACCTTATAAATATTCTATATTTACATAAATAACATGTTAGCATTTCAAACTATGCACACGATCCTTTTAAAATGATTTTCTTACGTAATTAATGATCACATTTATACCTTTATAGTATGTTGATATTTCATATAATATAAGAGATTACTATTCTATTATACTAGACCTTATAAATATAGATCGCATTATATGCATGCATTTGTATACGAGAGTCATCGAATATTATTGTAAATTCTACTCACTATTTTTGACATTTTTCATATGTTATACAAAATGGTGATTTTACATAACTGATAACATTTTTAATGAAGATTTCTTATCATTAGAGTAAGCACATCATTACAAATGCCCGAAATAACATACACGAAAGACTTTTTTGAACAACAATGGCGAAGCATTGATACTCATAAGCAAAACATGGATGAGATGGAAGAAAGTGGAGAAGACCCATAAATATGAAAGGCATTCATGTTAACTTACTATAACTTTTTAAACAATTTAACACAAAGTTCTTTTAAAGTTTATATAATAAACACTCTGACCATCTCACTTTTTCCTTTCTTTTTAATTCTTTTATATAATGTTTGCAGGATGTTAAGAGCTACTAGATCTTTTCTAACTAGCTTCAATGAAGAAGATGTACCCCGACTTCAATCAACATCACGAGTACTTCTTCCAGTGGGACATCAATCTAAAAAAATATTAGGTGCATTGAACATTTCTAAAATAAAGGCAAATCAAGTTCAAAAGGATGCATCTTGTAAGCTTGGTATAAGGAACATGATCAACAGTAAACATGTCTCCGAATTTGATTTATTAAAGAATAAACAAGTTGTGAATGATGACATTACAAGGATTACTCGCACGCTCATTAAAGCAGAATAGCTTCACTTAGAAGACCACAATCTATAGGGGCTCATTACGAGGACCTTACACCATCAAGATACACAACTTTACCACCTGATGTGATGAATAGTTCTGGATTTGGACTTGGAGAGAACGGTAATATTCTTATATCATTGTATCATTTAAATTGCTTTATTTAGTTGTAGTTACTTTGTTTTTTTATGCTTGTTGTTGAAGTAAATATTTGTTTTGTTATCTTGAAGATTTAGACAATCCTAATATTGTTACTGATTCTCCTTCTACATACCTTGATCAAGAAAATTCATTATCTGAAGGTATGAATTTCCTTATTTATTGAAATTTATTTCTATTAATTTATGCATATCAAAGAGTGTATTTTATATGTATTATATTCTTCTGAGTTGCTTTTTCTAATTTTACTAGTAACATGCTATAATTTCAGACAATATTAGTAAGCCTAAAGGATGGCGGGGTCATACCATATGCCTCAAATTATGGAATACTAAAGATGGAAAATGATTTTTATAGAGAAAAATGAACTCAATCAGCCCATTGGAGATTCTCAAAATGATTTGACTACATTTTTGGGGATCATTGTAAGAAACGGCGAGCTAGCACCCTTGAATTATAAAGATCGGAGGTTGATGCATGAGGAGTACAAGATAAAGATGTTAGAATTTGTGAAGGTACTTATTTTCATTTAATATATAAAATTGATTTATATACTTACTACTTACTTTTCTTATAGAGTAAATTTAAATTTGAGGAAGATATAGGAAAAGTAATTGTGGATCTGATTGCAAAAAGTTGGAGATGTTTCAAATCTCATTTGAAAAAAAATTATTACAAACCACATTTACCTCTTGTGGAAAGAATTGCATATCAAGATCCTCGATTTATGGAAGATCAATGGAAGTTTCTGATTAACTACTAGAATACAGAATCATCCAAGGTAATAAAGTACTTACATAGATGGTCCTTGAGTTTTATCTCTAAGTTATTCAATATTTTTGCTTTATTATTCATATTTATATAATTGCAGAAACGTTGTGTCCTTAATATGCAAAATAGGAAAAAACTTAAGATAAGCCATACCGCTGGAACAAGGAGTTTTTCATGCGTAAGAGATAAAGTATGAATCAATAGATATTGTCTCAATATATTTTTTAGCTAATGGAAGTGTTTGCAATTATCTTTTTGACAAAAAAATAGATGGAGAAAGAAAAAGGAAGGAAGATAAATGAAACTGAGTTCTTTATGCATGTGCACACAAAGAAAGATGGCAAACCAGTGGACACAACTTCAGACATGATGATGGTAATTTTTTATTTTACTGAAAATTTCAAGACCATTATTATATTTTAAATACATTAATAAAATTATAAACTTATCATTTTCTAGAAGCAATTAGAAAAAGAAATTGAAAAGATGGGCAGTTGTGAAGATCTCAACAATATAGTTGAGGTCTACAAAAAGTTGTAGGAAAGGAGATAAAGGATGTGGTTGTATTACGTCAAAAATCTTGGCCAGACAAATGTTGAAGAGCAATTACAAAAGAAAAAATTTCTCATGGATCTCAAAACTCAAAAATAACAATTGGAATTACAGAGTAAAGAGATCCAAATGCTAATGGAAAGTCAAATGAATCTACAACATCTTTTCAATCATTTGGTACTTGTCATATGGATAGTTTAATGGCTATAGAAACTCAACATGTAATACATAAAACAATTCTATTATCCATTTGCTTTAATATATATTTATCTTATTATTACCTTGACGTTCTTAGGAGATTGGTGGTGGCACAGGACCTAGATCAAAGTTTGGCCAATCAACATTTGTAGAAGGAGAGGTACATATTATAGTTTTCTACATGTTCAATTTTTTTGGAACTTAAATTTTCAGAACTTATATCAATATTTGCTGAATGACATTATTATTTAAGATTCAAGAATGTGGATAACAGAATTGCATTATGCTATGAAGTTGCATAATCTAAAACTCTAAATCAAGTGAAGGAAATTATTTAGCTCAGGGTATTATATTTCCATTATTGATTGGGTAATATTTTTTCGTTAAGGTGGATATTTTAAATTTTGTATTAGACATAATTATTTTTCGTTAATGATATATATGATTTTCTATTACGTTTTTTGAATTGAGAAAAGATTTAATTGGCTCTACTTCTTGTAGGATGTGTTTCTTCTGAGTTTTAATGAAATAAAAGTAGCTCTTGGACAAATACGAATTACAGATCCGGCAAAAAAAAGTTGGAGACAATGTACTTGGCTCTAGTTTTTTGGGAATTTATATAGAAGTTGATTTAAAAGATGATGAAGCTTTGATTCAACCATGTAGACAACACGAGAAGATAGGAGATGCAATTGGTGCAATCATTTCATGGCCAAAAAAGTTAACCATTTTAAGGTAATTAAAATTTTAAACGTCAATGATACTTTTACATCTCTATAAGTAATAATAATTTTTATTAAATTTATTTGTATTATGACATTAACTTCATTAAAATTTTGAAAATTTTCAGGAAATGTTGAGTGGTAGAAGAAAGACATGGATTTTTGCTTGAAGAGCATCAATATTTCCTCAATCGAACTTTCCACATGTTGTTAAAGTTCTTCATAGGATTTAGAATTGGCTATTTCATATATTATTAGATAGTATTCCCTTATTTCAAGGTCGAACATTGATATGGTTTCCAATACTTTGTTTAATTGGAAACCATTTTTCGAACGATGCGAGTATTTTAAATAGTTGCTATGTTTAATGTTGATGGTGTCCTACTTTCAATTGCAAAAATGTTATTGACTTTTGTTATTATGATTCTTACAAAATTTCACAATGCTAACAATATAAGATGGTAGGCAAGTATTTATTGATGAGTGCATATAGTCATGTATACTCTTATAAATACGAACGAATAAGAGTTCATTTAGCTAAACTGTAACAAAAAGAATTATGCTTCAAGTAATAATAAAGATTTGAAATTTAAAGTTGTTAAAATATTGTGATGATAGAGATAAATTGAGCTATGACTAATAAACTAATTCTGAATATATTTATTCATTTTTATATTAATAAAGTAACCAATCTATGTCGCTAAAAAATTAATAGTGATAATTGAAAAAGATTGTATGTGACAATTATCTAATCGACCCAAAATTATTTTAGTGACGTAAATTTTTATTTAGTAATGAATAATATTTGTAGCTAAATGTTAGATATCAGAGACATCATTGTGTCATTTATATATGACCCTGAAAGTATTTTTAAAGTGACGAATTAGAAGCAAATGTATTTGATGCTATTCATAATAATATAGTGACAAATTCCAATTGTCACAAAACTTTTAGTGACAGTGACCTTAGAGGCTAATAAGAGGCAATTTTTTAAATTGTCACTAAAGTGTAATAGCGACGGAAAAAAGACTTATAGTGACAAATACCATATGCCTCTAACATATACTTTTGTTGTAGTGTATCCAAGTCACTATACATGGAACAATACAATCGCCATGTCCTTATCTCCTAGTATCTGAGGAGAAATCATATTATTCTTGAAAGGGTTCAAGAATAATTCCATAAGATCTAAGCATTAAGAAATTGATAATTAAATGTGATTTAATTATCTTGATGTGTGTGGAAATTATCCAATATAATTAAATGTGATTTAATTATTATGGATAAGAATAATGTGGATAGTAATATCCAATTATTCATAATATATTATAAATATGATTTATAATGTATTAGAGAGAGCTAAATATAATTTATATTTGTTGATTAATTATTAATGTGTATTGGATACACATTGTTTTATTAATTGGAAATGTAAATTATATTTTGTTTTGGGTTGTGAATGTGATTCACAATTTTCCAATGGCAAGATTGCAATATTTTCAAAATTAATTATGAAATAATTTTGGAGAATAGATCACAACAAAAGTTGTTGGGATTAAATAAAGGAGATTTCCATGGAGATATGCAATCTCGTGAAATCTCATGAGATTGCCTCCACATGGTAACATGTGGACGGCTACCAAGTCCTATATGGAATTGGTGGTCATCCACCACGTTGACATGGGAGATGTAATCTCCATGTCAATTGCCTCCTTATTTGATTGCTTTAATTTAGGATTGATTTGTATTTGATTTATCAAATATATTTGATCTAAATTAAATCACAAGTTGTTGGATTTTACCAACAACAATCTTGACCATTGGATTAAACATATATCAATCTCATCCATTAATTTTATGTGTCCCATGGATTGAGATCCATGGATCCCAAAACTATATATAGAGAGGCATACCATGCTCTCTAGGGCTATGATTTTGAAGCACAACTCTCTTTCTCTCTTCCTCCCACACGTCAACTCTCTCTCCCTCTCCTTGGTGGTCGTCCACCAAACCCTAGGGGAGAAGGTCGTCGACGCCTTCGCCACCGCACCGCCACTTCGACGTTCTTCAGCTCACTGTCTTCTTTGGAGTGCTACGCTCGTGAAGAAGACATTCGATCTCGTACGACGAGATCAGGAGATCACCGTGCTTGGATCAACTCGTTGGATTGCGAGGATCACGCGACTCATCCCCGCGTTCGTAAGCTTCTTCTCCGACGATCGGACTTGAGACAAGAGGTCTCTTTTCGTAGAGACTCGATCAACCACGCTTTAAGAGGTATTCCTTTATACTTGTTGTGGTTATAGATGAAACAATCTTAGAATCGTTCTTGGATCATGTGGTTTCATCGCATGAAAATTTTTTAAATTCCACAGCATAGAACAACTTGTACGACTAGTCATTCTTCATCGTATTCGATACGACGCTCACGCTTCCATGATGCGCTTGAGGATTATTCCATATCCTTCACTTTGAACTTCTGTGATATTGCATTTTGGTCCTTCCATCTCACATATAGCGCCAACTAAGCTGATGTAAATATTTCAAGTATACCCTTTAATTTGTTGAACCTATTAGTAAATGCATGTTTAGTTTTTATTAATTACAATTAGGTACTTGATAGCAGTGAACTTTATATTTATGAATTTTACTTTTATTATATATCGTTATTGTGCAAAAAAATCATGGGAAAATTAGGATAGATGGCCAGGACGTAGTTTATCACACATGTTTTTCATGTAGCCTTTAATTTTTTTTCTTATTTTCTAAAAATAGAAGACATGCTTCAATTCCCTATTTAGAATACAAAAATCCATAAAAATTACAAAAATCATTCAAAATTTTGAAAAAATATAGTATTTATATTACGAATTATTTACCACATATCCAGAAATCACTTAAAAATACAAACTATAAAGCATAAGAATCACAAAACTTTAAAATCCTCATAAAAATTAATAAAAATTCTAAGAATATCTGAATATATAATTTTTTGTTTCTATATTTTATTTATTATACGTTGTCTTTATTGAAAACAATGTTAGCTTAGTTTTGGGTTTATAAATATTTACTAAACCCAAATAATCTCATAACTTTTATGTATTCACTATTTTGATATATTTTCAATTTTAAAAATCTATAAAATATGGCATAAAAATAATAAAAATAGAGAAAATATAAAAAAACATGAAACATTTTTTGAATTTGAATATATTTTGACTTGTTTTAAAATATAATAATATTCATTATCTGAATATATTATACATTATATGTTATATATAATATATAATATCTATATTATTATACATTATTATATATCTTATTTAAAATCAAAAAGAAATTAAAAATGTGCAAAATAAAAAATAATAAAAAAATATCGAATATAAAATATATTGTAATTAAAAATCCATAAAAATTAAATATAATTAAAAACCCACAAAAATATGAAAAACATAAAAAAATAAAACAAAAAGTAATTATTATTAATTAGCAATAATTATTAATAATTTCCTACCCTACATGTTTTCTCTCTACGGTTCGACACTCTACATACTTATATCCTATACACATTTTAATAGAGTTATAATAAAATTTAACCTACAAATACTTGATTGCTTTATATAATCATGGGTAAAATGTTGTCTAAATTAGAGATTGGTCACAACAATTGTCGGCTTAGATTTTTAAGTCGATAGACTAAATCTCTTGTTCAACACATGTCCAACTTGCATTCCCTAATTAGGTTTTTGACAGTTGATCCCACTACCCTAAGGTGATGTTTACTTGTTGTCAGTTGAACCAACCATCAACTGGAATAGAACTCACTGTGCACAATCCAATACCAACTTAATTATACGAGGAACAATATTGTGGTCACTACACATAAGGAAAATCTCTTTTGTGAAGAAAAGGGCCCAATCCATGTATGCTTGTACGTCGAGCTATGACTTCACATATGCATCTCCACCATACAATTCATGAGGGCGGAACCCTTCGCCTTAATGCAAGACTATGGGTGTCATCTTATGATCTTCCATATCCCATTCAAACTATGATTGATCATTTTGAGTTAAATTCTCATGAACAATCCTTTCAAGGGAATTTAAGTCTTTTAATAATATAATTTTATTTTCATTGGATTAAAAAAAATAATCACATTAAATCCATCATCAACTCAATCAACCAACAAACATTTCTTGATTGAAATTACTATATAGTATACATCCTCACTTAGCACGTTTTATTTCAATTTAGTTGTTTATAAAGTATGTAGAGACTTATCCTGTCACCTTTTCTTGAAATAAATCCGGCCATGTCATATAGATTATGTTGACAAGACTACTTCGACGATCAATGTTGTACATGTTGCCAATTAGGTAACCCATCAACATATCCAGGCCTACACACCATCACTGTTTTAATTCGAGACCATATGATTGGTACAAATTAAACTAAGAGGTTTTATCGATCATTCGACCATTTATGATACTATATATTAAACATTCAAAAAATTAGGAATTTTAAACCATTTTAATTTCCCTCAACCTTTAGTCATATTAAGCAATTAAGTTGTTTTTCATGGAAATAGTTGAACTAAAAATTTTGTAGTTTCCAATTTAGTGTTTGTAATTAGTAATCATTTAATCAATTTTTTATTGGTAAAATATTTCTCTAAATAAATTATACATATCTAATATTGGAAAATTCCTGATTTCTCTGATTTATTTTGAATGATAATTACAATGAAATTCATCATCAATATGATCTAATTATCTTCCAACCTAATCACACTAAATATTGTATATCTAGGATTATCAGACTTGAATTATGCAAAATAAATTTGAAAAATTTTACGATTTGATTCTTAACATAATTAATGTATTTTAGCATGTTTTATTATAGAAAAAAATAACTAAATTAGTTAAGTTATAATTCTAAAATTTATGCAAAAACATTACTTTTGCAGAAACTTTTGGAATCCAAATCAATGTCTGGTTATTGCTAATCTTTAGAAAACCATTTGGAAACAAGTTCAGAAATCCTAAACAAGATTATTATTACAAAAAATTATTCATACCAGGTCAAAATAGTATCTACATCTTCTATGTACAAAAATGATTCAAAATTACATCTAGGAAAAAATAAATTCTCACACATTTCGATATCTAAAACACTGTTACATAAGTTTTGGATCATATCGAAGACCTTTGATCGATGCTCTTATACTACTTGAAAATGAGGTACTATGCCTTGTGCATCAAGAAAACGTGGAGGCTGCGTCGTATCCGATCTAGGTCGACTAGTCATATGATAGGCGGACCGAACGACTAAGGTAAAGGTACAAAAATGGTCGTTGCGACCTCGGTCGCTCAGATGCGCTAAATCAAGAAAAATGAACCACTCGATACAAAATCAATCAAGCACGAATAAGCGGTCCTGCTATGTGATTAACCTGTTATAGCACCCAGGGTCGAACTCAAGGAGCACGGATTGGCCGAAGGCCTACGAAGTAGTAAAAACAAATAAAATAAAGAAAAAATATCTTTTTAGTGTTTTTTAATTATTTTTATATTTATTTTTTTGAATTTTTAATATATAAAGAAAGTAAGAAAAGCAAATACAAGCACACTTCAACAAATTATTTAAAGCAACAAAAATCAACCAAAAATTAAAACAAAAATATTTTTATGTGTTTTATATTTTTTAGTGTTTTTGGTAAATTTTTGATAATTTTCTGATGTGTATTTTATTTTCTAAAAATCAAACAGTGGTAAAAACAAGAGGTACTGCCCAGCCGAGCAAAAATCCCTAGATAAAATATCTAAGGGCCTCAAAATGGCCTGGAGGTAATTTTCCTGTAAAATAGAAGAGACAAGGAAAATTTGGGTACCAAATTTATTATTTTTGGGTTTTTAATGTATTTATTAGAATTTTTATGGGCTTTTTGGTGTTTTTAAGTTTTTAAGGTTTTTAAGCAATGAAAAATAGCCAAAATTGGCTAGGAAATCAAACAAACTAAACTAAACAGTAGCTAATTTTTATAGAATTTTTAGGGGAGTTTTTATATTTTTTTGTGATTTTCCAAACTAGACAGTAACAAAAATTAAGGTTTTTGAATTTTAAAAATAGCAAATGAAATAAAAAATGTCCTAAAAAATCCTTGAAAATCCTACACCATGGCAGGAGCCATGTGTCAAATTCTCATTGGATTTGGAGGTGATTTGATATTTTATTCAAAAATAACAAAAGGGTACTGTGCACAGGGACTGGAATGCAAATACCCAAAGTTCTGGGGGTCCAGGTGCAGTTAACCCAGCAAATCACGCGCCAAGCCCGTGCCTGGGGCACTCAGGGACCTATATGTAACGAAAATAAGTCCCAAGGAATTATTGGTAACACGTACCAAAAGTCCAGGGGTCTTAGTTGCAAATAACCCACAAAATATCGCACATGGGGAAATAAAACACGCACAGGGGTATAACTGCAATTAACTAAAATCTTTCATTCATTTCGTAACAACCAGAACTACAAGGGCATAGACTGCAAATACACCAAAATAACACGTGACGACGCACGTGGCTCACAACAGGCAGGGGTATAAGTGCAATTACACTAAAGCTTAGGGTCCTCTATGCAATTAAAACTAAAACTAAATAACTGATTTTAATATTTACAGGACTCAAACGAAATAAAACAAAGATAAGGGCCTAAGGGTAAATTACCCTTTATTAGGCGGGGGCTCTGGATGCGCTCCATGTGTAAAATAAAGAGCATGGTATGCCTCTCTATTTATAGGGTTTTGGGATCCATGGATCTCAATCCATGTGACATATAAAATCAATGGATGAGATTGATTTATGTCAATCCAATGGTCAAGATTATTGTTGGTAAAAACCAACAACTTGTGATTTAATTTTGATAAAATAAATTTGATAAATCAAATAAATATTAATACCAAATTAAATCAATCAAATAAGGAGAGAAAATACAAAGGAGATCAACCTTCCCCTTTAGAGGGTAATCTCATGGATTCCCATGAGATTGGACATCTCCTTGATTTTCTCTCTACTTATTTTCCAACAACTATTTGTTGGGATTTTTATTCACCAAAATAATTCTCAATTAAATTTGGGAATATTGCAATCTTGACATTGGAATATTGTGAATCATATTCACAACCCAAAACAACATGTAATTTACATTTTCAATTAATTAGACAATGTGTATCCAATACACATTAATAATTAATCTACTAATATAAATTATATTTAACTCTCTCTAATACATTATAAATCACATTTATAATATATTATGAATAATTGGATATTACTATCCACATTATTCTTATCCATAATAATTAAACCACATTTAATTATATTGGATAACTTATTCTCATGTGCTCAAATAATATGAATCACATTCATATTATTTACATCTTTGATAATCAAATCACATTTAATTATCTAAGATAACTCTCCTTATAATATGAATCAAATCCGTATTATTCATGATAATTAAATCACATTTAATTATCCATTTTCTCAATGCTCGGATACATATATCAACAATAGAATTATCCATGAACTCTTTCAAGGATAATGTGCTTTCTCCGCGAATACTTGGAGATAAGGACAGGGCGATTGTATTGTTCCACGTATAGTGACATGGATATTGAGATCACATCTCAAATCCAGATCTCGGGCCTCCCATAGATGCTTGATTAAATCAAGATCGCAAATCTAATCTTCTCATTGAATCTGAATCACATTCAGATCAATGTCCAACATTTGAACTAAGATCAGATTACTTCTCTACTGAGAGGAGTCACTAAAATCCAGGCCCGTTTCATCACTCCCTAGGAATGGAAGCGTCATGGTTATACAACCGTTTATGATCACATCACCCTCAGGTATTCCTAACACCTGTACATCCTGCATACTCGAAGACTCAGATTAAACCCGAAGTATTGGATCAACTTTATATAGTCTACTTCATGGTTTTATCAGTAAGTTTCTCATTCGATCATTGGGAGTCGGTATTGATCATATACTTTCCAAAAGCATATATCATACCTAGGTCTTGATCATATACTTTCCAAAAGTATATATCAAACCAACAAATTCAGTCAAGCTTCCAAAGCGAGACGACCGTGCACACGGAATTTGATTCTTCCCAATATCTCGTGAGTGAGCTCATGTCTTCCGGTTCAGTAGTGAACCTGTATGATCCCTTTGAGAGATCGTATTACTCATATGCCCTTGTATGCACACCAACGCGCCGGTGTATAGACCTTGATTAGGTCATCAACCTATTGGTCTGCCAAATGTACATACTCAGACATATAGTAACACATCTGTCTCCAGTCAGAGGATGTGTGCCTATACCATGACAGCATATGATATAGAACTTTGGTTATCTCGATCTCGTTAAGTCAACTCTTTGACCTAACTAATCTGACACCTCCGAATCTCTATTCCTATGCAGAGGACCTGCATCAAGAAGTCGGTCAGATATCAGCCTAATTGAGAAAGGATTGCCATCTCCTACTCAGACTGGAGATCATCTCTTAATAATCATTTGACGGTGCTTGATGAGTCCTCAATCTAACTCATTAGATATTCATCTAAGCACCAGCCTCTATGATTCAATAATTGAATCAACAGCTGCATGATCATTAAGATGGCCATGGTACATAACCCTAATTGCACTAAGGGACCTATTATTCAAACTATGTACTCTTTATTTCAGATTAAGGAGTGAATTGCAAAAACATTTATTGCATAATGGCTCGTCGTGGGCTCGCATGTCCAACAATACCCACCCCAGGCGTGGATCTAGGATGATCGAGGAATAATCGGAGCCCGGGGTTTCGAAGTTTGGCGGTCGGATCGAGGCGCAGAAATTAGGAGAACATGCGGGTCGGGCGCAGAATCCGGCTCTGGTGGTCCTGGGGGGAGAGTTGACCGGGGGTCAACATCCCCCGTGGCCAATCAGAGCCCGCCAATTATTCAGATTTTGTAAATTAAATAATAAATAGAAAAAGGTCGAATTAAGAAAAAGTTAAAACATAAAAAATGTTTATTTTATTTTAAACTATTTTTTGTGATTTTGAATTATTTTTTGAAATAAAAATTAGGTATTTACAATATAGTACTATATACATAGGTATATACAATATTGAATTTTTAATTTTTATTTTTAATTATTTATTTTTATACATTTTTATTCCAATTTTATATTTTATTTATTTATAGCATAAAATTTGGAATATTTTGGTATTTTTATTTTATTTTTATTATTTAATTACAAGGGGTAAATAAATAGGTTTATTTATATACATATATGGTATATATACAATGAATGAATTGATTTTATTTTTGTTCCTTTTTATTTTATTTTATTTTTATTTTTGTAATTTTTATTTTATTTATTTACATCATTAAGTAAGGAATATTTACACTTTTTATGATATTTTAATTTGTTTATTTACAAGGTGAAATAAATAGTTAAGTGGATTCTATATACATGGCTAATGTACAAGGTGAAGGCCTTTTTATTTTCTTTTTAATTTTCTCATTTTTATTTTGATTTTGTATTTACAAATATATACATATAAATGCAACCCATTTTTATTTTTAGGGGAAAATATTTTTATTTATATACAGGTATATTTACACACATGAGCTTCCTTATCTTCCTCTACTTTGGTTTTTATGCGGTCAGGCCCATGCTGAGCCCTCCCTTGGGATTAGATCGCTCAATATTTATTCTAAATATCTCCCTCTTTTTCTTTTGTCTCTTAATCTTTTATTTATGCACAAAAACATGCTAATTATTAGTTTTTGCACAATGCATGCAATTTGGTAATTATTTGTATTTACAAGAATATACATGTGTTTGGCAAAGGTTTTGTAGCTAAAATAAAAGAATAAAGAGTGATGAATGGGTATTCATCAAGTGACAGTACAGGCAGTGACTGAAACCGATCGTAAAGAATGTGTCACATGCGCCTGCAGATAGTCCATGGGGAGTCATGTAAGCTAAGTCAATGAAATCTTGGGATTGCTGGCAAGTCATCTCAGGTCCTCGAAAGAATTCAATCATCCAGAGGGCATAAGATCATGTGAGGGAGCAAATAATCAGGTCAACCGCCGAACATCCCTCAGTCAAACCATTCAGCTGAGATGGCACAAAAGATAATCTGTAATCCTCAAAGTGCCACGGGTGGGTAATAGCCTCAGAAGATCAAGGATAGAACAATCAAGAAGATGAGAGATCATGCGGGTTTCGCACACCATCACTATCAAACATAAACCAAGATATTCAGTCAGGTCTCAAAAGTAAGATGGATGGAACCTCAAAAGATAGAGATCAATCAATTCTCATGAAATCATCATCGAATCATCAACATAGATCATATCCTCATTCCGGTGTGCGAGATCTAAATCCTTAATAAAGAATCACACCTAATGATCATACATTATCAAAAATCCTCAATAAGCTCCTATGCACATATTGAAAATCAAATCCACCGAGAGTAAGGTCTCAATCTCAGCAACCTCAAAACATGCTCGGCTTACTCCAATAATCAATGTAAGTCAAAAGTCCTCATTGTGGGCGATCTATAAAAGCACATCAATCCCGGGTAATAGAAAAGATGACACGGGGGACACGAGGACAGTGGGCAAGAAGAGGAACACAAAGGTCGAGTGAAGATGATTGAGCGCATGCGCCAATCTCACAACTCAATGCAAATGAGGAGATATATGTATAAGAGAGGTAGAGAGACTCAAAGTTGAAAAAAATGCATGACACACACAGATGGGACCGATAACTCAAAGAGATAAAAAAATGCAAATGGACACCAAGTCACAGTCAATACACAAAGCAAACCTCCGATTCACCTACTCAACACAGTGAAGACCGATAAATGTTGGTCATTTATTTTTTTCATTTTTAGAGTAAGGTTATAATCACAAAATTGTACAAACACTTAGGAGGCTTTGATGGGATTTGGGTACTACTCCTTAGTGTGTACGCGAACAATTAAAACACATACAATGAGGGGATTGCTCTCCCTAGACAAGGAAATCCATTACATTTTATTTTAAGTCCAATGGAGTTAGCAATCCCGATTTTATCTAGGTTATCACTTTTTTGTTATTTTCAATGCACATGCCTATCGAGGTTCCAATTTCCATTAAGCATCCTAGGTGATCAAAAACATAGGGAGAAGATCGGAAAAGTCATGCAAGTCAAAAATCCATGATGCATGCTAAGTAAGAAGACTCACAGTGCCTCCAGCTCTCTCCATGCGGGATGCATAACAGAATTGAAACCTATGCTATATGCAAATGCAGTACGAAGAAATCGCCCTAGGATAGTAACTGTTATTATCGTGAAGCACAAAAATACTAAATATTCAGAAATGAGATGCAAAAGCCTGGTCTCTGAAGTGCATCGGTGTCCACCACAACGGATCATGCACGCGTTGTATAGTACTTCTCTCGGCACTCGATCCCAAATCCAAATAAATAGCAATTAGTATTTGACTAAGTCCAAGCACGGTTCTATAGGTACATGCAAATATATTAGGGTGTTTGGACCTTAATCTATCGTCAAGCAGTTCCTAGGCTAAGGCTCATTCACACAACATAAAAAAATAAAAAAAATAAAAAGTGTCAAAACCGTCGAGGCCCCCAAGGGAACAATCCCTCGGACACTGGACCTCGGGAAGTCGAAGTGTAGAGAGTCATGTATTATTACATGCCAAAGGTCACTCTCTCATATAAATATACATGAAAATGATAAGAATACAAAAATGGTTGACTGCTTTGCAAAAATTCTCCTCTATTTTCCTTTGGTGCTCTCTCCTGCCGGTGAGGTCTGAAAGCTGGCTCCGCCTTACTTGGGTGCACAGGTTCGCGTAGGAGATCCTCTGTCGCGTGGTGGTCCCTGCATCAAAGACAAACATAGAAGAGGTCAAAACAGTCACAATAAATATCAATAATAAATAAATAAATGGAAAAGTATGGACAAGAGAAAAAAAATTGAATAAATAAATTTATCCCCAAACGGCGTTGTTCCCCGGCAACGACGCCATTTGACGAATGGGGAAATTCATCGACCGTGTATTCCACACAAAGCGGGAATGCAGTCGCTGCAATGGCCGACAAAAACCCAAATCGATCAACAATTAACCTTTGCGGAGAGGGTAGAGGCGGCAAAGAGTAGTAGACTATGAAATCACGACTAAGAAATATTGACGAAGAGGGGCTATAATTGGAGATACAGATAGGGGCTCGGTTTCCTAACGCCACAATAATAAATAAAGCAATTAAATCTCAAAAATGTGGAGTTAAAATTTATTATAACTCTACATGCAAATGTGTATAGGTGTAAGCACAAGTAGAGGTCGAACACTGGGAGTGAATGGTTGGGAGTGAAAATAATGCACAAAATTATTCAATTCTTCTCTCGTCCATATATTGTTTTTATGGGTTTTAAATTTTTAAAATTTTTTATTTTTATTTTTATTTTTTATTTGATTTTAAATTTCCTGATTTTTTATTTTCTTTTTATATAATTTCTTTTTTATACTTTCTTTTTTTATAAATACAATATAGCCTATATAAGGCTTTATTTAAGACATATACAAAATTATATTTATATAGGTTAATAAATATGAATAAAATTTTTAAAATAAATTGTTTTTGGATTTTTAATATTTTTCTAACGTTTTTATATTTTCTCAGATTTGTTTGCTAATTTTTATGTATTTTTAAAGTTAAAAATATCCCAAATATGGGATTAATTAAATACCTGAAATTAACTTGGGTTTTAAAAATAATAATTAAGTCCCAAAAATACGCAAATTAATTTTAATATGCAAATAATAATATATAGATAATTATTAAACATAAAAACATTTTTTGGAATTCTTGTTGAATTTTTATATTTTTTGTTGGATTTTGGAGCTTTCTGTTTTTTAATTTTTTTACTATTTTTAGGGGTTTTTTGACTTTTGGACTCAATAAAGATAAAAATACAACATATATTTTTTTTGGAATTTTTCACAAAGTTTTTTTTATTTTTTTTGTATTTTATAAATTAGACAATGACTATTTAAGCTCCATTTTAATTTTAATAAATAGGTGAAATGCTCAAAAATGCAAAAAGGACACATGGCATGAAAGTACACTGTATGGGGCATCGAACCCTATTATTGTGAAGTTTTTGGAGCTAAATAGCAATTTTTAATAATTAGATAAAAATTCCAAAAATAAAAACGCCTGACAGGGGCATAATTGCAAATAAAATAAAGTACATGGACTCCTTTGTAATTTACCCAGCATAAATAAACGTTTATTTACAGTTCTGGAAATATTTTATAATGAACAAAAATGCTAGGGTACTTTTTGCAAAATTTCCATCGTCGTGTGAGGACTACACGTGACACTAGTAGGGGCCAAAACGTAAATATAAATAGTTTGAGGGCTTAAATGCAAATTACCCGATTTATTTAGAATGTAATATTTTATTTCAGAATTAAAATTTAAATATACAAAGGGACGTGGGTATGAGTGCAATTTACCCCTTAATAATGGTGATCGGACGGCTGGATTATGTTCACTCATACATGTGTCACGCATCCGACGAACGGTGACGATTCGCCGATGAGCGGTGAAGATTAGATCCCTGGAGAGGATCTGACGATTGGTACGAGGCTCTATCGGACGGTTGTGGCTTGAACTGGGCGACGCATCCGATCCAACGGCGAGGAGGCGCTGTGCAAGAAGAGGGAAGAACACTCGCCTGGGTGAGGTTCCTCCGACCAAATCTCCTTCCTCCGGCGTCCATTTGAGCTCTGAGATGGTCTAGCAACTTCCTGGAAAGATCCTCTTCGTGCTGGGTGCTTCAGAAAAGGCGGAGGTCCATCGAAGCGCCTCCACGGTGTCGAGGAAAAGGCGGCGGTCCAAGAAACTTCGTACTTAGCCCCTAGCACTGATTTGGGCCTCTATCCTACACAGGAAGACAAAGGTACCGAGGGTAAAATGCCTCAGCCCCGTTAAACAGCGATATGAGGCGTAGGAGGGTCGTGGTAGCGAGGTCCGGCGAGGTGAAAGGAGGTGGACCTCGTTTTCCAGATCCGAGGGTGGTCTGGGGAAGCGAAGGTGCAGGGGATGAAGTAGAAACGAAGGGGAAGATAATGGGGTTGAATGGTGGTCGGAGAACAGGCAAATCACGTGAGATCGTTCGCCGGAGCCTAGCTGCGGTGAACTTCGAATCGCCTAAATCAAGCTAAATCTAACACCTAACAATTAAACTAATTACATAAATAGACTAATGGAATTAAAATCTATCTAAGAATCGTAAAATGCACAGCTCGTACCTTCCCAAGAGGAAATGGAGCAGGACCTCCGATGAGCGGCGGCCGTGGGCGCATCTCCTCCTCCGCAAGCTCCCATCCATTGTAGGGGACCTCCAACTGTCACCTGGATGCTCATCGGACCGAGATGGCGGAGCTTTAGGGTGAAGAAATGGCCACAATGATCGAAGGAGAAGATGGAGTTATTTAAGAACATGGTTGGCGCGCTTATTTGACCGGCCAAAAATAAGAAATCGGAGCTATGCACAAGAGATCTAAGGTGGGGGTGTGGATGTACAATGATCACGGAAGATTTCTTCTGAAGGAAGCAACGGCGATTGATGGATGGATCGCCCATGAAAAATGGTTAAAAAGTGGGGATTGAACAGGTCCGCATCACTTCAAACGGCGGAGGGGCAGTTGACCGAGGGTCAACGCGGGTCGCGTCCTGGTTGGCCCAACTCATGCCACTATAGGACAAAATTGAAGTTTTATTCGAAAATAATTAACTTAAAATAATAAATGATTTTATTAATTTTTGTATATAAAATAAAAAATGTTTATTATTTTATGTAGTATTTTATTATGATTTTTATTTATTTTTATGGCTTTTTTATTAGTAGTTAATTTTTATTAGTGTATTTATAGGTATATTTACCTTTATTTTGTATAATTTATTTTTATTTTCTATATTTTTTATTATTTTATTCTTTTATTTGATATATTTATGACTTATTTTTGTGAGTATAAATATATTTTTATTTTATTTTTATGATGTTATTTGTACACTTTAATAAATAGATAAGTACATTCTATAGGTATAGTTATAGGTATTTTACCTATGTTTTATATACATAATTTTATTTTATTGTATTTCAATGAGTTTTATTTTAATTTTATCTTTTTAATAGAATCTATATAATATTTACAATATTATGAAATTATAAAAGAATTAAAGAATAAAAGAATTTATTCCCCTTTTATTTATATACATGTATACATAGGTATTTTGTCTATGTATTTTATAGACTTATTTTATTTGAGGTTTTCTTTTTGGTTTTCATCTAATTTCAATATGTACATTATTATGTGTATTATTTACAAAATTCTAAAAATATAAATTTGTAAAAATAATGAATATAATGAATATTTTAATCGGGTAAACTGTACAATAAGGGCCCAAAACCTAACTTCTACACAGTGACTCCAAAAAATATAAAACCACCTTCATTAAATATCTCTTGAAAAGTTATATACAATTAGAGGTCATTTTGCAATATTTTGAGTTTTTATTTGAAAGATATGGGTCTGTGAAGTTTGGTTTTGGCTTTTTGTTTCGTGTATAAAAAGAACATAATATATTATTTTTGTACAAACTCAATTTTGTATTTTTATTTACATTATTATCTACAACTTTCATGTACAAAGTTTCTTTATTTGATGAATAAATAGTAATGAATAAAATATGTGTCAAAATACCCAATTAATGAGTAAATAAATGAGGTATTTATTGTATTTTTGGCCTTTATCTCCCCCTACTTTATTCCTTGTCGACCAATTCCATTCTGTACTTGGTCTCGGGGTTAGGGTCATAAAATATTTTCAATATTTTATTCCTTTTTCTTTTCTTCTCTTTATTCTATAATTTTGGTATTAAAAACCTTATTTTATATACAAGTAATACAATAAAAATAGATGATATTATGTACAGATTAATGCTATTTACATGCATTAGCTAGGGTTTTTAAGGCCAAAATGATAGAATAAATGTGATGAAATGGAGATTCATCACATGCCCCTGAGATATATCCAGATTTCAGATGTTTTTGATGCTTGGGGCATAGACTTCATGGGCCCATTTCCTATCAGTCAGGGATTTCAATACATCTTTCTTGTCGTGGATTATGTTAGTCGTTGGGTGGAGGCTATCCCCACCTGAGTCGTTGATAGTCGTATGGTTTGTTCCTTTCTTAAGGAAAAAATTATTGCACGGTTTGGGATCCCCAAGATACTCATTTCAGATGGGGTAAGCCATTTCATCAATAGAGAGGTCAGAAAGTTTGTGAAGGAGTACACCATTGAGCATAGAGTTGCATCTTCTGACCACCTAAGACTAACGGTTTGGCTGAGATTTTAAATAGGGAGATCAAGACGATACTTTAGACACTTGTACATCCATATAGGAAGAACTTATCCCAGATGTTTGAATCAATTCTATGGGCTTATCGGATGGTGTACAAGTCTCCATTAGATATGTCTCCCTATAGATTGGTTTATGGAAAGCCTTGCCACTTGCCAGTTGAGCTTATTCACAAATCATTATGGGCACTCTGTGTATGCAATTTGGATTATGAGAAAGCGAGCCAGAGTAGGAAAGTGGATTTAAATATATTGCTGGAATTCTGAGATTTTTCCTATGACAACTCACTCATGTATAAGGAGAAAGTCAAGCGTTGGTATAATAAACACATTAGAAGAAAGACTTTAGTCCTTGATAAGAAAGTATGGTTATTTGATGCGAAATTGTAGTTGTTCCCCGGCAAACATAAAAACAAATGGTCAAGATTGTTCATTGTTAAAGTTGTGTGTGACAATGGTAGTATTGTCATATCTGGGTTGTCATCTGACGCACAACCATTCATCAATAATGGACAGTTGCTGAAGCCATATTTAGATCATGACACATTCCTGGGTATCAGACGATGATCTTTTGACATCTTCTGCTTCTGATACATGAGCTGATATTCTCTTGTATATATTCCTTTCATTTTATTCTTTCTTCTTCCGGTCTATCGTTCGCCTATTCTCTCTCTCTCTCTGTATGCTATACTTAGGATGTACAATATCCTAAGTATAGGGAAGGTGAACGACTTGAGTTGTTTCATTTTCGTTCTATATCATCACTCTTGTTGTTGCTTATACTTAGGGATCCTTTACCCTAAGTATAGAGGGAGTGATGTCGTTCTTTTCTCTTTTGTTCATGTTTGTTTTATTTTCTTATGTTCTCTCACTTGTCATTCGACTTGCTGATATTCTTTTTCTATACTTAGGGATCTCTTACCCTATGTATATGGGAGGACAAGTCGAGTCATTGAGTTTGTACATTCTTTTCCTCAATTTTCTCCGTTTGTACAGTCTCTATACTTAGAATTATTTGATCCTAAGTATAGGAGGATTACCGACTTCTATTCTTGTTGTTCGTTATCCTTTGACTCGTTGTTGTTCATATTCTTTTCACTTTTTTATACTTAGCACAAGTTATGTCTTCCGTTAACGCTTCTTGGTCACTATGAGGACATAGTTCAAGCTAAGTATAGGGGTTATCATATATATTATTTATATACTTTAACCATAACTCTTACCTTTTTTATTAATAATATGGCTCTTGTCAAAAAAATGTTTTGAAAAATGATTTGTAAAATAATTTGCAAAAATCTCTTGTAAAATTGTTTAAAAATTATTTTGTAAAATATTTTGTAAAAACTTTTGTAAAATTATTTATAAACTGTTTGCAAAATGTTTGTAAACATTTTTGTATAATTATTTTTGTACAAATTTTGTAAAATTATTTGTAAATTGGTTTTGTTTGTAAAATGATTTGTAAATAATTTTTGTATCAAAATTATGTATATTGTACAGAATGTTTGTACAAGATTGAAAATAGAATGTTTACAAAAACGGATTTGTAAAATGATATGTTAAAAGTTTGTAAAATAGTTTGAAAAGCATTTATAAAACTATTGTAAAATCTTTTGTAAAATATTTTGTAAATGTTTGTAAAATCTTTTGTAAAATGATTTGGAAAGATTTGTAAACTTTTTGTAAAATTATTTTATCACATGGGATATAAATTATGGAATGTATATGTTTATTGTAAAATCCACATGTGTATAAAAGCCTTAGTTACTTCTACTCATGTGAATAAAATTCTTTATTGTATATAGAATTCTTTATAAGACTTGTAAATAAAATCCTCTTGTAAAATAAATCTTGTATAAAACATGTATAATCCTTGTATTTATACTTGTATAAAATCCATGTAAATATGCACATAATCCTAATTAATCCTTGTAAATACATTTAATCCACTAACTCTTTTCTTTTTTTTTCAAAAAAAAAGTTTTTGTTGCATTTGCGTGTGCATTTTTACGATTGGTATTGATATTTAAATTAGTCGTGAATAAAACCGAAGAATGGAGCTTGGTTAAGACCTTAATCCACTTAATTTCAGAGGAACCTTATAGGAACTAGAGTTAGCACTTTTGAGGTCAACTGACTTAATTCTTTGAGTTCATAAGGCTATGTCCACATGTCATCTTGATTGGTCTAAGTAGAATATTTAACAACACATGCATGGCCCTTTTAGATAGTGACTTAACTTGGATAAGCACTCTACATGTACCTCAACATAGATGAGGTGGTGAGGAGGCAGAATCCTTTAGCTTGGGGAAACACACGAGTAGAAACATTCGCAGTCACAATATTGCCAGTTTGTCTCAACCTAGTCTAGTGGCGTTGACGTCTAACGACAAGATGTTGTGGGTTGCAATAAGGCTTCAAAAGAGGGATAGTCTACTGGATCACAAAGAAAAACTCCCTATGTACATGCTGCACCTTTGCATAATTCAAAAAAAGGGGGGGGGGGAAGAAAAATATATGTACCATAAGCAAGGCATATGGTTTAAAGTTTTATATCAAGGAAGCCTATAGTTGGAGACTTGGCTACACTGGTCAAGCTCCAAGTATATGTGGCTACATTGGTCACAGTCCATTCTCTTCTCTACCCCTCTTCTTGAGCTTGTTGTACTTGAACTTAGAAGGGAATACCTCGCTCCTCAAGGAAAGAGTAGATAGATCAGGGAATTAGGGTTAGCTTGTTAAAGGATGTTGTTTCTTTACCATTCCTGAAGTAAGGAGATATATTTCACTTACACAGTCCAAGTAAAGATTCATAATCGTAAGAGTTTGTGTATGTAGACTTGTTCTGACCTGACGATTGAGGCGATCTGCACATAGAATAGTGGAACTTGAGGGTTGTTGAGTCATACATCTTATTCCCAATAAGGTTCCGCCAAACAAATAATCCAAAGGTTTGACCAAGCTCCATACTTTGATTTTATGAAGAAAAGTTTAATAATCAATATCATTCTAAGTTCTTTATTTTTCCTTTATTCTTTTTTTAGTCGCTTACTCTTTAAATAAGTATTTTCTAAGGGACTAGTAAACGTAAAACATAGGGGGATGATGAATCTGCATTTCATCATATTTATTCATTTATTATAGCTTAAAATCTCTTATAAAACACATGTAAATATTTATAAATCTCTCCTTTTACTAATCATCATTCTTGTGTAAATATTATATATTTATTATTATTCTAACCTAAAAAATAAAGAAATAAACAAAAGACTGTATATATGAAATAAATACAGGCTAACTCTGACCCCAAGAGAAGGTCAAGACTTGACCTAATCGACAAGGAATAAAGTAGGGGGAGATAAGGCCTAATAACCTAAATAATCAAGGAAACCAACCTTCACTTGTGTATGTTCATCACTTGCATATCAGTGTATATATTACATATTTTATACACTAATTTATTCATCACCAAATTCATCTCAAATAAAAGTATTTTCTTCTTGGAACTTGTACATAAAAATAAGTTGTAAATATTAAAAATAATGGTAAGAAGAATCATTGTGCAGATTGTAAATAACAACACTTTGAAAAAGCAACAAAGCTCAACTTGTCATATCAATATCTTCTCCATAAAAACTTAGAATAAACCAAACTCACTTTAATTGCATTATAAATAAAATAATCTTTAAAATGGAATGGTTTCATAAAAATCGGAGATAACATGTGAAATGTGGCTTTTTGGGTTGCTATTGTATATTGTACATATGTATATTATTTATGTATATTTATTTTCCATGTACTTTGTATAAATTATATTTTAACTATATTTATATGCTATATTTTATTTATATAAAATACAAATAAAATCACAGAATCAAAAATAAAAAAAATAAATCATGCATATATTGTATATGTATCACTATGTATATTGTAAAATACCCATGTTTATATATCCTAATAAGTTATTTCATAAAAATAAAATAAAAATATGATTAAAATCCTTGTAAAATATTGTAAATAACAAATTATTAATGTATATGTATATTTGTAAAAATAATATATTAAAAACCCAAGTGTTGTATATATAGGTATATATACCTTGGAATAAAATGTTTTATATACCAATATATAATTTATTTAAATTATTATAAAACACGATAAATGAGCTAATTTAATTACTAACATTTTTATGTTTTAAAACCTTTTTATTTGAATTCATTGTCTATCTTATTTTAATTTATTTCTCATTTTTTATGTTATTTTGTCATTTAGCGTCTTTGTCCTGTAGCTAGTTGTGCCCTGATTGGTTGAACTTGGGTATGTTGACCCGGGTCTACTCCCCAATCTTTGGCCTCCCTCGCTTCTTTCATTCGTCAAACTTATTTCGTCGTTTCTTCCTGCACACTATGGTCATCAACACCCCCCCATTTCTTCTCCGATTTGTTGGCCATAGCAATCATCTCCCTTTCCAGATCATCAACTTTGTCTTTCATGACTCGGTTTGTCTGGTTTTCGAATTTCAAAATCTGAGCCTCACCAAGCCTATTTACACACTTCCAGATTCAAAAGCTCTGACTGATTTGTTTTATACCCTTTTTCTCGCCCGAAGTTGGCCACCGAAGAGCGGTGTGGTGACAGTGCATTACCTCTGTAGCTGGGAGCGCTATAGATAGCCTAGCAGACGTGATCCAACATATCTCGTAGGACTACCGCCGACATATAGTATCTTCAAGCCATCGCACTCAGATCAAGGTCGTGATTCCCTCCGTTCATCGGTAGGTTTGATTAGATTAATTTTGGATTTATTTTCATTTTTAATTTCATTTTTAATTTGAGTTTTAGGGTTAAATCCATTTATCATCCTCCTTAGCTCTGATCTGCTTGATTGGAGCTCCACTCTCATCTATTCACATATCTACACTTCGAACATATCTACCTCGACCTTCTCAGCCTTCCATGACATTCTAGCTCTCTAGATCACTTGTGATCTGGATCTTCAACTTAGCTCCGATCACCATCCATCGGAGTTGACCCATTCACTCCATTGTTGCTTTTTTGTTGATAATATTGCTATCAGAGTCCCATCTCCAAGCAAGGGAAGTCTTTGCAGGTGTGTAGGGCTCAACATGAGGTGTGATTAGAGACCTGGATCTCCATTTTCAGTCATCGACCACCTAGAGCTCCAAGACCTTGATTGGTCACCATTGAGCATCATCGACACATCAGATTGATAGAGTAATGCCAGGAGCTTTACTGACCTTCAGTAGGAGATAACGATCTAGATCGACCGATCTTTGGCTGATTGAAAGTTGTCGGCATCGACCTTCTTCCCAGTTCATTCAACATACTTCTTTGTTGCACGATCAAGAAAAAGCAAGTACAGATCAGATCTCAACCATCCAAAAACTCCTAAATCTCAATTGTGGATCAAGCGTTCCAGATCATATATCAAGAGTCCACATCGCTCGCACCTTGCCACGTGCCTCGGTGAATTTTGCATCCCAGCTCTTGCGTTCATTCCATTTTATAAATAAGTGCATGTAAGAACGTGTCATTCCGTTGTTGGTTGAACAAGCCCGACCCTTTGGCTACGACCAGGCTAGGATGTTGAAGCCAGGTCATCTCCCCTCCTTTTGATTCTCGCTGAAAGAGTGCATTTCTGACTTGACTTTCATTGCCCCTTTTTGATATAGTTTCTAGCTGGATGATTTAAGTAGAGTCAGAAACTAATTGGAATCTGCACTATCCTAGGAAGCATCCTTCCCCCTAGCTCCAACTATATATCTCAGACTCTCCTTCCAGGCATGCATGAGGTCAGTCAGAAAGAGGAGGGATGATTGATGAACTGACTTAGCAGGTGGAACAAGCTTTTATTGCATTAACACCTTTATTGTTTATTTTATTTACTTTTAAGTCTGTTTGAACAACATAACGTTTACAATACGTGATCTCCTTGAGAATTGCAATAAAAGCCTTGCATTTCCTTTGGCACTATTTGGTACCGTGGACTTAAATAATCACATAAAGGTCTGTGTCGGCACGACTCACATGCATTGGCACGTGCCTTTAATGGGAAATTTGCATTGTTTATTCTGCACTTAATTATTTTGTTATTGATTGCATCTGAGAAATAAAAATTCTTGCAATGCATTCCCTATGAAGCATCATTTTATATATTTGTTAACCATGCTTAAAAATAACAAATCATCACTAAAAATTCCATAAAATTTTTTCTAATCTTCTTGCTAATCACATCTTTAATCCCTAATTTTTGTTTCATATTTTAATTAGTTTTATTATTTTAAGTAATTAAAAAACCACAAAAATTTTCGTTATTTGCATTATAAAATTAATAAAAATTTAAAAAATCTTCTAAAAAATCTCTGTTTACGTGCTTTTATTTGTTTTTTCTAAATAAATTTCATTTTCTAATTCTTTATAAAAAGCCAAAGTCACACAACATTAATAACACTAATAAATTCATATTAAATCACAGAAAACCTAAAAAATAACAAAACCACTTTCTGGAAAAATTGAAAAATCATCTTTGTTTCTTTATATATTTTCTCCATTTTGGATTTTATTTCTTATTTTAAAATCACAAAAACATTTGCATTATTTTCTATTTGCTTGATTTCTTGTTTTTAATTTTTTCAAAACCCAGAAAAACCTAAAAATTGTCAAAAAAATCACAAAAATAGTATAAGAATTTCACAACCCAAATATCATTTTATTTGAATTGTATGCATATTTTAACCTTATTCTAAAAATAAAAAAGTGTGATTTCTTTACATTTTCCTCTTATTCATTCTATTTGTTTTCTTTTATTAAAAATACAAAAACATTTGCAAAATTTAAAATCACTAAAAAATATAAAACCATAAAATCATAAAAAAATATAAAAATTAAAAATCCATAAAAATTAAAATAACAAAACCTATAAAAACCAAGAAGGGCACATAAAGAGAATCCTTTTTTATTTCATTGGTTTTTCCTTGATTTAATAAACCTCAGAATTATTGTAGCCTATTTGAGTTCGATCATGTATGCCATATAGGTAAATAAATAGCAAAATTGATTTGCTTACATTTGACTGCTTGATTCCTTGCTTGAGAACTAAATAAAATTTTTGTTTAAAGTTTCTTTGGGTTGTGACAACATTTTCACCTTGTGATTGACTCTATGAAATAAAAATCCAAAAAGTTGCGTTCAAAACTTCCCTGCCTATCTCTCAATATTCTGATCAATATAAGGTAGCGAAAAGTGATCTTTCTTGGATGTTGAATTCAGGCACCAGTAATCTACGCAGACATGCCATGAAGTGGGTACATGAGTCAGAATCTCCTCACCACGGTCATTCATCACAATTGTAATCCTAGATTTTTTTCGGGACCACATGTAACCGGTTGACCCGCTTGGAATCTAAAATGGGATAAAAAAGCCAACATCGACACCATTTCTTGATCTCTTTCATGACAACATCCCAGAGATTAGGATTCAAACTGTGCTGAAACTCACGGGTCGACCTGTTGTCATCCTTTAGGTAGACATGATGCAAGGACAAAGGTGGGCCAATCCCATGGAGATCCGAAATACTCCAGTCAATAGCCTTGCAGTTTCTCTCAAGAAAATCTAGAAATCGAGATTCCTTGTCATCAGTCAAGTACGAACTGATGATGATCGAAAACATCTAGGGGGCACCCGTAAGGAAGGCATACTTCATAGATGAAGGTAAAACTTTGAGCTTATGTGGAGTCTGAATCTCCTCTACAACAACCTCTGCAACTGCAATGGTAGAAAGTATATGATCTACACTATATGTACTATCCATCATAGCTAATGTAGGCTTAGAATTAAGTGTCTCAGAAAGATATGCAATAAATGCTCTCTATTCAGAAAGGGATGGCTCATCAGGACTCTCAGAATATAACTCAGTAAACTCATTAGCAAATATCAGATATCTCAATAGTAAAATCAGTAATCTCCTTAGAATGTGCCTCAAATATCTCGGCAATATTCTCATCAGAATGTACCTTAGAAAATAACTCAGAGTGATCCTCAAAAAATAACTCAAACAATCCATCAGCTGACAACTCAGAATGATCAACAAGGGAGCTAAAGTAGACTGTGCCTTCTAGGTATTCCTTCTAAGAAATTAATTCTTGGGCATCCATAAAATCAGTTAAAAGATCTTTTCACATATCTCGACAAGAAAATCACACTCCTAAGAATCTTTTGTAATTGGCTCTCTCTCATCTGTTGTTGTTGGCGATGATGGCCTTGGATCTGGAATTGTCTCAATCCTAACCTTATCAATGTGATAGTGAAAGGCTATCTCTCTGATACCATGATCAACTACCGGTTTGGCCATTTGAAGGAAAGGCCATCCAAGTATGATCAAGGTATGGAGTAACAGTGCATGGGTATCCATATCCATGACAACAAAATCAATAGGAAAGATAATGCCTTGCACCGTTACGATAACATCCTCAAGTATGTCCATCAGCCTCTTGATCGATCTATCAGCAAATTGAAGGATCATCCTGATCGATCTAAGAGGCACAACCTAAACTTAGTGAGTAGCGAGGATGGCATAATACTGATCGAGGATCCACTATCGATAAGACTACGATCGAACTCCTGATTAAATATCAAATAATGGATGTAAGGTGCTCCCTTACCATTCTTTTTGAGTGGGAGGTTGCTAATGGCATGAATTGTGGACATGGTCAATATGTGCTTTTCGATCCTTGGGTGTTTGTTCTTCTTGGGCTGATGCTTCCTAGTACATGCTTCTTTTATTCCCTTTTTGACTGCGGGTATGTACTCTATGGTCTTAAGGAGTGGCATCTCTAAAAAGATATTCTGAAGTATCTCTACCATCCCAAGATCAGATAGTGTTGTTTTTATTTTTTAAAATTTTCTTTTATTCAAGGTAGATGGAAATGGAACAGAATCAGAAGAAACATCAAACTGTTCATTTCTCTTATTAATCTCAGAATCAACATGTACAAATGGATGATCAGAATTAGTATATACAATCTCATCCAATACAGGTGTAGAAGAAATAGAAACAAAAGGAAAAACTAAATTGGTTGCTCGGTTTGATGGTTCTGAAGAAGACTCAGCAATGAGTATGTTCTCTTTCATGGTTGTCTCGACACTGCATCTTCCTTTATTTTTTTATGATTTTATGTATAATGGTGATGGTGGTGAAGATCCTCCATGCTCTACAACACAAGATTGCTGCTCAACTGGTGAAGAAGATGAAGTAGTCAGTGTAGCTCTCTCAATAACTCGGTATCCCAATCCCAATTGATGTGCAGGTGGCTGCATTCTTCTACCACTCTTGAGATGAATGGCGTCAGATAAACAAGTAAAACCATAGGCCATACCTATCTTGGGAGTGGATGGATCATGGGCTACCTGCTCCTTGCACCTGAATTGTTGGGATTGTCTTCGACCTGGGTTGGAACAAATGTCTCCATGGTGGTCAGATCTTCAAGCCTCAGAGTCAAATCAATCTTGTTCTTCATCAGAATAATAAGTTGATCTAGCGCTAGGTTCACTGAAGGTGCCTCTAGATGCTCAACAACGAATTGTCGCTGAGTCGGGTAGTGCGGAGGCTGGTACCCAGAGTAAACAGACCGTGGCTGATAAGTGTAAGGAGGAGGAGGATGGGAATACTGCTCATATGCAGGCTACTGCTAATGATACGGTTGGTAAGGATATGCATGCTGCATCGACTGCTGTTGTCCATGTCTCCAGGTATGGAACTGAGGTGGAGATGAATAGTGAGGTTGTGAAGGCTAGTTCTAGTACTGTGGTCTACCACCCTGAAGATGGTAGATGTGCCTTTGACTCGGTTGAGAACTGAATTGTCCCTGCCCTGATGGACAGGGTTGACTACGCTCGAGGTCGCTCCAAATACCTCCTGAATATGAGGTGGAGGTGGACATTGTGGATTAGGAATGTACTGGTACTCCCGATAGTATGGAACAACACATGACGAAGGAGACTATTGTGGAACCTGATCTGAAGTCTACACGTAGTACACGTGATGAACAATGGAAGGTGTTCTGGTACTCTACAATGCTAAAGAAGTAGAAAAACTCAACAGCTCAACTACATGAGTATCGATTGTTGCACTTTGACTCTGGCATGCACTGATTGTGCTAACAAGAAGCTCAAGGTGTCTAGTAATGTCATCCAACTTGTCTAGTTGCTTTGTCCTCTGCTCGATCACTTCTAATTTGTTTAGCTTCTGTGAACGATTCTTTATAATATTGGCTTTGGATAGGTGATTTCCAATAATAGTCATATATGCATTGTCCACCCTACCCACATCATGATATGTTGTCATATTGACAACCTTGTGGGGTACCAAAGAAGAAGATGGAGGGTGCTTCTGAAATTAGCAGGAAGAAGATAGAGCAACTGAGTTCTCCGCCATTTCCTCGAATATCTGATAGAGGAAATCCTCATCCTTGTTGAAGTGGCACCCCCATAAGAAGCATCTACCAATCTCTAATTCTCTAGGCTCAAACCCCCAAAAAATCTGCACTAAGCTCGTCTTTGGAATATTGTGATGAGGGCACTTCTCCTTCAAATCCTTAAATATTTCCCACACCTTGTGAATCGGCTCATGGGACAACTGGGAGAAGTTTGCTATCAATGATCACATCTTATTCAAGCGTCCAAGAGGATACTGCTTGCTAAGGAAAGCTGATCTCAACTCATCCCAGGATGTGACAATTCTTACTAAGTGATGGATCCAATACAAAGATTTGTCCATCAGACTGAATGGGAAGGCTATCATCTACACTACCTCTAACGGGATGTTAGGGTAGTGGATAGTACTACAAATGTGATTGAACTGCTAGAGGTGGATGCACGATTCCTCGTGAATATGTCCATTTAATATAGGGAGCAATGGATGAATAGTGGGCTTTAGCACAAAATGCCCATGAATCGTAGGTATCTAAATACATGCCACAGAGTGTCCTGCACTTGGGCTATAGGCATCTCTCAATGTGAACTTGGACTCTACTATAGGCCACCGCTTGACATCCCCATTCCCACCTCTTCTCATATGTTCATCCTCCTCTCCCCTCTCTCCTTTGTCATTCTTCAGCTCTAAGATCATATCTTGAAGTCCAGCCTGGATGTTGGATTGCTCAGTCAACTTTGCCTGAATGGCCTATATGGATGCCAACATCGTGGTATTGATCTCATGCTGCTCAGTCATGGGTGCTTTTCCTCTCGGTGCCATCGAGTCCTCATAATCAGTCTCTATAAAAGTGTAAGACACTTGATCAATCTTCAGAATCGGTGGAGTCTCAAATGATAACTTGAGATTGGGGTCAATCTCAAACAAGGGATTTATTGGTGAAAGAAATGTATATGTAGAGAAGGAAGTGAATTCGGGAAGAGAGTCATCCTGAATGAGTAAAAATGACCGAACTTGAGTGTATAAAGATAACGCGGAGTTCGAGCAAAAAGTACTCCAATCTGACATCTTCAATGACCAAAAGAAAGATGCGAGAACACGTAGTCAAATAAGAAGAAGAAATGAGAAAAAGGCGTGAAGTGTGCAGAGGGATCTTTAAACTAGCAAACAAACACAAATCAAACTCCCAATTCACCAATTGAACACAATATGAAGACTTGTTTGTCTTTTCAATTTTAAGTTTAGTGAATCTCAAGAAGTTACTTAACACTAGATACATAGGGTGATGTTGCCCTATTGCCCAATGTACGTCCTCAAACCTCTCCAAACAGTGGTACCATCTGCCCGGGATGCCGGGTTATATCAGGGCTAGAGGGAGTTAAGAGACGGAGCACACAAAAATGATTTTCTAAGATCTGAGGCAAGTGCTTGCAGCTGCGACCATACACCGAAGAGTGATGTACATGTGCTTAGGGCATAAGTCAAGGGATTTGTGATCTATCCTTATGGCAACGTCCTCACCCACTCTGTCTAGATGTAAGTATATGCAACAATGAGGGAGTTTCTCTCCCCAAAACAATGATGATAGCCATTACATTTAGTTTTAGGTCAAGTATGATTAGCATACCCATTTTTATTTAGTTATCGCTTTTTTTGAGTTTTTTTATAGAAACAAACTAACAAAATTTCTGATTCTTTTATTTATCCTAACTGAGAAAACAATGGGAGGAGATTGATAAAGTCGATGTGATGATAAATCAATGATGCATGCGGAGTAAGAGATGTGTATCTTTCACTAGCAGTCTACATACAAAATGATCCTCTCATAAAAATAAAGACAGAAATAACATTAACCTAAATGATGCAAGAGAAGCTTCCTAGCAGTAACTTCTATTATCGGGTAAGAACCAATTTATTTATCTAAGTCCAACTACGCTCTACTCTATAGGTACATAAATTCTTATTTAAGGGCTTTGGACCTAATTATTTATCTTGCTCAAGCAAGAAAATAGGACCTACTTCTAAGGGCCCAAGCACAAGAAAACTGTAAGAAACCCAATAAAAAACAAAAGGTGAAGAAAACAGAAACCGATGAGGTCCCCCAAGTGCATCGACACTTGGTGAAACAGACCCCACAATCCACAGGAGTACCTAATGTTCAAGAAAACAAAAAAAGAGGGAAGCATCTAAAAAATATTATGAAGTATTATAAAAATAAAATGAAAAAAATAATAAAATAAAACAAAAAAAAATATGTGCAAAATGCTCCAAAATCTCTCCAAGTGCTCTATCAAGCCTTCTGCTCCTCTTATGCTCTCCTACCGCTCGATGAAAAAACGAGCCCCCTTCGCTTTGCCCGAATGCACTGGCCTCCTAAGGATGCCACCCTCGCTCGTCGGGCCCTCGCAAGAAATAGGAAATAAAAGAGTATGTTAGATACCGATTATGAAAAATAGAGCAAAAGAAAATAAGTAGAAAATAAGATACAAAAGAAAACAAAGATATATACAAACCAAGAATAGCATGCAAAATAAGATACCTATCTACCTTCGACGTGCCTCCCCAGCAACAGTATCATTTTGTTGAACAAGACTTTTTCAGCTTTTTAATGTTATTAGATGGGAATTATTCACAAGGTGAACTGTCGTTGTAACCCAAAGAAACCTCAACAAAAAATTGTTCTCAAATCAAAATCAATAAGAGAGAAAATGAAAGAAAGAAAAAGATGATATTTATTTAACTGTATAGTGTACAGGATCGAACTCAGTGAGGCTACAAATCCCAAGGGTTATTTAAATCAAAGAGAAAAACAAAGAAATAAAAAGAGTCTTTTTGCCTTTCTACTCTTCGCTTTTGATGGGATTTTTGCCTTTTTAATTTTATTATGAAGTTTTGATTTTTATATTTATAATGTTTTCTGATTTTGTTTTTTTAGTGATTTTTACTTTTGCAAATTTTTATATTTTTATTTTTTTAACAAAATAAAATAAAGAATAAAATAAAATTTAAAGAAAATAATATTTTTATATTTTATATATACGGAAAATATGCATAAAATCTAATAAAAATATGTTTGCCTTTTTAGTAAATTTTTTCTTTTTCTTTGAATTTTCGAAGATATTTAGATTTTTTAGGTTTTCAAACAATTAAAATAGTGAATATACAAACAGAAAATAATGAAGACGGTTTGGGTTTTTAAAATGTAAAATGAAAGTAGAAAATGAAATAAATATATACAGTCAGAAAGGTAATTTTTAAAATGTAATAAAAATTGTTTTATGAATATTTATTTTCTATGTTTTTTAATGAATTTTTTAGTGTTTTTAGAGTTTTTCTATTTTTGTTTTCTTATAAAGAATTTCAAAATGAAATTTATATAGTAATTAAAACTAATAACAACACGCAAACACATTTTTTTCTCAATTTTTAAAAAGATTTTTCAAATTTTTTAATTAAAAATGGTAAACATGGAATATTTTTTGTTTTTAATTTATTAAAAATAATAAAACTAATTAAAATTCTAAACCAAAATCAGGGGTTAAAGAAGTGATTAGCTCGGGATACATCAAATTTTTATGGAATTAATGACAATGATTAAGGACTTATTAAACATAATTAACATGTATACTAATAACACTAGTCACTAGGACTGATATGTAAGAAAAAGTTATTTTAAGGTAAATAAATAATAATATATAAAATATAAGGAGGAATATGCAAAGTTCACATGAATAAGCACATGCCAACACACATGAGTCGTATTGGTACAGACTAATTTGTGTTTCATCGATGTTACCCACCAAATAAAAGTCTTGCTCGGGAAGACTGTCTAATTCTCCAGAAAGGATCAGTTGAAATCCCCTAATTGTTTCCACGAGACCATCATATTTTCCCGGAGAGCCCATAAATATTTCTGCTACGAAGAAGGGTCGTGATAAGAAACATTCAATTTTTTGTGCTCTTGCCACGGTTAAACGATCCTCTTCGGATAATTTGTCTAATACAAGGATAGCTATAATGTCCTGAAGTTCTTTGTAACGTTGTCAAGTTTACTTAACTCTTTGTGCAGTTTCACGAATTTCCTTGCCAACGATCCCAGGTTGGAGCATAGTTGACGTTGAATCCAAATGGTTATTCTCAGGGGCATAACAGTAAAAGAAAGCTCATGGGTTTTATTGCAAAATAACCACAAAACACGTGCAACACACATTCTCAATTCACACAAGATATAGATGCAACTAAAATAAATAATAGGGTAATTTATGCAATTTTTCAATAAACAATAAATTGACATGCGCCCTTTAGAGGGCTTATTTACAAATGCGACAAACCATAGGGTAAAAGTTGCAAAGATTCACCATGTCATGTTCTCGATAAGGCTCGATGATGTCTAATCCCTGATCTAGAGCTCCAGATGGCTGCAACAAAAAGTACCCTCCAGATCTCGATCTAAGTCTCCACTATCGCTTTGAGCACTTGCAAATGGTTATTCTTGCTCGGAAAAGAACTCCAGCCATCTTATTAGGCACAAAACAAAGGAAATAAGTGGTGGATGAGCTCTGATGGCGGATGGTCAGAAAGTAAATTGAATCCCAGATCTGGTGCGATCTGGGGTGGTCAGACTATTGGAGAAGAATGAAGAAGATACAATGATTGTAAGGTGAAGATCGGAAGTGGAATTGGATGATCGGAGAGCTCTAATCGAGCAGATCGAAGCTCGAAGATGGATGATCAGATTTTACACTAAGAATGAGAATAAAACACTGAAATTAAAAGCTGACTTGAACGAGAAACCACCTACACTACCTACGGTGGAGGAATGGAAGTGATCGCCTCGATCTACGTCGTAGAACAAAGAAGCTTCAACGTCTCCGGCGGACGTGCAGATTGCGAACTCTGGCAGTCCTCACACTCCTAATTAAGGAGGAAAAGGTGTCGTCACTGACTCCTCTCTCTTGGATCAATCTCGGATGAAGAACCTTATGAAAACCAGATTATAAGCAAATTTGGATCTGGAAGGGGGTTTTATAATGGACGGAGCTGGCAAAATCTGAAATGGAAATGCACGTGGATCAAGGCTTGGTTATTGAAAAAGATGACTAGGTGAGTGATAGTGTTATTTGTGGTAAAAGATCCATGAAGGAAGTGATATAAATCAAGGAGTCGATCGAGAAAAAATGAAGAAGAAGGTCCGACGAGGCTTTTATACGGGCGGGGCAGCTTGAGCAGAGAGCTGACTCGGGTCAACGGACCTTGGTCCGCCCAATAGGGGCTCACAACGAATAAGACAAAAATCAAATAAGACAAAATAGCAAGGAAAAAGATAAATGAACTAAAAATAAATATGAAAATAAATTCAAATGAGTAAATTTATATAAATAAAAAATGTTAACAATTAAATAAACTTAAATGATAATTTTTAGTAAGTTAAATAATTAGGTTAAAAAATATTACCCTTTACTCATGGGTATATATACCTAAAACAACACTTGTATTTTTTATTATTTATTTTTACAAATAGGTATATAATTTAATACTTTATTAATTTGTAACATTTTTGTATGATTTTAAAGATATTTTTCTTTTAGTTTTATGAATAAATTTATTAGGCAAAAAAATAGAGATATTTACAATATATGTAGGGGTACATGTACATTATTCACAATATTTTATTTTTATGTGTTTTGATTTTGGTAATTAGTATTTGCATTTTATATGTACAAATACAATGTATACAAATATTTTAAAATACAATATGTACAAAAATATACATAAAATAAATAAAAGAATAATTTCATACAATGTATAATACAGATAAATATACAATACACTATAAAAAGGCCCATTTTACATCTTAACTCTGATTTTAATGAAACCAATTTCATTTTTAAGCTTATTTAATTTATTGTACAATAAATGTTAGTATACTTTATTTTGAGTTTTGATGGAGAAGATATGGGTCTGACGAATTTGGATATGTGGCTTTTTCAAAGTGTCATTATTTTATCTATATATATGATTATTCTTGCAATTATTTTTAATATTTACAACTTATTTTTATGTACAAGATAAAAGAAGAAAATAGTTTTATTTGAGATGAATTTGAAGGTAAATAAAATAGTAAAAGAAATATATACATATGTACAAGATGAGTATTGATAAATGAAGATTGTTTTTTTAATTTTTCTACAATAGGCTTTATCTCCCCCTACTTTATTTGTTGTCGATCAGGTCAAGTCTTGACCTTCTCTCGAGGTCACACTCAATATGTATTTTTTACATATATACAGTCTTTATTTTCTTTATTTTCCTTCATTTCTTTCTTTATTTTTTAAGTTAAAAACAATGATAACTATACAATATATACAAAAGAATAGATAATTGAAAAACAAGGATTTATTAATATTTACAACTATTTAAGAAGGGATTTAGGCTAAAATAAATGAATAAAGATGATGAAATGCATATTCATCAATGGCCCAGATTATATTTGGGCATGCTCATTGATCCAGCGATGGAGAGGCTAGATGCAAGAAGACGAAAGAATCAGGACCTGGGGGACTTTCGATCTGCTCAGTCTTCTACCCCATGTCTTCTCCTTCTTCATCGATGGTCCCTTTAGCTTCCAAGGACTAAGCTGCATCGACAGGAGGATTCAAAGTGGTCCAGGACCCATCATAGAGGGACCTGGAGCTCGATGTACCTGGAGCTCTTTTAGAGCTTTGATATTTTCTCTAGATATCGTGGGGATCTTGTTCCTACATAAAAATAAATAAAAAGATGAGAGAGTTGCTCTTGACTCTATGTTCAAGCCGGAAGTGGGGTGGATGATGGGGGCGGATAGCTCCAGCAAAGGGAGATGGGAGGGAGATCAGGAGCCTCAATCCTTACGAGATTAGAAGGGAAAAGATGGGCAAAATATATATAAGGCGAGGGGGATTTATATGGGAGTGAGAGTGAGTCAAGACATGGTCAAATGAAGGTCAGTGTGTAGCCGGAGCTCTAAGCTTCGATGAACTCTAAATTTAAAATTAGAGTTAATCTAAGGACTGATTGCATGAAAGGAGAGTTACACTAAGATGCTAGAATGAAGTGCAAGATAAAAACTAATCCTAAGAACTTAAAAGGAGTACTTGGAGCACGTGGGGAACCTCCCCTGAGATAAGCTCCGGCAGTAGCTGGATCGACCAAGAACTCCGCCTTATCCACGTCGTCGGACTTGGCTTCGCTTGTTGTCACCAAGGAGTCTCTATAGATGAATTCCTTTGGAGTTATGTAGAGGGATGAAGATCAAATCCAAAAAAGGGGGTAGTGGGTATATATTTATAGTTGGAGGTTTGGGCAAAAAGGTGAAGAGGTTGCGTGAGATCTGTAGGTAATTGGTGGGAGCTAGGCATAGGGCGATGGAGAGGGATGTGAATGCTGCAAGATGGTGGAAGGCTCGAGGAGGAAGATGGCATGGAGGAGGCATGAAAATGGTGAGAAGAAGGCCTCCTCGTGACTCTGACAAGAGCTGAGTGACTAAGAAGGATAGCTGACCCGATGGGTCAATGCTCCTAGGATTTTGAGGTGTCCATGTGAACCAACCAGAAAATAGGGATCTCAAAATCCCTTATTAATTGATTTTAGAATAAAAATATTTTTATTATTTTTAGGCGAAAGCATAAAAATATTTGTAATTTTATGTAGTATTTTGTTCCAATTTTTATTTATTTTTACGAGACTATTTATTAGATGTTAATAATTACATGTGTATACATAAGTATATATGCTTGTATTTATAATATTTTATTTTTATTTTTGGATTTTATTATTTTGTACAGGTATTTTATATATTTATAACTTATTTAGTTCCACATTTATTTTTTTACTATATTTTTCTGGTTTTATTGGTTTATGTAGATAAATAAGCATATGTATTATATATGTATAGTTTGCCTATAAATGATAATACACTACTTATTTTAATGAATTTTAAATATATTTATTCCATTTTTATTATTTATATGTAATTCTAATAATATTTACAGGTATAAAAAATACAAGAGATGCAAAATAAAGTATTAATATAGTGAATATTGTATATGGTATACATTACAACAGGGACACAAAAGCCAACTTTTGCATCTCATCTCCAAATAAAATGAAACTATATTCATTAAATAGATAATTAAATTTTATGAACAATAAATGTGAGTTTGTCAATTTTGAATCTGTATGGAGGAGATACAAGCATGGGAATTTTTCTTTGTGGCTTTTTGTTCTGTGTGTCACGGGTGCATTGTGTATTATTTTAATATGAAATCAATTTTGTATTTTTCTTTGTATTTTTATGTATAATATTCATGTTTAGGGTTTTACTATTTAAGGTATAAAAATAGAAAATAAAATAGGTCTCAAAAGTTTATATATTATATATATATATATATATGAATCTAATTAGGTCTTTGTGACTGTTTTCTGTACAATTTGTGTACCATGTCTCCCCCTGCTTTATTTCTTGTTGACCAAGTCATCATGATGACTGGATCTCAGGGTATAGGGTCACTTAGTGTCTATGACACTTCATTCTCTTTCTTTTCTTTCCTTTTCTTTTATTTTGGTATTAAATACACGAATTTATATTATATTTATAATAAAAAATGAGTGTTATTTTGTATAAATTAATGTTATATACATGCATTTAGCTAGGGATTTAAGACCAAAATGAAAGAATAAAGGTGATGAAATAGAGATTCATCAAAGGTACATGAGAACAATGAGGGCTTTATGCACCCAAGAATATGAAGTTCGATTAATCAATTTTTATTTGGTCAGATTTTCTTATCAGTCTTCAAGTTTTAATTTTTTTGGGGGGGGGGGGGTTCACCTTTTTTGAGTATTTTTCAATAATGATCGTCTAACAATTTTTTTATTTTCTTTAAACATAAGTAAGCGGAAATATAGGGAGAAGGTAGCAAAGAAATGCAAGTCAACACAATAATGGAATGCTCACCATTGTATTTGAATAATGAATGCCCAATTAGAATCACTTGCAGTGCTTCCTAGCTCTCTCCATGTGGGATGCTAGATAGAAATTTTAAATCTATATTATATGCAATGCAACAAATGGCCCTAAGATATGAGCTTCTATTAGCGTGAAGAACTTGTTCAATTTGACTAAGTCCAAGCATGAGACTATAGGAACATGAATGATATTAGGGCTTTGGACCTAATTAACCAAACATCCACTCCTAGAATCTTAGAGCTCACTCCACAAGACATAAAACAAAAATAAGGCGGAAAACACAAATCATTAAAAATAAATAGAAATAAGAAGAAAATAAGGAGAAATAAATATAGAATCGGTGAACATGCAAGAAAACCTATCATATCCCCTAGGTAAAAAATCGCCTGATGAATTGGACTTGTGAAGAGTCTAAGTGTTCAACATTTTGTGTTATGTATATTACAATTCAATTGAATTGAACTTTCTCTCACAAAACTAAACTAAATCTACACTCAAGCAAGTCTACCCAGCTTCTTGTCTCCTCTTCCACTCTCTCCTATCGGTTGGCATTGAACCATCGGTATCCGTAGCTCACGGGTATGTAGAATCTTCAAAGAAATCCTCCCTCGATGAGCGAGCCCTCGCAGTAAATTCAAACAAGAAAATGGTCAGAACAATCTTAGATAGAAATAGAATAAAGAGAAAAGTAGACAATAAAGTGAATAATGTAAAATAGTCTAAGTAGACTATTATACGCTCTGTAACTCCCCAGCAATGGTGCCATTTGATGAGGAGGCTTTTGATACATGGTACCTAACATCTGGTCTTGAAGTACATTTGGTGTCCGACAAGTCAGATCTGGCAATCGTTGTATCGATCGCTCTCATGGCACTCGGTACCTGATCTAGGCTTCTCAATCAACAATTAACACACAATGTAATGAAGCAATGTAAATGAGTGAGCTAAATATTTTTATAAAATCTATAAAAGATGTACAATGACAAGCAGTAGAGGTCGAACCACGAAGAGCGTGCAGATTAGAGAAATGATGAATAGGCTACTTAAAAGATTTGTTTACGTTTTTTTTTGTTTTTTAAATGTTTTTATGTGTTTTAATATATATATATTATTCTTTTATTTTGCATTTTTATGGGTTTTAATATATATTATTTATTAATTTGGAAATTTTTTACTTTTTTATTTTAAAGAAATGATATATAGTAATATAGGCACTAATTAGGTATATATATATATATAAGTATATAAGTAGTATATAGAAAAGAATTGTTTTGGATTTTAAAATATGATAAATAAAATCAGAATTGATAAAATAAAATATTTTTGGGTTTTTTAATTTTTCTCTGTTTTTGGTGATTTTGGGTAATGTCGAGGATCTTTATATATTTTTAAATAAGGAAATACATAAATAAAGAAAATAGAAAATCTAAGAATTTAATGGGCTTCATAAATATCCATCAAGTTAGGTTGAATTTCAAATCAATTTTCCTAGATACTAGATATTACAAAGAAAATTCAATAACATAAAACGTATTTTTATGATTTTCCAGTGATTTTAAAGAATTTTATGAGATTTTATGTGTTTTGCATTTTCTAGTAGTTTTGCTTAATTCTGTTCAAAACTACTTATATAAAAGATATATATAATAAAATAAGCCTACAGGAGTTTATTAGAATTTTTCAAAGTATTTTGTAATTTTTATGGAATTATAAATGCTAAATAGAAAAAATATATGTTTTTGATTTTTATAAATAGAAAAATAATTTCAATTGCCTTGCAAAAAATATATGTGATAAAATAGGGTTCCAAACACTTGAGATAATTTTCCTATAATTTTTAGATGCAAAATAGTATTTTTAATGATTAAGTATAATCACAAAAATGAATCAACAATATAAGGACCTATTTGCAATTTCTAAGAAGTTTTAGAGCATTTAATAACATGTTCATAAAGTACAGGGGCATGCATGCAATATTCACATAATTAAATACAATATCCACCTAGTAGGGGTATAACTACAGATAAGATAAGCAACAAGTCCAAGTATGCAATTTATCCAAAAAAGTTTACACCGATATTCAAAGTTTTGGGAACAAATCAAAATACACACGACCAAAAGGGGGTCCATGTAAAATACCCAGGTGCCTCATGCACACACACAGGTGAGATGACATGACACTAGACTAAAGTGCAAATAAGTGAAGGCTTGGGGTCCAATAAGCAAATATTATAGAATTATTACAACTAGAAATGAATGTTTAAATACTAAATATTAAAAAGAACATGTGCAGGGTGAATGGTGCAAAATACCCCTATACGTGTGCTGACGGAAGTCTGGGATCTCTTCCCTTATCCATGTGGTGTATGGACGACGACGGTACCACATTCTAGATGGAGGGCCTAGATTAGACCCAGATGCTTGATAGGATGTCTGCGGATTGCTCGATCCAACGACCGCTATTGCACCTGGGATTAGTTCTTCATCCAATAGCTAAGAGAGGATTTAGAAGAACAACTCAAGAACAACTGAATGATGTGCTTCGATCCATGCTCCAACTCAACTTCGACATGCTTAGATGCTCTTGTAGGTCTCAAAATGGAGCTGGAAGGCTTCTGCAGCTGTTGGGCTCCTCTTGAAATGGTCCAGACCTCACTGATCGAGGTTTGAAGAATGGTTGACTTGGATCTTGGTCTTTTAGTTCGAATGCACCCTAGATGGGGTCTTTGGGGATCGAGACCTGCACGTTTAGCCCGAGGCTCAATGAGGGTTCTCCTTGACCACGAGTTATACAAAAATAATGGGGAAAATGGAGGGGCGAGTGTGCTCGGCGAAAGGTAAAAATGAAGCACATGATGCCCCGATCTATGCAAGATTTGGGTTGATGAATGGGCCGGGATGGTATAAGGTTTTAAGGCACAAATATGGAGGTGTTCAGTGAGTCGGGTAACGTTCAGAGATAATGGAAACAGGGGTCGAAGCTTAGATCTTTGACAAGATTTTTTTAGATTCTTATGCTATATTGAACTAAATCAAATAAAATTAAAGACTAAGCTATGCTACCGATGATCCTCGGAATTGAAAAGAACAAAGAAAAAGCACCTCACCTACTTGATGTGGCAGGGAGCAGAACTGCGCAGAGGAGCTCCAGTGATGGTTGAATTACAATTTCTCCTCCTTGTCCTTACCTCGATTCACTGGGAAACTCCTCCTGTCATTAGAGTTTTACTACAGACATGAGGGGTTACGATGGGTGAAAATAGATTGAATTTTAAAAAAAGTGGGAGAATGAGATTATATATACATGCTGCCTCCAGGAACCTCTTCGGCTAAGGTTTTTGAGTTAATCGATGGTTGACCATCGATGACTCTTGATCCGCATGAAAGCTACGACCAAGATGAAGAACTTTGCTGAAGAAATCAGGGGTAGAGGAGATCTATGCTATGCTAAAAATTTGGTGAAAATGAGGAAAACACATGCCATGGACTGGTCCAAAGAGAGACCGGGGAGCTAACCCAAGTTAACTCGGGGCAACTCCTGATTGGTCCACGTGGACCAAGTCAAGACAAAACAAATCTAAAATAGAAACAAAATAAAAATAAAATAGAAAATGATTTTATTAAATAAAACTCAAAATATGAACATTGTTTCTTATTTTATGTACCATTTTAGGTTATTTTTTAGTTATTTTATCGATTATTTATTATATGTTAAATTTTACAAGTGTAATTATAGGTGTATATACCTATGTTTCATGTATTTTATTTTTATTTTGTATTTTTAGTTTTTATTATCATATGTACATATTTTATTTATTTACAGGATAACTAGATACGGATTTACAAATTTTTATTTTATTTTTATGGTTTTATTTATACACATAAATAATTGTATAGACATATTGTATATTTTAGTATATTATTTATCTAAAGGTATTTTTAATGGATTTCTTTTGTATTTATATTTTTATTATACTTATATTAATATATACAATTATGTAAAAATATGAGAAGAGTAAAAATATAAAGAATCAATTATATAAATACATTGTATAAGTATATAATACAATGGGACTCCAGAAAGCCAGATCTTAACTCTGTTTTAAATAAGACCACCTTCATTAGATAGATAATTTAATTTTAAATACAATGGAGGTGGGCTTGATGAATTTTGAGCTTGTATGGATAAGATATTGATCTGTGAAGTTCTGTTTACGGCTTTTTCATATGTGTGCCCCAGTTGCACAATGCATTATTTTTATATGCAATTGTTCTTTTATTTTCTATACATTAATGTCTACGTGTCTTATGTTGAAAATATTTTATGTGAGGTGTGTATGAGTTTGTATAAATTAGTCTATGCACTGGCTATATGCATAGTATTGAGCACCTAGGGTTTCTAGGTGTATGTGCCATTATGTATGTATTATTTTGCCCTTATCTCCCCTTACTATTTTCCTTGTCGACATAGTCAATATTGAGTTAGTCTCGGGGTTTACGATCAGTCAGTATTTACAATACTTCCTTTCTTTTTTCTTCATTTATTTTGTATTTAAATACATGTATTTATGTGCTATTTATAGACAATATTTAGTGTGTTAACTTATAAATGTTAGCTGTATTTATATGTAGTTATATAGGGATTTAAAGACAAAATAAAGGAAAAGGTGATTGAATGGGTATAAATCATTAACGTAAGTGGTTTAGGGGGCATCAATTGAAAGCTGTGGATATTCATTATGACTCTATTGTGGTAATGCGTGCATTGTAAGAATCTTGGAAGATTTAGAGAGATGCAAAGTCAATGCTTTGGAAGAGAGGCATCAATAATTACTAGAGAAGGAAGAATAATTGAATTACCCACAGAATAGTCTAGCTTTGATCAAACTTCGGATTAAGTATGTATGTCATTAGTTGTCAAAAAAATCTACTTCATATGAACTCTATGATGAAAATATATAACTGTGGTTTGAAATTTATTTTAACTCATTTTTTATGCATTTGATATTATTAAATTTAATAAATTAAAGGCTCAAGGGCAATTATCACGGAAATAAAACATACGTACATTTTAAAATTAAACAATCACGCCCATGTAATTAACTTCGATTATATATTCATTACTGTCTTCATAACAACAGAAAAAAGAATAATAATTACGACCTATTACCTAGCCTTGTTATTCCAAATCGTATCCTTCTAATCGAGCATAAAAGGAAGATAAACACTCCCTTATTCCTCCACATAATTGCTTTTGGAATTCAAATGTAGACCTCGTGATGTGTCGTATAGAAGGAAAAGCTCCACGAAGGTCGATGATCCTCATTCTACAACTAGTACGGGTTTAAGAGACAACAAAAAGCTGGGAATTCAACCATATGAGATCGGTGTGGAGGGAAGGGAATGTTTATGCACTATAGATACATGTTAAGTGCACAAATGTTTTTTTTACAAAGATACTGAAACCGTCAGACGAGTCAAGAGTCCGGTTAATATGTATATCGCAGTATACATATATCTTATGTAATCATCTATATACAACATGTGCATATTTATGATTTAAAGTATGTGCATAGTATGAGGTACATATTAACTTTCCTTAGTTTGGAGGTCCCGAGCTAAGGGAGTCCTTAGTGATTTTGATGTAAACGTGATGTTGATATTCTTTTCATAAAAGATTTGTTCTTAATTAGATTTCGACATCATAGCCACATTCCTCTTCGATATAACCAAATTGGACTTTTAAGAATTAATTAGCGCAATTCTAGATGCATTAGAAAACTTTAAAAGATTGATTTATAGGGTGTATTGGAGAGGTGCATGGTTATGATGTTGAATTTTAACAAAGAATAAAAACTTTTATGTTGGGTATATCAACATCATGTTTACATCGCAATCACCGGAGGTGGACGAAACTAAATATAAAATAAAATGTTCTTATTCATCTCTTCTTAGGTGTCTTTATTACAAGGCATGTGGATGACTACATGAGAGATGAGATGGATGTAGGTTTTCATGGTAGAATGTGGGTATGTAAGTGTGATTTGAGGAATTTGTGCATTACATGTAATGTAATGCTAGTATATTTGTCCTTGTCTAAGCTAAAAACCAATTCATGATATAGGGTTGACGATTGACGTTACACATGCTTGGATGTATGATCGTTCGAATATTGATGGATCAATGAGAGAGATATTCCTACACGGTGTCCAGAGCTTCCTTAGGTTATCCTATGCTCAAGGAGCAAAGGATTGTTGACCGTTATGGGAATATAATTTGCCCATGCAAGAAGTATGATCTTATGGAGAAAGCTTCATGAATGTTGTTGCAGAGAACTTATGTAGAAAGGGATTTATCTATGGATATACAATATAATTTACATATGGAGAGAAGAGACAAGTGAATATGGAGTCTTATGAAAGTCTCGATAATTTGGTTGTTTAAATGGTTAGAGATGTTGAACCGTTGGTGCACAGGACATTGATGTAAAAAGTCGTGAATTTGAGGTATTATATAAAGCATAGGATTTGTTATGGCCTGGTTGTCCAAATTTTTTCCGGTATCCATCATTGCTGAGCTTTTATCAGTGAAGAATCAGTACAACGTGATGGATAGTTGTTTCGATATCATGATTAAAATAATAAAGTGAATGCTTCCAAAACATAATGAGATGCCAGATTGTTTTACAAGATCAAGATAAAATTGATGCTTGTCCAAATTACCACATGATATATTATGGGGAAAAGAAGGATGTGAATAATTGTCAATTATGTGGTGTGGCAAGATGCAAGTTTGATTTGAAATCAAATGTTCCTAAAAAATACTTCTCTACCCACCCTCCTCGTTTAAAAGGACTTTACTATTGTAGGGAAAAAACATCGCTACTTTCCTCATAAAATATTTTTATGCAGTAAAGCAATGGTGATAATGAGAGGTGGCTCTCTGTCGAGGAGGAGCGACTCAGGTCAATGTAGTGGTTATCGAGATGGTTGCAGATCGCCTCCTTCCCAACATGCACACACTCCTAATGGTAAACTAGAAATATAATATACATACTTCAAATAACTGACTCAATATTTATTAATGTCATTTTAGTATTAACAATAGTTGGAGTGTGGGACCCATATATGCATGCATTTGTCTAGGAATGCATTTCTCATGGGATACAGGTCCCCCAACACTTGCTGCATTATGTTGTGCCGACTCCGGTACACAAATCCTTGAGAGATTGCCATCAACCCACTCTGAGGTCATCGTAGTGAGGCGATCAGTCGCTGGATGAGGCAAAATGTGTGGAGAATCCTCACAACAACATTCATATCATGTAACTCCCCTCCCGATTAGATGATGCTTCAGTTACACATCGATACCTAGAGTTCTTGCCCGACGGGTATCCTATTATATATAGTCTTTATTTTTCTTATATTTAAAATGAAGTTAGTAAATACTTTTATATGAGCTAAAATATTCAATTCATGTATACTCTAAAAGATAAACATAATGTTGTGAAGGAGCTTTGCAAGTATTGGAGAAGGTTCCAAGAATGTGAGGAGTATATATGGGTTCACATGGGTACATATGACCAATAACAAATTCTAGATGGTGTATACACGAGTTTTATGATTATATCATATTAACATTTTTGTATCTGGAATGTCTAACGTAATCACTTATGAAATGCAGACACACATATGACACCTGCCTCGAGACCACTTGGGGTATATTTCGTGTTACCTTGACCCACCTGATGACCAACATGAATACCAGCAACATTTATAGAGCGAGAAAGACCATAATTGCTAAGTTGGATGGTCAAATAGATTGGGAGACGGAAAGGAGCTTCACCCATCATGGATGACTCCTGAGAGGTATGATTTATCGCATTGATATTGTATTAAACTATGTGCTTGAGCGTAGGTAGAGAAGATATTGTGATCTCTTTCCTTCTGACAAGAGACGCTCTGCTGCGAGGAGGACAAATAGAGGGAAGTAAGAGATCAAATCGGTTAGTGGTGCCAAGAGCCATGTGGTTGTTATGGTTGAACTAGTACGTAATTATTAATAGCTTGTAGATCAAGATTAATTACTTTTACTCTGAATTTAATTATTAAATTACATTAAATAACATGTGACTTTGCAATGTAAACAAACACTGGAGGAATAATGGGCGAAGACACACATGTGTGGAAATAATTGGTACACCGATGAAGCCTTCTTTGCGGAGAAGTACGAGGCCAATCCTGTTGATGAGTGTCTATGTTTTGAAGCTAAAGTATGGTAAGAGGTTATTGATCATCGATGGATAGGGTCCAACTGAAGACATTTGGGGGGGGCACCTTAAGTTCTTGTCGGACTTTAGTTGTGGAACTCCTAGTTCGATGAGTATCTGTGGGACACCACCATCACAATACACACAAACATTTGGGTCTACAATATATCTGAACAAGATTAATTGTCATGGGAAGTTCAGTAAAAAATATTCTGATTGTCATGGGAAGAGTCCAGACCAGATTGGACACCATAGCTGATCAGATAGATTCCATGTAATAGATTTTTAAATTAAGTCAAAATTCTTAATCTAGTAGTGAATTACTTATACTTCTCATATTGTAGGAGTGCTCGTATGGATGGATAGAATTGCGTTGCTTTATTACAACCATGAGGTACTATTGTGGTCACTTGCTTCTACCACAAAGCGACCATGTTGTGGTAGTAATCATATTCACGACACCGCACATGCGACCACAACTATTGCAATGACATGTAGTCGCATATAGAAATTACGAACACAATATGATAATTATGCGAGCAGATTGGGACTACAATTGTGCTCGCAATTATTACAGTTTCTTGTATTGATATTTACAGTTAAATGGCATATCCTTATAGCTCAGATCTGTTAAGAGAGGCATGACATGTCATAGTGACTCATGAATGGGTGTTGGAGGACTACTGAAACTCAATCCTCCATCAATGTTTAGTATGGTTACCTTAAAAGAGACACCCTCTCCCTTGGGCACTATGTTCCTTCTTTCTATCGCATCCATTCCGCGAAGAGTTCCTTTATATTATTCTAGATGCACACCAAGAATAGGTGGCTTCTCACAAGAGAGTTAGTTGGGTTGGACTCATGATGTTCTATGAGGAACATGATCAATCTTTTTATCTTGAAAAATATATTTATTTATATATGCTTCTAATAAGAAAGTAATCAAATAAAATAATTTTCAAGAAAGTTAGGACTTTTGTCATGCAATCTCAATGGAGCACACTACAATAAAACTGATCTAAAGTAACGAATAATTCAATATTCATTAGCATATCTTTCATAGTTGAATATATAATAATCAATATTATTCATCGCCCGATATTCATTGTGATATTTCTAGTAATGAATCATATATCAAAGATTATTCGTTATCTTTTTTTATATAGTCATTGTGAAAATTTAGCAATGACTAATACAAATTTTAACGAATAAGTCAACGTAAAAATCATTGTTATATAAACCTTTAACAATGAATATGACATTCATTGTTAAGTACAAGAACAAAAAAAATTGCCATCGAATAATATTTGTTTTTATATATTTAAGGGTTGTTTATTTGAGGAATGAGGGATATCCTTCCTTATTTTCCATAGATGGTCAATGTTATGGTCCATGAGTCAAAATGTGGGATAAGGTTTGCATCATTATTCCTCCATAATTGACATCTAATGTCAAAAAAATGTAAATAACTACCAATTATCCAACAATATTATCTAACATAACTCCCTTATGCCTTCTTATCCCCTCTCTCCTACCAAAAAGACAATAGTAAATAACTACCATTTATCCCTACTTATTCTTCCTTATTGCTCCTTATCCTCTCCCTCTCGTCATTCTTGTACTGAACAATCTCTTGACATATGAAGATATGACAACAACTATCCAAATTATTATCCATCTTATTTCAATTTTGTTGTTTTAGTTAAATGATCACATTTCATTTCATCAAAAATAAGCGGCAATCATAAAAGTCCACCTAGCCAAACGACGAAGGCCAGGGGTGGTATCACATAGTAAATTAAATGTTTGGGGATTTTTTAAATTTTAGATTACGTAAAAATTATTTTTCATATTATTTATTGTTTTCAACGTCAATTTAGTTCTAAGGGATTGTTCGTTTGCAACATAGCACATGGATATAGAAGTTTAAGGGTGGGTTCACCTTCACTTCTTACCTCTCATGCTATTTTCGTCATGCTATTTTCGTTATTTGTGTCATGGGGCTCTTCTCAAAGGAGGAGAGATAGCTTATCCCTCATCTTCCCTCGTTTCCCGCCACCACTTAACTGCCTCCTACTAATTTACAAGCATTATCCATCCTTATTCCTCATAACTTACAATTCTTATATATCTTTATTTCTCATGTGCAAATCAAAAATAAAATAATAAATAACTATCTTTTATCCATCCTTATTCACCTCTATTCGTCCTTATTGTCTCCTTGCAAATGAAACTACCCTTCTTCACCACATACCAAATGCCCCGCAAAAGAAATTACAAGCGATGTTCCTTCTACAAAGGGCATAAATGGAAATGCACAATTCAATCTTCACAGAGAAGACAAACTACTGGCAGGAAAATGGTGTCTTACTACAAGGGATATAATTAAAAAAGGAAGTAAAACAAACCACATCAGAGTGCGTGCACAGCTCACCGCAAGATCCATAGCTATCGTGGTAAAAAGAGATGGTGAAAATCAAGTACAAGATCCTACAATTGCCCTTTATACTTTTCACCAATCAAGATCCGTATATGACTCAAATGCTCTTGCACACGCTCCCAAGTTTACCTACGCATCAAAAGCAAGAAATCTCAGGGATAATGGATTAAGAAGCACAAAGAACCCATCAAAAGAACTATGACGAGCTCATCATTCATCGTCCAAAAAGAGGCCAAACTTCTCACCATCATCCCTCAAGCTCTTGCATCCCACACCAACTATCCTCTCCTTCAAGCCGCCCTCCGTGATCTCTACAACCGAGCAAATGCTCGGCAGGAACCCGCCTGCCCCCTCCGACTTCCTCCTGCTCTTGTGCACGTTCTTGCTCCTCCTCGATACGCTCGGGCTCCCGTTCTTCAGTCTCTAAAAGTAGTCGATCTCTCGCGACACAAGAGACGCGAGGGTTCCTCGCGTACCGACCTTGACCGGCGAGGATATTGCCGCCGTCTGGCCTTGCATAGTGGTGAAAGGGGGCTGAGAGGAAAAGCTATATCAGCTGGGAGGAGCTATATCATAATGGAGGTGGACGTGTATTAGGGCTTTGGAATGGGAGTATATGAATCTTTTTGGCCAGGGGCTACGGATGGGGCCTACGTTGTTTTTTTGCGCGTCGTTGTCTGCATGGAATGGAGCGTTGGGTTGCTATTATTGAGAGGGGGTGACATCTGTTTCCTGACATCGGACATGTATTTTGGTAGGACTTGTTGGATTTGGCAACACGGCATTCTATCATCTGTTTGTGTGGCAGCATCTCAGATGAAACGTTGGGAGTTTGACTGATACTTCTGGTATTCAAATCGCTCGACCACCGCCTCCAAAAAAATAGCATAATTGATGCCATTTTAAGGCAAAGTGAGTGCCTTTAACACCTTCTCGGTCTTCGTTAGGCCTTATTTGGAATACGGATTAAGTAAAAAATTCATGGATCGAAGCAATGAGTCATAGAGCTGGGGATATGCTAACGTTGACAACGATATATCAATTTAGTATCAATGGAGTCGAATCCGGCTTCATTGTTTACGGATACAAATCTTAAAGCAACATAAATGACATATTATATATTATGCATTTTAAATAGGGACATGAAGATTTCATCAATTAATATTTTCATTTAATAAGTAATAGATTGTATCACTACGGGAAGATTACACAAAAATGAGGTCATTTTCGACAGTATACATTTGTCACTTAAAAATTACATTCTCAACCGAATGTCCGTGGGGATAGTGTTCTAGTATTTGTGATGATTCGACCGAGACATATAATATTTGATGCTCATAGCAACCCCCCACCAGCTCCTAAAAGATAAACTAATATTTGTTGTCAACATGGAAGCATTGAAAAAAATTCGTATAAGGAAAAAACATCTCAAATATTATTGATCAATTTTCCTTTTTCCTTTTTTAACCTATTATACCACCAAACTCTACCTTTTGTTCACGACCTTCTTCCCCACACCCCTCCAAAACAAAGGCATCCGACTTTTCTCAAACACCTCTCATAATTTCAACCAAGAAGAGGAAGCAGATAATAACTTCAATCCTTGCTTGGATGATTTCTATGAACGAATGCAGTTAGTCCTTGCACATCACGGAAGCACAAATATCGGATCATATCCGATAAAATAGATTCGGCGTACGAGTCAGGATAACAATAAAATTTTAAAAAATCGATGGAACCACGTGAATTGGGAACGAATCTCAAACAACCATCATGACTACACAAGATTAAAACAAACCTCTTGAAAAATACGTCCGATCTGATGTTCTAAAAACATAGAACATACAATGGTCATTGTAGCGACCAGGCAGATTTTACCAGAAAAGTATTTTATTTGTTATTTATTTATCTATTATTCATACTCTAAAACTAATGCGTATAGTGATAGTATGTGAGTGTCGAACTCTGGGATGCAAACTATGGAAACTAAGGTAAAATAGGAGAGTGACTAAGGAATAAGGGTTTTTATTTTTATTTTTATTGATTTTTTTATTTTTATTGATTTTCTAAATTTTTATTATTTTTGAGATTTTGTATAGATATAAGTAAAGTAATATATGTATTTAGATTTATATTTTTTATTTGGTTTTTATTTTGATATTTTCATATTTTGAATTTTATTTACTATATTTGTGTATATATTTTAGTGGTTTTTAGAATTTTTATGAGATTTGAATTATTTTTAAAGAAAAAATAATGTTTTATTGAAAATAGAAATTTATTTTTTATTTTTTAAATAGAAATCCTGGAAGAAAATATTTATTTTATTTTTAATAGAAAGTAGATGAAAATACCTTTCCGCAAGGTGTTATACATATTTATATGATTTTTCTGGAATTAGTTATGACTTTTTGTAGTTGTTCATATATTTTTACTTTTTATGAATTTTATATTCGAATTTTATTTCTTTTTATTTTGTATGTAGAATATAGTAAGATATAATGGAATTTTTAGAGGTCTTTTTATATTTTTAATATTTGTGTTTTTTATATTTTAATGGTTTATTAAAATAGAAAATATTTTTATTTTTTTAAAAAATAGATTTAATGTATATAATATAATTTTATGTATTTTATAATTTTTATATGTTTTATTTTGTTTTATATGCATTTATACGTATTTATTTAGTATACAATAGTATGGGTGTTGAAGAACACACTAATCTAGTCCTCTAAAAATAGACAACTATTGTTATATTAATCGGTAAATTTTTACAGAAAAATTATTTTTTTATTATTTATACTCATAAACAAGATGTGCATAGTGTCAAGTAGAAGAGCGTCGAACTCAGGGAGGCAAAGTATTAGAAACTGGGTAAAATAACAAAAAAACTAAGATTTAATTAGTTTTCTAGTTGTTATTTATTTTTAGGGATTTCTTTATATTTTTATTTGATTTTTATAGATTTTTAGAAGGTTTTTGTAATTTTATTTTACAATTTTTTATTATTTAGAAAATGTTTTCTACTTTTTATTTGATTTTTAATTTATTATTTTATGTTGTAATTTTTATTTCCTATTTTTATGAATTTTTAGAAGATTTTTAAATTTTTATGGATTTCGAATTATTTTTATCGTTGAAAATTGAATTTTTATTGAAAATATATTTTTATTTTGGATTTTCAATAATGAAAAACAGTATGAAAATGTTTAATTTTATTTTTATTAAAGTGTAGGTAAAATTATCTTTAAAATGATATGTTGTGCGTATTTTTGTGATTTTTATTTATTTAGTTATGATTTTTCAAAGTTTTTGTGTATTTTATAGTTTTTATTAGTTTTAATATCTGTTTTTTATTTCGTTTTTAGTTTATTATGTGAAGTATAGAAAAATATACTTTATAGAATTTTTATAGATTTTTTAAATTGTTTTTATATTTTTTATGATTTTTAAAGGTCGTTACATTTTAGGTGTTTTTAAATGATTTATTAAATAATAGAAAATGGTTTTTTATTTTTTTAAAAAATTGAATTTATACTGCATATAATATGAAATACATTACTAATATGTTGTCTTATTATATATGTATTTTATTTAATATGTATTATTAAGGTATAGGATTTATGTACAATGATAGGGGTATATATGTAGTTTCCTGGAAAAATTAGGGGCTCGCATGAAAAATAGATAGTAACTGGGGATTGGCGAGCAAAAAGTCCAGAAACCACGCATTCTGGCATGTGCTTCTTCAGCCACCTTGATCTGCTTGTAAAATCGAAAAGCACCAAGGATGTTTGTGCAAAATTACTAAGAAGTATGCAGATCACGTAATGGTCACCTGGATGGACATGTTCGTGATTCAATGAACTTGTCGGGGTTAGTTCATAAAAATCCCAAAAAAATTTGCCTCACCTGGATGGGCAACGTAGCTTGTGATGCCAACTTGTGGCGTTGTGTCGACCGTGCGATCGATGAACGATCGTGCAACTCCTGTTCAATCTGCAAAAGCTGAAGTTCTTCCCCCTTTTGTTACATGCAGGTGGCAGTTGCTCTAGGTGATTCTCATGATGTTGCTTGGCTCACATACATATGATAGCTTGTATGATTGCGAGCGATGGTTCGTAGCGGATCTTCGTTGCTCGACGGGGCAAATGGTTGTAGGTGATGTTCGTCGAAGAAGTTGTTCTGATAATCTTCTCGAACGCAAAGGAGATGTGTGGCGGAGGTGACTTCGAGCACCGTTGGTTTTCGTTCAGCAGTGAATTTGCTTGATCTCGATGTTGATCTGATGCTGCGGTTCTCGCTTTGCAATCCCTGGCGATGGTGCTTCATTCGCAACCAAAGTTAGATCTCCATACGGTTGTTTTAGATGTTCGATCCTCCAAAGCAAGGGCATTCGACTCGATGATGCCTAGTGTGGATCCCAAGTTGATGATAATTGCCGGAATTGGTCACCTGCTAATTCGAATAAGGCTCCAAGATGATGCCTCAGCTAATAGTTAATGAGATGAGGCAGGAATCCCCTGTGAAGGTGATGGAAAGGGGATTTAACTATGATCAAATCGATCAGAGATAATTAGAGATGAACAGAAATGAAGATGCGGGCATCAAGTCACGATGGAGATGATCAGAAGTGGAACTGGCTCTATTTGAGATAGAATTCGAATCAATTTTGTGTTGATTTGCATAGGAACTAAGAGGAGATTAGTGAAGGAAGCAAAGTAGAACAGAGGGATTGAGGAGAGAATGGAATGAGATGGAGAAAGGTAAATCTTAAGAATCTGACCTGGAAATCGAAGTGGATGAAATGCGTATGGGAGATGGCCTAGGGTGGAGCTCGTCGGAACTCCAACGTCGTCGCCTACAACGTGGCGGCCTGTGCAGAGGCTATGCACGATGGAGGAAGCCTTCGATACCGGCGATCACGATAGACTCATTGCTATTCGCTGCCACACTTATGATCTCGGAGGCCCTGTCACTACTCCCGGAGAAGGTGGAGCTCACTAGATCAGAAGCAAATGGCAGATCCTGAACCTGGAGGGGGATCGGGTCTTTATATAGGCGGAGGCTGTATGGGGCGCATGCCTCTGGATGGCGTTATCGCTGACATGGTATGGGAAATGGGGTAGTTGGAGGAACTGTCGGCCAACAGCTGGTCGTTGGGCTGTTATCGACGAAGAGACGGGGAAAGGGGTGGGCGATGTACGTAGGAAGATTGGGGATGAAGGGCTCACGCAGGGAGAAAGAGGAAGAAGAGAGAAAATACATAAATAAAATATTAATTAAATTAAATAAATAATAATTATATTAATTTAATTAATAATTCGTGGGTTAATTACATAATTAAGTAAGTAATTTAATAATTGAATGTATAATTATTGAAATAATCAAACAACTTAAATACTAATTAAATAATAATAGTAAATAATAAATGATTAAGTAAATTAATTAAATAATTTTAATATAATTTAATAATAAAATTAATATATAAATATAATAAATAATATACATTAAATAATAATAAATTACGGTACATTGTACAACCAATATGATCCTGAAACCCATATTTTTCATACTAACTCTGATTTTAGCAAAATCAGTGGCATTTGATAACTTTAAGACTGAGTTTGCCCAACTCGGAGTCCGTACGATCGAGTTATGAGGTCTGAAAAATTTAGGTAGCGTCTTCGTGGCTTCGAGTTTTATTGGTATTTTGACTTATTATATTTTTGTATTTTTCTATACATTTTCAGGAACACTTTAGAAAAGAAATCAACTAAAACAGAGTTACGGTTAATTAATTACAAAAATGGGAAGTTTCTGCATATAGTACATATATACAACGGGGCCCAAACGCTAAAATTCACTCGTTTTATTATAATATTTTTTTGATATTTTTAATAAATAGTACTAAGTATAAAACGAAGTTTAAAAGTGAGTTTGGTCTATTTGGAGTTTTCTATAAATAGTTATGAACATCTGAAGTCAGCTTTTACGGTTTTTTGGTCCATGATAATTAATTATTTTTATATTAAATACTTTTTCTGATATGTTTATAAAATATTATATATATTTATGAACAACTTTTATAAAAGAAGTATTTTAATTTGGGATTGTCTAAGTGATAAATAAAATAGGTAAAATATTTACAATGCAGAAAATGGATAGATTGTATTTTTGGTCTCGGTTTTCTATCATTTTTGTAGGTTGGGATCCTTATCTCCCCCTACATATTTATTTTATCGATCAAGTCAATATTGACATGGCCCCGGGGTTAGGATCAATCTGTACATAATTATGTTCATCCTTCTTTTCTTTTTTTATTTTTCTCTTTATTCTATAAATAAGTGCAAGCACAAAGAAAAAGAAAAGGGGAAATAAAAGAACTTAGAACATGCTTGTTTCTTTAAATAGAATCAAGATTTAAGCCTCGACAACTCTCAAGTTCCACAAATCCTTATCTAGGTTCACCTCAATAGCCATCTCAGATCCGCTCATTCATCACGCAAACTTTTCGGATTTGAAAGCAATTTGTACTGTGTGTGAAAGTTTTTAGCTATTTCTGCTTAGAGAAGCAAAGAAACCGCCCATCCTAGTAATACACTCCCATTGGGTCCTCATCCAACTACTCGATCCTCGAAGAGGGGGGTATTTCCTTCTAAGGTCAGGTCGTGTTGTGTTCTCAATTGAGTATAGGAAAAAGAAGAAGAATGAGAAGAGAACTGGAGTGTGATCAGTGTAATCACATCTCCTGTGAAGCCTAGCCAGTTTAACCAAGTCTCCACTAATATAATGCATGAATTCTGAAGCTCGGACCATTGTGGTTATTTTGGTATTTGGTGTATTTGGCTTCTTTTTAGTAGACATGATTGTTGCACTGCATAGATCTTTTATGCCCGATGGATATAGCATCTTTTCATTCCGTCCATTTTTCGGGGGTCTTGGAAAAATTGTGCCAACAGATCCTTCCCTCATCCAAAGCTTTATTTCAACCCAATCTCTCTCGTCTTTAAACATCAACACCACTAGACAAGGATGGAAACACACCACCGAAATGGATTACCCTTCACAGACCCATGCAATTCGAGCTAAGTATAGAGTGCATGAGTTCAAAATTGGTTCAAATGGAGAAGAGTTAAACGGATGACATCAGGTGTTCTACTTAAGCACTTTCAAGTTGAATTCTGAACATGGTCTCATGGAACCCAAAGAATTAAGTCTAAAAGTCCTGAAGAGTTGTAATTCCAGTTCTTAATAAAGTCTCTTTACAATTAAGTGGATTAAGGACTAAACCAAGCTCCATCTCTCAGGCTTTGATCCATTCGGTTCAAGAATCAAACTTGTTCTGAAAAATGCGAATGAATGTAACAATTTTTTTACGAGGTAGATTTTCTGGCTTAAATTTTTAAGTGATTTTTAATGAACTTTGCATATTTTTATTGAATTTTAAAACTTTTCAAGTTTTAGGGTCTTTTTGAAAGAGTTAGTGGATTAATTCAGTTGACATAAATTGTACAAGAATTGTATGATTTTACAAAGGATTTTATACATATTTTATATACAAGATTATACGGCTTTCATATAAGATTTTACAAGGATTTTATAAGTTTTAATTGATTGAGAATTTTATCAAAGTATTTTACAGCATTTTTATTTACAAATTTTAAGTTAATTTTATAAGTCATATTTATGATTTTCTTGTTGTTTTTAAAAATCCAAAATATACACCCATAATTTTAGAGAGCCGTATTATTAAAAATAGAATAAAGTACAAGTTATGATTCTAAAGTGTATATAGCATATATATACGACACCCTTATACTTAGCATGAATTATGTCCTCATAATGACCAAAGAAGCGGAAAAGGAAGACATAACTCGGGCTAAGTATAGATTGGTGAAGAGAATCCTATACTAAAATGACTCAAAAAATAACGAATAAAGAATATAAGTCAATCATCCCCTCTATACTTCGGATCAAGTAATCCTAAGGATAGCATACTCAAAATCGAAGATGATCGAGATCAAGAGAATGTACACAATCAACAGCTTGGCTTGTCCCCCTATACTTAGGATAAAATATACCTAAGTATAGAGAAGGATATCAAAAAGTGAGGAACAAGCGAGAGAGCAGACGATACAAAAATCAGAATTAATCAAAAGCGATATGAGCGATATTATCCCTCTATACTTAGGGTAAAGTGCACACTAAGTATAAACAACAATAGGGGTAATAGAACAGAAAGATATGAACAACACGGTGTCTACACCCCCCATACTTAGGATAAATCACAACCTAAGTATAGCAAAAATTCTAGATAAAACCTAAGGGTGTAAGACAAATGAAAGGAAGGAAGAATAAAATCAAAAGTGTATACAAAGTGATCTGGAAAATCATGTATGTGATGCAGAGTATAAGAGTGAAGAGATCATCTCATACAAAATTAATTGGGGCAACCTCAATGGTCGGCCGCTCATGCTCAAGAAAAGGTTTCAACCGCTGACCATTAACTCGAAAGGTGGAATCGGAAGACAACTCAGATATTGATCGCGCAAAATTTTTCACGAACAACTGAGGTGGAAAATAAATCACAATGTCGTTGTCCTCAGTCACTCGAAATGCGTAAATCAAGAAAATAAACCACTCAAAGATATCAATCAATCAAAACACAAGACAGAGCGGTCTGCTATAAGATTAACCTGGTATAGCTCCCAGGGTCGAACACAAGGAGCACAGATTGGCCTTGCGGCCTACGATGTAGTTAAGAATCCAAAAGTGTCTTTTTTTAGTTTTTATTTGTTTTTGAATTTTTTTAGATTTTTTAATGATGAGAAAATGAAAGAAAACACACAAACACTGGACTTCAACAATTTATACAAGACACACAAATGATGCAAAAATTCCAGAAAATTGGTTTTTAGGTTTTTTAAGTTATTTACTGTTTTTGGTGAATTTTTGGAATTTTTCTAATGGACAAAATAATTACTAAAAATCAAACAATGCAAAGAATGTAGGGTACTGTCCAGCAGGGTTAGAAACTCAAAAATAAAATATTTAAGAGCTTTAAACAACCCTGGAGGTAATTTTCCTATAATCTATGAAGAACAAGGAAAATTTAGGCACCCTAATTATTGTTTTTGGATTTTTAATTTATTTACTACAATTTTTATGAGTTTTTAGGGGTTTTTCAATTTTTAGGGTTTTTATGCGATGAAAAATAGCCAAAATTGGCTAGAAAATCAACCAACAAGCAAATAACAGTACCTAATTTTTTTGGAATTTTTAGTGGAGTTTTTATATTTTTTTGGTATTTTTAAAGTCAAACAGTAGCAAAAATTAGTGTTTTTGAATTTTTAAAAATAATAAATGAAATCCAAAATGTCCCCAAAAATCATAGAAATTCCTACACCATGGCAGGAGCCATGTGTCAAAATTTCATTGGATTTGGAGGTCGTTTGATATTTTATTCAAAAATAAAGGTGGGGCACTGTGCACAGGGACCTAAGTGCAAATACCCACAAGTTCTAGGGTCCTGGTGCAATTTACCCAAGAAGTCACGTGCCAAGCACGTGTCTGGGGCACACAGGGACCTAAATGTAATAAAAATAAGTTCCAAGGACCTATTGATAACTCGTATCAAAAGTCCAGGGGCTTATATGCAATTTACCCAAAATAATTCGCACATGTGCAAAATCAATACTCACAGGGGTATAAATGCAATTTCTCAAAAATATTCATTCATTGCATAACATCCAGAACTACAAGGGGTTCTATGCAAATAACCCAACAAAACACGTGCTGACGCACGTGGGTCTCTACTGGCAGGGGTATAAGTGCAATTAAAATAAAGCGCAAGGTCCTTGATGCAAATAACCCAGAAAATAAACAACTAGAATTCAAAATTACAGGACTAAAAAGAAATACGACAAACAGAGGGGGTCCTATGAAATTTACCCCTTTATTAATAGCGACGGCCCGATGGTGACGCGTGGATGATCGGACGGCGGAGATCAAACGCGCCTTTAACGCTTCGGCTCTTGGGCTCGATCGACGGCGGAGGGAGGTCCACGTGGCTGATCTAACGGTGCTGGGCTCTTGGCCTCTCTCCTCTGCTATCAAGGGTCCAGATGCGATCCTCAGATGGATCGACGGCTGCTGCTCCTCAACGAATGGACGGTCACGATCAGATCTGGAGCAGAGGGTGCATCGGACGGCTCTGGAGGGTCCTCGAAGAACTGATGGCCGGCGAACTTCGCCGGCCTCCTGCGTGTACTCCGGTCCTCCTCAGCTGCGCCTGAAGGTCGGAGAAGCTCCGCTGGACGATCCCGCAGCTGCTGGTGGTGGCCAAGAGCCCAACCGAGCCCAGGAGGGGCTCCGGCGAGACCTGGCGGCTCGAAGCTCCTGGCTGAAGTTGGGAAGCCTCAGACGGCCTCCTTTGGACCTGCAAAATGGTCAAGAAGCTTCGCGGGTCGAGGGCAAAGTGCCTCGACCCGGTTAGATGGCGTGAAGGTGATCGGTGCGGTGGGGCGGAAGAGCTCCGGCGAAGCGACGGCGGTGGAGCTCGACTCCCAGATCCTGTGCGATCTGGGTTGTGCGAATGGGTGAAGAAGGTGCGTGAGGGGATTGCGAAGATGATGGAATAGTCGGAAGATCGAGATGATAAGCGGAGTGATCGGAATCGAAGAAGTGCGTCGGAGATGGAATTTGGGCGTAATCGGAAATTAGGCTAAACTAGAAGGAGCTAAGGGTACCTGATGGATGAAGTAGACTGGGCTGGAGCGTGGCTATCTCCGGGTCGTAGCTTCGAAGGGCGTCAAGGCCTGAAGCTCGGTGCTCAACGCCGGCGGCGGAGCAAGGACGGCGAGGTTACGCCGGATCGATGGTTCCGCTCCCTCGCCTCACTGCAACACGGGCAAAAGCTCGCTGTCACTCTCGCCTTGCCGATGGAGGTCACGGGGAAGGAAGAGAAGGGCCAAAGATGGCGCGCGAAGGCGGCGGAGGGGAAGGATATATAGTGTGACCGGGCGTCTAGGGTTGAGTGGCGACAGCTATAGAAAGCTTGGATTTGATGGCGAGAGATCCGGCGAGGGAGAGGGATGTGCGGCGAAGAGTCCGGGCGCGGGGGCTGAGTGGATGACAGGCTGGAGCGCGTGGGAAAAATCGGGGAAGGAGGCGCGGCGCGCGGATTCCAGAATAGGAAGGAGGTCGCGGGGGAGTTGACCGGAGTCAACATTCCCCCGTGGACCAACCAGACTCTGCCACGTGTTGTTAATTTTTGTTTTATTTTTTTAGGGTAGAAATAGGTCGAATTAGGGAAAACTTAAAACATGAAATATTTTTCTTTTATTTTTTTCTATTTTTTGGTGATTTTTAATTAATTTTTGGAAATAAAAATAGGTTAGCTCTATATATAGGTATATGTACACTATATGGATTTTTATTTTTGATTTTTTTATTTGTTATTTTTATGTGTTTTTATGCCCATTTTGTATTTTATTTATTTACAACATAAAATGAGGAATAAAAGAATATTTTTATTTTATTTTTATCACTTATATACAAGGGTGAAATAAATAAATGAATACATTTATATACATGGTATAAATACAATGTATTTTTGTATTTTCAATTTTGTGATTTTTATTTGATTTTTGTTTTGTTTCTTTTTATTTATTTTATTTACAAAGTGTAATATAGAATATTTACAAAAAGTTTAGAAAATAAATGAATTTATTTATAGGGTTAAATAATTACAAAGGTGTGGTTATGTACATGGTGAAGGAAGGGTGTTTTTGACTTTTTGATTTTTATCTTTTTATTTTGTTTTTAATAGAATATACACACAATATGTACAAGTATATTTTTGGGTGAGGAAAATAAATAGTTTTATGTATTTACAAATATGTACAAATGAGCTCCTATCTCCCTCTACTTTGGCTTTTATGCGGTCAGGCCCATGCTGAGCCCTCCCTTGGGTTAGGTTGCTCAATATTTATGCTAAATATTTCCCTCTTTTTCTTTTTGCTCTTTATTCTTTTATTTTGTGCACAAAAACATGCTAATTATAGGTTTTTACACAATGCATGCTTTTGGTAATTAATTGTATTTACACATATCTACATGTATCTGCAAAGGTTTTTGTAGCTAAAATAGAAGAATAAAGAGTGATGAATGGGTATTCATCACCCCCCTATGCTTAACTTTGCTAGTCCCTTAGCAAACACTTATTTGAAAAAGAAGTGAAAAAGAAAGAAAAAGAAAGAAAAAGAGGATGTACATGGATCAAGGTTGACTTAATAAATTTTCCTTCATTAACTTGAAATATGGAGCTCGATTAGATCTTTGGATTATTAATGTGTCGGAACCTTATTTGGACTTAAGCCTAAAACTCAACAGCCTCCAAGTTCCACCATTCTATGGACAAGATTCCTCAATAAACCAGATCAGAACAAGTCTACATACACAAACTCTAATGACCATGAATCTTTTCCTTGCGGTGTAAGTGATATGTGGCTCCCCATCTCAGAAGTGACAAAGAAACAACCTCCCTCAACCTGGTAACTCTAATGCCTCAGTCTAGCAACTCTTTCCTCGAGAAGCGGGGTATTCCCTTCTAAGTTCAAGTGCAACCGGCTCAAGAAGAGGGGGTAGAAGTATAGAGTTTTGGAAGCTTAGCCAGTGTAGCTAAGTCTCCCGCTGCAAGCTTCATGAGATGTAACATGGATACCATAAGCTTTTGCTTCATACTCCGGTGGGGTTATTAAATTTTCAATCCGACCCACCACTTTTTTGGAGTTCTTTTTGCATTTTTGCATTTTTTTTTTTCAACATCTTCTGTACAACATATCTACATGGTGCAGCATATATAAGAAATTTCCCCTTGAGCCAGTAGACTATCCCTCTTTTGAAGCTTTATTGCAACCCACAGCTTCTGTCTTTAGCTTTCAACACCACTAGACCAAGTTGAGGTGCACTTCCTTCACTATAAGAAGAAGAGAGGTTCCGCCTAGAAGTACTACCCTCATATGCTACCCCAAGCCAAAGGAAACTGCCTCCTCACCACCTCATCCATGGAGAGCCATGTGTAAAGTGCAGGTGCAAGTTAAGCCATTGTCTCTGAGAGTCATGCGTGTGTTGTTAAGTGCTCTACTTAGGCTCATCAAGATGACATATGCTCATAGCCTAGTGGACTCAAAGAATTAAGTCCTTATGGACCTGAAAAGTTCTAACCCTAAGTCCTACAAGGTTCCTCTTGAAGTTAAGTGAATTAAGATCTTTTCAAGCTCCATTTCTCAATTTAATTCCAGGCTTAGTTTAAATATCAACTCTTATCCAGGAAAAACTATATACAGATATGTACACAAGATGCTATTTACAAATATTTTACAATCATGCAAAATTTTTGAAAAATGTTATGAAATCATGAATGAATGATGCATGAAGTGCAAGTTTTGCAAAAAGATATTTACAAACATTTACACAAGATTTTTGCAAACTTTTGATTTTCAAAACATTTTGAAAAATTTTGTACTATATACATAATTTTGATACAAAATATTTACACAAGCTTTACACAAAAGATTTTTGAAATCATTTTTACAAAAATACTTTGTACACTAGCTATGTATGTGCAAGAATAAAAGAGGTTTATGAAAAAAATTTTAATTTTTGTGATTTTTAGCCATTTTATTTATTAACACACTCACACAAAGTACGAGTTATGGCTAAAGTATATATGAAATATATACACACCCCCCCTATACTTAGCTCGAACGATGTCCTCAGAGTGATCAAGAGCGATGAAGAAGACATAACTCGTGCTTAGTAAAAGGGAAGTGAAAAGGAGTGGCTAAGTACAGGAACGAATAAATGAATAGAATGAGAGGAACTCGGTGGTTTCCCCCTATACTTAGGATTAACTAATCCTAAGTATAGAAAGCTGTACATGAAGGGAAAGCCGAGTGAAAAATATACAGAATCTGCCCCCCCTATACTTAGGGTAAAATATCCCTAAGTATAGGCAGCAAAAACAAGAGCAGAAAGAATGAAAAGAATACTCGCAGGTCCGACATCCCCCCTATACTTAGGGTAAAGTACACCCTAAGTATAGCATAATCATAAGATGAGAAATGGGATGTGGGACTAAAGAATAGAATGATATGGACAACTGGATCTATACAGGCGGAGGAACAGTGAAAATCAGGCGTGAGATGCAAAAGATGTGAGTCAAAAGACCACATCTCACGCAAAATGAATAGCAGCAATAATAACGTCCCGCGGCTCATGATCTAGAAATGGTTTGAGCCGCTGGCCGTTCACTCTGAAGGTACTCTCAGAAGATAACTCAGATATATCAATGCTACCGTTATCGTGTACCTTTCTGACCAAATAGGGTCCTTTCCATTTGCTCTGTAGCTTCCCTGGAAATAATCTAAGCCTTGCATCAAACAGCCATACTTTCTGTCCAATCTCAAAATGCTTGTGGCTGATATGAGAATCATGCCACTCCTTGACTTTCTCCTTATAATGTAGGCTGTTTGAGAATGCTGCATCTCTAAGCTCTTCCAAGGCGGCTAACTCTGCCCTCCTCTGGTCTCCTATACCATTTGGATCCATCAATATGTCTGTAACTGCCCAGAGTGACTTGTGCCTCAACTCAACAGGTAGATGGCAGGGCTTGCCGTAAACGAGGCGAAAGGGAGATGTACCCAATGGAGTCTTGAAAGACGTCCGATATGCCCACAAGACCGAGTCCAAAAGCTGTGACCAATTCTTTCGGTCAGGGCGGACGACTTTCTGCAAAATATTCTTGATCTCCTTATTCGACACTTCGGCTAGACCATTTGTCTGTGGATGGTACGGTGTAGCAACTCGATGGTCTATGCCGAACTCTCTAGCAAGTGCCTTCACCTGGTCGTTGATGAAATGAGATCCCCCATCAGAAATCAGAACTCGTGGAACCCCGAACCGCATGATAATGTTCTTCTTCAAAAATCTGCAAACTGTCTTCGCATCTGCGGCTCGGGCGGGGATAGCCTCAACCCAACGACTAACATAATCTACGGCCAACAGAATGTACTCAAACCCCTGACTCTTAGGGAATGGACCCATGAAATCGATGCCCCATGCGTCAAAAACCTCACAGAAGTGAATGGGCTGCATCGGCATCATATCACGCTGTCCACAAGTGCCCATCCTCTGACAGTCAGTACACCTCTTCACGAACTCATCAGAGTCCTTGAAGAGTGTAGGCCACCACAAGCCGGATTGGAGCACTTTCTGTGCCGTTCTCCTCCCAGAATGATGTCCTCCTGCCTCAAGCTTGTGGCAGTAAGTGAGGACACTATGATGTTCCTCCTGAGGAATACACCGACGCCAGATGCTATCCCCTCCTTCGTGGTAAAGGATGGGATCCTCCCAGTGGTAGGACTTGGCCTTCGCAAGGAAGGTCTCAATCTTCTGCTTGGGCCAATCTTGTGGGACTTTCCCAGCAACGAGAAAGTTCACAATATCGGCGTACCATGGGAGTGAGGTGATAGCAAGGATCGCCTCGTCTGGGAAGGTATCACAAATGGGATCAATCTGCTCAGAATCCTCAGGCTGCTCTAATCGGGATAAATGATCCGCCACCACATTCTTGACTCCAGGCTTATCCTTGATCTCAATGTCGAACTCCTGAAGTAGAAGGATCCATCTAGTAAGTCTGGCTTTGGCATCCTTCTTTGACATGAGGTACCTGATGGCGGTGTGATCTGTGTACAAGGTCACTCTAGATCCAATGATATATGATCTGAATTTATCTAGGGCAAACACTACTGCTAGCATCTCCTTCTCTGTGACTGTATAATTCCGCTGGGCGGAATCCAATGTGCGGCTAGCATAGTGTATCGCAAATGGTACTCCATCCCTCCTCTGTCCTAGCACTGCCCCTACGGCAAAATCGGAGGCGTCCGTCATGATCTCGAATGGGAGAGACCAATCGGGTGGCTGAAGGACAGGAGCCTCAATTACGCACTGCTGGAGAGTCTCAAAGGACGAAAGACACTTGTCATCGACAAGGAACTCGGTGTCTTTCGTTAAGAGATCAGTCAACGGTCGGGCAATCTTGCTGAAATCATGAATGAATCTCCTATAAAAACCAACATGCCCCAGAAATGACCGTAACTGCTTCAGATTGGACGGCGGTGTGAGTTTCCTAATGACATCGACCTTGGCCGGATCAACCTCCATGCCTCTGTTGGAGATGATGTGGCCAAGCACCGTCCCTTGAGTCACCATGAAGTGACTCTTCTCCCAAGATAGAACTAAACGGGTAGCAATGCATCGCTGGAGCACTCGGTCTAGGCAGTCAAGACAGGAATCGAATCCGTCGCCGTAAACCGAGAAGTCGTCCATGAAGACCTCCAAACACTCCCCTACCATGTCCGAAAATATCGACAGCATGCATCTCTGAAAAGTCGCAGGGGCGTTACATAGCCCGAATGGCATGCGTCGAAAGGCGTAAGTACCGAAGGGACAGGTAAAGGTGGTCTTCTCCTGATCCTCAGGAGCGATGGCCACCTGGTTGTAGCCCGAGTACCCATCCAGGAAGCAATAATGGCTCTTCCCTGCCAGTCTCTCTATGATCTGGTCAATAAAAGGCAGGGGGAAATGGTCCTTCTTGGTGGCCTGGTTGAGTCTCCTGTAGTCAACACAGACACGCCAAGAGGTGGGTACTCGTGTAGCAATCTCCTCTCCCGACTCACTGATCACAGTAGTGATGCCCGTCTTCTTGGGCACCACATGCAAGGGGCTAACCCACTTGGAGTCGGAAATGGGATAAATAAAATCTGCACTCCACCATTTTGATATCTCTTTCATGACAACCTCTCGTAGGTTGGGGTTCAGTCGCCGCTGGAACTCACGCGACGGCTTCGCCCCTTCCTCAAGATAGATATGGTGGGAGCACAACGAGGGACTGATCCCATGGAGATCTGCTACGCTCCATCCAATTGCCTTGCGGTTCTTTTCAAGAACCTCCATCAGACGGGATTCTTGTTCTCCAGTCAGATCGGCAGAGATGATGACTGGGTACATCTCAGACTCTCCCGCAAGGAATCTATACTTCAGCGAAGTAGGGAGCGGCTTTAGCTCTGGACAGCTGGGTGCTGGCAAATCTGGCTTCTGAAGAAGATGTGTGTATGCGGATAATTCTGCCAAATTTGCCTGGGAAAATGATAATGAACTCTCACAAACTGGATCTGGAGAAGGCGGGTCCTCTACATTGTCTCTGATCTGCTCTGCCTTTACCTCCTCCTCATCTATAGGCTCAGGTGGATCCAGATCTGGCATCTGATCATTACAATCTGCCCAATCAGACTCTGAATCCGAGGGATCTATATCAGACTCGGTGACATCAGTATCACCGGAGAACAAGGTGGCATCAGCACCACCATAGAGCAGGGTGGCCTCAGTACCACCATCACTGAAAATCGTGTCGCGATCAAGATCCGACTCTGCTGACTCAATAGTATCCTGAACCAGGGCTGTGCTCTCCAGACTATCCTCTGCTATCGTCTCTGCATCAGCTGTGTCTGAATATGAGAGGATGGTCTGTGCTGCAGGATCTGCCCAAGCTGCCTCATCATCTGTGATCACAAAATCACAGTCCTGGTGGATGTCTGGCTCTGCGTCTGTCAGCTGCTCTGAATCTATACTGCCATGTGAGCGGGATCTGGATCTGGCTCTGTGGTCCTTAACCGTCTCTATTTGTATACTCTCGCCCTGGACGCGAAAGTACACCTTCCCGCTGTCATGGTCAGTCACCGCCTTGGCTGTGGCCAAGAATGGGCGACCGAGGATGATGGGGGAATCGGTCAACGAATCAGGGGTCTCCATGTCCAGCACTACGAAGTCCACGGGGAATTGCAAACCCTGAATCGTGACGACAACGTCTCGCAACAACCCCTTTGGCCTCTTGACAGACCGATCAGCAAACTGAAGGTATGTCCTGCTCTGTACAAGAGTGCCCAACTCTAAGTGGTGGAGAAGGGCTGCCGGAAGAAGGTTGATCGACGATCCGCTATCTAATAGAGTGCGGTCGAACCTCTGCTCACTAATATGACATCTGACATACGGGGCCCCTAGATCTGGCCTCTTAGTCGGCAGATGGTTCTGGATCGCGTAACACGTGGCTTTTGTTAGCACATGAATTTCTGCGGTCTTGTTCCTCTTCTTCCTCCTGACTGTGGTCCTATCTCTGAGGGATCGCTGAAGAAGAGGAATGTGCTGCAAAGCCTCATTGAGGGTCAGCTGGATGTGAAATCGGTTTATCATGCTCTGGCTGAACTCCTCCTGCTCTCTCTTTTTTGGGTCTTTTTCTTTTTTCTTCCCCTTCCCTAACTCAAGGGCTCTAGGAAAGGGGATCACAGGGTCCTTCTCAGATGAAGGACTAGGAATAGGTCTAGACGGTTCGATAATTGGATCCTTAAGAACATCATTCACAACAGTGGGATCAGAGTAAACTAAACCTTTTCCTTTATTCAAATCAGAGTTCCGAGATACATTCATGCGAGGAAAGACAACAGTTCTATCAGAAGAAATGTTGGTGGCATCAGTACCACCTCTAGCTGGCTCTACAACTAGACGTCTTGCGGCTTCAGTACCGCTGGCTGGCTCGGCTCTGCTAGTGGCGTCAGTACCACCGCCTCTATGTGGTGAAACGGCGGCCTCAGTACCTCCTGTGGAATCAGCATCTCTGGTGGCATCAGTACCACCGTCATCATGATGTGCGGCTTCAGTACCGCTCTCCTCTTCCTCATCTGGCGCTCTAGATGGATCCTCGTGTTGTCGCTCAGATGAGGCGCCTCCTGCTGGTCTTCTACCGCTCCTAAGTGTGACAAAATCAGCATCAAATAAATCCGACGATATAACATCAAATGAGTCACTAGAAGTGGTAGGCTCAGTGTGAACTACCTGCTCAGATTTCCTCTTCAAGTTATTCGGGTTAGGCTCTATCTGTGCAGGGATGGCGGCTTTCCCTCTCATCAGGTCCCGCATCTCCTGGCGGAACTCGTCCATCTCCCGTCTAAATGTAGCCTGCTGCTCTGTGAAGAGGCGGGCTAGATCATCCATGGCGGGGCTCTCATGGGAGCCCGACGGGTTGCCTCTCTGGTAATGAGGCTGCTGGACCTGGTGCTGCTGTGGATGAGAGGGGTAAGAGGATGGATGCTGCTGCTGGTGAGCCTGCTGCTCACGTCTCCAACTCTGTCCCTGCTGCTGATAGGGACGAGATACAAAGGATGATGGCTGGTGTGCTGGGGGCTGCTGGTGATCCCTCTGCTGGGAGTACTGCCCTCCCTGACCGGCTGGCTGCTGCTGGGGTTGGTTACCCCCATTCCCCCACCTGAATCCGGGATGGTCTCGTCGGATTCCAGGTTGAGGACGGTCATACCAAATCCCGTTGACATCCATCAACGGCTCTGCATCGTAAGGGGTGGGTGGGAGTACATCCAGAGGCTGATCCGGCTGATATACCACCATCTGTAAGTCTGGAGATGGTGGTGCCTGGTAAGAGGGCTGCTGCTGCTGGTACGGCTCCGCCTGTACAAGGTGAACTTGTCTAGGCTGCTGCAAGGAGCTGGAGCGCTGGGACGAGCTGCGGCTGCCGCCGGAATCGCCTCGCGACAGAAGACGGGGCTGAGGAGCCGTCTGTGCCTCCTGAAGACACAAGAGCTGGGTCTTCATGTCGCTCAGAGTCTGTGCCATTTCTTCCATCTGAGTTATGCCCTGGCACTGCTTCTTCTCTATGATTTCCATGCGGTCCAACTTCTCACTGATAATCCCCATGTCCGCAGCGGCCGACTCTGCCTGTGCGGCTGCTACTGTGGACGAACTGGATGGACCTGCATCAACCCGTGCTATCCGCTGATACTGCACGGGTCCTGGCGGCTGCTGAGATCTCTGTGTGTACAACCGAGTCTGGGACATCACCATGTAATTCTCGGACATCTCCTCATAGATGGCCCAGACTTGGTTGTGGTCCTTGGCAAAGTAGGACCCGCCGCAAGAAGCATTCACCAGACCCTGAAGTTCTGGTGTCAGCCCACTGAAGAAGCTCTGAACTAGGTTCGGCTTCGAAATGTCGTGGTGTGGGCATCTATCCAGAAGCTCTCTGAACCTCTCCCATGCCTCGTGGAATTGCTCGTTAGGGAGCATGGAGAAGTTATTGATCAGGGCCCTTGCTGCATTTGTCCGCCCGAGTGGATAGTACTTGTTCAAGTACTCGGTGCGGAGCTGATCCCAGGTGTAAACAAACTTCCCTAGATGTTTCAGCCAGGCGGCTGCTCTATCTGCCAGTGAAAAAGGGAAGGCCATCATTCGAATCGTATCTTGGTCCACACGACGGTCGTGGACAGTGCTGCAGATCATCAGAAACTCCTGGAGATGGAGGTGTGGTTCCTCAGTGGCGAGCCCGTGAAAATGAGGAAGCATCTGCAGGGTGTTCGGAGGGAACTTGAAATCCCCCACGATAGCAGGTATCACCACCCATTGGTGCATCAGTGTAGATCCAGGGTTGTGAAGTTCCCGCATCGGTCTTGCTGCGGCGGCGGCTGCCGCTGCTGCGGCAGCTGCTGCTGCGGCTGCTGCCTCTGCATCAGCATCAGGGATGTCCTCTGGCTCGCTTGGCTCGTCTCGCTCTCTTCGGAGTCTCTCCAACTCCCTCCTCATCTCGATCATGAAAGCCCCCTGATCGCGTAACTGGTTCTGAACTGTCTCTAATGACGCGATCAGGGTGGAGTTAATCGCCCCCTGGTCTAAGACAAAATGTTCGGGCTGGCGATCGTCTGAACTACCGGCTCCAGCCATTGGGATGTCTGCAAAATCAGAAGAGCCCAACTCAGGTTCAGTCAAATGAATTCGTCTCTCCTCGGGCTCATGTCTCTCAGAAGCAGAAGAAAGGGGATCGAGGGGGAACAGGGTGGATTCGAACTCGGGCCCGGAGAGCTGGTCTCGACTCTCACGGGCCAACCTAGATGATGGAGTAGACGCGCCTGAAAGCGGTGCAGCCAGAGGCTGCCTAAGAGATCGTCTTCCCATCATCTTGATCTTGGCGAGTTGGGCGGATGGGATCTGGAGAAAATATGATTGCAAGCAAACCCCCGGTTCACCAACGCAACACAATGTGAAGACCGTGAAAGATCGGTCAATTTATCTTGTCAATTTTATTTGGTGAACATTCAAGATATCAGAGCGATTACGTGACCTGCTGGGATACCCGATACTCTCTCAACCGACTGTCCCGCACAGAAGAGTCGGTAATCAGTCGAGATGAGCACCGGAGGGCTCTACCTAGTGTTCGGGTCACTCTCTCGCACAATCAAACCAAACAATGAGGGGGTTGCTCTCCCCAAGACAAATTTTTAAGGTGAGCGTCTTTTAGGGTCAATAATGTTATCCAGTCCCAATTTTTTTTTGTTTTTCTTTTTAAATATTTTTCAAAATAAATACAAGCGGCCTAACGGTTTTTCCGATTCTCCTGATGATTAAGTCCAATAAAACAGAGGGAGAAGACGAAAAAGCCGATGCACGGAGAAATCAGTGATGCATGCAGAGAAAGAAATGCGTACCTTGTCTCCAGCACTCTACATGCAAGTGATCCGCGCAGAATTTAAAGACAGAAATAAACTACCTAAATGGTGCAGCGGGAAAAACCGGCCTTAGACAAGCAATTTCTATTGATCGTGAAGAACAATAGTTAGCTAATCGAATTGAGTCCGGAGTCCGATCTTGGGAGTCACTCGGTGCCCACCACAACGGGTCCTGCCAGCGCTGTATGTGACTCCTCACGGCACGTGGTCTCAAATTCAATTAAACTAACTTTTTCAATGAATTTTATCAAGGTCCAATTACGTTCTATAGGAACAGATATTCTATTAGGTGTTTGGGCCTTAAATATCTACGTCACAATCAACAGAAATTCCTAAGTCTAGGGGCTAAAACCGCGAGAAACACCGGAAAAGGCAGCTAGCTATGAAAACCACGATAAAAGCCGCGAAAATCCGAATGGGTCCCCCGAGCACACCGGTGCTCGGCGAAACAGACCCGCTAAGTTACAAATGTCCAAGAAATGTCCAAGGTTCAAGTCCTAAATTATTACAACAAGAAATGTTCTCTCTCTCTCTCTAAGTAATGAAAAATTCTTCTCCTCTCTCTCTCTCTCTTCCTGCTCTTCTTCCCGTGCGGGTCCTCAAAATAATAACTCCAAGATCTCCACGTAGTACCTCGCACAAAAAATAGAAAGAGAGAGAATGGTCAGAAAACAACAATAATATAGAGAGAGACAAAATGGAAAACTGACTACAAAGCCGTGCTCCCCGGCAACGGCGCCATTCTGATCGCGCAAAATTTTTCACGAACAACTGAGGTGGAAAATAAATCACAATGTCGTTGTCCTCAGTCACTCGAAATGCGTAAATCAAGAAAATAAACCACTCAAAGATATCAATCAATCAAAACACAAGACAGAGCGGTCTGCTATAAGATTAACCTGGTATAGCTCCCAGGGTCGAACACAAGGAGCACAGATTGGCCTTGCGGCCTACGATGTAGTTAAGAATCCAAAAGTGTCTTTTTTTAGTTTTTATTTGTTTTTGAATTTTTTTAGATTTTTTAATGATGAGAAAATGAAAGAAAACACACAAACACTGGACTTCAACAATTTATACAAGACACACAAATGATGCAAAAATTCCAGAAAATTGGTTTTTAGGTTTTTTAAGTTATTTACTGTTTTTGGTGAATTTTTGGAATTTTTCTAATGGACAAAATAATTATTAAAAATCAAACAATGCAAAGAATGTAGGGTACTGTCCAGCAGGGTTAGAAATTCAAAAATAAAATATTTAAGAGCTTTAAACAACCCTGGAGGTAATTTTCCTATAATCTATGAAGAACAAGGAAAATTTAGGCACCCTAATTATTGTTTTTGGATTTTTAATTTATTTACTACAATTTTTATGAGTTTTTAGGGGTTTTTCAATTTTTAGGGTTTTTATGCGATGAAAAATAGCCAAAATTGGCTAGAAAATCAACCAACAAACAAATAACAGTACCTAATTTTTTTGGAATTTTTAGTGGAGTTTTTATATTTTTTTGGTATTTTTAAAGTCAAACAGTAGCAAAAATTAGTGTTTTTGAATTTTTAAAAATAATAAATGAAATCCAAAATGTCCCCAAAAATCATAGAAATTCCTACACCATGGCAGGAGCCATGTGTCAAAATTTCATTGGATTTGGAGGTCGTTTGATATTTTATTCAAAAATAAAGGTGGGGCACTGTGCACAGGGACCTAAGTGCAAATACCCACAAGTTCTAGGGTCCTGGTGCAATTTACCCAAGAAGTCACGTGCCAAGCACGTGTCTGGGGCACACAGGGACCTAAATGTAATAAAAATAAGTTCCAAGGACCTATTGATAACTCGTATCAAAAGTCCAGGGGCTTATATGCAATTTACCCAAAATAATTCGCACATGTGCAAAATCAATACTCACAGGGGTATAAATGCAATTTCTCAAAAATATTCATTCATTGCATAACATCCAGAACTACAAGGGGTTCTATGCAAATAACCCAACAAAACACGTGCTGACGCACGTGGGTCTCTACTGGCAGGGGTATAAGTGCAATTAAAATAAAGCGCAAGGTCCTTGATGCAAATAACCCAGAAAATAAACAACTAGAATTCAAAATTACAGGACTAAAAAGAAATACGACAAACAGAGGGGGTCCTATGAAATTTACCCCTTTATTAATAGCGACGGCCCGATGGTGACGCGTGGATGATCGGACGGCGGAGATCAAACGCGCCTTTAACGCTTCGGCTCTTGGGCTCGATCGACGGCGGAGGGAGGTCCACGTGGCTGATCTAACGGTGCTGGGCTCTTGGCCTCTCTCCTCTGCTATCAAGGGTCCAGATGCGATCCTCAGATGGATCGACGGCTGCTGCTCCTCAACGAATGGACGGTCACGATCAGATCTGGAGCAGAGGGTGCATCGGACGGCTCTGGAGGGTCCTCGAAGAACTGATGGCCGGCGAACTTCGCCGGCCTCCTGCGTGTACTCCGGTCCTCCTCAGCTGCGCCTGAAGGTCGGAGAAGCTCCGCTGGACGATCCCGCAGCTGCTGGTGGTGGCCAAGAGCCCAACCGAGCCCAGGAGGGGCTCCGGCGAGACCTGGCGGCTCGAAGCTCCTGGCTGAAGTTGGGAAGCCTCAGACGGCCTCCTTTGGACCTGCAAAATGGTCAAGAAGCTTCGCGGGTCGAGGGCAAAGTGCCTCGACCCGGTTAGATGGCGTGAAGGTGATCGGTGCGGTGGGGCGGAAGAGCTCCGGCGAAGCGACGGCGGTGGAGCTCGACTCCCAGATCCTGTGCGATCTGGGTTGTGCGAATGGGTGAAGAAGGTGCGTGAGGGGATTGCGAAGATGATGGAATAGTCGGAAGATCGAGATGATAAGCGGAGTGATCGGAATCGAAGAAGTGCGTCGGAGATGGAATTTGGGCGTAATCGGAAATTAGGCTAAACTAGAAGGAGCTAAGGGTACCTGATGGATGAAGTAGACTGGGCTGGAGCGTGGCTATCTCCGGGTCGTAGCTTCGAAGGGCGTCAAGGCCTGAAGCTCGGTGCTCAACGCCGGCGGCGGAGCAAGGACGGCGAGGTTACGCCGGATCGATGGTTCCGCTCCCTCGCCTCACTGCAACACGGGCAAAAGCTCGCTGTCACTCTCGCCTTGCCGATGGAGGTCACGGGGAAGGAAGAGAAGGGCCAAAGATGGCGCGCGAAGGCGGCGGAGGGGAAGGATATATAGTGTGACCGGGCGTCTAGGGTTGAGTGGCGACAGCTATAGAAAGCTTGGATTTGATGGCGAGAGATCCGGCGAGGGAGAGGGATGTGCGGCGAAGAGTCCGGGCGCGGGGGCTGAGTGGATGACAGGCTGGAGCGCGTGGGAAAAATCGGGGAAGGAGGCGCGGCGCGCGGATTCCAGAATAGGAAGGAGGTCGCGGGGGAGTTGACCGGAGTCAACATTCCCCCGTGGACCAACCAGACTCTGCCACGTGTTGTTAATTTTTGTTTTATTTTTTTAGGGTAGAAATAGGTCGAATTAGGGAAAACTTAAAACATGAAATATTTTTCTTTTATTTTTTTCTATTTTTTGGTGATTTTTAATTAATTTTTGGAAATAAAAATAGGTTAGCTCTATATATAGGTATATGTACACTATATGGATTTTTATTTTTGATTTTTTTATTTGTTATTTTTATGTGTTTTTATGCCCATTTTGTATTTTATTTATTTACAACATAAAATGAGGAATAAAAGAATATTTTTATTTTATTTTTATCACTTATATACAAGGGTGAAATAAATAAATGAATACATTTATATACATGGTATAAATACAATGTATTTTTGTATTTTCAATTTTGTGATTTTTATTTGATTTTTGTTTTGTTTCTTTTTATTTATTTTATTTACAAAGTGTAATATAGAATATTTACAAAAAGTTTAGAAAATAAATGAATTTATTTATAGGGTTAAATAATTACAAAGGTGTGGTTATGTACATGGTGAAGGAAGGGTGTTTTTGACTTTTTGATTTTTATCTTTTTATTTTGTTTTTAATAGAATATACACACAATATGTACAAGTATATTTTTGGGTGAGGAAAATAAATAGTTTTATGTATTTACAAATATGTACAAATGAGCTCCTATCTCCCTCTACTTTGGCTTTTATGCGGTCAGGCCCATGCTGAGCCCTCCCTTGGGTTAGGTTGCTCAATATTTATGCTAAATATTTCCCTCTTTTTCTTTTTGCTCTTTATTCTTTTATTTTGTGCACAAAAACATGCTAATTATAGGTTTTTACACAATGCATGCTTTTGGTAATTAATTGTATTTACACATATCTACATGTATCTGCAAAGGTTTTTGTAGCTAAAATAGAAGAATAAAGAGTGATGAATGGGTATTCATCAGATATATCAATGCTACCGTTGTCGTACACCTTTTGCACAAGATACGTGCCTTTCCATTTCCTTTGAAGATTTCCTATGAATAGCTTCAGTCTCGCATCGAATAGCCAAACTTTCTGATTAGGCTCAAACTGCTTGTGGCTGATGTGAGCACCATGCCACTCTTTCATCTGCTCTTTGTAATGTAGGCTACTCGAGAAGGCTTCATCTCGTAATTCCTCCAGGGCTGCAAATTCTGTTTGCCTCTGATCTCCCGCATCCTCTATAGACCAAAGATCACTTCTTTCACTGCCTACAAAGATTAGTGCTTGATCTCAACAGGTAAGTGGCATGGCTTACCATAAACGAGTCGAAAGGGAGATGTATCTAATGGAGTTTTGAAGGATGTTCTTTAGGCCCAAAGAACCGAGTCCGAAAGCTGAGACCAATCCTTTCGGTCCAGGCAAACAACCTTCTGCAAGATCATCTTGACATCCCTATTCGAGACTTCGGCTAGACCATTCATCTGAAGATGATAAGGAGTAGAAACTCGATGGTCTATACCGAACTCGTTAGCAAGTGCTTTTACCTTGTCATTGATGAAGTGGCTAACCCCGTCTTATATCAAAACTCAGGGACCATGAACCGCGTAATGATATATTTTCTCAGGAACTTACAGACGGTGTTTGCATCAACGGCTCGGGCAGGAATAGCCTCTACTCAATGACTCACATAATCTACAGTTAGAAGAATATACTCAAATCCATGACTTTTAGGGAATGGGCCAATAAAGTTGATACCCCATGCATCAAACACTTTACAAAAGTGAATCAGTTGCATCAGCATCATGTCTCTATGTTCACAAGTACCCATTCTCTGACAGTCAGTACATCTCTTTACGAATGCATGGGCATCCGCAACGAGCGTAGACCACCAAAGGCCTTATTGGAGCACCTTCTGCGTTGTCCTCTTCCTTGAATGATGTCCTTCATTTTCTAATCTATGGTAATACATGAGGACACTCTGGTATTTCTTCCTTGAGGAATACACTGATACCAGACGAAATCTGCTCCTTCATGATAAATAATCGGATCCTCCCAACGGTAGTACTTGGCTTTCGTGTGGAAAGTCTCAGGTATTTGTCTGGGCCAACCTTGTGGGACTTTCTTAGCAACAAGAAAGTTCACAATTTCAGCATACCATGGCAGTGAAGCGACAGCAAGAATCACCTCATCGGGGAAGGTATCGGTAATAGTGCATCCAACTCAGAAGTCTCGGGTATTTCTAATCGGGAGAGGTGATCTGCCACCACATTCTTGACTCCATGCTTATCCTTGATCACAATATCGAATTCCTTGAGTAGAAGGATCCATCTGATCAGACATGGCTTCGAATCCTTCTTGTCCATTAGGTACCTGATGGCGGTATGGTCAGTGAAAATTGTAACTGGGCGGAATCCAAAGTCTTGAAAGTGTAGTGTATGGCGTATGGAAGGTCATCCCTCCTGTATCCCAACATAGTCCCAACGGCAAAATCGGAGGTGTCTGTCATGATCTCGAATGAGAGAGGCAAAAGAGTCTCAAAAGGTGAAAGATACTTATCATCAACAATAAACTCGATGCCTTTCGCAAGAAGATCAGATAATAGTCGGACAATTTTATTGAAGTCTCGTATGAACCATCGGTAGAAATCGACATACCCGAGGAAAGAACGTAACTGCTTCAGATTAGATAGTGGATTGAGCTTCTTTATGATATCCACCTTGTCCAGGTCCACCTCTATGCCTCTGTTGGAGATGATGTGACCAAGGATTGTCCCCTGGGTCATCATAAAATGACTCCTCTCCCAAGAAAGAATGAGGTTAACCTCCATGCACCTCTGAAGTACGCGGTCTAGGCTAGAAAGGCATAAATCAAAATCATCGCCATAGACCGAAAAATCATACATGAAGACCTCCAAAAAGCCACCCACCATGTCTGCAAAAATCAAAATCATGCACCTTTGGAATGTAGTCGGAGCATTACACAATCCAAAGGGCATCCGTTTGAAGGCATACGTTCCGAACGGACATGTGAAAGTTATCTTTTCTTGATCTTCAGGTGCAATGTCCACCTGATTATATCCCGAGTAATGATGAATCCACATTTCATCATCTTTATTCTATCATTTTGGCATCAAAAACCCTGACAAATGCATGTAAATACCCTTAATTCTCGCATTTTAGCATTCATGCATGTGTGTGTAAATAGCGTGTAAAATACAATTTTTAAAAGCCAAAATAAAAGAATAAAGAACAGAAAAGAAAAAGAATAAAATATTGTAAATATTTTATGACCCGAAACCTCGAGACCTAGGCATCTCGATGAATAGGTCGACAAAGAATAAAGTAGGGGAGATAAGGGTCAGAAACCATTAAAAATTAAAATCCTTTTTTATTTAATTCATTCTTTATTTATTTTGGGACCTATTTTTAGTTCCACTTTTTACACTTCAAATAAAGAAACGTTGTACATGACGTTGTAGATCATTAAATATAGAAAAATAAAAAAATAATTTCATACAAAAATAATATACATATAAAAAGTTATGATCTGAATAAGATTCCAAAATCCCAATTTCCTAGACCTGTATCTCTCAATTAAAAACTCAAAATCTATCAAACTCAGCTTTAATTGTATATAATTTTTAATAAGCTATTTAATGAAGGTGGTTTCATATTTTTGGAGTTATGGTGTGAAAGTTGAGTTTTGGACCCTTATTGTATAACTATACCGATTAAAATATTCATTTTATTTATTATTCATTATTTTTATTATTTCATATTTTATTATTTTATAAATAGTATATATTTACATTTTAAAACTGGAATAAAATGATAAATAAAACATTAAAAATAAAATTCTTGTATAAAATAAATAGATGAATTACCAATATGATGTGTTAGAACCGTGTTTTTTGTCGTTTTCGCCGATTTTTTGAGGACGCATCTTGCATCGTTTCGTGATGTGGTCTTCTTGACGTTTTTGCCCCGTACATCCGCCATACACGCCAAGGGTATATATTGAGGATTGGATCATGGATTCGCCCTATTTTCTTCGATCCTTGGAGCATGTTCATCACGTTGTCTGACCCCCCTCTGTTGTGCGTCAGAACATTAGTTTTTGCCCATTTTCTCGAATTTGTAGAGGCCGACTCTTTCACCAAATAGCTGAGCTTCCTTCTTGACTTTTTCTTCCCATACATCCACCATACACGCCCAATCATTATATTGAGGATTGAGTTGCCGATTCGCTAGATACACGCCGATCTTCTTGCCACCTCATCAACTCTCTAACCAGCCTCTGCCACTCCTGTCGGAGCCTTATTTTTGTCCATTTTTTCGGATTTTTCAAGGCCAACCCTTTCACCCAATCACTAAGCTTCCTTCACGACTTTTTCTCCTTGAAGTACCCTCATACACGCCCAGAGGTTGCTTGGAGGATTGGATCAACGATTCTCTTAATCTCCATCGTTCTTTGGAGCCGCCCACCTCACATGTACAAAACACCCCATCTTCTTCCCATTCATTTTTTGAACCCTCTTGGACCCATTTTGGCCACCTTTCTTGGAGCTCAAGATAGAGTGAAGTGACAGTGAGCTCTCCAGCTCCTCGGAGGCGCAGCTAGGCGAGTCGAAGGGCGGCTCCACCCCCACCTCCGGCCATCGGCCGTTGAGGTTCCAACTTCCTGGTTTCTAGGCCAGTCGAGGTCATTTTTTTGCTCGTTTCCTTACTCTTTATTCACCTACAGATCATAGCTTTATTCTAGCATTTTGTTTCCTTACTTTTTAGCCGCTTAATCACCCAGTTCACTCCTCGTCGGACCAACCCATCATCTTCAACTTTCATTCATCCTCCTCGACGCGGCTCACATCTCACTGCCGCCATCCTCCGCTATTCTGCGTATTCTCCCACGCAACCCCCTCCATCTTCGATCACATATGGTGGCCAGAGCACCTCCTTCTTCCCTCACCAAATCGAAGGAAAATCCATCCATCCCCCATTTTTTGTGTACCTAACATCTTGGCCGAGTTTTATACTCGAGCCCTTCTTTTAATCGCAGGTGCATCGAAGCATCTTCACGCCGTCGCGCGCCATCGTCCTTTCTGTTGTCTAAAGGAAGAAGAAGGGAGGGGCGGATAGCAGCCACCGTTGGATCTGCCCCTCTCCTTCTAATCTTGGCATCCATCCAAGGGGTAGAAATCTTGTACACGCACCCCTTTACTTCTGGCATTTTACATGTGCGTCCCCAGCCTCCAAGAGCCTCTGAATGCCACGTGGATAAGTGGCAAGTTTTGCGGCCATACCCCTACGCTTTTAGGATATTTCAGAAACTTTTTGGGCTCTATTTTGAACTGCAGTTTCGTACTTACTATTGCAGTTGTACCCCTGCACTTAAATGCTCATAAATCAACCATCTGAACTCCCTTTCATGCGAGATATTTTTTGTTAGAAAGATGCTTTAAAGATCTACATCATATACAAATTTCAAAATTTTCTGATGAATGAACTACTTATGGCGAATTTATGAATTCAGAGTACTGATTTGGTGTATTTTGTTAATAACTCTTTCAATACCTGATATTATTCGCTCATTTTTGGATATGTTGTAGAAATTATTAGGGCCGAATTTGTATTCAAATTTCATCAAAAGATATTATGGTTTGTATCTTGTAGAATTTCTACAATATTTTGAATGATTGATTTATTTCTGGAGCATCTTTTACCTATTTGAGCATCTAAAAATATGTACATATGCCCTTGACTGTGTTCTCCAATCAAGGATTTTTGTTGTATTTTTATCCTGTTGTTTGTGTAGTAAAAAAATAAAAAACATCATGTCTACTTTCCTATTGTCTTTTATTTTTAATATATTCATTACATCTTAGAAAAATACCAAAAAATATTGTAGCTTTCTCTCATCTATATCTATATCATATCCGAAAGGCATTCAATAATATTAGGTCTAGTGTCCAAAAACCCAAAAATACTTCAAAACTTGCAAAAATCACTAAAAATTAAAATAGTGTCAAAAACCCAAAAACAAAGTCCTATTTTCTTTGATATAATCTTCTCTATCTAGGAAAAATATAGGTATAATTTTAAATTTTAGGACTTCATTTTGAACTATTGGTAGTATTTTTTTAGTGTCCCAATTGCCTTATTTTTTCAAGTTTAGAGTTGCTCATTTTATTTTATTACTTGCTCTTTTCTAAAAATTCTAAAAACATTTGCAAATTTATTTAAAAATAAAATAAAAATAAAAAAATAAAAACCCACAAAAGAATAGCACTTGTTTAGACAAATATATCACATTCACATTTGAGCTTGATTGCCCCGATCTACCTGTTTGCTTCCTGTATTTGACACTCTACATTACTTGCCCTATACACATATTTTGTAGAGTTATAATAAATTAAACTCCACACTTTGATTTCCATTGCTTGATATTATTTCTGGGTTAATTGTTGATTAAATCCGGATTTCTGAGCGGTCAACGCATCGATTGTGTTCCCGCCTTGTGAGGAATACACGATCGCCTGATTTTTGGGTTCATCAAGTACCCATCAAGAAAGTAGTAATGGCTCTTTCTAACTAACCGTTCGATGATCTGATCAATGAATGGTAGCATTAACTGATCCTTCTTGGTCGCCAGATTCAAACGTCTGTAGTACGCACAAATGCGCCAAGAAGTCGGTACTCGGGTAGCGATCTCCTCTCCATCCTCATTTATTATTGTAGTGATACCCATCTTCTTGGGTACAACATGTAAAGGACTAACCCATTTCGAATCGGAGATGGGATAGATAAATTAGTGCTCCACCACTTGGATATTTCCTTCTTAACCACCTCTCAAAGATTCGGGTTCAGTCTGTGCTGAAACTCACGAGATGGTTTGACATCATCCTTGAGAAAAATGTGATGAGAGCATAGAGCCGAAATAATCCCATGGAGATCAGCTACTGACCACCCAATTGCTTTGTGGTTCTTTTCAAGAATCTCCATCAAATGGGATTCTTGTTCATTGGTCAGATCAGAAGCGATGATGACCGGAAACATTTTAGGCTCTCTAGTAAGGAGTCAGTATTTCATGCTCTAAGGTAGAGGTTTAGGCTCAGGGGGAGAAGGAACCGGAATAGTTGGTCTGACTAGGGACTGTATATAGGCTACTAGGTCGGTATGCGTAAACTCATCCTGCTCTGGCTCAGAAGAACTGGAGACTGCTTGTCTGATTGGTAACTCTACTGTAATGGCTCGATCTCCAGGCTAGTTGTAGGCTCATCTAAAATGAGACGTGGAACATACTCATCAAACATCTACTAATCAAAGTCCACATCTGCATCGGAGGGATCAAGATTTGAACAACAAGAATGGAATTAAGAAAGATCATCATCAGACTTGTCTGCCTCAGCCTCTAATTGTTCCTGCTCTAGGACAGTACTATCTGGTCTTCCATCATCTGGTATCTGAAACTTAGTCTCTCCTGAAGATGTGATGAAAGACCGTGTACTCGGTTCGGTCCAAATAGCCTCATCATTTGTCTGCACGAAGTCACAATTCTGATGACTATTGGTGATGAATCGACGATTCATCTTACTAAAAGATAAAAATTGAGCTTCGTTCCTGAGTAATTAGCTGCATTTCATCATCTATTCTGCAATTTTATCATTCATGCATTTAAATTAATACTTGTATTTTAACACTCATTATTGCATTCATAATCATCTTCACATTTGCACCCAACTTCATGTATTTTTACTAAGTCATGCTAACTCCAATTGACCTCAAACCACTTCTATTATGTACATATTACTAATAAGATTAAATGAAAAGTACAAAAAATTAGTAACTTAAATAATTGGCCCGTGAGACAAAACTCCAATTTCATACCAAACAGACTAAAATACTTACATCTTCCTCATACAGTATCCGATTTAGGTCTACTCACTTTTAAAGTAATAAATATTCAAAGACCTTCAAAACAAGCCAATTTCATAAAGATTGGAGCTCGTATGTGAAAGTTGGGTTTTGGGCCTCTTTGCGTGTTTTGTGTTTTACCCGTTTTTGACCTATTGTTTTATGTATATAATTAGCTTTTTCTCTCTTATTTCTTTTTCATCTTTATTCTTTGATGAAAGTTTTAATAAAATCCACAAAAATCCAAATTCAAAATAAGACTGAAATCAAAGAAACTGACCAAGTCCGAGTGACCTTTGTGAGTCTGTATAAATATCTCACTTTTTCAACTTTATTTTATTTTCCTATTTTCTTCTTTATTAAAAATACAAAAAATTAGATTATTATGTAAACATTTATCTTTGATTATATCGTTATTTTTCTCGATTTTTCCTTCATTAAAAATCACAAGAAAATTACAAAACCCAAAAATCAAGGTATTTTATGTACATGGAGTACCTCAAAAATATCATTTTGTACAGATGACCTCTTTTTCTCTTGGTCTCTTAATGAAAATTGTAGATCTCATCGAGACGAGCAATTTTCATGTTGAGAATTTTTCAATCCGAGGTCGTTTGCTAATTCTTCTGGGTTTATCTTTCTATTTAATTCTCAGATTTTTCTGGAGCTGACACGTGGCAGCTCCTGAAGCTGCCACATGTCAGCTATTTTTAAACCCCTTTTATTTTCGTTTTTATTAAAAAAATAAAATCCCTCCACCTCACGTGCCATGCACGTGAGGGCTCCCTCTCATCCCTCTTTCTTGGTCAACAACCTGCTCTCCGTCTTCTCCACCCAAGCAGCAACTGCCAGTACGCGAGCCTCTCTTATCCTTGCGCAACCACCGGCCGCCGCACAATGGACGTCGTCTCCTTATCTTCACCAACCACCTTATCCCCTCCTCTCCCATATAAGGACCATCGACCCCATGATTCAAGGCATCCGCCATATCCAGTTTTAGTGCAGTTGCATCGTGGGTGGTGACAGCCCCACAACCGTCGGCGAGCACCCTCTCCCTCGATGTGATCTCGAAGAGCTTCTCAGAGCCCTCGCCGGCTCCGATCGAGGCACGATCAGAAGGAGGGCCATCGCCCACCTCACTCCAGGCGAAACCCAACCCAAATCTTCTTCTTCTACTTTCTTTTCCAAATCCCTCTGCTATTTCCGAAATCCTCTGTTCTTCCAATAGCAACCCACCGCAGACCCTTTCGCTGACACCCGCCGCCCAGCTTCATCGCCCCGGTGGCTCCACCTCGTCTTGACTGCAACAACATCGATGACGAGCACCTTCAACAGCTACAGTAGGGGCCTGGTGCTCCTCTGCCCCGTGCTGGTTTTGCCAGCCCGCACTAGCATCGTCCACACACCAACGCACCTTCGCCGACGCACTCCCACGCGAAGGAGCAGCCCCACAACGCCGTGCGTTCCCAGCCGGTCTCTCCTCCCGTCTGCATCATGCTCAACCACTGTACATGGCCCGACGCCTTCGCCTCCACGGTCGCGCCTAGCCGTGTATCCTCCTGCTGAAGCCAACCTTCCAGCCATCATTGTTCCCCTCCACCGACGGAGCTCCGCGCATATCTCCACCTGCAGCTCCTGCAACCATCGCATGCATACACCGCCAGCACCGACCGCCCAGCTGGATAAGCGCTGACGCCATCGCAGTCCGCAACTCTAGTTTCAACGAAGAAGAAAAGGGCAAGCACTCCCTTATCACATCACGTGAGGGGATGCTCCCCAACTGAGAATCATGCAGAGTCGCCACTCCCTTTTCTACATATTGCTAGAAGAGCAGCGCACGTGCGTGGTGCATGAATGTTGGGTGAATTTGCACAGGGACCCCCGCAAACCTAGAGAATTAGCAGAAGTCCCCTACCGCTCAAGGTCACGTGCTATGCACGTGACCACTTGGGCAAATTGTTTGCATGCCCCCAAAGGTATAGGTAATTGCATTCGAGTCATGTCTGCATTTTTATTATTTTCCTTTTGTTATCGAAATTACATTGAGACCCCTATGTTCTCCATTTATTTTAAAACTCGTTCTTGCATCATTTTATTTATTAAAAATAGGCATTTTGTTCTACAATTAATTCTCTACAATGTGGCATTAAATTGATATTTTTATTCTATGTGGCTATTTATAATTATTATTCTTGTGGAAAATTGTGTATTTTGCCCAGTCTAAGCTTAGAAATTTATAGATCATTAACCATAGCTCTAAAAATTGCCAAAAATTCATGGATTGTAGAGTTAATTGTTAATAGCATTGTGCCCAAAAAAGAATTGCATTTGTATGCATAATTTTCTCTTTAAAAAGCATCTCGTCAATTTCACTAATTAATTTTTAATAAGTATTAAATCCAACATTTTTAGGGTTTAGGATTTTTGTGAGATAGATCACCTAGTACCATATCTTAGATAATTTTATTCCTGTAAATAACTAGATTTAATATTTATTATAATTAATTATTAAAAATTTCATTATTTGCATTCATATATTCACAGAAAATTCATTTTGCATCTAAAAACTTCAAAAAAATTATTGTCCATATTTTTCATTGCATTTCACATTCCGACCAAGTTTGAGGATTTTTAGACATAATTTGATAGAAATTTATATTTTAGTCCTCAAACTTTATCAAAATTGCATCTCGCGCATTTATTGCATTTAAAAATACCAAAAATATTCATCTCTGAAAACTTAAATTCAAGATCGACTTTTAACCAACCTAAGGAGACAGTTTCCTCCCTAAGTTCGACCTTGGACTTACCCAAGTAAAAAAACCAACCACTTGCTTTAATTGGTATTACGTAAATTTGCGGTTTTTGATCAATCATGAAGTTGCCTGCCTACAACAAACATCTTTTAATCATTAATTCCATCGAATTAAGAGGGTATTTTCATGGTTCTTCAAATGGCGTTGTTGCCATGGAGGCATGGCTTAGATTATTTTTAAGAAAATCAAGTTTTTAGGTTTTCCAACCCCAAGTAGTCTGACCCTGGTTTTCTTGTAATTATTTCTCCATATTTTTTCTTTCCTTCCTTCGTTTTCAACATTTTCATTTCTTTTATTTGTATATATTTTTCTGTGAACCTCTCTCTAATTTTTGATCTCTTATTTTGTGTACGAGATACCCGGTGAACTTGGAGCGGCTTTCTTGAAAACCGACGCATCTCGGAGAGAGCTGATACATGCTATCTTTTAATTTTTGGAGAGAGAGTGTTTTTATTAATTCCTCATTTCTAGCGGTTCCCGATCGGGATCTCGCGTGTGTAAAAAGGACTGAATCATTTTTCTGTGGTGTGTCAGCCTGTTTCACCTCCGATGAGGGTGAGGTATGACTTGTGTGGCGAAATAAGGATAGGCACATGGTAGTATAATTTCAAATTTGTTTGTGCCCTTCCTAATTTAGGACCACATTTTCACTATAATTATATGCACCTTAGATCATTTTCACTTAGTCAAATTCAACCACTTCTTCCTGCTAAGTAGAACTATCTGTTAGGTGTAGTTTCTTCGCTTGCATTTCATATAGTGTAAAAAAATTCAATTATGTATTGCATCCCGCATGAAGAGCGCGAGGATCACTGTAAGTCTTTTGAACTGAGTATGCATCATTGATTTCATCGTGCATTCGCTTTTCTCGACTCTCCCTTGGTTCTATCACTTAAGATTAAAGGAAATTGGGATTGTTCGTTAGGCGTGCTTTATATGGTGGATTAAAATCAGTGAAGATTAAGCTTAAAATCGGGACTGCTAATACAACTTGAACCAAAAAAATGCATTAAAACTGAAATTATTTTTCAGGGAGTAACCTCGACCTTGATTTCAGGCTGAGTGATGGTACAGAGAGTGTGTGTACACCCTACGATAGAGCCTAAATCCCCGTTTTCCATATCAACGTACCGTGCTCTTCACAAATATCACTGGCTGAAGTATTCAAAGTTCAACTGACCAGCACCAAGTAGCCTCCGCTTGCCTTGGCAACTAGATAGGGGTGAACCAGCGATGTGGCGTGACAAGTTGCTTAGTAACCCTCCAGGGTGAAGTGACAAGCCTTGTCAGCCTCCGCATACTTCGGTAGGTAGATAGGGTGGGTCCATGAACTTTATCGGTATTAACCGAGTAAGTTGGTGATAGGATTGAAGAGAGGAAGAGCGTTGGTATCTTAGGCGATAGGTTAAACAGGGGAGACGTAGCCGGCATTGAATCGACTCCTCTATAGGCCATCACGTAATCCTTACTAACTTTGCTTGAAAAACACACTTAAAACCAACTAGATTAATCGGACCCAGCTTCGGGGCATTCACTGAGTTGAGTTGGTGAAATCGGGGTTTGCATTTGTGTATTGAATTGTGTGACGGTGCACTTGCATACATAGATCGTGGTTTCGCAAATCCTTCTTCCATTCCATTCGAAGATGACGGAATATTGGCATTCATACCCAGACTCCATGGGTCACGCTCACATGATAAATTCCCAATCTTCGTTTCCATTTCAGAGAAAACATCTCTTTGAGGTAGTTTCTCCCCAGCCACCATTCTCTTCACCCACCTACCCACCCTTGGTTGAAATTTCAAGATACGAACCGCTCACAGAACTGAACATGTTCTTTAAAGACACAATGGAGCGAGCGGACTTGAGGATGAATATTGGCGTAACCGACTTGGATGGAGGAACACAATTTCTGGTTATGTATGAAAATTTACTATTTGAACCATCCTGTACTTGGGACGATCCATGACCTGAGTATGATCACTTTTCCTTTGACCACATAGATGACATCCAAAGGCAAGGAAATAGACCTCATGACCAGACCTCGATCATAGAGACTGACTATACCTCGTTTCAATAGAAAGTGCCAATGTCGCGGCATACCGAGCATAGTCACTCAATTCCAAGTCATGAGACGATAATGGATGACATAGCTAAGATAAAAGAGAGAACCCAGGTTTTGATAGAACAATTTGATAATTTCATCTAATTAGTAAAAGACATGCTAATCAACTAAGAGGAATCAAGAAAATCACCGAGCGAATCCAAAACTCATCATGTGCTTGAGTACCACATACAAACACTACAGACCACTGACCATCCTATTGACTTTATGGAAATTCTAAAAAAAATAAAATTCAAAAAATTCAAAAAAATTGGACAACATCAATACGGAAGCTTTTTGCAAAAGTCTGATCTTGGAGCTTCCATTAATCAAGGCCATAGAGTATGTTCCCGATCTTCAGAGATTTGTGAAGAGTCGATTATCATCTAAGAAGATGGGAAAGAAAAGATCTCAAATAGAATATCATTTAATCACTATGGATAGTTTAATAGTGCTGACCTAAACAAACAAGGTCCGGAAAGTTAAACGGTTGACTAGGGAGACTTGTGAAATTGAGAATACAGAATTTAATAATGTTCGGATTGACGGTGATTCTACGTTGAATATTCTCCTGAAGCCCCTGTTTGACAGACTCGAACTCGGACCACTCAGAAAGACCCGAGTGATCGTTCAGTTTCATGATCGATCCATAAAAAGACCGAGAGGAATCATTTCCGTCACCATTAATTTCCAAGGTGTCATACATAGAGTGGACTTTATTGTCCTGGACATTGAACACTGAGGAGATTTATCCGAGTCTCTCATTATTTTGGGAAAGCCATTTCTAGCCTCCGCTAGAGGGACTATTAAATGTGAGACTCAAGATATCATATTCCCGAACCCAAACCAATTTGATCAAATTCTTGAGGACACATTAAACCCTGAGACAACCGAACCAAAAACTGTCAGTCATGATATAGAAGATTCCTCATATGTTCAAGCCTCTCCATTTATCACAGACACAAACGAAGGAGAGACATCTTATGAAACGGCTGACGAGCCTACAAAGGTGAAAGATATCAAACGAGACACACCCGATTCATCACAACCAGACAAGATTATGTCAGATTTCCCTGAGTCCACACACGCAAAGCCAACAGAGAGTAAATACTCAGTACGTGTGCTGACCTTACAAGAATATTACTATTTATATAGAGACTCATCTAATAGGGAACTCATGGTCAGCACATCACAAAGAATAACTCCTAAACCGACTAAAAATGTCACTTTCAATATTTCAGAAAACGTATCTCTTGAGGATTACTCATCAAGTTCGGAGGATAAGAGCAATATGAGAGAGCTCAGTTCAGAGAATCTATAGCCTGATCAGAACAAGAAGTCATATGTCGACCCACGTCGGACTTTCCATGTTCCTCCCTATTATTCATCTAAGGCTGACTCCCCTAGTCCATTCAATATACTGGAACAATACATTATGACCAGACTGGCACTTGTTCATCTGAATATTCGGAGGAAGAAAAGATTGAACCGAAAACTGAGCGAGCTCTGAGAAAAAAAGCTGAAAAATAAGAATAGTTAGAGTGACATGACTTTTGATGTTATTCCAATGATAGCTTCGACGGTGGTTGGGATTCTTCTAATTCATCTTCTTCCAATCAATATTCTCTTCCACGATATTTCATGAAAAAGTTCAGTCGTAAACCGCCTTGATCATCGGCAACCTTTTCCATGCCCCCATTGGTTTCCTTGTATATTTTCTTCCTAGACTTGAATAAAGGCCTAAGTATGGGGGGACCAATGCCATCTGTATTTATTCATCAATCTACTCCTCATTCGATATGTATATTCTCCAGATCTCATCGGTTCTCATACTCACTCTTGTCCTATACTTAGGCTGACCAGAGCCTAAGTATAGGTGGGACCAATGACCGCCCTGTATATATCCATCCATTCCTCCTCTTCACCTCGATTGCTCCACTTTTTGATCTTCTTCTATACTTAGTTGTCCACAGCCTAAGTGTAGGGGGCGGTCAACTTCTATACTTTTTATTTTATTTTATTTTCACTCTCCTACGCTTAGCACGAGCTATGTCTTCGTGTCTCTTCTTGTGCTCTGAGGACATAACACACGTTAAGTATAGGGGGCTTGTATATATTACATATATACTTTATCCATAGCTAATACTTTCACGTATTTTTGTATACTTTTTGCAATAATTACAGGATGAGTAAAATTCAAAATAAAAACAAAAAAATCAAAAAGAAAAATGAAAAAGAAAAACACCAAAAAATCTTTTTGTTGCATGTCATTCTTGCATTCATATCAAAAAAATGATCTTGCACTGCATATGCATCTGCATTTCATTTTGCATATCTAGCATATGCAAAGTGGAAAGTTATTGGATTCTGAACCGAGTTATGAGTAGAAGAGGAGAGTTGTCTTTACTTAGCCGTATTCTACATAATTTCCATAGGAACTTCACTGAGAAAGAGGATTTTAGAAGCTCTTCGCCTGATTATGGGTATAGCTTTTGAGTAGGGAATAAACATGTTCTCTCGCACTATGCACATAGCTCAACTCAGACGGGATGTTGGAACACTGTGTGAGTCTCTTTTCTGGTAACGTAGACATCTAAAGACCGGAGTATGGGTTGAAATAAAGCTTCAGAAAAGGGATGGACGGTTGGGCACAATTTTTTCTTAGACCTCAAACATGTACGGAAAAAAGATTCCATATCTGTAGGGGCACAAAAAGATCCATGCAGAGTCACCAAAAATCCATACCAAAAAGAAGCCAAATTACCAAATAAATATCCGACCAAAAAGGTCCAAGCTTCAATAAAACCTGTAGATCTTAGTGGATACTTGGCTAAACTGGTCGGCTTCACAAGGAGTGGTGACTACACTAGTCACCCTCCAGTTATTTTCCCCTTTCTTCTAACTTCTCCCCCTTTCGATAGTGAACGCAGCGCGACAGACCTTAGAAGGAAATACCTAACTCCCCGAGGACGAGTTACTGGGAGGGGGTTTGCATGGTAGTCCAGCATTCTTGATGGGGAGAGCTAAAACCTTTCACACACATAAGGCAGTTGTTCAATGTTCATGGGATATACTTTGGGAGAAGGATTGATATAAGATGACTTCTGAGCCGAATCTGTTTCAATGATATGTAGAACTTGAGGATTGTTGATTTTAAATCCTAAGTCTCACAGAAATTCCACCACACTATTAATCCAAAGGTCGGGTCTAGCTCCACTTTCACCTTTTGTTCATGACTTTGGTATGGAACCCAAAATCATTTATCTTTTGCATTTCATTCTAGTTGCTCGGGGACGAGCAAGGTTTAAGCATAGGGGGTTGATGAATCCACGATTCATCTTACTAAAATATGAAAATAAAGATTCGTTCCTAAGTAGTTATCTGCATTTCATTATCTATTCTGCATTTTTACCATTCATGCATTTAAAATTAATATTTGCATTTTAACACTCACAATTGCATTCATAATCATCTTCACATTTGCACCCAACTTCATGCATTTTTAACTAATTCATGATAACTCCAGTTGACCTCAAACCACTTCCATTATGTACATATTACTAACAAGATTAATTGAAAAATACAAAAAAATACTAACTTAAATAATTGGCCCGTGAGATAAAACTCCAATTTCAGACCAGACAGACTGAAATATTCACATCTTCCTCATACAGTGTCCGATTTATGTCTACTCACTTTTAAAGTAATACATATTCAAAGACCTTCAAAATAAGTTAATTTCTTAAAAATCGGAGCTCGTATGTGAAAGTTGGGTTTTGGGCCTCTTTTGCGCGTTTTATGTTTTACCTGTTTTGACCTATTGTTTTATGTATATAATTAACTCTTTCTATCTTATTTATTTTTAATCTTTATTCTGTGATGAAAGTGTTCATAAAAACACAAAAATCCAAATTCAAAATAATTTTGAAATCAAAGAAACTGACCGAGTCCGAGTGTCCTTTGTGAGTTTGTATAAATATCTCACTTTTTCAACTTTATTTTGTTTTCCTAATTTCTTCTTTATTAAAAATACAAAAAATTAGATTATTGTGTAAATATTTATCTTTGATTCTACAATTATTATTTTTTATTTTTCCTTCATTAAAAATCACAAAAAAAATATATAACCCAAAAACCAAGGTATTTTATGTACATAGGGTGCCTCAAAAATATCATTTTGTAGAGATGACCTCTTTTGCTCTTGTTCTCTTCATGAAATTTGTAGATCTCATCGAGACGAGCAATTTTTGTGTTGAGAACTTTTCAATCTGAGGTCGTTTACTAATTCTTCTAGATTTATATTTCTATTTAATTCTCGGATTTCTCTGGAGCTGACATGTGCCAAATCCTGAAGCCGCCACGTGTCAGCTATTTTTAAACCCCTTTTATTTTTCGTTTTTATTAAAAAAATTAAACCTGCTCTCCGTCTTCTCTGCCCAAGCAGCAACTGCCGGTGCACGAGCCTCCCTTATCCTTGCGCAACCACCGGACGTCGTACAACGAACGTCGCCTCCTTATCTTCACCAACCACCTTATCCCCTCCTCTCCCTATACAAGGGCCATCGACCCCATGATTCAAGGCGTCTGCCATATCCAGTTTTAGAGCAGTTGCATCGTGGGTGGTGACAGCCCCACGACCGTCGGCGGGCACCCTCTCCCTCGGCGTGATCTCGAAGAGCTTCTAGGAGCCTCGCCGGGTCCAATCAAGGCAACGATCAGAAGGAGGGCCATCACCCACCTCACTCCAGGCGAAACCCAACCCATATCTTCTTATTCTACCTTCTTTTCCAAATCCCTATGCTATTTCCCAAATCCTCTATTTTTCCAATCGTAACCCACTGCATGCCCTTTCATTGACACCCGATGCCTTGCTTCATCGCCCCGATGGCTCCGCCTCGCCTTGGCTGCAACAACATCGACAACGAGCACCTTTAACAGCTACAGCAGGGGCCTGGTGCTCCTCTGCCTTGTGTTGGTTTCGCCAGCCCGTACTAGCCTCGTCCACACACCAGCGCACCTTCGTCGACGCACTCCCACGCGAAGGAGCAACCCCACAACGCCTTGAATCCCCAGCCGGTCTCTCCATCCGTCTGCATCACGCTCAACCGCCGTGCTCGGCCCGACACCTTCACCTCCATGGTTGCGCCTGGCCGCGTGTCCTCCTGCTGAAGCCAACCTTCCAGCCATCACTGCGCCCCTCCACCGATGGAGCTCCTTGCATATCTCCAGTTGCAGCTCCTGCAACCATCACGTGCCTCCACGCATACGTCGCGCTAGCACCAACCACCCGTCTGGATAAGCATCGACGCCATCGTAGTTCGCAGCTCTGGTTTCAATGAACAAGAAAAGGGCAAGCACCCCCTTCTCACATCACATGAGGGGATGCTCCCCAAATGAGAATCTTGCATAGTCACCCCTCCCTTTTCTACATATTGCTATAAGAGCAGCGCACGTGCGTAGCGCATGAACGCTGGGCGAATTTGCGTAGGGACCCCCGAAAATCCAGAGAATTAGCAAAAGTCCCCCGCTTCCCAAGATCGTGTGCTACGCACGTGACCACTTGGACAAATTGCATGCATGCTCCAAAGGTACAGGTAGTTGCATTCGACTGTTGTCTGCATTTTTATTATTTCCTTTTGTTTCTGTAATTGCATTGAGACCCCTACGTTCTCTATTTTTTTGAAACTCATTCTTGCATCATTTTATTTATTAAAAATAGGCATTTTGTTCTACAATTAATTCTCTACAATGTGGTATTTGATTGATATTTTTATTCTCTGTGTCTTTTTGATAAGTAATATTCTTGTCGAAAATTGTGTATTTTGCCCGGTCTGAGCTTAGAATTTATCGATCATTAACCACAGCTCCAAAAATCGCCAAAAAATCAGGGATCGTAGAATTAATTGTTATTAACATTGTGCCTAAAAAAGAATTGCATTTGCATGCATAGTTTTCTCTCTAAAAATCATCTCGTTCATTTCACAAATTATTTTTTAAGAGGTATTAAATCCAACATTTTTTGGGTTTAGGATTTTTTTGAGATCGATCACATAGTTACATATCTTAGATAATTTTATTTCCTGAAAATAACTAGATTTAATATTTATTATAATTAATTATTGAAAATTTCATTATCTGCATTCATATACTCACAGAAAATTAAAAATTTCAAAAAATTACCGTGCATATTTTTCATTACATTTCACATTCCGATCAAGCTTGAGGATTTTTGGACATAATTTGATCGAAAATTACGTTTTAGTCCTCGAACTTTGTCAAAATTGCATCTCGCGCATTTATTGCATTTAAAAATACCAAAAATATTCCTCTCTGAAAACCTAAATTCGAGATCAACTTTTAACCAACCTAAGGAGACAGTTGCCTCCCTGAGTTTGTCCTTAGATTACCCAAGTAAAAAAATCGACCGCTTGCTTTAATTGACATTAATTAAATTTGTGGTTTTTAATCAATCGTGAAGTTGCCTGCCTACAACGAACATCTTTTAATCATTATTTCTATCGAATTAAGAGGACATTTCTGTGGTTCTTCAATTGGCTCCATCTTCAGATGCTTGCTCTGACTCTTCTGATTTGTCTCTATATGTATGCCCTCGCCTTGGATGCGAAAGTACACCTTCCTTGTACCATAATCAGAAATGTCCTTAGTTGTTGCAAGAAAAGGTTGTCCTAATATGATCGGGGTATCAGTCACACATTCAGGGACTGCCATGTCCAACACGATGAAATCCATGGTGAATTTCAAACCCTAAATGGTGACGATAATATCTTCGATTAACCCTTTGGCCTCTTGACCGATCTATCAGCAAACTGCAAGACCGTTCTGCTTGGTCGAAGAGGTCCGAACTCGATCTTGTCGAGTAAGGAAGATGGAAGGAGATTAATCGATGATCCGCTATATAAAGAGTACGATCAAAAGTCTGATCGAGGATCTCATATCTGACATACGGTGCTCCCGTGTCTGATCGTTTGGCTGGGATACGATTCTAGATGGAGTGACAAGTCTCCTTGGTCAGCACATGAATTTCTGAGCAATGATTGTGCTTCCTCTTCTTTCTATGAATTGTAGTTCTCTCCTTTAGACCTTTCTATAGAAGAGGGATGTGTGCCAAGGCTTCCAAAAGAGTGAGCTGAATAGTGAATTTGTCGAGCATCTCTTTCATGAGATCTAACATTTGGATCTTTTTGGTATTTTCTTTTTTATCGCCTTTTCCTAAGCAGAGTGCTTGAGAAAAAGGAATCTGTACATCCTCCTTGTCACTCTATACAATAGGAGGATCGGAGAAAGAAGAAAGTATTTTTGGAAAACAGAGACTATCTCTATGTTGATCATCAGAAGGAGACGAATCAGCTATCTTATCTTTATTTCTTTTTTCTTGACCTCCTCCTCTTTCCATTTCTTTGTATTCTTATTGCCTCATCACTAGGTGTGAGAGATGGTAACACAGCTATCTCAGCATCGCAATCATCAGGTTTGGTGGCATCAATACTAGATCATCATGGATACTAACGACATCACTACCGCTATATGCATCAAGCTCAACTAGCTCAAAAGCATCATCTACCGTGCATCTACATCAGATATATCTGAGCCACCGCCAGCTAGAACTCTACAACTCCCCAGAGATATGAAATCAACATTATTCACATCATAAGGTGATATATGTGATTGAGGAGTATATTCTATTTGTTGAGTCTGTGTTTTGGTCTGATCTAGTACGAGATCCATTATCTGTTGCTTGAATTGATCCATATCTCACCTATTCTTCTCATATTGACTGGTGATCATATAGGAAAGATCATCTAAAGCCAAGTTCTCATAGGAGTTTCCTAGAGAACTAGATGAGTAATCTGAGAACTGTTGAGGCAACTGTGGAGAAAGAAATTCCGACATTGACTGAGTGCAAATCTGAATCTGACGAGGCTCGGCTACAAGCTCCGACTGAAGGTAATGTATCTGTTGTACTAGAGATTGTGTATCGGATGAATCATCTGGCAACCTTGAAGATGGAATAGATGTTATCTATTCAATTTGGTTATTCAGGTCACTAATGCTCCTTACAAGCTCATCGATTTTATCGAGCTTGTATAACTGGTGGCATCTTGTCTCAATATGTTCTATGTGGTCTAATCTGTGGTTAAGAATCCTTATTACAGCTGATGAAGATTCTGAAGATGTAAGCGTCGATGGACCCTCCTCAATTTGTAGTAGACTGGTGAAGAACTGCATGTGACTCCATCTGAGTATAAGAGTTTGTCTGAGCTAAAGTGGCATGATGAGATGTCATCTCCTCGAAAATATCCCAGACAACATCCTCTTGCTTCGAAAAACATGAGCCACCACAGGCTGCACTCACCAACCCTTGCAGGTCCGGTGTCAACCCACTAAAGAAGCTCTGAACCAAGCTTGCCTTAGAAATCTCATGATGGGGACACCTATCAATCAGGTCTCGAAAATGATCCCATGCTTCGTGGAACGGCTCGCTCCCTAACATGGTGAAACTAGTAATGAGAGACCTCGCAAAATTTGTACGTTCGATGGTGTAGAATCTATTCAGGAATTCAGTACAAAGCTGCTCCCATGTAGTAATTGTTCTCCCTAAATGTTGCAATCAGTATGTGACTTTATCAACCAGGAAGAACATAAATTCTATCATCTGAATGGTATCCTTATCAACTCGAGAGTAATAAACTGTATTATAAATCATATCAATCTCTCAAAGGTGTGAATGTGGATCCTCAGTGAATTGCCCATGAAAGATCGGTAAAGTCTGAATAATATCATGTGTGAGGACAAATGATTCGTGAATAGGAGGAAGTCGAATCCACCTACTAGAATAAGAAGCTTCAGGTGCATGAAGCTGTCTCATCATACATACAGGATCTGTAGGTACTATCTCCTCTCTATATGGCTCGTCATCCTCTGAAATATGTCTCTTCTCTCTCAACTGTCATAACTTAGCTCGAATCTCGGTCATTAGAAGGTCTTGCTCCCTAATCTGAGTCTGCATAATCTCAAGGGAAGCAAGAAGACTAGTGTTAATCGTCACCTGATCTGGAAGCTCTGAAGCGTGTTGCGACTTGACTCCCTTCCTATTCTGATCTGTCTCTGGAAAGGAGAATACGCCCATGTAATGGTCATCAGAGGTAGAGAAAAATGTAGTGATTGAGAGAAACTTCCAGGGTCGAGATTACACTTGGAAGAGGGAAGATGTCCCGAATCCGGCTCAAACAAAAGATTCTTGCGAACCGACTCGGGGGACGAGATTAAAGGAAGAAATTGGGATAACTCCGGTTCAAAGAGAGGGTTCTCTTGAACCGACCTAAATGGACGGGTAGGTGTGCGTTGAAGCGGTGCTATAAGAGTTGGCCTAAGAGACGGCCTACCCATCATCTTGATAAGGCAGGTAATTGATTCTCGATCTGAAAGATAGGACTCACTCGCAAATTCAAACACAAAGAAACCCGCAGATTCACCAACACAACCCGGTGATTACCGTAAAAGTTCGGTCGTTTATTTTTTCAGTTTTCGGGTTATTTGGCAAACATGTCTTTTTACATATGAGCATGAGCTAATAGGTGCCCGAAACTTCCTCAGAAGATTGTCCCGAGTTCTTATAGAAAATCTCCTATTCTCAACTAGTATGGGAGTAAATACGGACCGTTTCCGGCTACTGTGTTACTTGAGGGTCGTGCTACTGCGGTGACCTCTAAACCTCCCACTCTGCTAAGGAAACTCGGACCGTTTCCAGCTACCCAAGAATCCCCACTGAAGATTAAGAAATTAAATGTATGAACTAAGTAGTATTTCGAAAGAAATTCAGACTCTGGCTCTACCTTAAGGGTCGTCTCTCACTCAGATATCTGGAGAGTACCTGCAATTCATGCACTGGAGATTTCTCTCCCAATACAAGTGAGTCTGTTATGTTTTGTTTTAAGGTCATATGTTAGCATTAACTGCTTTAATTTTTTATTATCACTTCTTTTGAATATTTTCAGAGAATCGTCTAACGATTTTTTGTCTTTTTATTTTTATCCTAGATAAGCATGCACCTATGTTGCGAGTCCTAAAATCAGCTATGGAGGCGCAAACAGAGAAAAAACAAAAAACCTAATGATGAATCTCCATTTCATCACCTTTATTCTATCATTTTGGCCTTAAAAACCCTAGTAAATGCATATAAATACCTTTAATTTGCATAAATTAACATTTATGCATTGTTGTGTAAATATTGTATAAAATAGTGTTTTTAATCCAAAATCATAGAATAAAGAAAAGAAAAATAACAAATTATCGAAGATATTTTATATCCCTAAACCCCGAGACCTAGGCATCTTGATGACTAGGTCGAGAAGGAATAAAGTAGCGGGAGATAAGTACCACTTATACAATAAAAATCCCTTTTTATTTATTCATTCTTTATTTTTTTGGGACCTATATTATTTTCAACTTTTATACTTCAAATAACAAAACTTTTTACATAAAAGTTGTAGATAATAAAATATAGAAAACTACAAAATTGGGTTTACATAAAAATAATATACAGTGTAAAAGATGTAGTCTGAATAAATTTCCAAAATCCCAACTTCCCAGACTCATATCTCTCAAATAAAAACTCAAAACACATCAAAATCGCCTTTAATTATATATAACTTTTAATACGCTATTTAACAAAAGGTGGTTTCATATTTTTTATTTAACGTGTGAAAGTTAGGTTTTGGACCCCTATTGTATAGTATACCTGATTTAAATAATTACTTTATTTATTATTTATTATTTTTATAATTTTATATTTTTATAATTTTGTAATATTATTTATAATATATATAGTAAAACTCAAATAAAATAATAAACAAAATACTAAAATAAAATATGTATATAAAATACAAAGGTAAAATACATGTATCTATACCTATATAATAAATAGACTTATTTATATATGTTATCTAATATATCAGAAAAATGTAATAAAAATATATTTAAGTATATAAAAATAAGTTATAATTATATAAAATAATAAACTAAATTAATAAAATCAAAAATACAGAAAAAATTAAAATACACAAAACATTGATAAATATACCTATATTTTAACCCTAAAAAGTAACTTATAATTATATACCTCTAAAAAATAAATAAATATCACAATAAAATAATGTGAAAAATAATAAACATTTTTATTTTATAACTTAAAATAAATAAAATCATTTATTATTATATATTGAATTTTAAAATCTTTTTCAGGTCAGATTTTCTGGTTGGTCCATGTAGACCTACCAGCTTCCACCCCAAGTGACCTCGGTCAACTCTCTGACCAAGATCGTAGGGGTGTTAGACCTACGGTCTGACCCTTTTTCTCACATTTTTCCAAGTCTATCCAAGCATTGACTTGGATAGATTTCTTCTGCGTTTTTATGCATCGTTCACTGGTGATTCATGCCCGAGTGAATCCTTGGGCTTTGGATCGTTGTTGCGCCTGGCACACCTAGCCTTTGGACTCCTCGCCACCTTCCACATAAAATCCTACCCCCGTCCAAAGCTTGATCACTCTTCCGCCTTCATACCCTCATCCTAAGCTTTGAACAATCTTCTTGGTGATAACAGGAGTTCGCTCAGCATTTCTGTGGTGTGTTTGGGTGTCGAATCGAGAAAATCCAGCTCTGCCGCCACCTTCGCCTGAAGCTCACTCCAGACATGAAGCCCGGTGAGTTTTTCCATTTTGTTTTATGCCCTTTGACTCCCTAGCATAGAAGTATCCTAGATTTGCATCTTATTTCTTTCGATTTCATCAAACTTAGCATACACTCAAGATCATCGTCCGGTGGAGCTCCAGCTCTGACGGTTGATTCTGATCTCCTACAACATCTTATTCTTCTCCAACCCCCCTCATCTTCTTTCCCTTTGCATTCTCTCCACCCAACACAATTCCAGTCACCGTGTTCTTACATAGAACTCGCGATCGACTTCCTCCTCCACCGCCGCTCGTCGGAGGAAGCCCATTCACCGCATACTCCGCTCATTTCGCCACCTAAACCAGCCCATCACTTCGCCTTGCTTTTTGCGACTAACACCTGCTGGAAAATACAAGAAAGGGGGTCCTTCTAGGCCTCATCGAACCTCAGGAGAGCCCTTAGGTGCCGCTCCTCTGTCTGACCTGACTGGAGCTCGGTGGCCCATTTTGAGACCATCAGCCGGTGCAGAAGAACCCCTGGAGTGTTTTGAACCACTCCCTAGCTCCTAGGGATGAATAATGAAGGAAGGGGGTCAGATCGAGCCTCGCCAAAGCGGAGTTCTTCTGTTGTTCTTCCACAACTCCTCCATGCCGTCTAATCGAGGGTCAGCTCCAAGATCTACAGCTATCGTCGGATCAGGCCACTCATTATAGTTGATCTTCCTCGAGCAATCTAATCTTGATTGTTCCCCGCGAAGCATCATCGACTGCTCTGGCATAGACACATGTATTAGTGAACAGATCATAGTCATCCACCAGCACCGCACCTTGGGTATTTTACACCTACACCCTCACGCAATTTTGTATTTAATATTTCGTCTTCAAACTTTCCTCGACTGTATTATATTTTTTGGTAATATTTACCTGAGCTGGTGATAATTGCAAGTAGGTCCACTCCACGTCAGCTCACGTGATGCCCCACGTGAGGGGACATTTTGCAGGCGTGCCCCCAAACTTTGTTGTATTTTTAATTAGTCCAGAAACTATTTTATCATGTTATATATTTTTGGTGAAAGTGCATCGTTGGCCCTGGACTTTATTTTATTTCCAAAAATACACCTGCTAGTAGTGTAGTTTCTCTTTGTTGTTTCTATTCATTTAAAATAACAATTAAACTCAAAAAATTCAAAAACAATACGTGTAAGCTCCTGATTGCATGTACCTTCATGCACATATTTTAGTTTGTAATTTTAGGACTTTTTATTATTTAATAAAAATAAAAAACAACCTATTTTGCCAATGTCTACAGTAGAAAATACATAAAAATATAAAAACATTTTGAAACATTCCCAAAAATATATGTTTTGCTTATTTATGTATTTTTAACCTCCAGACCAAAAACCCTAAAAATTACAAAAGAAAACTCTTAAAAGTTGAAAACCCCTAAAACCCCTTTAAAATCTATAAAATTCTTAAAATGCCAAAAAACTTGTTTTCTGTCACTGAAATTTCTAGATATTATTATAATATTAAAATTAATTTGGAAAATTTTGGACTTCGTTTTATATTTTTAATTTCCATTTCAATTTTGACTATTTAAATAAATCTTATTTTAGGGTATTTTTTACTTTTAAATTACATAAAAATTGCAAAAAAAATCTAAAAAATCATAAAAAATAGTAAAACATATTTTAAAACCCGAAATATTTTATTTTCTTGATTTTACTTTTTTTATTAATATTTATATCTATATTAGTCTATATTATATATAGCTTTATTATATATTTTAAAAGAAAAAGAAAATATAAAAAATGTAAAAATGTAAAAAAGAAAATATAAAATCAGAAAAATAAAAATCAAAATACAAAAATATAAAATAAAAAATAAAAAACCCACAGAAACAATCATTATGGCTAAGTAGTTGAGTGATAATTTGTGCTTTGATTCTTTGTCGTGCTTGCTCTACTCCATTGATTCATGTGTTCGACCCCTACTTGCTTGCCACTATACATTCTTAGTAGGGTATAATAAATTTTAAATCTTGCTCGTAAATGCTTAATTATATGTGTGGGCTAATTGTTGAAATAACGAGAGGATTCGAGTAGTCTCCTCAACGACAGTGAGCCTGATTTATCAGGCCATTATTTAGCAACTCCAATTTTTTCGTTTTTCACCTAAGCAAGCACCTAGCCTTGAAAACACCACAGAAACCATCAAAAAAATTACGATGTGAGAAAAGTCACAATGGGTGCTCCTGCTCCCCCAAGTGCGTGGAACTTGGTGAAATTGACCCCGAGAAAGAGAGGGAGGAAGGTACAAGCTGGGATGCCCATACGGGGCCCCTTCTACTAAAACAGAAAAACGGGCAAGTGCCCTTGATCTTTTTTATCTTTTACTTTACAAGGAATTACAAAAAGTAAAAAAAACACGCCGGCTCGTCGGTTCTCAAATTTATGGCTCAAAGCATGTACTGCACAAATCAGATATAAGAAGCCCAAAAGTTAGAAAATAAAATGGTGAAAAGTAAACCCTAAACCTAAGGTCTATGATCTATCCTAGCACTGCCTTCCCGTCAACGACGCCATCGAAAGAACACACCGATCTAATCATCCAAAAATAGACAACTGACGTTGTAATGACCGGTGGATTTTAACACAAAATTTATTTTTTTAATATTTATACTCCTAAATAAGATGTGTATAGTGTCAAGTATGAGATGTCGAACTCAAGGAGTCAAACTGTTAGAAACTATGGTAAAATCACATAAAACAACGGTTTAATGAGTTTTCTAATTTTTGTTTATTTTCGAGGATTTTTCTAGATTTTTTTATTTTTATGAATTTTTAGAAGGTTTTTGTAATTTATAAGTATTTTGTAGTTTTTTTCTATTATTTTAGAAAATGTTTGTACTTTTTATTTGATTTTTATTTTATTATTTTTTGTTGTAATTTTTATTTTCTATTTTTATAAATTTTTAGAAGTATTTTAAAATTTTATGAATTTTGAATTATTTTTAATATTGAAATTGAATTTTTATTGAAAATATATATTTTTATTCTTTAAGATGGTAAATAGTATGAAAATATTTTTATTTTATTTTTATTGAAAAGTAGCTAAAATTATCTTTAAAATGATGTGATATGCGTATTTTGTGATTCTTATTTATTTAGTTATGATTTTTCAAAGTTTTTGTGTATTTTATATTTTTTATTGGTTTTAATATTTGATTTTTTTATTTATTATGTGAAGTACAAAATAATATACTATATAGAATTATTATAGATTTTTTAAAGTGCTTTTATATTTTTAAGGATTTTTAAAGGTTGTTATATTTGTAGGTGTTTTTAAATGATTTATTAAAAAATGTTTTTATTTTTTTGAAAACTGAATTTATACTGTATATAATATGAAAATACGGTATTAATACGTAATCTTATTTTATTTTAATATTGTGTAGAAACCATGTGTTCAAGCGCGTGCCTCTTCAATTACCTAGATGTGCTTGTAAAATCGAAAAGCACTGAGCATGTTTGCGCAAAATTATTAGGAAGTGTGCAGATCACGTGATGGTCAAATGGATGGACATGTTCGTGATTCAATGAACCTGTAAGGTTTAGTTCATAAAAATCCCAAAAAATTTGCCTCACGTGCCTCGCCTTAAGCGACGGGGCGGCGCAACCTGTGATGCCAACGCAGGGCGCTGTATCGGTCGTGCGATCGGTGAATGATCATGCGGCTCCTATTTAATCTACAGAAGCTGAAGTTCTTCCCCTTTTCTTACATGCATGTGACAGTTGCTCCAGGTGATTCTCACGATGTTACTTGGCTCACATACACACGATAACTTACGTGATTGCGAGCGATGGTTCGCAGCGGATCCTGGTTGCCCGATGGGGCAAAGGGATACATGTGTTGTTCATCGAAGAAGTTATTCTGATCAATCTACTCGAGCACAAAGGAGATGCATGGGGAGGTGACTTTGAGCATCGTTGGTTTTCGTTAAGCAGTGAATTTCTAGATCTCAAAATTTATGCGATCATGTGATTCTCACTTTGCAATCCCCGGCGAAGGTGCTTCGTTCGCAGGCAAAGCCAGTACGGTTTTCAGGTGTTTGATCCTCATTAGCAAAACCATTTGACTCGATGATGCCCAGTGTGAATTCCAAGTTGATGGTATTTGTCGGAACTGTCACCTGTAGATTCAAATAAGGCTCGAGGTTGATGCCTCGACCAATGGTTAAGGAGATGAGGTGGGAATCCCCTGTGAAGGTGATGGAAAGGGGAATTAACTCTTATCAAATCAATCAGAGGTGATTATAGATGAAAGGAAATGAAGAAGCAGGCATCAAGTCGCGATGGAGATGATCGGTAGTGGAACTGGCTCTATTTGAGATAGAATTCGAATCAATTTTTTCGTGATTTGTAAAGGAACTAAGAGGATATCAGTGAAGGAAGCAAAGTAGAATAGAGGGATTGAGAAGAGAATGGAATGATAATGAGAAAGGTAAATCTTAAGAACCTGACATGGAAATCAAAGTAGATGAAATGTGGATGGGAGATGGCCTAGGGTGGAGCTCGTCAGAACTCCAACGTCACCTACAATGCGGCGGCCTGCGCGGAGGCTGTACACAGCATAGGAAGCCCTCGACATCGGCCATCACGTCGGATTCCTTGCTCCTCGCTACCACACCTACGATCTCAAAGGCCTTGTCACTACTCCCGGAGAAGTGGAGCTCACTGTACCAGAAGCAAATGGGGGATCCTGAACTTGGAGGGGGATCCGGTCTTTATATAGGTGGAGGTTCTGTGGGGCGCACGCCTATGGATGGTGTTACTGTCGACGGAGGATTGGAACAAGGGTAGTTGGAGGAACAACCAGCTAATAACCGTCCGTTGGGTCTATCATCGGTGAAGAGAAGGGGAAGGGGAAGGGGACGGGCGACATGCATAGGAAGGTTGGGGAAGAAGGGCTCATGCGGGGAGAAAGAGGAAGAAGAGAGAAAATTACTAAAATAAAAAAATAAATTAATTAAATTAAATAATTAATTAATTTAATTAATAATTTGTGGCTAATTATAGAATTAAGTAATTTAATAATTGAATGTATAACTATTGAAATAATTAAACAACTTAATGACTCATTAAATAATAATTAGCAATTAAATAATAAATGGCTAAGTAAATTAATTAATTAATTAATTAAATATTTCTATTTCAATTTAATAATAAATATTAATAAATTATATAAATATAATAAATAACATATATTAAATAATAATAAATTACGGTACATTGTACAACCAATACAGTCTCGAAACCCGCATTCTTTATACTAATTCAGATTTTAGCGAAATCAATGTCATTTGATAGATAATTAAATATTATGAACTTTAAGACTGAGTTTGCCCAATTCAGAGTTTGTACGACCGTGTTATGAGGTTCGGAGTATGTAGGTAGCAGCTTCATGGCTTCGGGTTTTATTAATATTTTGACTTAGTTAAATTTTAGTATTTTTCTATACATTTTTAGAAACACTATAGAAAAGAAATCAAGTAAAACGGAGTTACGGTTAATTAATTACAAAAACGGGAAGTTTCAACATATATTACATATATATATATATATATATATATATATATATATATCGGGACCCAAACGCCAAAACTCCCCCATTTTATTCTAATATTTTTTTGATATTTTTAAGTATAAAATGAAGTTCAAAAGTCAGTTTGATCTATTTGGAGTTTCTTTAAATAGTTATGAACCTTTGAAGTCGGCTTTTAAGGCTTTTTCGGTCCATGATAATTAATTATTTTTATATTAAATAGTTTTTCTTATATTTTTATAAAATATTATATATATTTATGGAAAACTTTTATAAAAGAAGTATTTTTATTTGGGATTGTCTAAGTGATAAATAAAATAGGTAAAATATTTACAATGTGGAAAATAGATAAATTGTATTTTTGGTCCTGGTTTTCTATCATTTTTATAGGTTAGCATCCTTATCTCTCCCTACTTATTTATTTTGTCGATCATGTCAATATTGACCTCGTCTTGGGTTAGGACCGGTCTGTACATAACTACGTCCATTCTTCTTTTCTTTTTCTTTTTCTTTTTCTCTTTATTCTTTTATTTTGGTAAAATATGTGTTAAATATATAATATTAATAATTATTATTAGAATGTTAATTAATGGGAATTATTGAATATTTACATGTATTTTACCATAGATTTTAGCCAAAATGAAAGATAAAGGCGATGAATCATAGATTCATCAGATGTATAGGTAATATACTAGAAATTAGGGATGTGATAAACACAGAATTGAGAGCGGTTGTATTGACTCACAAGGCGAGTCAACAGTCGGTGTCGTGACCACTACAGAATCCCGTATAAAATCAACAATTAACCCACACTATAGATCAAGTAATAAGAAATAAATGTGAAGTTAAAATTTATTTTTAACTCTACATAAATGGTGTATAGAGCAATTATGCAGAGAGTTCGAACACAGGGAGCAAACAGGGTAGATCAAGCAGGGGGGTGTGTGTGTGTGTGAATGTGAAATGTTGTCTACACTACGCAAAGCAAAGATTTTTGTGGGTTTTTAATTTTTAATTTTTTTTATTTTAGTTTTAAATTTTGTATTTTGATTTTTAATTTACTGATTTTTTATTTATATTATATATATATTTTTTTTCAATATTGGAATTTATAAGCTATATAATAAAAGAGGGGATTGAATATTTAGAAAAATATGGAAAAATAGTCGAAAATTCAGAAATAATTTTTTTTTGTTTTTATAATTTTTACTATTTTTTGTGATTTTTGGGTATTTTTTAAAATGTTTTCGGTATTTTTAAAAGGCAAAATAAAGAAACCAGTGAATTGACAATCTGGTCGAGACTAAAATGGGAAGGAAAAATATCAAATGATCTCAAAATTTTCCTAAATCAGTTTTAAAACAAAGAGAATAAAATATAGAACCTACAGGATCTGAGTTTAGATTTTTTTGAGTTCTGTAGAATTTTTTAGATTTTTTTGAAGTTTTTAGGTGTTTTCTAATTTTTAAGGCTTTTCTTTTGAAATTTTTAATGATTTTTGGACTGACACTAAAATAGGCTAAAATACACAGTAGGTAATTTTTTTGGAATTTTTCGAGGTATTTTAATATTTTTTTTGGTATTTTCTAAGCTAGACAGTACTGAAATGGCATGTTTTTTATTTTTAATAAATGCTAAAATGCAACAAAAATGGAAAATAAAAATATGGTGCAAGTGCAAGTTAACAGGAGCTTAATTTGATTTTTGTGGAATTTTTCAAATTGAAGAGATGCCTTAATTAAATGGATCAAGCAAGCAAAAACAGTTAAGCCTGGCAGGGGTATATATGCAAATACACAATCATCCAGGGGCATCCATGCAATTTTCCACAAAAAATAGCTCTGAATATTTAACTTTAAGGACCAATTACAAATTTTCAGACCCGCAGGGGTATTAGTGTAAAATGCCCACCAGGGCGCGTGACTTGCACGCGCCTGGGAAGGACTCAATTGTAATTTCAAAATCGCCCAAGGGCTTACATGCAATTTTCACCAAAAATTTAGCACTTAATACAAAACTTAGAGAACTGAAACGAAATAAATAAAAGGCCGAGGGCCTCTCTGCAAAAAGCCCATACCTCACGTGAACAGGTCACGTGAGGTGACGTGGTAGAGGACCTATGTGCAAATATAACAAGTTCGAGGGCCTATTTGTAAATTTTACAAAATTTTAAACTACTAATTAAAGTTTATGGACTAAAATAAAATTACAAAAGAGCGATCGGTATACTTGCAAAATCCCCTCGCTAAGGAGATCGAACGACTGGGGCTCTTCACTTGGACACGTGGCGTGACCTCCTTGCACGATACCGCTTCGTGGATGTGCAGCCCAGATTAGAATCTGGACGATGATCGAACGGTGCTGGGACCACTCAATCCGACGATGGTTGTACTTCATGAAGAACAGGCTTGATCCGACGGTTGCGGAGGCAGCTGGACGAACGGGGAAGAACACCGCCGCAACGAGGTTTCTCCGGCTCGATCCTCCTTCTCCGATGATCTTTAGTGCTCCAAAATGGCCAGCTAGGTTCCTCTGGTCATCCTCAAGGTGCTGAGGGCAGCAAAATTCTCCGGCGAAGCTCGGAGAGGCGGCACGAGGTCGGCGGAGAAACGGGGCTCCAAGTACCTCGGTCGGTCTTCAAAATTGCCCCCCGGTATGCGCTGCAGCTCCTAGACCTGCCAAAAATGTTAAGGAGGTCGAGGGCAAAGTGCTCGACCTCCAGCTAGCTCTCAAAGACAAGGAAACGACGATATGGATCCTTAGCCGGAGTTGTGCTCCGGCGAGGTATTCGAATAGGTGATTCGATGGATGCGAAGCGAAGATATTGAAAGGATATTGATCCTAGGACTAAGGGAATTAAAGTGCGAAAGAAATGGAGTGAAGAATGGCTGCTTAGATGGCCAAAGCCAGAGGGAAAGTACCTCAACGGCAAAGCTCGCCGGAGGTTTGGAACACACCCAGATCGATTGACTGTCCGCTGCCTTGAAGCAAGGAACTTGGAGTTGTCACCTCCAGGTAGCTCGAGCGCGGCCAAAGGGGGGAAGATCTATGTGGAATGCGGTTCAAATTCGAATGGAAGTCAAGGCTTCCATTTTATTGGGTTGACGGCCATGGCTCATAGATCGATGCGCACAAGGCGCAACAGTGATCCATAGCCCAAAAATAGCATGGGGCGAGCATCCTCGATCCTAGTGGATGGAAAGTCAAGAAGAGCTTGACATGAAAAGATGAATGATTCGAGCTCCAAAAATTGGGCGAATCGAGGAAAAAAATACGGCTGACAGACCCATATGGGGCGGGTCGGAGAGTTGACCCGCCAGTCAACTCTCAGACCCTCCTGGTTGGTCCACGTGGACCAACCAGGAAAAACCCTGGAAAAAGATTTGTAAAATTATTTAAAAATATAAAATGGGTACACACAAACATATTTTTCTTTTATTTTTCTGATGTGTTTTGTATATTAAATAAAATATAAGTAGGTATTGTATAGGTATGTATATAGATATAATACCTGTGTATTTTATATACATATATTTTTACTTTGAGTTTTATTTGGGTTTTTATTCCTGTTTTAATGTACATAATTATTATAAATAATAATTATAAAATTATAAAAAATATAAAATTATAAAAATAATAAATAAAGAATAAATTGAATATTTTAATCAGTACAATTGTACAAGGTGGGTCCAAAACTCAACTTTCAAACCGTAGCTTCGCCAAATGCGAAACCACCGCCATTAAATAGCTTATTTTATTCTATATACAATTAAAGGTGAGTTTGATGCATTTGGAGTTTTCATATGTGAGATACAGGTTTGGGAAGTTGAGATTCTGGATTTTTTTTCAGACCATAACTTTTTATCTGTACATTATTTTTCAGTGAAATCAATTTTGTATTTTTCTTTATTTAATTATCTACAAATTTCATGTATAAAGTTTCTTTATTTGATGTATAAAAAGTGGAACCAAAAATAGGTCCCAAAATAAATAAAGAATGAATGGAATAGTATAGGTATCTGACCCTTATCTCCCCCTACTTTCTTCCTTGTCGACCTATTCATCAAGATGCCTAGGTCTTGAGGTTTTGGGTCATAAAATATTTGCAATATTTTATTCTTTTTCTTTTCTTTTATTTATTCTATAATTTTGGCTTTAATTACAGTATTTTATACACTATTTACAGATACATGCATGAATGCTAATATGCTCTAATTAATGTTATTTACAGGCACTTGCTAGGGTTTTTGAGGCCAAAATGATAGAATAAAGATGATGAAATATGGATTCATCAGGATGCTTGTAAGAATATGCAAAAAATTTGGGCACTCATGCACAAAATTCACAGAACCACGTGCTCATCCAAGTGTTTCTTCAATTGTCAGGCCTATTTGCGATATAGAAAATGTTCGAGGATAAAATGCAAAATGCCCAAAATATATGCTCCACGCATGTAGATCACTTGTGTTTCTCAAGCGGTGGGGCGACGAAACATAGAGTCGAGACGTGGCTTGATTGGCGATCATTTGATGGCTTGCGATCGTGCGATCCCTGTGCCTTGCAATCCTCCCCAAATCTGTAGAACGCATGCGACGGCGGCTTCACGTATGATGGATCTAGTCAGATCGTCAGTGGTCTCGAGGCAGCAATGAATCTCGGCCTCAATCTCAGATCTTAGGTGGTGCGGATATGTTTAAACTTCGGGTAAAAATCCTCCGTGGGAGTTCATGATTTAGATAAAATTGCACCGGTCTTTGTATTAGATGTTTGAGGTTTTTGAACAGATCTCGATGGCTTGAGAAATCAGATCAGCGATGGTCTGACTTGTTGCTCACAATCTTAGGTTCTCTTAGCAGTTGGAGTTTATTCGGAAGGCGATAGGGGATCTGATCTCCCAGCTTGCACAATTGATTCAAGGCAGTGTTGTGTTGCAAATCTGGTGCAATGTCCCGTGGTAGAGACCTCGATGCTATCAAATACAATGGAAGATGTCAGTGGCTCAACTACCGATGATTAATCCAGAGGCATGATGCACCTTGTTATGTAAGTGTTAACGACTCGAGGCAAACCTCGGTCCAAATGCAAATAGTAAGAAAGTGAATGAAGAAGGCTCCAGGGGTGATCGATCAGCTTTCAAACTCCTGCCACCATGCATGAATGGAGGTGATCAGGTGCGTGGGATAGAACAAAAGCACATGGGATTCAAATGTGGATGAAACTGTCAATGAAATCGAAGGAATTTGGTGAATTTGTGTTGTAAACAGAGAAGAATAGAGAGATTGAGAGAAGATATGGATTAGGAAGAGAATAGATGAGGAAGAAGGATACTTGGAATGGATCTACGGATGAATGATTTGGTGCACCTATGGCGGAGGTGGATGCGGTTGCATGTTGAACATGGAGTGGGAAGAGCTCTAAGTTGATTGCAACCTCAACACGACAACAGAAAGCAGAGGTTGATGCACGATGGAGAGAGATCTACACGTCAATTAGATTTCATCGGCTCTCTCCTCAACCTCACTTAACGACGATGGAGGAGGAGGTTGTCACCCTCGCTCTCCCTCTCATTTGCCCCGAGCTCTGGGAAGAAAAGAAGCTAAATGGAAGATGTAGAGCTCAAAGAGGAGGTGAAGGTCCTTATATAGAGGATGGAAGGAAAGGGACAATGGAGCTTGGGCCAACGGCCTAACGACCAGGTCGTTGGGCAACGAGAAGAGGAGAAAGGGGAAGGAAGAAGAGGACGAGCGGAGGAAGAAAGGAATGAGAAAGAAGAGAGAAAAATAAAAATTTTATTAATTTAATTAATAATTAAAATAATCAAAAATAAATAAATAAATAAATACAAATTATAAATATTTAACTATGAAATTTAATGAAATAAATAATATTATTTAATTAGTTAAATAAATACATGTATAAATAACACATGTATTTATACCTATATAATTAATTTATTTATATATTTAAATAATTTAATTTTTAATATTTTTATTTTTATTTTATATCAATAATATAACATTGAAAACTATTAATAAATTATAAAAATACAAGAAATAACAAAAGATAAATAGCATAAAATTAAGATATATTGTGCAATTATACCAATAGGGTTCTAAAATCTACTTTTTGCATATTAACTCCGGTTTAGCGAAATTACTTTTATTATATATATAATTTAATAAATTGAACTCTAAATGTAAGTACGCCCAATTTAGAGTTCATATGGCCGAGATATGAGGTTCGGAAGTTTGGCTTTACGGCTTTTTAATTTTGAGATTTATTTGTATTTATTAATAATTAATTTTGGTTGGTATTTAATATTTTTATACTAATTTTTATAAATATTTTAGAAAATCAACTAAGTTAAACGGGATTAGGAATATTTTAAAAAAAATAAATTTTATTTGCATACAGTACATAGAAACAAAGTGGTCCAAACACCAAAACTCACACATTCTATTCTAAGTTTTTTTAATATTTTTAATAAACAGTATTAGTTATAAAACAAAGTTTAAAAGTGACTTTGATCAATTTTTATTTTTCTATAAATAGTTATGAACCTAGAAAGTCAGGTTTTAAGACTTTTTCGATTCAATGTAATTATTAATTCATACATTAAATAATTTTTTGATATTTTTATAAATTAATATATATTATTATAAATAACTTTGATGAAGAAATTATTTTTGTTTGGAATATTTTGAATGATAAATAAAATAGATAAACGTATGTACAAGGAGAAAAATGTGTAAATGTACATTGATGATCTTGATTTTCTGATATTTTTATAGATTATGATCTATATCTCCCTTACTTATTTATTTTGTCGACCACATCAATATTGACCTGGTCTCGGGGTCAGGATCAGTATGTACATATTTACATATATACATCCTTCTTTCTTTTATTTTTCTTTTTCTCTTAATTATTTTATTTTAGATAAAATAAGTGTTAAATATAGAATATTAACAAACGAGGTTAGAACGTTAATTAATGAGAATTAGTGAGTATTTACATGTATTTTACCAATGATTTTAGCGAAATGAAAGAATAAAGGAGATGCATAATGGATTCATCATTCCCATATACGTTACCTTTGCTAATCCCTTAGTAAACACTTATTCTAAAAATAAGTGAAAGACAAAAAGAAAAAGAAAAAAAGGAAAATAAAAAACTTAAAACATGATTTTTTTTCTTTAAACGGAGTTTCACTCCACCCAAAATCAAGAACATGGAATATGCCTTTGAATTAACAAGTTGTCGGGACCTCATTAGAACTAGGATTTAAGTATCAATAGTCCTCAAGTTCAACAAATACCTATCCGGGTTCGCCACAGCAGCCAGCTCAGATCCACCCATCCATCACGCAAACTATTCAACTTTGAAATCAATTTGTACTGTGTGTGAAAGGTGTTAGTTCTTCCTGCTTAAAGAATTGAAGAAATCGCCAACCCAGTAATACATCCCCATTGGTTCCTCATCTTGCTACTCGATCCTCGAGGAGGGGGTATTTCCTTCTGAGTTTAGGTCGTACTATGTCCACAATCGAAAGGGAAAGGAAGTAGAAGAATGAGAATAGAATTGCAGTGTGACCGGTGTAGCCACATCTCCTATGAAGCTTGGCATGTTTAGCCGTCTCCACCAAGATATGCAGTCTATCTGAAGCTTAGACCATTGTGGTCATGTATGTATTTGGTGTTTGGCTTCTTTTCGATAGTCAATATTTGTTGTATTACATTGATCTTGTGTGCCCATATAGATATAACAACTTTTTTTCATCCATTTTTTGGGATCTTGGAAAAATTGTGCCAACAGATCTGTCCCTCATCCAAAGATTTATTTCAATCCCATAGTTCCATCTTTAGACGTCAGCGTTACTACAGAAGGATGAAAATGTACCACCAAAATGGACTGCCCTTCGCAACCCCATGCAAGTCGAGTTAAGTGTGGTGTGCATGAGTTCAAAATTAGTTCAAATGATGAAGACTTATACATATGACACAAGATGTCCTATTTAGGCAGGTTAAGTTGAATTCTGAACACGGTCTTATGGGACCCAAAGATTTAAGTCAAAGACCCGAAGAGTCTTGATTCCAATTCCTAATAAAGTCCTTTTAGAATTAAGTAGATTAAGGCCTAAACCAAACTCCATCCTTCAGAATTAGCTCCATTAAGTTCAAGAATCAAACTTGTTGAAAATGCTAATGAATGCAGCCATTTTTTTATGAAGTGAATTTTTTGAATTAAACTTTTTATGTGACTTTTAAGAAATTTGCACAAATTTAATGATTTTAAAACTTTTATTTTTTGGTATTTTTTAACGAGTTGGTGAATTAAATCAAATACATGAATTATGTATATTTTTACAAAGAATTTTATACAAATTTTATATACATTATTATACAAATTTTATACAAAATTTACAAAAGAATTTTATTTAAAAATTATGGCTTCTAAAGTATATGTATCATATATGTACGACAACCCCCTATACTTAGCGTGAACTATGTCCTCATAGTGACAAAGAAACAATAAAGTAAAACATAACTCGTGCTAAGTACAGATTGGTGAAAAGAATACTATATTATAACGACTCAATGAAAGATCAAACGAATATATGTCAATCATCCCCTCTATACTTAGGATCAACTAATCCTAAGTATAGGAGACTCAAAAACAAGGATGATTGAGGTTAAAAGAATGTACACAATCAAGGATTCAGCTTGTCCCCCCTATACTTAGGGTAAAATATCCCTAAGTATAGAGAAGAATATCAATAGTTGAGGGACAAGCGAGAGAGCAGATGATACACAAATGAAAACAATTAAAGATGAAAACGACCGATATTACCCCCTATACTTAAGGTAAAGCACAACCTAAATATAAGCAACAACAAGGGTACTAGAATAGAATGAATATAAACAAAACAATATCTACACCCCATATACTTTGGATAAAGTACATCTTAAATATAGCAAAAATCCTAAGTATGACCTGGGGTGTAAAACAAACAAAAGAAAGAATGAATAAAATCAAAAATGTGTACGTACCAGGTGAAAAGAATGAACAAATCAAAGAAGAATTGTGCAGGCTCAAGAATGTTGAAGAGTGGCCTTCTTGTATGACCGAGGAACGATGGAATGCACAAGAGAGAGGTCGACATCCTTAGGGTGCGTTTGGTTCGTGGGTTATCCAGGGGTGGATAACCCGGTTTTGTGTTTGTGTGTTTGGTTGGTGGGTTAAGGGTTGGAAGGGTTTGTGTGATGTGATTGTATTGGAATTTGAAAAAGTTGGTAGTTATTATGATATGATTGTATTGAAATTTGAAAAAGTAGGTGGTTGTTGTGATGTGATTGTATTGAAGTTTGGAATAGTGAGTATTTTATGATTTTTAGATGATATGATGGTATAATGTATAATTTTTTTGATGGGAAGGGAGTGGGCCCCACTAGTGGGTTAAAAATGGGGGTTTTTGGGGGTTATCCACCCAAAGTGGGGGGTAACCCCCCAACCAAACGCACCCTTAGAGATATCCATATATTAATTAGAGGATCGTTAACATGTGTCAATACGTGAGGAATGACCCAGATGGTCGAAAAGATGGACATAACTGACCTCTGAATGTTGCACCACTGTCTTTGAATCACTGTGATCATCAACATTGAAATAAGAAGACAAAGAATCATCCTTTAGCACTATATCCTCAACTCTATATGACTGAAGAGACCTTAGTGTAATGTTTGAAGATGTACGAAAGAAGTCAAACTCTGATGCACTCTGATCTATATCCTCATCAACATAGCCCTTATCTGAATCTGCATGAAAGAGGGCTCAACATTCTCACAACTAGAAGGCTTGACCAAAGGATCTACCACTGAATCAGATTTGCCCTTCGAAGTACATGCCACCGACGGCTTCGTCTCAATGACGTATATACTATAAATCTCATCAATACATCTCCAATAAATTGTACGAGAATCACAAAAGGGAATGCTCTCCAAGTTTTCCTCCATGGAGAGGAAATCTTGAGTCTCAATAGATCAGAAGGGATATGATCATGTCGAATCTCATCTATAATGTCACATGCCTCTGTATACGATGGGATGGTAGCACACTCGTCTGATGTACGACTCTCTAATGGCTCAGAACTCGACACTGTGTTGTTGGGAAGAAAAAGTGACATTGTATGCCCCATAATCAATAATGGATACACACAGAAAAAGTCGACCAAAAATAACGGCATCATCCCGGGATGGTATGGAAGAGTCATAATCTAAGATAACAAAATCCACAGTGAATTTTGTGCCTTGTACCATCATGATAATGCCCTGAAGTATACCCTTCGTCTTCTTGACCAATCTGTCTGAAAACTGAAGAATCATTCTGGCTTTCTTGAGAGATCCTAAATGAAGTATCTTAATAAGATGGAAGGTTAAAATATTCACTGAAGACCCGATGTCTAACAAGGTGTTCTCGAACTCATGGTGAGAAATGTGGAAATTGATAAATTGTGCTTCCATATCTCTCAGTTTCTTTTTGGGAGATGTATGTTGGCTGGCATAACATGTGGCAATGGACAACACTTGTCTTTCTGAGCATGATTTCTCCTCTTCTTTCTTCTAGATGTCGCATGCAGCTTCAAGCATATCTGGAGAAGAGGGACGTGTGCCAATGCCTCTGAATAAGTGAGCTTGACCTCGATTCTGTCTAGCATCTCTTTCGTGAAATTCTAAAGATGAGTTGTTTTTTTAGATTTTCTAATATCTCTCCCTTTCCTTGGTTTAGAGCATCTAGGAAAGGTATCAGTACATCCTCCTTATCCATATGTACCTCGAAGGATCAAAAAAGAAGCAAATATTTTTGTAAAACTAGGACTAGCTCCATACAAATCAGAAGGAGGGGAAGAGGATCTAGTAGAAGAAAACGAAGTATTGTCTTTATTCTTTTTTCTGGATTTTCTCTTTTTCTCATTTTTTATGATTTTGTGCCTTCACTATGAAGAGAATCAGAATCTAATTATGAACATGCATCATTACTGTCTATGCACTTCTCATTCCTAGATGGATCAACAACACTAGGCTATCTCTACATGCACTGGGAACTAGAAGGAATAGAACTCAACAACTCTGGTGAAACTAAAGTATCTGAAACTGATATCTGCTCTCTGACAATGCTGGCTATGAAATCTCTAAATGAATCCATATGCTCCCTACAAAAGGCACTCTATTCATGAATCAGATGGATGAAGTGATTGAATGTGGGACCATATATATTTGGAATCTCAAAGTGGTGCATCACATCTATCTCGAGTTGTTGAAGATGCTCAAAATGATCAACTGAATCTGGGAAGATATGCTCTTGAGGTGGCTGGTCATAACACTAGTCGTGATATGGAAACAAAATAGGCTAATTAGCACCGTAGACTCTTGCTCTGAAAAGTGTTGAACTGGTGCAAACTCTGGCTTGAAAACCAATAGAGATGGGAATGGTAGCTGAAAAGTGGAACTCTCTACCAATGTCTCAACATCCATCATTTGTGATAGCTCAATATCCACATTAACTGCCTGATCTGTGATGTCTAAATAATCATGAAGCTTATCACCTCGCATCTCACTCGTGTGATGTCTCGACGTCAGAAATCTCTCCAAAGAGAGTCCAAAGTGAATCATCATCGAGACTGTGGTGTGAACCACCACACGAGGCATCAACCAATGCTCTCTGCTCTGCACTCTTCCCTGATAAAGAAATTGGACAAACTCTTCTTTGGAGATTCCATGATCTGGAAATCTCCTCAATAGAATCTGACATCTGAGCCACATATCATGTAATGGATCGAGGGGATCATGTGAAAAATCTTTGATAATCGATCGCATGAAATTGGCTCGGCTAATGGAGTAAAATCTCCTAAGAAAGGCATCTTGAAGCATACTCTATCTAGCTCTCTCTCCTCTCCCAAACTTCAGAGCCATATCGCGACTCTGTTCTTGAGCATCAAGGGAAAGGTCTATCTTACTCATAGCGTCCTTAGGCAAAATATCTAAATAGTGTCAGGTGTTACATATCTCCTCAAATGCAAAAATATGCTCATATGACTCCTTGTTTGGTTTGCCATGGAATCTCGACAGCAATAATACAAAGTTCAAATTGATCTGAAAAGTCAGTAAACTCGATGTAGAAACTAACTTCATCCCTGAGTCATGTGTGGGATGCTTAGTCCGCAATCCCATCTTAGCAACGTGTGGACTCGTGTATACTGAATGATATGATCTCTGCTCACAAGTCCCAAAGCTCTGCCATCTGCCACAGGTGTAGTAGAAGGCTTACTTGAAGAAAACGGAGAAGGATGGGTAGAATGAGGAGGAGATAAAGAAATACGAGGAACAAAAGGAGACGATCCTTTATGATCACGATCGAACTCGGAAAAGGAGGGAGGGTCAGAGTTGCGTTTGAAAAGAGATTTTTCTTGAACTGACCCAGGAGAAACAGACAGAGATGAGAAAGGCGATTCTCTAGGATCGGAGTCATACCTAGAGAAGAATGGAGGACTCAACTCAGGTTCGAAATACAGGTTGTCTCTAATTGACCTAGATGGATGAGTAGGTGCACATGGAAGTGATGTTGTAAGAGTCAGCCTAAGAGACCGTCTACCCATCATAGTGACTCAAGAAAATTGAAAACAAAGAGGGAAAGAAATGATATAGAAAAGGAACCGACAAGACATGGACAACTCACCTACAATTAGGTGATGACTATGATAGCTCGGGCATTAACCTCTTCGATTTTAGAGTTAGTTGATCAAATAGTTATTTTAAGCAACCTCATAGTTGTAGTCTCCTAGAGCAGACTGTGAATAAATTGATGAATCCCCCAAGTAGAGAACTATCCACATAAGAGCTCGAGACTAGCTCTATGCAAATCCACCTCCCTACTTACGCAGCTATTTATGCTAACATCTGAGGCAAGTTCTTGCAACAATAACAGTACCTGAGAGTCAAAGTTCAAGCACTTAAGGCACAAGTTCGGGGCTTTGGGCTCTGCTCCTTATGTGTGTGTGCCTTACTCTGTCTAGAGAGTACCTGCAAACAAAGAGGGGTTTGCTCTGCCAAATTAAGGTATGTAGTCCGTTACGTTTAATTTTATGGTCAAGTGGAATTAGCAGTCCCAATTTTAATTTTTGATTATCACTTTTTTTGATCTTTTTTATTGGAGAAAACAAACATCTAATGTATTTTTTGTATTTTTCCTTTTTATCCTAAGTGATAGAAAACATGGGGAGAAAATGAAAATGCAATGCACGAAAATCAATGATGCATGTAGAGATAGCGATGCATACCTGAGTCCATCACTCTACATGTAGGATGTTCCGTATAGAAAAATAAATCTACCCTAAATGCATGAAAAGTGAAAAATAAAACACGTAACCTACAAACAGTGAATAGTTCTATAGGGAAGAGCCAATTTTTATTTGATTAGGATATACATGCTTATGTCTAATTAACCTACGATTCACAATAAAGGAAATGAAATCCTAATCAAGTACCTAGACACTCATAGAAAACCATGTAAAACAAAGAAAAAGGCGATGAAAATAAAAAAGTGAGATCCTCTAAGTGCACCGACACTCGATGAAACAGACCCTGAAAAAGAGTAAAGGCCGGGTACAAGCCAGGATGCCCTTAATGGTCCCCTTCTACAAAAGTAAAAACGGGCAAGTGCCCCTTCCTCTCTCACCAAATAAAAAATAAACAAAATAAATAGCTTTCTGAAATAGTATAAAAATAGCCCCAAGAGCGATCTTGTGGTCCACACAAGATGGGACCACTAAGTCGTTGTGTCGACCACTCTCGAGGACCAATCGGCTAAATCAACAATCAAACCACACTGTAATGATTTCAAGCAATGAATAAGCATGTGTGAATCAAAATTTATTATATCCTACAAACAAGTGTATAGTAGATAAGCATGTAGAGATCGAATTCAAGGAACACACGTAGTAGCACAGAATATTATTTGTATATGAATAGTGAATAAATAATATATGTATGGGTGTATATAGATATGCACACTTTTTACTTAGACTTTTGTGGGTTTTAATTTTTAATAAATTTTTAAAAAAATTTTATATTTTTTATTTTAAAAAAATTTTAAAATATTTGTAATAATTATAATTAATATTATCACTTATATATTATTTCATATATATATATATAATACACTATAGGGTAATATAATTACAAATATAGGTAAAATTAATCAAAATAGCAAAATAAAATGTTTTTGTATTTTTATATTTTTTCTATTATTTTTTAATTTTTCAAGTATTTTTGCTAATTTTAGGTATTTTTAAGGTCCTAATATCCCAAAACAGGGATTAAATAAATAGGTCAAATTAATTTGGGGTTTAAAAATAACAAAAAGCCTCAAAAATTTTCCAAATAAATTTTAATACATATTAATTTATAAATATAAAAATACATGATAAAAAGATATATTTCTGGGGTTCTTGTAGTTTTTTTATATTTTTATAGGATTTTAGAGTTTTTTAGTTTTTTATCATTTTCTTTCTCTATTTTTAGGGATTTTTGGTCCAAGGGTACTAGATATTATAATAAACATATACAATTTTTTTGGGATCTTTTAAAGATGACTTTATATTTTTTTTGGATTTTTAAAGCAAATAGGGAAAATTGTGATATTTTTATTTTTAATAAATAGGAAATGGCATAAAATGCAAAACTAATTTCATGACGTGAAAAAACATGCATCCATGTATCTCGTCCTATTTTTTCATAGTTTTTAAAGCATGGATGATGTTTATAAAAATCATACAAACATACACAAAAATGCTTGAATTGGCCATGGTATATTTGCAATTAAAAATAAATTCAGGGTACACAATACAAAATACCCAAAACTTTTGAACTAATATTAAAACTTTTAATATTAAAACATAATTACAAAAGCATCAAGGGTATACATGCAAATTACCCATACACATGGACCGCCACGTGAGCTCACGTGATGGAGGACTAAATCGCAATATTAATAAATGGCGAGGGCGTATATGCAATTTGTCCATAAGTTTTTAAACGAGATAAAATATTTACAGGACCACTTAGCTATTACAAAAATGCGGAGGGGGTACTTGAAATTTACCCAATTACTCTGAAGGTTCCGACCGTGGAGGTGGCACTAAGTAGTCCCACTCAAGATGATCATGTGGTCCTGGAGGGCTACGTTTTGGTTTGTCTACAACGTCCCAGATTAGATCTAGACCCTCCTTGATCCGGCGGTAGCTGGATCATTTGGTTCTCTGAGTTTCGATCATTGATTCTTGCCGCGTCCAGACTCTGTTCTTCTCGCTAGCAAGTGGAGAAGATCGATGATCCTCCTCCATAGGTTCATGGACTATCTGATTGTGTCCAGGCCTCCTCGATCGAGACATGGGTGCTCTTTGGTCCTAGGCAACCTAGAATGTCTTTAATGTGTGTTTCCAAATGGTCTACGAAGCTTCGTTCCTGTACCAAAAGCTAAGGTGGTTCGAGATCTACCTCTCGGCCCAAAAATTGAAGATAGAAGATCTGTGGATGACAATGGCGATGAAGCTCCGATGAAGGTGAAGGGAGAAGCTTCGAACTCCTCGAATCTGTGTAGGATTCATGGGGGAAATGGGCTGATTAGGTGGACAATGTGACCAGGAAAGTGATGGGGGTTAAATCGAGGTGAGATGTGGGCTAATTCATCGTGAAATAAGCATGGAGCTCCAGCTCTAGGTTATGCCCAAATTAGATTAAAGATTGATCCTACTGATTAAACCTAAAATTAAGAATGAAATTACGATCTATGCGAGGGATATTACATAAAAACAATAGGAAATGGGCTCGAACTAGCTAGAACTAGAGAGCTGAACCTCACGGCGGCGAGCTCGTCGGAGATGGTCGGATCTGCTCCGCCTCGACTCCTACTCATTGTAGATCAATAGCTATGTGAAGCTGTCACCTTCACGGTGCTTTGAGGGCTAATCTAAGGGGGCTAAGAGTGATTGATGAAAGATCAAACGATCAAAAGGAGCGATGGGGTAATATTTATAGGCGAGGTTTTGGTGAGATTCGAGGGTCGATGGCATGAGAAGGATCAGGGGTTGGTTATGAATTAATTATTGACACCCTTTATTATTTTATTTCAGCCAAATTCCCTATGCAAAATACCTGTGAATATATATCAAATTCAATAGATTAACATTATGCATGCTTTTGTTAATATTGTGTATTTAATATTCTTTTTAACAAAAATAAAAGAATAAAGAAAAAATACAAATAAAGAAAATAAAAAAAGGATGTATTTATGCAATAAATGCAAACTGACTAGAATCTCAAGAGAAGGCCAAATATTGACCTGATCGACAAGGAATAAAGTAGGGAGAGATAGGGTCCTTATTCAATGTATATATTCATTACTATTCATCATATATTCACCTAATTTTATTTCTAAATAAAATAATCTCAAAATAATTTTCTTAACAAAATATGTAAATAAAAATTAAGATACAAAAATAATTGCAAAAATTAGATTGGCACTTCATTTATACTTGTATATATGCATTCATTCATTTCTTTTGTATATAAATTGTATATTTATTGTATTTTTAAACACTTATGTATAGGTCTAGTAATTAAATAGAATTCATAAAACACAAAATAAAACAAAAATAAAATCAATTCTTCATTGTATAAGATCACCAATATTGTATATATTATACATAAACTTAATTTATTACACTTGTAGTTAATTTATAAAAATCCAATAAAAATATTTTTATACTCTTTTCTTTATTTTGTAAATAAATAAATTATAAAATATAATGTATTTTTGTAAAAATAATAAAGTAAAAGTACATTTATATAATATATAGGTATTAAACATCATTAAAAAAATAGTCTAACACTTTTCTTTTTATCATTTTTTATTCTAAGACATTTTACTTTTTTATTGATTATTATTTTATTTTTAAAATAGAATTTTCTAATTGGTCAACTTGGGTTTTGACCTGGGTCAACCCTCCCTCTCTCAGACTCGATCCGAGCAAACGTTTGCTGGACCTGATTTCTCGCCAATTTACTGCCCGGGTCCAACCACTTATTCCCTCAGTTCGTGTGCCTGATTCTTCACCTAGGATCTGTGGTCCTTGCAGATCCCTGGGTATTGTCGGATCCTCCTAGGATTGTGTGCTTTCTCCCAATCATTCTACTCCCCTAGGAACCCCTATAAGTTCTCTCATCCACCTCCTCTACGAGGTTGCTCGTTCCTCGTGCCTCCTCTCCTACATTTGAGTCCTTAGGGCAGTTTCAAGGTCCTCTAGCTCCTCTTCGGAGCTTGGATTGGTGTTGAGTCGATCACACCTCTCTCTTGGCTAGATTCTACCGATGCGATCAACCTCCTAGGTCTTCACCACTTGGTTGAAGCCACGACCACGCCTTCACCTCCGCCTTGCTTCGTCGACCATCTCCATAACATCAGGTATCCCCATTCTCTTTCATTTAGCTTTTCCTTTTTGATTTTCATTCTGTCACCGTCGCATGCCATCTGTGCCCTGACCATTGGTTCGGAGCTCCATCATCCACATCCAGTCACATCGATCGTTCCACCACTTCACCCGCATCTTCTCACGTACTTTGATTATCCTTAGACCAGCTCATCGGAGCTGGATTAGGGACAGAACTCCTTCCTCCATGTTTGTCGAAGGTCAAACGCAGCCACTTCATTTGATTCCTCTAGGAATAACCTCGACCGGAGCTTCGTCTACGAGTCTCACACCACCTTAAAGGTATAGGTGCACGTGTGGAGCTCAATTCATGCCCCAACTGACATGGCAGAGCGCCTCCAGGAGCTACACCTCCATCTTCCACATCCAGTCGTCCCTCTCTCCATTGGAGTACTCTAGTCGATGTGGAACACCTTCAGCTTGGTGTTGAGCCTCTCAATGAGTCGATCTGACCTTTGGAGCTCCAGGTACTCCTGATTGAAGTAACGTCGGACCTTCCTTCTTCGTGTTCTTCAAGATCCTTTTATGTCCGTCGGATGAGGAACCCGCATCCCTGACTTGATCGAGACTGTTCATTCATTCCCAAAAGTTGGCGGCTGATCAGGTCCTGTGTTAGATCGGCACCGCACATCATCTCCTTTTTAGCACTGTCAGATATGTAGCCAACGATCATGAGGGTTGTACGTCATAGAGCTGCTATGCGTATGCCACGTGCTTGCCATGGGAATATTGCACTTTCTCCCATGCAGTTTTCTTTATTTTTTTAATCTAATAATTGTAATGTTTAGTTAAAAACATTTGTAGTCGGGACCTCATAATTTAATTATTTGCAGTTTAGTCCAATCGAGTTAAAGTCACATGCATGTACTTGTGTTTTGTGGGATATTTGCATATTGTTCAACGTGTTCTTCAAGTGTTATCTGAAGCAAGAATATGTTAGCATATTTATATTTATACCCCTGTGATTTTGAAGCACATGTAGTGCACATTTTTCTGGTACTTTTGCGCTAGGGCTCCTGTAGATTTATTGTGTGTTAATGTTTTATCCTAGAACATAAAACAATTACAACTAGGTCCTTTATTCACTATTTTTTGCTCCTTTATTACTTGCAATAAATAGTAAATTTAGCCCAAAAGTTCCCCAAAAATCAGTATTAGCTCATGCTAGTGTCTACTTTAGGTGATAATTTTTTCGAGGTCATCTATCTTCTGGCTCATATCGGCCATGTTCTTCACAAGCTGAGCCAAACAATCGAGGGTCAAGTTAATCAGGGCAACCTCAGAAGGTTTGGCCTAATGAGACCACTGATTCTACTGGTAGGAGGTAGGTTATTACCAGTATCCTTGAGAGTAGTGAGGAGGAGAAGGAGGAAGAGAAGGGTACTGCCGGTTATACGAGGAGTAGTATCGGTGATGATATTGAGTTATCGGGTGTTGGTACTATTGATTGTGATATCCGGACTGCTGTTGATATTTGTTCTGCCTCTAGTTGTAACCATGGTGCGGAGGCTGTTGGTGATGGACCGATGTGAAGACATGGACTCCTATTCGGATAGGATTAGGTTGAATTGAGGAGCCTGGGCATAGGTGAAGCGTAGGGTTATGAGATGGAGGTGGTTGGTGAGTCGAAGCATGGTAGAAGCATAGTGGAATTATCGTCGGAGCAGAGCTCCGGCGATCTACGAAAATCTAGAGATACACTGCTGTAGTGAATGTAAATCGTAAAATAAATGAAGGAACTAAAAAATAATACTAAGAACTACCCAAAAAGCATAGAAGGGGAGCTCGACTTACCTAGAAGTGAGGGAGCTCAGGAACCTTGCAACGGAGCTCAGCCACTGAGGTGGATCAACTCAAATCCGGCCCAGATGAACTCGTTGAACTCCCAGCTCGATTCATGTTGTCACCAGGGCCCTGAAGGTATTAGGATTAGGGTTTTGCTGGGTGGAAGAGGATTAAAATTGAATGGGAGTCTGTCCGAGGTATAGGTATAGGCATGGAATGGATTGAGAACTGTACTCGATGTAGTGCTCCTTCGATCAAGAAATCATATATGCATGAAAATGCGTTGATCGAGGAATGAAGTCAAAGAAGAAATCGAGCAAAATGGGTGAAGGACTCGAGAGGAAGAAATCAAGAAAGTAGGTGGCATAGGCCTGGCCGTCGCAGACCTAGGGAGGGGTGAGTAGTTGATAGAGGTCAACGTGGAATCACTCCTCATTAGTCCACGTCAGCCAAGAAGAAAACAACGTAATAAAATAAAACCTGATTAATTAAAATAAAATAATAAATGATTTTATTTATTTATAGGTAAAACATAAAAAATATTTATTATGTGATTTTTTGTTTTTACAATTTAATTTATTGTGAGTTACTTTTTACAAGTGTAAATATAAGTATATTTACCTATAAAGTATGTATTTTATTTTTATATTGTTGTTTAAAGTATATTATTTTATATACATAATTTATATATTTATAATATAATTAAATACATATAAATATTTTTTTATTTTATTTTTTTTTCATATAATATGTGCACTTAATAATTATGGCTACATATTATATATGTATATGTATGTATAATTCGTCTATGTATTTTTGTATACATATTTATTTTGATTTATTTTTAATGGTTTTATTTCATTTTAATTATGTACATATGTTATAAATAATACTTACAAAATTTTAAAAATATAAAATATTAAAGAATATCAAGAATAAATAAAATGAATATTTTATTCAGGTATAATGTATAATAGTGGTCCAAAACCTAACTTTTGCATCTTAACTCAAATTGAATGAAATCACTTTCATTAAATAGCTAATTAAAAGTTAATTAAAATGATTTTCATGAACTGTGAGTTCATATGGAGGAGATACAGGTTTGGGAAGTTGGTATTTTGGATTTTTATTCTGAGTGTAGAAGGAACAATGTGTGATATTTTTAAATAAAATAAATTTTATATTTTTCTATATATTTTTATCTACAACTTTCATGTACAAAAAATTATTTATTTGAGATATAAATAATCAACAATAAAATAAGCACCAAAAGTAAATCACTGGGCAAAATAAATTAGGGTTTTATTGTATTATTGGCCCTTATACCCCCCTACTTTATTCCTTGTCGACCCATTCATCATGATGCCTAGGTCTCGAGATTTAGGGTCATTCATGGTATTTCATTTCTTTTATTTATTCTTTTATTTTGGATTTAAATGTAATGTTTTATATAATATTTACACAATAAATAATATGTGTTGTTTTGTGCAAAATACTGATATTTACATGCATTTAATTAGGATTTAAAGGCCAAAATGAAAGAATAAAGATGATGAAATGGATATTCATCACTATCTAATGAAGGAAGTTTCACTAAAAATAGAGTTAAGATGCAAAAGTTGGCTTTTGGGTCCCTATTGTACTGTATACTTGTATATTATATTCAATATATTTATTCTTCGTATTTTTGGCCTTCTTGTATTTTTAAATATTTGTAAATATAATTTGAAATATAATATAAACATAAACATAAAATAAAAGCATCAAAATACATTAAAATAAATATTGTATTATAATATAGAGGTAAAATATACGTATGTAATACATATTAATTTTTATTTATATACACAAACAAAATCGGAAAAAGAAAATAAAAATATGTATTTAAACATATTATAAAAATATAAAATATGTATATATAAAATATATAAAATACAAAATAAAAATAATATGCTTAGAATGCATGTATTTATACATATGTATATACATGTTAAAATTAACACCTAATAAAAAGTGATATAAGAATAAATAAAAATGCTTATAAAATACTAAATAAATAATAAACATTTTTAATATTTTGATCTAAAATTAATAAAATCATTTACTATTTTATATCAATTTTTAAGGAATTTATTTCCCTTAATTTCCTGGTTGGTCCATGTGGACAAACCAGGAGGCACAGACTTTTGACCGCCTAGTCAACTGTTCGGCCTACATGCCCCCTCCTATGTCAAAGCTCACCAACCCCTCTATTTCTCCAATTTTTTGGCAATGATGCGTTGCTAGAAACATCTCAACTTCTTCACCAACATTGCACCCCTCACCTTCACCCATCATGCCAAGCCCTGATCCACCGCAATCGATCATGCCTCCTCCTACAAAACCGTGACCCTTTTTACCCTTCACCTTGTTCTATAAATAAACCCCCATTTCAACCTTTTTTTATCCCTCTTACCCTTCGTAACCCCAATTCTCGCCATGCTAGAGCTACCTGGTGATAGCAGCTGGCTCGTGGAGACTACAATGAGGAGGAGGCACCGAAGCGTGGTCCACCATAGCTGGTCCAGCTGCAACTCGTCTGCTCCAGGTATATACCCTTTTTGAGGTGCTGG